>JAEMBT020000005.1:8776000-9496000 GCA_018873245.2 Archegozetes longisetosus
GTTATCGAATGTCTGGATGCCTTAAAAGCTCTTCATTTGGCTCTTAAGAAAGACAAACAAGAAGTTGGTTCTGATTTGACAGCAAAAGTTGACGAACTGATTAAGAAATCAGCAGAAGAAGCACACTCTATATTCGATGCCATTCTTACGCGTAAAGATAAGGTCGACTCGACTCGTAATGCACTGAATGTACTCCAAAGATATAGATTTCTATTCAATCTTCCGTCTAATATTGATAAAAGTATACTTAAAGGAGATTATGACGTAGTAATCAATGACTTTTCACGAGCGAAATCGTTGTTCGCTGACTCTCAGGTCAATGTCTTTAAGAAAGTCTATTCAGAAGTTGTTCAGAGAATTGAAAAGTTTAGAGTAATGCTATCCGAAAAGCTGAGAATCAGTTGTTGTAACAATGAGGGCAGAAATATAGATGAGGTCAAACGACTTATTCGTTATTTGATAAGTTTGGATATACCCGGAAATCCAGCCTGGGATTCAGTCGATCAAATCAAACAAACTTTATTGTTATCCATCGAGAAGTGTAGAGAAAAACATAAGAATTCAAGAATACAACCGATCATCATAGAAGCAGATAATATGAGTGATAATGAAGAAAATCTCGGATACCCTGTTGAAGCGCCACAACCAATACAATTCGCTGAAGAATTAACGAATTTATTTAATCAAACATTTCCTGATCTATTCAAATTAGGTTCCGCTTATCTGAATGGAGATCTTTATACCAAAGAAAGTAGTGAACAGTTAAGGTCTAAAGAGGAGATTTTTCAGAAAGAAATGGTTATTAAGCCAATTAATACTTTATGCGATGAGTTGAGGGCAGCGATTCTGCCGCAATCAGTCAAAAACATGCCTCATGTCAAGCAATGGTCGTATGAAATCGATGAAAGTTTTGTTTTGTGGTTACCGTATTGTCTCAGATGTGTTATTAATTGTTGCGCTAATCTATCGAAACTAGAATTGCCCACTTCTGCTAATCTTAATGTTCTGAAACCTCTTCAGCAGTTTATTTTCGATTTACGCGTTTATTCAATGCAATGTCTATTCAATCAGTCGGCTAATGAAATCAAAAACTTACACCTAAAGGAGACTTGGGATATACAGTTGGACGATGTGGTGGGCGCTCGAACCCAATTACCACTTCTATATGAATGTAAAGTGATTGAAATTCTGCAATTAGTTCGCGAAACTGTACTGCAAGTTCGTAATAGTGATGATATCGATGTATTCAGTCAAATAAACGTCCAGGGATCTATGAAACAGTTGGCGCAAACACTTCTCCAGTCATTTATCGTCTCATTAGAGAAGACAGTCTCCACTCCGACTAACTCTCCGTCTTCTGTGCCCAAACAGATGCCTCGAGTTGAAGACAGAACTCTAATTGTTTTATGCAATTGTAGTTTTACTTATAATCAGGTAATTCCGAGATTACACGAAAGCTTCGAAAAATACGGTTATCCAGACATGACTCTAGTTATCAAAATGACTCAAAACAAATTTAAAGATCTTGAGAATAGGTTATTTGATCAATATATTGAGCGAAAGTGTGATGTAGTGATTGGTGCCATTGAGCCCGCAATGTATTTGTTTGAAAATGAATGGTTTACAACTGATGTGACGCCGGTCGATGTGAGTTATTATGTTAAGGATACGCTGATGAATCTAATTGAAATTCAAGCTGAAGTATACGAAGTTGCACCTCCACTGGTCGACAAAGTCATGTATTTTATTATTGAAGCAGCGCTTGAAGAGATTGAACGCCTTTATGAGAGTATTTCTATGAAGTTGACAGAAGCTGCCCGTATTCAAGCTTTAGTAGACATCGGAGCTCTTCAGTTAGCCTTTGCTCATTCTGGTGAACAATTATCTATTTCAGCAAAGAAGAAGCTCAATCAATGCCGATCTTGTGTATTATCTAATAGTAATGTTTTTAATAATGATTTAGTTGACAAAATTTTGGGCGATTTTGAGCAATCAATGCGTTTGCAATTGAATTGTTTTAAATATGAAACCGAAGCAATTATGTTAACTGTATAGAAATCAATATTTTTCTAATATATTTAGGCGAAAATGAATTATCCAAAGTTTTGGAACCTATAACTTGTTTGATTTGACAGTTTTTTAAAAAGTTAGTTTATATCCAAGTTTTCGAATAAATTAATATATTTGGTAAGATTACGGTGTATTTGATTTTTATATCTTCTCAGAAAAGACTAAATGTTAAAAAGAGTCATAATAACTGATTGTAAATTACCTTGTTTAATTGGCAACATAGAGGAATAAAATGTATTTTGTTGAAACGATCGACTAAATTTGGGACAATAGCATTTTTTGTTACCTTCTAGACTTTTGGCCGTTCATTTGAAATTAGATCAAAATTGACTAACACACAATTATGGAGTGTATACTTAAGATCTTCAGAATTTTTAATTCAAATTAAAGATCTGTGGCTGTGAATTAAAACGAAATATGTAGATGGTTATATGAAACTGCCGCGTTTTTATTTAGCTTATACTCAGACAGATCACATGTAAACTGTTAACAAAAATCGAGAAAAGTGAAAGCTAGAAAAATATCGGAAATTTAGATATAATTAAAAATTTGATATATAAATACCAAACTGACGAGAGTGAAGTAATGTGAAAGAGTCAACTGTCAATTACATCTTAGACAAGTAGTCTTGTTTATACATAAGATTTGATGCATTTGTCAGTATGATGATCAATCTGATTTTGACGAGTGTTATTTACTAACATTTGATCTTTTCTGCTTTCTATAAAACAGCTTTAATAATTGATGATTAATCATTTGAATGTGCAGCGAAAAATTGTTGGGTGGCAACCTCAGTCTATTGATTTTATATCTGAAGTCAAAATCCTAGAGATCTAGAGTATAAAGCCCCGTATAAATTGGACGAAAAGATGACAAAATGCAAAACAAATTATAGGAGTGCAATCATCAAGTTTTAGATAAGCTTAATGCAAGTGAATGAAAACAAGTTTATGAAAATACAGTTTATATAAAATTATAAAATAGAAAAATGATTCAAATCAATTTATATTAGAATTTGGATTGAAATAAAGTTATGTTTAGAGCCGAATTCGAACGAAATGCTTGGCGCAAAAATCGAAACTTTTGGCGAACAGGTCCGACGCAGTGTCCCGCTCGACGGCCCGACGAAAAGCTCACTCCATAATAGGACATTGAGTGAGTCTCCCGAAAGGGAGGGCAACGTACGAAAATGATCAAAATCAAATCGAAACTTCAAATGTTAACTGATTCTATTAAAAAGTCTTAACTCATGTGTTGTTATGAGCCCTCGAACCTTATCTATGCTATAATTTTCTTTGATTTGTTATCATATAAATTAAGTTATGATTAAAATCTCAGAATTAGCGTTACATAAGATTACAATCTATAATGAAATGAGCTTAACGGCCTACTAATAATCCGAATGTATCGTTGATCGACAGATCGCTTAAGACTAAATAATGGCTTTATTTCGCCACTAAATGTGTTGCGGAACAACACAACAATAGAAGGCAACAAAAAATCGTTTCAAGTCTTATCTAAATTGCAAAACATTAGCGAAGGATTAAATGTCACAGTTTTCATAACTAATCGAATGACTACAGATCAGGAATACATCGCATTTCTTAACAATTAGCTTTGATTTTCATAATTATTTAATTGATTGTAATAAGAGATGTTACCTTCATTTCGATCATTACTTTTGAGGCCGACCCATAAGAGCGAGGTTCTGACTCCGAAACAATTTGAAACAATTTATTTATTCGAATATTAGATCAGTTGATCTGATTTTGTAATTTGAACATTCATTTATTCAATTGTAAATTTTGTTAATATTTTGTCAAATTTTGTTGGGATTTCATTCAGTTATTAGACATTCGATTGAGTGAAAAGTCTTCAAATTTAAGCTAATCTTACTTCTTTGTTAACCCGCTTAATGAAAGTTTCAAATTTATAAGTTTAAAATTATTTAGATAATATTTAGAAATAGTTCTAATAATTTATATCTAAAGCCGATAAATAAGACGAAAAGCAATTTTAGCCGAACTGAAATGTATTGATTGAAGTCATATTTGATTGAATGTCATGAGTCATAAAGACATTTAAAATGAGAAATATTTTAGTGGACACCATAAATTGGCTAAATATCTTTACAATTAACGAATAGTTAAACTTTCGATCAGATAAAATGAGTAATGAACTGAAAAGCAATATTTTTTAGAATTATTTGATTTATTTAACTCAATCGACTCCAGAATAATAGTGGAAAATGAGGTCAACCGCGAAACCAAATTGAATGAGACAGCAAAAAACATAGTAACACGACAAGTAAGGCCAACAACTATCAAAACTGACAAATTGACAGTCGATTCAAAGGTTTTAAGCGATTTGTTAGAAATAATTTGATTAAAGACTTTCCGACCGGAACTACACCTCGAAAAAGATTATAACTACCCTCGAGATCTCGCGTAGACATCGCCGCATCAGAAGACTCTAGAAAGATATAGATTAGCATTGGATCCGAGCCATGCCATCAATATTTGATTACCTGAAGAAACGAATTCAGAGTTCATGTCTGACTCTAATTGTTCTAAAAAAGTGTTGGCAGAAATACAACTAATGGTGAGAACATGAAACCGCTCAGCGATAAGCAAAAAAATAGAAAAACTCGCATTCACTCAAAATGAAGTTGAATTGAGATTTGAAGTTGAATCTAAATTCAACTCGTATTCTGATTTGAAAAAGTTGTCAGAATGTGATACAACTTATGTATTAGAAAAGAAGATCAGCTCAAAGAAGTTGCCGCCTAAAGAAAACAAAACCAGTTCAATTAGAGATTAATTACCATTAGATTTGATGATCGTTAAATTTGTTGAATCAAAATTTGAATTTTGATTTTTGTTTAAATTTTATTACATAACATTAAGAAAATTTGTAAATTTTAAACCAGGTTTTCAATATTTCAGACAAGTTTCAAGTATACTGAGTGTACGCTTTCTGAATCTACTCTCCAAGACGAGTGATTTCATATATGACACGGTCGTATCCATCGATGTCCACTCAACTCCTGATGGAATAGATCCATGGCGCCATATCATTCATAGTATCAAAAGATACTTCTCGTTATGCTGTTTCGAAATGTATATAAGTTGTTTACCTGAACTTGTCTTAAGCATGATGGCAGAGCAGTAATCTTTACCGATGGTCACGGCTTTTGGTCAGTTATCAAATATTTTCTGCTGTCTAATACAAGTTTAGCGGTATATATAATGTTTTGCTCAGACATCAGCAACATGGAAATAGACACATTGAAAATTGACTATCCATCGATCAGTTTCTAATGCTCTCTTTAAATGTTTTAGAAATTTATTATAGTGAGATACAGTCTAATGTGTTACATTGCTTTTTCGTCGACTTGTTCTTAGACCGAAGGATAGATCATAATTGAACGGCTATACACCATCCAGCTCATTTGATCAGCCAATTGAGCCTTACGACAATCTGTTGAGATTCGGTCAGGCTCAATCATAGCCTGTTCCTACCGTTGACTTATCTGATTGTGGCTGTAGCGTAACTACCCATTTGAATGTCTGCATCTGCGCTAAGCATTTCAAATCTAACTCTCATTACAGGCCCTAGATTTGTGAAATCTGATCGGTCCAGACTGTTGACTAATATGAACATTTCTATAGTTCGGCTCTAACAATTTTATCTGCTTATCTCAGTAGAGTGTGCAAAGGGATGCCTTATACTGTTCGTATTGAATATGAAGGGAGGATAGGATGTTTTATTCGGTTGGGTACGTTGGGTGATGTGATTAACACTCAGGCCCGACTATCCAGATCCCTCGACATAACACAGTTGAGCATTTACTGTTACCTTAGGTTTATTCCGTTGATATAGCAGGAAAGGACGTGTATTTTTGATCGGTAGAGACCGTTGACTAATCTGACTGTCGCTATAGTTTGGTTGTCGTAATTTGATCGCCCAACTCCGCAAAGATCTGAGGGATGCCTTATCGTGTCAATAATGAAGGGGAGGAAAGAGTAATTCATTCGTTCGAACCTGTTGAGTGATCTAATTGGCGCTCAGGTCCGGTTACTCTATGAAATCTGATCGGTCCAGACCATTGACTAATTTGAACATTACTATAGCTCGACTCTTACAATTTGATCCGTTTAACTTCATAGAGTGCGTTAAGGGATGTCTCATGCCCCTTGGGTTCACTCTGAAAGCGAAACAGAGTATTTTAATCGATTGAGTCCGTTGAGTGATCTGATTTGCACTCAAGTCGGACTACTCACTTTTAATCGGTATAATACGATTGAGTATTTAGGGTTGCGTCGTATTTTTACGTTAACACTACCGGTGAGAACGTTTATTTTGGTCGGTCGACACCGTCGACTAAAATGAGTTTGGCTGATAAGCTCTAGCACCAATGTTTACGATGTCTTTCTGTAAACGCTATTTGCAACCTCTATCGCTAGGCATACCTATTGAGAAATGCCTTACGGCCTTACACTGGGGAGAGGGTTATTTTTGATCAGTCTCTAACCGTATAGCAATTTTTCACTAGCGGTAAAGTTTTAGGAGAAAAATTCCAAGTAAAAAGTTGATGTTTGAAAATGTTTTGTGCTTAAATCGATTGTTTGTGTGCTTGTGCAGCTATAAGTTGTTTAAAATTTATATAATGATAATGCCAGTAAAGTAAGCTCAATTGATATATTGCCAAATAGACCAATCGGACCTATAAGACGAGTAAGAACTGGAGGCTATGAATCGGCTAACTAGCTTTTAACACGATATAAATGAAATGCGTATCTGCAAAATATGTTCGACATATATAGCTTATTATTTGATAGTTTGGCAAAAGAACTGTTGTCCACTTTTATGTCAACTCTGATATATCTTACTAGTATACAAAACAAATAAGATTAGGTCATATTCAGTGGCTAATCCGATTCTAATTTGTACACGAGTTTGTTAATTATAAGTTTTGCACATAATCGCATGAACAACTAGAACAGAATGAGAATATAAAATGTTCATCAATATCAAAATCTTTAATTGAGTTGTTCTGAGCCTAATGCGATTTTCATAAAACTGTTTTTGGAATAACTGATTGATAGGCATTTTGCAAAACTAATGTGATGTCATGATTTGTGCTCGTTTACTTTTATCACAATATAGGTCTAACGCATGTATGCAGAATGTCACATGGTAGTCCCCATTGACCCCCCCAGATTTGATGAAATCATTTTTATTTGATTTTGACACCATACCGAGGTGTCGATTTGGTTGTAACTTGAACCGTTTGGCCCCACTCATGTAAGCAAATCTTACTGAAAATTTTATGACTACTCCCAAAGTTTGCTTGTAATCGTCGAAAAGCATATAGAATAGTGAGATGTCTGCAATATATTGAGTATAGCAATGAATAATTGTGCTATGAAATGCTATACTAGAACTATTCGTATGACGGCAAACGCATTCCCTTGTGGGAATCACTCCGTCAATAGCCGTCATGTATGGGCATTACGGTGTAGGGGCTCTACGCGGGTACATACTTTTGATGATTGATTCTAATAGTACTTGATGTGGGGAGTAGAATGATATATTACAACCCATATTTCGTCCATATATTGCGTCAAAAATTTGATTTTTAATCAGCATTAATATTTATAAAAATCCGTTCACACCCTCCCACCCACCCTACTACCCACTATTCTTACATGCTTACATTTATTCTATAGGTGATTTTACGAATATCAATTAGTGGCTTTGTGAAAATATTCTTGCCAACTAATAGTTTACTCAAAAATTTATCACAATTGGCTAGCATTTAGGGTCATAGAGTACTCAAGACCACTTCTGGGGTTTTGCAAACTACTGTGCATCTTCGATACTAATTGTTGGTTATAATAATCCTATTCATTCAGCACGGAAAAGTGGTTGTCTCCCTTTTGGACATGTATTGCGGTATGAGGTAAATATTTAATTATTAAGCTAATCTTTAAAGGTATTTGCTATCTTCTATTTCATCCGTTTGAATTATTTATGAATTATTTCGTTATTGGTGATCATTTAATGGATAATTTATTTCTTTATGTCAATCAACTGGTTTTGAGTTAAAAATGTCTTTAATATGAAAGCATTGATTTCAATACAGTTAATGAGTTTTCTAACAGTATTATTAATGTTTTAAATACCAAATTACAATCTTTATAACTATTGCACCAAACATGGCTCAAAGTAATATTTTGTGTGAAAAATGTAAATTGTCATTTGATCAAACATTTTTCAAACTTTGATAGTCAGCTCTAAACGTCGCTCAGCAACATTTATGAAGGCGACAACTCAAGACATTCAAATCATGATATCAATAAGCTTGAGCTTAAGGATTTCAGTTACTTCCCGTAGGTCACCTGAACTAAAAATGGTCATCGGCTGCTTCCCGTAGATTATCTGAATTCAAAATGGTCATCGATTACTTCCCGATTGCGGCCCGAATTAAAAATAGTCACCGATTACCTTCCGTAGATCATCTGATATGTAAATGGGCATCAGATACTTCCCGTAGTTCATCTTAGTTGAAAATGGTCATCGTTTGTCTCCTGTAGGCTATCTGATTTAGAAACGATCATTATTTACTTCCCGTAGATTAACTGAAGTGGAAATGGCCACCAGTTGCTTTTCGTTGGTCAATTGGGCTTGAAATGATCATCAATTATATTCCGTGATTAATTAGGAATTGCGGAAGAATTGTGGTTTGTGGAGTTGTTTTATTGCATTCTCAAAAAGTGATAACTAACAAGTGACAAGTTGTGAGCCATTCGCCCTTCCGTAAAAATCGAATTTACTTTTGCAGAATGTTACAACTTGGCCCTCAAAAGTGTTACAAAGATGATTATCTATAAAAAGCGTGTGAAGCAAAGAGGTTTGGTACAGCTACAGTTAATGAGTATGCCTTCTGAACATTGTGAATAATCTTGGTAACATGTTTGGTCATTTAAATTAAAATACATCTTATTAATATTCTCAAATTTTCCAGGATGTTCAGATAAGTATCCTGATCTATACCATTAATATATAATCATCTTTTCAAATCGTGGAGACGAAAGTTGATTGTGAATCAAAGAGTGTAACTTGATAATATTGTTGCGATCCTTCAGATCAACATCTAATGCATCAAGTATAACTCTATTATACACGCTTTTTGCAAATATCTTTCTTTGACGGGAGAAATTTACATCTAATGGTTGAATGAAGGAGGTTGTTTTAGAGTGAATTATGAGAATTTCGCAATAATCCTTGTATCATCTGATGATCAGGATGACCAGACCATGAATCTAAAAACTAGAGACATTTTTCTTTAACTGATGGAATTAGCGCATGTTGGTACCATATTTTTACAAGATTCTTAGTCATCTTTCCTGAAGATGAGCAGTTAACAACTAAGTTTGGACATTGAAATAAGTTTAGTGCAACATGTGGTCCAAAGCTTCCACCAACTTCTTGAAGACAAATAAATAAAATTTATAAAAGCTTACCTTCCAATGTGATCGTATGTTGGATCATATATGAATGAGTTGTTACGTGAACAAATCTAACTGACGATTCTACTGATTTTTCTCCTATAGAAATGAGCGTTCTGGTTGAGTGGAGCTCATATTTGAAGCCAGATTGATCTGCGTTAAAAATATGGTTTGGCTGATAATTCGGATAAACTTTTTATGAGTCCACAAATAACTTGGCAACGTCTATGATGTAATTATCTTGAAAATAATTAGAAGTAACAAATTTATTGATTTTTCTTGAACGTATTCTATTGGTTGGTTTAAACCTTCATAGCCAAAAATTTTAATGCAGTTAATGAATGAAATTCTAAAGTTTTCGCTTTCGAAATTATCCATCTCTGGATGTCATTGTCGTGAACTAGAAACTTTTTATGCATAGTATTTTTAAATTCATCCAGTGTATGATCCCATATGATTTTAAGTTTATTCTTTCGTGTTCCATAATTTTAAATTTGCTTTTCGAATCGATATAATTGGGTCTCATTAGTTAAAAAGCGAAAATTAGCTTGAACTGATGAGAATTTCCTTTTACCTTTTTGAGCACTTTTCCAATAATTAACAGCCTCTATCTTTTGCTTTAATGTAATTCCTTCCTCCATGTCGCCTTCGTCATAATCAAATTCATCGTCAGGTTCGTATTCAGGATCAATTTTATCAAAACAGAGCGATGAACTTTCTTTTAAGTCGAAATTCGGGGACTTGAAGCATGAATAAATTATATCTGTAAAATGAAAATTAAGTCAAAAATACAATATGAAAATCTTAAATCTTATCTATTATATAGTCACATAGCTTCAAATCTTTTGAATTTGGTTCGCCTGAATCATCAGATTTGCTTCTAATGGCTTCAAACACTACTTTGGTAACAGTTGTAGGCTTTATTCCCGACACTTTTAGTAATAAACTATAAAAAAGCACTAGAACACAATTTAAAAACAATAGTGAAAACTTTACTTAACTAAAACATTGATCACTTCTGTGGAGTGGGCTCTTCTTATACCAAAATGCATGTTTTCCAGAAAGTTCCTGATTCTGGTGGAAGATTGCAGAATACTCTAGAAGTTTCTGGAACAATCCATAGGTTTCTAGAATGTTCTAGATAATTCTAGATTATTTCATAGATTTATAGAACGTTCTAGAAAATACTGGAATATTCCAAGAGTTTCTAGTATATTCCAGAAAGTTGTAGAAAATTCTAGAATATTACATAAATTTTGAGAGTCAAGGTGTAACTTTCTGCAAAATAAATTCGATATTTGAAATCAGCGTCTCGAAATTAGTTTATGACACAATTTTTATCAAATTCTGAGATTTACACTTTGATACCCTTCATTATGAGTTATCGGCACTCTGGAGTCATATTAAACTCGCAACAATTCAATTTATATAAATCGCAACGAACCACATGAGAGGCTGTATCCTATCATCTCAGCTATGGTATGATATTCTTTGAATTCATTTCTCATTCGAAACATCTGAAGACGTTACAATAATATCTACCGTTACTTGTTAGTCAATTTCTATTAAAACTAGTCAAATCTACAGTACAAGTAGCAGTCAAATGTTACAGTAGATGACAATCAATTCTATAGATGGAAGCTCTACGACAAAGTGAGTAATTATTGTAGCAAAGTTTCAACAATTAACTTCGAAGAATGAGAGCTAATGTCTAATTGATTACTAGATCAAACTATAAATTTATATATAATGCGTCAGTCATTGCTATTCAATAGCGAACTCAGTAATGATTCAGTTTCCTGTAACACACTTTTATGCAAAAGATGAAAATACTTATTGTGGTCAGCCTATCTAGAAGTGTTTAACTTCACAAATCAATAGTTTCGTTAACTGTTAACAGCTTTTTGAAATAGTTTATTTCATCTGAGGAGTTATACTTGAAAATTATCTGTTTTATCATAGATCGAAATTTAAGTACAGAGGAGTGAGGTGTAGATCCCTTAAGAATTTACTGAACTTTATTATTTTAGCATTAAATCATTGACTGATTTTCTGCACTAGTATTAGCCAAAGAAGAAAGAATTGCAATGATTATTGGCAAAAATATATTAGTTTTACTTGCTATTTTGTTTGTGCCATCAATTAATTCTTAGCCATCACTACTAATTGTATCCTAAGAACTGCATTGGCATTAAAGGTCTGCACATTTATTAACTTCTTTCACGCAATAACTCCTAACAAAATGGTTTTCATCCTTAGTTTGACTCATTTCCGTTCTTTTCATTGGATTCATCTGACAAGTTAGCCATTGAAAAGGTCTAATTATTCCGCTTTATATTATTCGTGTCTATATTTAGTTTAATGTTCCTATAAAACACCTTAACTGGAGTCCCAATAACTGTCTCTTATTTATTAGTTTTAATCGCTTGTCAAAAGACGCATAAATAAACTTTTATACCAATAGAATAGAACTGAATTTTGATAACCTTTTTGATTATCAATGAGTTAGAAATTTTTCATCTGAAGCTATCATCAACTTTTTACTGATGTATAGGCGATGTGTACGATCTATGAATATAGTGGACAAAAGACACACTTTATGTGCAAATAGAGTGAATGAAAAGTTACAATTAAATGTTGCGTTTGTTCTTAACGAGAAAACTATATTATGTTATTCTGAATGTGTCGTTGACTCTGAATCGCCGAAATGATTGCCAACAGTTCTCATTAAACAACGTGAGTGTGGCTTATTTGTACATTTATATTCTGAATAGAAGAACAAATCTTTTTATGTTTTTTCGATTGACTATTTGTAAGCAAAAACGTCAAACTAAAACAATCTCAATTAAATTCATTTTTTCCACACAATTATGAATTGTTGAAGATACAACCCAAAAATAGATAGTTCGCTTTGACAATCCAATTAAAACTTTAAAATTGATTTACCATAATAAAAGTTTTGATTTATGTGAAGCAAACTTTGAAAACAGTCTAAACAGAAATTACAATTGAATGAAGTAAACACTTTTAATATTATTTGCGTTTTCGAAATGATTTTAGTTTTTAGTTTTACTCGAGCATAAAAAGTATTCAATACTAAGCTTTGAATAGTGTGACATCAAATAGAGTAGAATTATTTACAAATACTTAGTAGTACCACATGAAAGAATCGCGTTATTCAGTAGAGTTTGAGCGAAAATCAATGTTGAAAATGTTGAACACATCGACCACATCATAATTAACAGAAAGTGCTTATTGAGAGAAACATAAAGAGTTTGAGAGGAAGTCATGTCACTAAAGCTTACATTCATTTAGTACCAGTTTAGATGATCACAGATTGTGTCACGCATTCAATTCATACAAAAATAGCTATTATTGTAGTTAACAAAACTTCTAGAGAAGTATTCAAGAATATAGTCAAACTCTCAATTATTTGTCAAATTTCGATAATTAAGATGATAGGCATTAGTTCTGATCATTTATCAGTTGTTGTATTCCTCGAGTATTCGAATTGAAGCAATGAATTAGTTATGAAATAATGAGAACTTTACAAAGTGTTTTACCCAGTCTAATGATATATTTCTTGTTTAGTATCAAATTTAATACCGATTCTAATTGTTTTATGTGACAATGTAGACAATGTTTATTTTAACTTTTCTTAACACGAATTATCAATGAATAATAATCTAATTTCATGATGATTTATAAAAGCATTTTACATTTAGGATTCATTATACTTTCATATATGTTTAAATAGTGGCGAAGCTAGAAAATTTCGAGAGTGCTGCATGAATCACTCATTTTGAATAAACTTATACTTTTCCAACTAAAACCTATTGTGTAATAGTTTTAAACTTGAATTATTACTCATTTTTACTTCATTTTTTAGCAATTATTACAACAAATTAAAAAATTTCAAACTAAAAAACGTACAACTTTTTACTTGGAGTTAGCACCAGATTTGAATCGAGAGTATTTGTGCACCCTCGCCCCTAATGGCTTCGCCGCTATGTTTAAGTAGCCATTTGATTTGAGATAAATTAGCTGCATCTAAGCATAAAACATCTTCTCATTAGAATATGAATGCGAATAAAAATTAATTCAGTCCATAAATAATATTCCGCAAATTCATTGCATGGGACCTATTATGGAAACATATGGTTCAAAATCATGCCATAGGGTCAATTGTGGAATTGACTAAAACAATTACAGTTTGCTCTTGAACTCAATAGTCAAAAATCTATAAAATGGTACATTTAGTGGAAAGTGTTGTGAAACAGATTACCAAAACGGTTACAGTGACTAACTTTAAGTTAGAGCTAATAAGCTTAACACGCACTTGACTGTAATTGCCTATTGTATGCATTAGTTTCAGTTAATTGTCCTTTATATCTTTTATCATTTGAGTTAAGATCACTGGTGAAAATAACGTCAAGACTGAAAAATAAAAGAGATTAAAGTTGAAGTGACCGCTTAGTTAGCTACTTAAATGGTTACTATAGAGTAAATGAGAAAAATTGTTCTTTACGTCTTCTTTGACGTGACTTCGATTGCTTATATATTAGTTATATCTTCCCTTGTTTAGTTCAACACAAAAATAAGCTCGAGCTTGAAGTTCAGTGTTTCCACTTTAGCTAATAGTTAAGCTCAGATCAATCTCAGTAGAATCCGAGCTTTTAGAGTTGCAAATATACATGCTCGTGTCTTTTGAAGCAACAATATTTTGAATTTTTGTTAGTATCGATGCTCTTTTAAAAATTTGAATGACTAGTCAAGTGCAAGACTAGTCAAGATTTGAACATTGATAGTTGAGCTCATGTCCATCATTAGCCATAGTGTTCGATTGAGATTAATGAGTTGTCTCACTTTCTATAGCTATTAAATCTGGCTATGAGACCAGATTCTCTTTTTATATACCTTAAATAAAAACTTTCATTATTGTTATTTTAATGTCATTTGATATCTAATTCAAGTTTAAGACACAGATAACTCCTGATGCATCACATATTGATCATAAAAAGTCAACAAAGTTTATTCGAGCTCCGGAAAAGTTCAAAACGCTTTTATTTACCAAATCAAAGTGTTTGTAAAAACTCCGCTTGATTGTCTCGCAGAATAACATTAAATCAACTAATTGACAATGAAATCTGTGGAAAAAATCTAATGAAACCGTTGAAAAGACTGCAAACAGTAAAACCTATTACAAATAGCTCAAAGCCTTCAACACTAGATTACTAAAAATTGCTTCAGGTTCTACCAATCTAAATTCAGTGGGTTCTACTCACTATTTTTCAGTATTATGCAAATCAAAAACATAATTGCTCACTTGAAGGTTTTTTAAACCAAATTTCGTAGATTTTACCATAAATATAAATTGTGTTCGGAAGATCATTAATTTCTATTACTCCAACTTTTAAATTCAATTAACCAGATAATTATATAAGAATTAAGTTTGAAATTTCAATGTTTATCAGATCGAATTGAGACTTTTATACAAAGGACCGCATTTTGAAAATGGATCGCACATATTTTAATCTTACACGTTATAATCTTACTGTATTTTATTTCAAAATCGATTTTCAACTTGTGTATATCACGCAGTTTAAGCTGAGGATACTTTTTATGTCTAATTTTAAAATGTGGTTTTGTGCTGTTGTGCTGATTCGATTAAGTGCTCAATTATTTTAATGAATCGTATATATACTCATTTCATATAATACACTGGAATTAATGGCAGGAGAAAATGACTCGATGTCGATCTCAAGTTTCAAAAAGTAGTCCAAATGCTTTTCTCTCACTTCTTCAATATTCAAATGACAAACTCTGAAAAGAGTGTTATTAGTCAAACTTCGAAGAGTCAAAACCTTAATATTCTTTATTATCTAAATTTTCTTATTAATTCAAAATTTCTACCTTTTTCTTAATTTTTTGATTTTTGTTTTTCTTATCCACAAAACGATGAATTTTGAAATAAGTACATTTCATAAATAAAAGCATCTTTTATAAGATGAATGAAGAAAATTATTGATTACGTAATATTATAGCTGAAAACTTAATAATCTTTGATAGCAACAAGTAAATAGCTGTTGTTATGCCAAACTCCTTGTGATGCATCTCAATTTGTTGCTAAACTTGATTCTAATTTGCTTTGATTATCATATTATATAATATTGAATATTAAGTTTCTATAAGTATAATCTTTAAGTTTCCTAATACCTTTTATATTATGGTTTGATGAAGACTCGTTACTTCCGGTTGCTATCAAAGATTATTAAGTTTTTGAATGTACATAAGTCACGTGAATGCATTGAAACAATCAGCTTTATTATTGAGTGAAGAATAAAAATTTATGTTTTATCATTAAAATTATTATTAAAATAAACTACTGCTAAAATATAGAAAAACAGATTTATTAGAGTAAGTTTCACACACAAGTGCATTCTCAAAAATTCAGTCCTTATTCAATTGATTCCTCTCTTAGCCAATTACATTTACCGTCTAATAAAAGATAGTATAAAATTTGAAAAAATCTGCAAGCTATGTTCTGGAATATTTTGTCATGTTTATTTTTATAGATGCACTGGAATAATGTTTAAAAATTAGTTTTTTACTTGCAATCAAGTACTAGAGGTTCGTTCAGAGTTGTAATTAAAAACATAGGACTTGCCTAAATGCAAGTTCTCATACAAATAATATAGAAAAGATTTCGACATTCTATCGACACAGAACTTGAAAAGTGCATACTTGAAAGCTTACACGATTGCTATTCCTTAAGGAATATTGCGTTTTGTGACAATAGCTTCTCTATGAAATTGTTGTGATAGTTGTCAACTTGCCGCTGACACACTTGTTGATAGGCGTAATGCGATTTGTTGGATCCGATGATTTTTCATGTGACAAAAGCACGTCAAACAATAGAGATTCAGAGCTCGACGTCTGGCATGTATTCTGGAAATTATTTAGAAACATTTCTGGCGATGGTATTGGCGTCAGTAATGATGATGACTTTGAGCGAATGGTGGCTGTCTTACATCTCAGATGAGTTGATGAACTCAAAAGGCCCGAACGCTTCATTTGAAGCCAATCCTTATATTCTTTGAATGAAACTACTTTAAAATTTTCAGAAATCGATACGACTGGTAAAGAAAACTCTAATGGATTTAAAACTTTAGACTTTTTATCAGTAACTGGACTAAACTTTGATACATTGTCTGTTTGGTCGTCTCGAATAACTCCTGAATCCCAGTACTTGGTTGGCTTAATGGATGTTCTCATCTCTCCATTTGAATAGATATCTAAAGCTGGCGAACACTTATGTGAGGAACTGAAAACAGAACAACTCGAACCCATTGCTTGTAATGAACTGCTTGAAACTGAATGAGCACTTAACTGGTCTATAATTTAATGAATTAACATAAGTTAAGTCAGAGCTGTGTTTCTGTCTTTTGATAGAAAAGATTGACAAAAATATGCACAAAACGTGTTGCTATTGGAGATTGTCTTGGAAAAACTTATTTAAGTTTTAGTCTCTTACAAGCAGATATAACTTTGCTTTTTTAGGTGTCATTTACCTCTGGCTGGATCTGTTGTGCCACTAATATTGTGTAGTATCGCTTATTTTCTTTTCCGCTTATTGATTTCAACAATAACACAGAGCCAGAGAAGAAAAAATGGTCAAAACATTAAAGTATACTTTTCTACTAATGTGTAACACAAGGCGTGCGATCGACATATTTATTAATATAGTGTAAAGTAATATATCCATTGATTTTTCTATTTCTAGTTCCTCTTTAAATACTCTTTTTGTGTGATTTTCATTGTTTTAGTGCCATTTCTTTTAATCAAACACTTAATGTCGTCACTTAATTAAACAAAACAAATGATTCATTATTTTTAATGACTTAATCTGACGAGAAAAGAATTTAAACAATTTTTCAAAAGCACTCTCAACACGACTGCAATATTTGAAATTTGCAAATTTGAAGCGAGAATTAGTTCGAGATCAAAACTGATTAAATGTTCATTAATTTTGATTAGGTCAGAACAAATTTTAGTGTGAGTTCAGTTTGATTAGAGCTGAAGTATTACTGAAAAGTTGACTTAATCTTCGATAGTGTCAAACTTTTTTAGTACCTGTACTGCTATGAAGAGAAAAGCGATTTAGTTATAGTGACAACAATGAGAGCGAATTAAAATAAACAAAAGCGTCACAGATTAATGCGTGTCAGATAAGAAGTAACAAAGTGTCACAGCAATGGGCAGAAAGATCGGAGGCATCGCCTATTTTTTGATTCGATCTTTATTAAACATCACTCGATTTGCCGAATGGCGTCAACACAAATCAGCAAAATCTACAGCAGTACAGCTATTATGAAGGCACAAATCCAAAGACAGCTCATCACAAACTATTCTCATATTGTTACTAATATAAGTTACTGAAAATGTCAGCTAAGTCAGAGATAGAGCATATGCATTGTCTGGTTTCTCGCAGCACATAAAAAGTTCTTTTGTTCTGTGCACTCAAACTCAGGCACTCTAAAGATAATATACTCGAAATTAGCTGTTCTCTCACTTTCTTTTTAAGTTATATTACTGCTAAGAGTCACGCATACTGTACTCCACTTTTTCCACCCTATCATCAACGCATACATACGCGTACTAAGTGCTGACTCTCTCTATATATCCACATATCTCTAGTTGTTTCAAATTTATTTGCTTTGAGCAATGTTACGAACTCGTAAATATATCTTCTTTCTCATGAATCTTTCGGTTTAATCTTAATTAGAGTTTTGCATCATTTCTATCTATGCAGCCTTTTAAGAAACAGGAGTAACAAAATGTGCACATTAAGTGAGCAAAGTTGCAAATGTAGAGACACGCTTAAATATGTGGATAAATGACTTTCAAACTTTCAAAAAGTCTATTTCTAAATTTTATTTCAATACAGTGAAAATTAAGTTATTTTTCAGATATAGTATGAAATACTGTTTTGACAGATCTTCACAGTTGAAGAGTATGGCTTTGAAACTATTAATACAATATACTGTATTGCAAATAATAAATCAATCATACCCCTCCAATAGCACTTATTTACATATATAATCAGCACTCCTTTAAGCACTAATAAAAGGAGTAAGGATTAGTATGTATACAAAAAGTATGCATTTCGTTCGATTATATATCAACTAAATGCATATTTTGTGTGCATATTAATGTTTACTACTTTTATTGGTACTTAAAGGAGTACCGATTATATATGTAAATAAGTGCTATTGGAGGGGTATGATCCATTTATTATTTGCAATACAGTACTATCATATATAATAAACTATTAATAGTTTCTATTTGATAATTAACCAAAAAGCGTATAAACAGTTCTGATATCCTTCTGTAGAGGAAAGCCCGGACTCAGCAATAATTAACAAATTTAAAAGTTGTTAATCAATTTGAAACATATTTTAATATTTAAAATAGGGTTTCTACAAATATACTCTCGATAATAATAAACTACAGATATAATAAAAGTACTAATACCTAGTGAATACGGATTAATATTTACAATAGATCCTACGCCAAATTCGTAAGTTATTTAAGATTATAGTGATGATGAAAACTAGTTGATCGAGCATCTGTCACACAAAACCATAAGTTAGTCAATAAGGTATAGTAAAAATAAACTTATCTACCATTCGCAATACTGCGACGAATTTGATTGTTAAAATGTAACCTTATATTCTAAGACGATTTGGCAACTTTTTACTGTCTGTACATCATATTTAGTGATGTGATGTTATTTTCAAAGATTTTCTTTTTGACAAAACTGAGGTTATTTGAAGTTATATGAAGTTATATGAAGTTGTTTGAAGTGGTTTAAATGGTGACACAAATAGAAGCATTTAAATGGAGACATCAAACTGTCTATAAAAAGATTGCACAGAATGTTCTGCACACCATTTGTTATTTCTAATAAATTCTTTGCGTTTGTTTTATTGTAAGCTTAATGTAAACCATTTTTCAAGTCAAATAATATCGAGAGATTCATATTTTATATGACAGACTGAAATCGTTTATGAATTTACTTTTACTGCTTTAATCTATTTATAAGAAACTGACATAATATGGAAGACTCATAACATTCAAAAAGGAGCACATTTTCTGTGTCGTTTGTTTTCAATCCAAAAGTTTTAAAGTTTGAAAATTTAAATATTTCAGCCTTTTATGACTTTTGAAAGCAAAACCATTTTTAGAAGACAAGACACAGAATAAAAGCGAAGACTAATATTCATTAAGTTTCTCTTACTTTTTCAACCCATATCTATATAGATCGAAACTTAAAATAGTGACGAAAATTGTTAAATCTCATATTATAAAACGATTAGAGTCGCCGTTAGTATTCGATTAACTTTGTATTGAGTCAAATGCTGAATGAGGTATAGAATTCAATTATAAGTCAATTTGTTTTTTTTTAACTAAGTAAGGTACTTTTCGACTTGCTTGATTTGTTGATTCATTCAATAATAAAGTTAACCAGATGACTACAATACCTGTAACATATAATCTATCATCTCGTTAAGGTTGTTGCATAACTCGTTATTTTCAAGCTGCTTTTTACGGCCAGTTAGTGGGTTGCCAAGTCACAAAGTTTAACGTTTAATTCCATGGAAAACACTCGATAAGTATTCATTACCATACAAGTGGGTCGCAACACGAAAAAGTTTAAAAACCACTGGCATAATCTAATGCTGAATTAGTATTTGTCTGGATTCAAAAATGTAATGAAAGCAATTTTTAAATAAATAAATACATTTTGTTTGAGTAGAAGCAATGAATTTTTCTAATTGACTCAATTGTTACATAAGGAAACCCTAACATAAATCACGAAAGTAATAAATTGATTTCGTTAATGTTTAGTATCTGTTTATTTGTTATCGAAAGAAATTTGTTGTCTCTTGTTTTCTGTATTAGCAATGGATCAACACTTCTGGCAACAGAATTAGTGCCATTACTTTCCGATAATAAGTACAACTCGAAACTATTTCATAGATTCTAAGGCCGAAAGATTGAAATTGGAGATCGCAATACAGGTGCTATTTTAAGCTTTCAATCTTCAATTACAATATAATTATGCGACAAAAGTAGACAATAGCGCTCTAAAATATACATTATGTCTCTACCGATTTATTATTCAATATCAAGTGTACAACATTAGTTTATGGCGCTACACAACAAATTACATTCATGTTAATTGCATTCTTCCAATTCAATTAGACAATGAATGCTGTGTTTCAATTTTGAGGTCACATATTTTCAAAATTTAGAAAATATCTTTTATTTGACAAAAACACGTAAACTTTGACGAGAGCCAAGTCAAATCTGGCAAAACTTCTGTTCGCATTCTGTTCTCCAAATTTCTAAACTTTTAGGTTTGGATTCAATTTCGTTCGACTAATCCTAATGGTTTTCTATAATTTGAGTAAGCATTTTAAGTAAAAAAATTATAGACTCAGAATCCAACGCTTTGAAACTCCTTATAATAAGTCGGTCTCGAATCTGATTCTTTATATGGATTCATACATTATTACAGACTAAACGCTAAACTACGGGTACATTTACTTACTATTCAGACCCCAGTAATGAATGTAATAAAATACTAAAATGAATTTGTCGAGCTATAGATTATTTTAGATGAAAAGCCTATTATTTATTTTTGTTTAACCGGTGGATGAAAAATATTTAGCATGTCTGACAAATTTATCTTCACTGAAATAAAACAGACATCAAATGACAGCCTTTTTCAACACAACTATTGCATCAAATTTAGTGTTGATATCCAGTCGTCTCATTAAAGTTTTGGCCAAAATTCGCATTAGATTATATCTATTATTTTGTCTACGATTAAAATTTAATCGCTCAATCAAATCTTTTGAGAGTTATTAATGAGACTTTTCTCAAACAACAGCAGATATCTGTCAATCTGCTTACTTATTTATGTCTATTTGAAAAATATAATGCGATTTCAGAATTGAAACGACGTCGAAAAGAATACAAAACAAGGCTGTAGTAGAACATAAAGAATTCTGTGTTTTACTGGAATGTTGTTTTATAGACCAGAGCTGTCTTTCATGTGGACTGTTATAAATGGATAAGATTTTAGAATCAACTTTAATAATGTATCGATCACTGGCTCGGAGTTTTAGGCATACCTGTATTGAAGAGCTTGTTTTCGCCCGAACTTCGCTTCTATTAAGTCAAACAAAATCGCATTAAAGCTTTTCAAGTAAACTAATGAGTTGAGTATTATGTGAACCAAAATTGTTTAGTTAAAACATATATGTTTAGCAATAGGTATGAGTAATACAAGATCGAGATAAAGGGACGAGAAATTTCTCTAATGGAACAGTCAGGAGAAGTCCAATAAGTAATGGTACTGGCAATGGGAGCTTATCCATCAAATGCTGTTTTCTAGTAACTTAAAAGCAGATGAAGAGGATATCGTATGAAGAATGACAATGAAAATGATCCGCAGGCAATGGTTCACATGTTCGCGTTGGGGATTCACTATCTCTGGTCTCTCAAACACACCAACACACGGGTGAACGAGTGGCACATAAGGCACACTACACACACACTCACACTCACACACACACACACACACACACACACTCACACTAAAACACATATAGATAGGGCAGACATAGACTCATACACCGGTTCAGTAACGTTGGATCGATAGATTGGTGTACCTCAAAACGTACGAAATAGTAACAATAGCGCATATTCCGGGGCTAACGTAGGACTAACCTTACTATTGCTACCTTTGGCTCAGATTGCTTTCCACACTTTCTACTGAACACTTGCTTTCCAAGAGATGTCAAAAATATATCACATAAACTATTCTTTACAGAAAAACTTGTTTTCCAAACATATTCTCTCTGTTTGAACGACAAAATTATCTAAAAAGTTGTTTGCAGTGAATTTGAAACTTAAAAATTTGACTTATCTTTACTCGTATTAGGAAAGAAGTAGAAAACTTGTGGTTTCTATTCCTTCTATGACTTATTTCTGTGATTTCTGTCTACAAAAGTAGAATCAGAACCAGAATCATCGACACGAATGGTTTGACTGAAGTTTTTTCATTTGAATTTGAATTGCAAATTAGAAAAAGTGCTGCAACTAATGCTGCTGTTGAGTGGTTTTTCTTTTTCGAGATCAACTCTGGATAGTGAAGAGATTTGTGTGTTGTCGCTGTCATAGAGAACATGCCCTTTCATTTCGTCGTCAACTAAATTTCAAAAGAGATCGACTTTCGTGCTGGCTCTAAAACTTTTATATAAACATTATTTCGATCTTTAGGCAAGAAATACAGTTTTCAAAAACATTGACATTAAGCTGTTTTTCCGTAAAAACACTAATATTTTCTTATTTTGCTAAAACCATGGCCAACTTAATGGATATTTGCCAAAAACTATTGATTTTTATATTGGTTAATGGCTTCTATTTTAAAGGTAATACTCATACAACTTATCAATTCTTAACTTTTTTCAGGGGAAGTTTAAGTTTATTCATTGCAACAACAAATTGTTTGTCAAACAAGTAATGGTTTGTTAGGCTCTCATTATTTTCCAGTTTCGATCTCTTTAAGTAAAGGTTTAAGCGAAAACTTTTTTAGACAATATTTATAGCAGAAAATACTTAATGTGTTTTATATTATTCGCGATCGAATTCTGTTTGAAACTATTCATCAAATATTGTAAAATATTTGTTGTTAAGCAATCTAAAATTCATGGAAATCACAGAATAAGTATTTGGTTTGATCATAAGGAAGTCGAACATTATAAGTTTGAAAATTGTAGTAAATCGACAGAAGAGAAGTGAAATCATGTGTTAAGCCTTCAATTGAATCATTGAGAAAAGGATTTGTAATAGAAGTAGACATTAAACCATCAAAAAGTTTTTTGAAGAACAAAAGAAGGCTTTCAACTTCACAACTTCATAAATTAGAGTTTATTTGAGCTGAGCTGTGATATAAAGACGCGTTAAGTTTGTTGTGCGAACTGCAGCTTTCATGGCATAGGTGCAAAAATAAGAATCTTATTGTATTTTGTATTGACACAAAATACACCGCTATTACAGAGCACTTCAAAATAAACCAATAAAACAAATTCTTTTGCTCTAAACCCAATCAATTTTTCGCATTCGGTTTAGCGAATTTCAAATGCATTGCCAACTTTGGAATTCCGATTGAAAATCGTTACCAAATTTTCGAGTCTCTCTCTCTCTCTCTCTCTCTCTCTCTCTCTCTCTCTCTCTCTCTCTCTCTCTCTCTCTCTCAAATTCTCTCAAATTTTTCTGCTTTAGTATAACTCGCAAGCCATGAATTTAGCGGTCGTTCTCTAAGCCTTCATTTGCTTGAAATCGAATGAAAACATTCGGAACTGAACAGTTTTTAGATTCGCAGTTGTTTTAGAGGAATTACAGATTTTAAAGTCAGACAAATTATGAGTTTTAGCGATTTGGTAGTTCAAGCGTAAAAACGATCTATAATATGTTAGCTTTTCGCCTTTTATATTCGTCTTTCATGGCTCCAAACATTCAATATTTATGCTTAAACTCAATAACAATAATTTGATTGCACTTTTTAAGTTGAAACTTACTTTTCATACTTATTAAGGATACATATCTGCTTTTATGCTTGTGTCAAATTTACTTATTTGTTGAAGGTTTCGTGTTGATTTAGATGCAAGTTTAAACTTGAGATTCAGCTTAGACATTAGGCCCATGTTTTTGGCAAGAGTTTAAGTGAAGTACAAGCGAAAAAATCTGAACGTTATATTACTTATAAAGTTATTATGAGAATAATGCTATATTTTAGTGCAGTTGTATTAGTCTAAGAATAACCCATTTTCATGTTATTTGTAAGTCATAAAAACTATTCATATATTTTTATTACTTGGCTCTTAATGAAATCAAGTTTATAGCGAAATAATACATTACTTAATTTTATTTTATTTCAAAAATGTTTATTTTTTGTCATTTATTCATTTGATCGAAATTGAATAATAGAAATATTTTAATCTAAATAAAAGATTTAAACGTAACATTGTGATTTGAATTATGAGTTATAGCTGAACTCTATTCTAAATATTTATAGTTTGTAATAGATGATAGTGCCTTAGACCTATTAATAGCAATAAGAACAGCGTGAAAAGAATCTAGAGAAAAAACACATCATTTTTGTCAAATACTATATACCGTAACCATGCTATACATTATATTGGAAACAAGCTTTGAAATCCAACTTTAGAATCTATAAAAGCATATCATGTGAAAAATCTCTCTTATTTACTGTATATAAATCAGATTTAATGTATGATTCATTGATTTTTTATGCTTTTACAAAGTTTTAATTCTCCTCATTTGTTCGTAAACAATTCATGTCTTATATATTGAATAAGTAATCAAAATGTAGTCACTAATAGTCAGAGTCAGATCAGATGTTCGGGGCACGGGCTCGAGCTGAGATCTCGAGAACTTTTAGAGATAAGCTTTTTTCGATATTAAAACACCAGAAATCTTACATAAAATCACAAAAGCCATTAATTTGATTTAATAGTCGGTGAAATATTTATGTAAGGCGTCAAACGTCGTCTTTCAAATAATTTGATTGATTATCATTTGATAAATTAATATCTAGTATAAACTTACTACAAGTCAACTCAAGTCTATTTGGAACACTAGAAAATCAATAGTCAGATCGAAAATTTGAAGTAAACAACTTAAATCCAAAAATTGTAAGTACTATCTTTCCTTGAAGTCTGACTTGGTAGTGATTTAATTATACTGTACTTCATGTGCGCGATTATAATAATACTGTTAAAGAGTATGTCTTATTTTTGAAGCATTTCTCACACGAGAGTTTTGAAAATTGAATATTCCTAAAGTGCTCATTTCAGTTGAAAACATAAAGTATATGAAACTCAAAATAATAATTTGCATCTAATTTAATATTAAAAACATTTTTTATTCGAATTTAGCTTCTAATTTGTATTAAATAATAATGAAATCAATATTATTGCTGCTGCAAAACACGAGTTATGTTATGAATAAACTTTACTAGAGGAGAACATACTAGTATCAAGTTTTCAATTATTTATAAGGATAATAATATTCAAAAGAATCTCATCATTGGGAGAAATATGAAATTAAAAATTATAATTAAAATAAAGTATTAGAAAAATTGAATTCATTTTCAGACTATATTCTAAAGTCAGTCTCAATGTTCGTCTTCAATACAATATTCTATTAATATGTTTCTATAGATGGATAAAAGGAAGTGAATACAACCAAATTCAGTCATATTTGCAATTGTATGCATTGCTATTAGCAGTGGGTAGTACTTAAGTAGTTCTATTAGAAAATCTATGAACAGTTATTGCAATTGTAATTGCAATTCAAAAGTTTATTCTAAGAGTACAAAGTTTAAAACAATAATTACTAGTTTGATCTAAATCAGATTATGCTAATTATCTGTTATTTTTTTTCTAAGACATGGTCATAAGTATTTTTCATATTTTTTGAAACAATTAGATCACTATTGATCTGATATAAGATTATTCTTGTAATTTTGGTTGCTTACGACTTATCTCTTTCGTATAGCATTCGCATCACTTATCAGATATCAGTTGAGTTGTCTTCCATTTTAATCACAGAATTAAACACAACATAATGTGATTGAGTATTTAATACAAACAAAATACTTATAATGAATGTGAAAGTAGCAAATCAAAATAGACTTAAAAATGCAAATAGCAATGCAATAACTGTTCATAGATTTTCTGATAGAACTACTTAAGTACTGCCCACTGCAAATAGCAATGCATACATTTGAAAAGCCATTCAATTTAGTTGTATATATAGTAGATGTACGAAAGATAGAGAATAAATTCGAAGTATTGATTGCATTTTAATGTAATAATATTTTGTCTTTCGTCAATATAAAAGTGATTTCAACTAAAACACTAGAAATCTTAATAGACTTATAAGTTATACACAATTTTAATAATACCTCATAGCAACTTGAAGTGAAGCGTTCACACGGAATGCTTTCCGTCAGACTATCATATTGAAGGTATTAAGAAACTTATGGAATATTCAATATAGTATTCAAAGTAAATTACAAATCAAATTTTGCATAAACTCGATGCGCATCACAGGGAGATCGATGTAGCAAAGACCATTTACTTGTTGCTATCGTGGATTATTAAGTTTTCGAATGTAAACTAAAGATCTAGTAATACATTAGTTTGTTTTCAATAATAATTACATCGAATGCTGAACATGAAGAGAGAATGAATGAATATGTTGTTTGAGAACTTATCTTTCAGAGTAAATGATTTGTAGTACTCAGTATAAAAACATAATCATAAGCCTTATTAATTGCAATAACATGGCGTTGTATTATACCGTTTTATCAATGATGCTGAACAATAGTTTGTAATTTATTTTAACTGAGGAAGAGTTGTCTCAAACAAAACAGACAGAAATATAAAATCGCAAAACTAATAATGTTTTCATACGCTATTTGAGTCCGGATGCAAATGCATAATTTGCTTTTCGTTATGTTCATGTTAGCGAAGTTGTTAGACTGGGAGAAAAGGGGCTCAAAACCGTTCGTAATATAACTTTATAATGCGTGAAAATGTTTCGATAGATGCTATACACTGAACGGATGCTACGCTTCTCTATACTGTTACTCAATGCCATTTCTACTAAACTGTTTGCTCTGAACATTACATAAACGTTATCACTGATAGAGTTGTAAAAATCTGGTGTTCAATTTCATTTAAATGACTTTTCTCTCCTGTTAAAAGTTTATTTTATAGCTTTTTCTAGAAATAACTCGATTTACAATAGAGTTGATAATCAGCTATAACTCCATTTTTCATTTATTACATATTCATCCAAATATCAACAAAAATTAATACGACTTTCGCTACTCTGTCCCAATCAAAGTATGAAAAATGTGTAGCTTTCAGAATATGGATTTATTTCTTATGCGACTTGTTTTTGATACTTGAGAATACATTTGATCTCATGAGAATATGCGGTATGTGTCTAAACAACTGAACAAATTGAGTTATTGTGTTATTCGGATTTGCGTTTAAACTGTCTTTTTGATACATATCCATATTTGCATATTTGGACAACGTTATGAAAAAGGTTTCGATAACATTGAATAACGACGTCTGAATATTACATAAATTTGAATAGCTGGAAATCAAATTAGTTTGATATATTTTACGCACGCTTTCCTAAAGCGTTTAATAAGCGACGTCCTATCAAAATATATATAATCATCAATATTAGCATAATTTTAACTTTCAACCGACAAACCATTATTTTGAAAGTTTCAAAACTACAAAAACAATACGAATCGATAGGTGTAAGCCTTTGGATTGTTCTCCTGCAGTAAAACCTGTCTAACTTGAACATGTAGTTAAGTGCTTTTTAAAAATCAATAACAATTAAGTCATGTTTTCTATGGTATTTTTGCACTATTTTTGAAAGCCACTTAAGTGCATGTCAAAGCTAAACAGGCTTTACTGTATTAAATTAATTGGTTGAAACATCTGAATTAACGGAATATAAATCAATTTAAACAAGTATTTTAGAAAAAAAAAATTGATGATTGCTCATATGGCATGCTTTTCAGAGTAGTTCAATTATTCCGTAGAATGAATATACTGTACGTGAAAACATATATAAAGCGAAGAATGTAAGCAAATAGCATAGCGTTGTTACACGAAATGCTTGCAATGAGTTAGTTTATATACAGTGCGAGAGAGAATCGAAACTTCCTAAAAAACCTATATATCAATGCAATCGTATACCACTATATCATTGCATATTTATATGAAGTCATTCATATTGCCTAAAGCTATGAGAATGTGTGCGATTCAAATAGTAAAAATCAAACATCAATTCAAAGCCCAATTTATTGAATTGAGACTTTGTTAATCAGAAAATATGAGTCGAGCGCTGCCTTTAGTTAAAAAGCTTTGGGTCCGAATCCCATCCCTAATCCATACATAAGACCATCAGCTTCTTCTCCCTTAACTACATCGCAAAAGTTAAATAAGTAGCTCCAAGCAGATCAAAGTTCATTAAAATTAAACTTTATAAAACCTGAACTTTCAAAGTAACAGTTTCGACTCGAACTAAAAACATTCCACAATTTTCACGTTTTGTTAGTTATTCTTACAAAACTTTCAGAAACTATGAACAGAGTGAAAAGTCGAAATTTTTAGTTATCAGAAAGTTTACTAAAAATTTTGAACGTCTTTTCTATTCTATGCAAAATTTTGTGTTTGATTGCAGGGAACAAGAAATTGGTTGAACTGTATTTGTAAACTCGGTTTAGTCGTAAAATAATTTAAAGAATGAAGTGCACGGCAAAACTATTTACAGAATAAGACAAGTCATACATTAATGATAATTTTAATATTTAATTAGTTTGTGATACTCTTAATCCCGACTGTACCATAAATACCATGCTATGTGTTGTTTCATTTTCTCCGACAAACTTTTTACTGAAGTTGCTGCGCGACTCTATTTTATGATAATCATTACAAAAAATCAATTGAATGTGACATCAAATATTGAAAGCAAGACAAAAATATCTATCATTAATCACGACTTATATGCTTAGAGTGTGTTTCGCTAAAAGTGATAATCTTTTAATGTAAGTATTTGTGAAATAATAATCAAAAGAATTATTTTGATTGAACAAAGAATAACAAAGTGAAAAGAAAATAACTTAATTTTGTTTTATACATTAATAGATTATTATCCAATTGTATATTGATTTTGTTCCCAAACGGCGATTACAGTGAAATAATAAGAATAATAGGACTGAAATATGAACAAAATGTTAGGGAAGTTAAAGCATAAAAACAATAGAGAATAAGTTATTCAATCCTTGTTCAAATCATTATTTTCTCTATACTTAACTGTTTACGTGATGTTTGCATTGAAAATAATATGTGGTTTATATGTGGTCATCGCTAATGATTTCTTTAGACGATTGTTATTGTGCTTTGTTTTTAAATGGCTTAATAGATAATCGAATGACAGAACACGTACATTGAGTGATAGAAATTGTTTGGCAGTATTTCTCGTAGACTTATCGGAAAACAATAAGTTAGAAATGTTTGCCTATATATCAAGCAATTTGAATATGATTACGATATTATAATCACAATATTTTAACAATACTATTAACAGTCATAGTTAACAGTCATAGAGCTCATTAATATTAACATAAAGTTATTGAGGGCACGTGTTAAAACTGAAGATATTTGGACTAAAAGTGAATGACAAATAAGCTTTCATTGCGAGCATAGAATTAGCATTTCTATTAGCTTTTAACTTTGGTGTGACAAGTTACAGCCAAAAATGGTCACATATTTATTTGCCCATTAGTTTCGGCCAACATGTGTGACTGTTCTCAACATTTCGAGTTTACCGATCGCTCTAATAAAGAAACAAAACAGTGGCTCACTTTCGATTTCATTTAGTTCTTATCAAAAATCAATAAAACAACAAATAAATATTACAAAAAAATACATCTAAAGAACCAGAACTACTAGAATCGGTTTGACAATAATTCGATTTATTGAAATTTTTATTGCGCCACAAAAGAAATGTTTCTCGACTTTCCTTTCACTTAATGCTATACTTGTTATAGACCCAAATTATTTATAAATTATGACTTTAAATAAATATTTATGACTTATTGCAGAATACATGACAACAAAAGAGATTAAAATTACTTATTATTATAGCTGTTAATCATGAGTACACTATTGATAGGAAGTAAGGAATATAAAGTATAGAAAGAGAGCCAGATAGATACAAAGTAACAAATATTGAGTATAGAAATAAAGCAGATAGAAAGTAAGAAAGGCAAAACTGTTTCATAAGACACAATATTTAGAGTTATAGTAGATTTCGTGCTAATTTTTTCCGTTTTCGATTGCATACAATTTCTTTTTGGGGTCGATTTGCAGACAAACTATTTTGCATAAAACGCATTTTCTTATTATGGAATTGTATATCTGCATACAAAATATAAAGTTGTATATGTTAGCACTACTACTACTACTTTACCACTTGGCAACCTTACTCTTTCCCGTACTAAAGCCTCAGTATTGAGTATATGTTTATACCAGTACAGAGTCTGTATCTATAATTTTGCAGTTTTCGTGACACTAGAATTGATCCGAAAAAATCTGGTTGATTATAAAATGGCAGAAATAATTTCAATTCCAAAGTTAAGAGCATTAAAAGCGATTTAAGTACAGTATTTAAGTATTAACTTAGCGCTGGTTCTTCAGTATATTTTCATTACTAATTTAGGAGTATTTGGAAATATTATTAAAGGCGACTTCGCTTTTAGGCTTGAAATGATGCCGTTCTCTAATTTTGTCGTTCAGTCTCTTTACATGACTTATTGCCTGAATGAACGATTTAATCCTTAAACTCATGAAAACTAACGAAAATTCGGTTTATTTTGTTGTTGATTATGCAAAATTTCTTCTCTAACGCAATATTGGATATTAAGGGAAAAAATATTTTGCGAATTCCGAAAATTGTGCTGCACTCCAATTGTGCAATGAAGTTGTGCGTGTTTCAAAGTACTGTTTGTGCCACTACTAAACTTTATATTACAGTTATCTAATGGGCAATTGTGTTACTGAACTCTATTTGTAATCAAAATAAAATCAACTCATGATAATTATCTGAAATTTAGGCGCATTTCTTCCCTAAAACAGTTACCTAAAGGTCTATAAATGAGAGAAATATAAGTTAAATAATGATTTGAGCAAAACATAAATTAATTACTTGAGTAAACTAAAAGAAAGAAAAGGCCTGAAAATGTAATACTAATCGTAATAATCTATTTGATTGCGTTAAGTGATAACGAGAATCGATTGTAATACTGGAAGCTATGGTGCAATGAAAAACATTGCAGCTAAAAGAGAATACAGTTATTCACAATCTGTAATATTGCAAATGGCAATGTTATGGAATTACCTGCGAATAAATCAAAAGTTAGCAGTTTTTGTTGCTCTGCTTTCCAAACGCCTAAATGTAGATCACGTCCAAACGACGTGAATATTGGCCGCTATACACACAAATCATAGAGAGATATACAGAAAAAATACACAATTTAGAGATTGAATTCCAGAATTTGTAATACTTTTTATTACTTATATATCAACCCTTTGGCCGAAACAACAAAGTGATAAAAGAGATTTCACACGTACCTCAGTTATGGCTCAATCTGTTTTAATAAATATTTCTACATTCAGCTGGCCGTACGTATTATACACTTGTTATGAGATTCTGGTGTTTTTGCCCACTGATTCCTATCTTTTTTATTGGAATTTCTTTTCGCTATTAAGATTATAAAACTTTTTGGATCCCATATTAAAAATAAAATTACGACTTCATAGTTGGAAATGCCATTTTTATGGACATAAAACAACAAAAAAAATGTGATATTATAACTAAAATATAGTAGATTTTAGTATTAAATTGTCATAAAGACTAAACTTGACCGATTTGATGAGAAGACAATAATCATAATAGTATAATATAACTATTTTGATGAGTAATACGTAGCAGACTATGAGTATGAATAGTGCATAGAATGAATTAGAACTAGGAAGGCTGATCATACATTAGAAGTGCGCTTTTCTCTCTTCATTAATGAGACATTGTTATCATTGTTATCGCTGTATTCTATCAATTGCTAACATCCATTCATCCTTTCTTTTCTATGTCTATCTTTGAACCTTTTCTACTATTCGTCTCTTCAGTCTATTACGAGCTTAACACATAAGGATAGAATTGTCCTCTGATTGGTATTTTCTTGTCGCCGTGTACAGCATTTCAGTTGTGATCTTAGGATTTTCGAAGATTATGTCTCCATTAACTGTTAAGATACGTCACTTTCATAGAGAGATTCGCTGTTCTGTTGCCCTAAGAACACCTCTTATAAAATATGATTACGTTTTTTCGATTAGTATTTTCCTAAAATCAAACCTTAACTAACTTTTTGGCTGAGAATCGCTTAAATAAAACTTTTTCGGAGAGTGTGCAGTCGATTCGGAAAAGTGGATAACGTTTTATGAAGATATATGCCTACCTGTGAAGCGTTTTTCTATATATATATATCTTAGATTTTTATGAAAGTCTTCTACTGGAAAAGCATTGAATGCTACTTATTATTCAACTTAATGCGAGCAGTTTTTATTTGACATAATCATTATATTTAACAAGATTTTTGTTGTGATCTTTTGTTCGAGAAATGATTAAAGTAAACCACTTTTCTCTATTGAAATACCGAAGGGAACAATTGAGCGCAACAATAGCGCTGACGAGTGACTGCGAGTGTGATTGTGTCTAACAGTCCATACGCTCTGCGCTTTTATTGTTTCACACGTTTACGTGACAAGAATACAAAACTAAGAAATAGAAACAAACAAAACAATCAAATAAATACAATAACAACAATTGCTTAATTAGATAAATGTAAGTTACCGACACTTCTCAAGGTGAATTCACATAAAAAAGACCCAAATCTTCGCGCACGTCAGTCAGAAAACCATTTAGTCATTGCGCTAAATTTTTAGATAATTTAGTCTCTCGTTTCCCCCAGACGTGAGTGTAGTGTAACATAGTTTTTGAGCAGAGTATTAGGTGTTGTAATTACTTGCCATCAATCTGATCAACTCAAATGTAAAGTCTTTAATTAGTGAGAGTGTATTACCGAGCATATAATTTGCATTTTCCGGGGAGAGAGCGAGAGAGCGAGAGAGAGAGAGAGAGAGAGAGAGAGAGAGAGAGAGAGAGAGAGAGAGAGAGGAGAAAACGAGAGTGAGAGAGCAAGAGAGAGAAATATGAATCTACTTTGGGCATGACTTTTAATGCTAAACTGGTTTAATAGTCGAACTGTTCCTGTTTATTATAAACCAAACAGTTAGCGTAACTCATCAGTCAACTAGTCGCTTGACTCTTCGCTATTTAACGTCGTAACGAGTGCCCAAATGTGATTTTGTCAGTTTCACCCCTTCTGGTTATTTATAATAATTTCAGTCTCTTTTCATATCAAATTTAACGGAAAATCATTTATGACTCTACCAACTTATGAGTTTTGTATAATAAGTTGCCTATAGCTATCACATTCAATAGAACCAAAGAGCCGAACCTCTTATGCCTGTTTATAACACTGTTATTCATATGATTAAAAATATGTACAGTAATACCTCAATATAGTGAGTTGCTGGGAACCGATAATTGATGTTTGACCATAACTAGATTTCACTATAAACAGATCAAAATTGGTCGAATCAGATAAGCTGGAACCGGACTAATACATTGGCTATATAGAGGTGTTACTGTATCGGGTATTGAAGATGCCTTTGTTGAAGTAGTGTATAGCAGTTAATTTCATAAGAAGCTTTGCTAAGAATTTTTCGGTGATTTATGATTACATGATGAGAACTAACACTAACACACTGTAGAGCACATATAGAGTTATTATTTTATTCTGTTCTACATGTTTAGTTGCGTTAGTGTTCAGTACTTTATGTCTCTCTCTATTCTCCTTTAGTGATAACTGCTCTGCTTTACTACCTTTCCATACGCAGTAAAACCATTACCATTTGTAATATGAAGTACTGAAAAGATGACTATTATATGTTTTTGTGACCAGAATGTGCACTTTCGAACCAGCTTTGAATCATATTGTATCAAAATGTTGCCTAACTTTTATAGTAGGCTATAAACCAAATTTAAAGGCATAATAACCTAACGGGGAGGGTGTGTATCAAAATTATACAGAGATGGCAATTAAAAATAAAAGTCAAATATCATTTCAAACCTAATAAATGGAACGATATATAGAGACTCTGCGGCTTTCAGCCAAACGAGAGATGTCTCAATAGACAATATGACTGTTTCGTGCGTTATTATAGTTGCATACCTGCACCTGCCCCTACCTCTCCTGTTTGCATCAAATTGATGCTCCAGTTATAGCACTCGCTCATAACTTATGTGCTCTTCTTCTTCAATGTAACCTTTTGTTCGCTAACTTTCATAAGTAAAGGCATATTTCTATTTTTGGTTCTTCTACTTATTTACATATTATTTTAAAACAGGTGTAGTAAAAGGAATGTTTCACGTACATTTTCTATGCCACAAAAAGCAAAACACAAAATTCATGCTTAAACCAAACAAAGAGCGAAAAATTCCAAGTCTTAGAAAAATTTCAGACTACTTAAAAGCTTATCTGAATATTTTGTCTTGTGTTTTGGTTTTATTTTTCAAATCAATTTCTAGTCCCTATTGACTATTGACGCTCGAAAAAAGTTAACAAGTAAGTGAAAAACCAAAAAACAAAGAATTAAACTATAGCTCAAGTTTGTGACTACGTTGAGAGAGAAGAGAAAAAATAGAGGCATTTATTGGTGTAAAGCATAATGTTTGAAGAGAGGAATGAGATAAAAGGTTTGGGCTGGTGATATATAGATAGCCTTATGTTTGTATGTGATGTTTGAGAGCAAAAGAGCAAATTTGCCTTTTGTGTTAATACCACTGACATTATACATGATTGATTGCTTTCTTTTTATCGCGTATCATAATTCCCAAATATTAACAGTTTGCACGTAAAAATGAAAGTACATTCTTGTTTATTATAAGCCACTTTCTCTCTAACACTCTCAAACTTAATCCTAATACAACTCATTTTCTTGCATATCATTTACACTAAACACACACTATGTATAGCATCAATTGTAATACTCCTCTCTATTATATTCTCAACAACTCCTGCACTACAGTAATAGTAATACTGTTTAGACTCGTAGACCTAAGTGTTAAGTATTTCTTTGCTCTAACTGCTACTTTCGCTCTAAACTTCACAATTCAATGGTTTCGTTATTGCATTTTTGTTCACCACTAAAAAGGAAACAGTTTAAACAAAATTAGAAAATAGGAAGAAATTTGATTTCATATCAGCACTTGTTTGAAACTTTCTTCAATCCTATTCAACAATAAATTGAGCCCTAAATTAAATGCCGTATTTTTATTAAATTGATAAGACACTTTTGAGCTAACAAGTTGTGAGTCGAATAACTAAGCGTTGGTTCAATAGAAGAGAGCTCGATATGAACTCTCATTAATTCTTGCTGAAAGTCTTTCTTATTTATGGCATAATAATCAATGTTAATTACATCGAATCAAGTCTTATAATGGAGTCAGCATTAAATTATGAGACTTTCAAATATTTAATGAGCTTTATTAGTATAATTTAATGTGCCTTAAATTATCAGTATGAATATTTAGACAAAAAATTGTCTGAGTTTTTCAATAAAAGTAGGAATATTGTTTACTTCGCAATTGCCACTTCAAACTAATTCTACAAATCGCGTCGCTCAGAATAAGAGTCATCAGCTTTAAAATCATTTTCACTTCAGATACTAATATCTATATTAGTGGTTAAGTGTTTCGATTGCGAGTCAAGTAGATTAAGAGTTAACGTTGAATAAAGTTAACGAACTAATTGGTTTCAGAAGATTCAATAGAATGAACGGTAATGAAGCCAAATCAGCTGATTATGAGCTAATCAAATGTAAACAATTAAATTACACGATGACTCACTATATTTTCATAGGCTTCACAAGAAAACTATGAAAATTTAAGCAAAAATCAATAATAGTTCGCAATTGGTGTACTTTAAGTATTTATTATGGATGATAAGCAAACGCATTTGTTTTAGCAAAATTCAATCTAGTTTAGGTTCTCATAGAGTCCTAATGGAGTCAAACGCAGTCTATTATTAAATTTGAATAGTCCTGAAGTTCTGAATATTATCTGATATACAAAAATGTATAATTCGAGTTGATAATGAAAATTTAAATATTTAAATAGATCTATGAAAAATGCTTTTATACATATTTTGAGAGCCATTCATTTATACAGTTAGCAGTGATGCTGATGTGAAATGAGCTGAGGGTGAGTTGCATTAGAACACAGTCTGAATGCACGCAACATCAATTTGATTAGATTGGTCTGCGAGTTATGTAGCAGATATCATGTACTATTGCCTGAAATGCTAATGTTAGCCAGACTTGTGCTGATATATTGTACAAAATATACATGTTTTTCATAGCAAATATCATCACAACTCAGTTGTATTATTCGTGCATATATATAGAGGTGAGTATAGAGTACAATATCAATAATGATGTGCTGATTCACAGATTGAGCAGATTCTCGCGGGTATTCTAGCACTTGTACTCTAGGCTAATATAATATAAATGAGAAAAAACTACATTCTTGTTAAGCAGTACACAATCCGTGTAGTAATTAGTCGCTTAATTAAATTGTTTGTATATAATACTTGATTTGGTTTTGTTCTCTGATCGTTTGACTTAACTTTTCATCTGACAGACTGTTTCTGTTTAAAAATCACTCGGTTCGAAGTGCCGCCAGCCGTAGCGAAAGGACAATCAATAATACTTTATTGTAATTTTGATTTGGAAGGCGATGAATTATATTCCGTTAAATACTATAAGGACTACGTAGAATTTTATCGATATTTGCCAACGGAAGAGCCGAGACCGGGACAGAAGTTTAAGTTAAAAGGAGCTTATGTTGACGTAAGTTTTTAAAAAGCATATTATATTTAACTAATTCAATCGATAGCTTCACATTTGGCCCAACTATAAGCTGATCGCAATCCCACTCTCCCTAAGAAAACATTACCAAAATGATCATTAATCAAAATTTAAATACAATAAATCTATCGTGTTATCTCGAAAAAAAGTATGCCCTACTCTTAGCTGAATTTCTTATTTCAATTTTTGATGGAGAATTTTTGGAGAAAATTAATTAGAAGTAATGGGAAATGATAGAAGTTGTATTGGCAGTGGTTTGATGCCATATGACTTCTAGCTTGAGCCCTAATGACTGTGTTTCATACAAAGTTGGGTGTGTCGCACTCAACAAACCTACGACTAAAGTCAGATTAGCCTTATATCTAAACGCACGATAAAAACCTGAAAAGACTCGATGCACGATATTTCACGTCAAACTCAATCCTTTGTGTTGAGTTCTAGTCTTTAGGGAGGATTCCTTTTCAGTTTTTTTAGTTTCCGAATTCTTTCATCAAAAACTTTTTCAGCCCTCCTTACATTCCAGCCGTTTGTCCGTCTATTTGTACAACACTTCTGAAAACTTTTCATTTGAATCGTACGTTTTGTCAATTAAAATGAGTTTAGTTTTTATTGTCATAAAAGAGGGAAAATAGAATTGCTGTTGTTTTGATTGTCATAAAAAATAATGTATTATCACGTAACAGAAAGTAATTAATTAAAAAAGTCAAACACTTTCTAATAGTGTTTTCATTGAAACAGATAAACGCTAATAGCCTTATAATTCAAACGAAATAGAAATTGAGCTCTTAATTATAGACAAAGTTGTTTTTAGTGGAAACTGAACCCTAACATTGCAGGATAATGATGTTCATATTCAGATTGAGAACATTGATTAACTTTCTAATAAGTTGCGTTACATCAACTATAGTAATGTTCGATACGACACAACTGTCATTATATTTATGCTTAACTCTGGTCAAACTCTATTCCAACTTATCTCAATTGTAATTCAACTCTATTTTAACTTTAGTTTAGTTCTAGCTTAATTGTATTTCGATTGTAATTCAACTCTAATTTGGCTCTAATTTAAACTCCAGATCTCGCGAAGCAATGCCACACATGCATTTCTCTCGTACACGGATTTGGTGAGTCTGTTCTCCTAAACATTAAGATTTAAACAGAACTCTATAAACAAATTATTAATTAGTATTAATGACATTAATTAAAGTGTACCTTTTTACTAATGTTGACTATAATTTGCTTTTGAAGTATTCGGACGGAATGTATGCCTGCGAAGTCAGCACTGAAGGTAACTCTTTCTACGTTTTTAGGCTCATTAGAAAGTCGGTTCAGATACTTATTCTCTCGACTAATAAATTAATCAGATTTACATAATATTCAAACCGTTAACGTATTCAAGTTTATGCTAATTAGAGTAGAAAAAATTATTACTAGTACTAAACAACTATTAGACCGATCCGTCTTTCTACTAGAGTGCAGTTTACTCTCCAAGTTATTCGTTGAACTTTGAAAACTTTGAAAACTTATAAATTATTTCAATATCGACGAAAGCTTATTATGAAATGAGGTCGGCTTTTATAAAAGTAATAAAACTCTGATAAAAGTGGTGTAAAATCAAAGAAAATATATTTTATGGAGAAATTGATGTGCTGCCAAAGCATCTAAAATAAGAATCAATAGATAAGACGTAATATTTCAAGCCTTGATTTAAGGGTTTGTCATCTAATTTTAGGTTTGACTTTTTGATCAAAGCTTTTCTTCAATATTACTTCTACTCATAATTATAGGTAATTGAGTTTATCTCATTGAATGGATGCGCATATATTATACGAATTAATATAACATACGTTTTCTACTGTGCTTTTGTGTATTGGGAATCAAATGTCATAAATTTTAGGCAGGAAAAAATAGTTCACCGCATTCCATAGCTTTAGAAGTGTTCAACATTTTCCTTTAGAATCCACGCAAAGTATTCGAGTTTGAAAACTTAGCAGCAAAAGTATATAGAGTTTATGAAAGCCTTTTAGCAGAGAATTTATTATGATTTCATATTTAATGACATTATTTTAAGTCACTTTAAAAAGCATTGTCAGCTTTATTGAGCGATCTATGAAAGAGCATCAATAAAGCAGTGGATAAAAGAACAACAGAAACAATATTCACAATATTTCAAATACATCCCTATATATGAGCAAAAGTTGATATAGGACTTAATATTTAATAAGCTTGTGTGTGTGTGTGTGTGTGTGTGTGTGTACAAACTTTTATTTGTAGTCTTTAAGCAAAAGAAAGTTTTATAGTTGAACAGAAGTGATTTGGAGGTAAATTTATTTTTGAAACATTAGATAAACATTAATGTGAAACTATAATTGTTATATAAAAGAAAAATTTATTTCTCTACTGTTAAGGTCCTTCCTTTTCAACAATCAGGAGCGAACGGCTAATGAAAGTTTACGGTGAGATATGTGCCAAACTAGAACTGAAACTAAAACAAATAGTGATAGATGAGAGCAGAATAGAGATACAACGCGAAAATGGCAGACTCTAACTGTATATAAATTGATCTCTTCCCCAATCACTCTGACTCTGACTCTTAAATTGAAGTGTTATTTCAAACTCATTCATGTTATGAAGGGATGGCTTTACTCCTCATTCTCTTAGAAGACTAACGTTTACGGCTAACGGATATAAAGAATGAGAATGAGTCTCATTTTCAGATTGATCCGGCAATTGTTAACTTACAGGGCATGTCAACCACCATTATATTAAGTTTATATGGGCTCCAGTAATGAAGAATAGTGTTCAATCGCTATAAATAATTCATTACAATGATATCGAGCATAGTGTTGATGTTTATGCCGATTCGCTAACAGTCAGGCAAAGAGACTGTCAGTTGGGAAAAGAGCAAAAAATAGACAACTTTTCTCATACACTGTCTCTATACCCACAGGCCTATCGATGAGTATTTATAATATGATAGAATCATAGGTATATAAAGTAATCTTTTATATTATCAATACTGCAGTTTATTGAGTATTGAAATTAATGATTAGTTTATCCCGACTGATAGCGAGGAGCAGTTGAGCGCTCTATTATTATCTTACCCGATGTTTATTGCATTAAGTTTGACTTTGTAGCCGAATTACTTAATTAATAGTGAGAGTCCCTCACCCTATAAACTAATGACTGGCACTCGAATGGGCAACTTATCAAAATTACAGCTAATTTAATGAATGCATGTTTGTCCGTCTGTCTGTTTGTCTGGCCATTTTCGCAGTGCAGGAACAGTGACTGATACTTACAAAGACCAAAATAGGCTTAGTTTTCATTTTCTAACCGATCTCTACTTTCGATCTAAACCGCAATAAACAGCTTTACCGCAAGAAAACTTGAAGATCGAAGGCAGCGAAGTTCAGTATGATGTTAATGACAAGATTAATTTAAGCTGTAAATCGGGCGATGGACGACCACTTCCAGATCTTTCATGGTTTATCAATGACAATATGGTAAGAATAAGAGACAAAGAGAGAGAGAGAGAGAGAGACAAGCGATTGTACACTTTGGGTCTTGAGAGCCATTTATCAAAGTGTACTCTGCAGAAGACTCCACACAAATCTGATCCTATTTTTAAATCAAATGGAATTTAGAGTTTTAGACCCCTAAGAGAATAGAGTATACTTTTTTTACTCTACAAGTTTCTTATCTCATGGGACGCTGAAATTCGCATTTGCACTTACGGTCTCTTACGGTCTCAGTGCGTTTTTGCGCAAAACAACTAAAACAACTAAAAAAGAGCCAAAACTACTCTTTTATCTGTTTTTGTCTCTATTCATAGGCATCATTAGATCAGTTAATCTACTATCCGCCTCAAACAAATGCTGATGGTTTGCAAAGCACCAAATTAGGTCTGGTCTTCCTCGCGACTCCCAATTATTTTCATCGCGGCGTTTTGAAGCTGCGCTGCAAAGCAACTCTGACTCTAGTCTATGAATTTGAAGCTGTCGAATATGTAATCGGCGGCACCGCTAAAAACAAATCTCACGCCAGTTCGTACTCGTGGAGTAAAGGTTTGTGCACTAGTATCAATAATTACTCAAGTGTCGCATCAATCCTAGCGCGAAACTCTATTCCTATCTCAATCATGTTTCTTCACTTTCTTCGTCATCGACTATCACCGAATCTATCCCAAGTTTATTAGGCTTTGGATTTATTTTTTACATTTTTTTATAGATTTGAATTTTGAAAAACCAGAATTTAGTTAAATACATAACTAATCTCTATGAATGAACTAGTAAATTTAAATGTTTATTTGAAAAGGATTAGTAATAGGAAGGAAGGAACATACTTTGATAGTTGTAGGATTTATGTTTATGAAGTTTATATAATCTTTTTGTGGATTATACTCTCACACACTTTATTATGCATTAAAACAATCAAAGTTCGTAAGTTTTACCATTATGTTGCGCATAACTTTAGACAAAGTAACTTTGCATACAAACCAGTGCACACACTTGAGAACATATAACATTTATATTAAGTATTATTTTCATGCATTAATAATCCACCTAATAGTCATCAAATTAATTGATAAATGATTGCATAATTAGACTTATATTTTCATGAAGATAAAAACACAACTTTTTGTAAGTTACTGTTAATGATAAAATAAATGATACTTTATTGCAAAATAGTCGGAAAAGCAGTTGTTGAAAAAATAAAGCTTTTCACTACTTTTACGCAGAGTAGTAATGCTTTTCTTAAGTACACTAGTATTATTTTAAGATAAATTCACTAAATCAAAAATTTCTTAATCAGATTTCAAAATATAAACATTAATTGGTTTGATAACTCATCAACAGAAGGCTAATGTTTTATTACAAGATTAAAGTTACTAAAATAACAGCTTGTTATAATCATTGTAAATGCTCCGTGTTTGAGAATTGACTTTTATATATTTCCCTTAGAAACTAACGATTAAGTTTCATTAGTTACTAATGGACACAAAAACAACAGAAAGGTTATTTAAAATGTAGAAACCAACGGATATTAATGTGCTTATAATCATGTCAAAAGTTGAACTTGGGATTGCTTATTAATTAGAATAAAAATCAAATCAATTACTTCTAGAAATTGAATGATACGTTCAGCTGCTATTGAACGCGAAATTCAGATTTATCTTTAGCTGACTTTTCTTATCGAATAAAGTGAATATTGGTTAGCATTACAAAAGCTGAGAAGCTAACGCGATAAACACATTTGCAAAGCAGGCGAGTGGCTTTCAAGTTACTCAGCATTATGCAACAATATAGCAGTATATCATCTTAGCTAAAATGCTCAACAAATTAAATTATAGTTTCATTTATAAGATTGTCTAAACTTATTATTTTCAACTTTCAGTCGATTCAGCTTAAGAGCGATCAAATTAAGATTTATTAAAGTGTTGAAAACAGAAATTAAATCATAGGAATGTATTATTATTGCCGAATTGAGTTGTGACTGAGATTGTGCACAAACAGATACTTTTATCGAATAACGCAAGAGAGATATAGCAGTGCAATTGAAACCTAATAAAAATTATTAATGTATCTGCAAAAGCCACTAAATTGATCACATACTATACAAGTCAGCGTTAGCCAGGGCTTGGCTCTCCAGGGGGGCTGTCCTTTAGGAAGTTCTCTGGAAGAGGGTTATTAAAGCTAATCAATTAATTGAGACAAGTTTTGGGTTTTGGCAGATGTTCGGTGCTTTCCAAACTTGCCATAAGACTTGACCCTACCTGAAGCCCCACCTGAAACCCCTCTTTGCCAACACTAGTATAAGTTATTAGATTTGACTCACTTTTCACATAATAAAAGTGAAAAAGAGGGAAGTAGTAAAACATTAAACAATCAGCAAATAAAATGATGAAAAAATCAATATTTGCTTCACACACTAGAATATTATGTCAAATTGAAGGAATGATTGCCATTAATAAAACTTTTTTTGAGCCACTCTCGTGACTGAATTAAAGATTTTCTTTCATAGAGAATTTGGAAGAATGTTTCTATAATGTTAATTAAATTGTTTGGATTGCAGTACATCATGAACTCTATCGTGAATTCGTGTTTATATGCTTTCACGTTATTAAAAAGTTTTGAATAATTCATGTTTAAGAAGTGAAAATATTCTCTGCTCATGAAGTAAAATGACATTGAATTGAATTTCATTATTATTTCAGTAGATTATAATGTTATGCATTAGCGAATGTTAATTTGATTGCGTTGATTGCGACAAATTTTTTGAGATAGTTTATGGCATTGTTTCAACTGAAAAAAAAGTTGTGCGCATAGATTAAAATATAATGATTACCTCTTTTTTATAGATTGGTCTTTACAACCTGAAAGAGAGACACCGATAATTAAAGGTGTAAAACAAAAATATCATGTCAATGATGTGTTAAACATGAATTGCACGAGTAATGCACATGACGCTCAACTCAAATGGTTTGTTAATGACGATGAGGTAAGTTCGCAACTAATATATTACCAATTAGTTAAGACACTAATTGCTCTTCAATATTAAGATAACCAATTCAAATAAGAGTAAATATTTATATGATTGTAAGGTACAGTTTGAGTCATTAAAACGGTGCATAGCTACCAGAAAAGCAGCTGAGACATGTCATTCTTCCTATTATGTGCATTAGTTTCAGCCAGATTTTTATTGCGATTCTCTTCTATCTGAAATAATTAAGAATTAGATCTGAAACGTGTGAATTATTATGGTGTGATAGAAATGTTGGTAGAAGAACGCATGATTTCTGGTTGCTATGCATCATTTTGAATTGATCAAGTATTCTTTCTCTAAAGTGCAATACTATTAGTCAATTGAATGGAAATGCTTTCATTTCATTAAACTGTTCTCAACTGTTCAATAGGCAAACTCGAGTCAATTAATCAGATATAATAGCGAAGAGACAGATAGCTTAGTGTTGGGACTTCGGTTCTCAATGGAACAGCACCACTTTCAGATGCAAGAACTGAAGCTAAGATGTGTAGCACTATTTCGTCGCACAATCGCTGATTTTCAGGAGCAACTCGTTATTAGAACCTTAAATCCGGAAGTAATTGAAGCACAATCAGCTAATGTAGGCATTCATAGCAATTTGGCTGAACACGGTATACAATATTATATAAACCAATGCTAAATTAATAATAATAATACTGTACAGGGTGTTCCATAAGCACAATGTTTAGTAAAAATTATGTATTATTCAAAGCGCTTGCAGCACTAAGAATGAATATTTGCAGCCATTCGAAAAGGACGAACACACAGCCTCCAACCTAAATCTTTCCTTCCCTACCCTTTGTCTGTGTTAGTCCTTCTTCTCTGATGCCCTCTCCCGTCATATGAATGTCCGGAATTCTTATGGTCGCTTCGAGAGATGAGTGGAAAATTCAAAAAGTTTGGATACGTGGCCAGTCTTAATCTTTAACCCTCTTTTTACTAAATGATTTAATACTTTTTAAATTTTGATAGGTCTATTAGTTCAATTTTCAAATTATTAAAATTTACTTTCAAAAATTGATTCTAGGATGTCCAGAATCCATAGATCCCCACATATCTCTCGTTCTTATTTTGTCCGATTTTCAGCAACCCTTACACTCACCAGCCTAATGGTGTCCTTTTTGAGTGACGCCTCAAAAATCTGTACTTGAAACTCCTATTGAAAATCCTAATGTATTTGTCTCTGTTTTGATTGGGAGTAATGCACGTGCTATCAATAATGCAAAGCTATTTACCTAATATATAAACTTTAGCACACCCTGTACATAGTACCGACGATGAAAGGAGAACTGATTAGCTTATTTTGTTTTTATTCTAGCGAAATATTGTGGCCTTACCTACTTATTGGCGACGTTAGTCATTTTCTCTATGCAAAGCATCTATTTAGAGGGCTAGTAGTCATTTGTGATATATATAATTGTAAATTAATTAAAATGCATTGATTTTTTAACAAAAACACCAAGTCGTCTGTAAATATGCATAAAAATACTTTTGTTTTTGTCTAATTAAAACATCTCCCAATTTTGTTCATAAACTGAACTTTCTCATATATCGATTCATAGATAGTTTGTGATCATAAATTTGACGAGCTTTTTATATGCTGTCAGACTTTTATTTTATTCATAACGTCCGCGTCACGAGTTTTATTCGATTGTATGCTCATTTGGCTCATAATATTTGGACGGATTTTGCTTCAATATTATGATAATAGAGTATTTGTGGTCCTCCCGAGCAGCTAATAAGAGAGAAACTATTGATTCCATATCAACATATAGGGGACATTGCCATTCAAACTAATAGGGAGTCTTCCATATAATTCAGGTATATCTGGACTATCGCACTGTATCTACAGTACGTTTTTTACATGCTTCTCTCTCTCTCTCTCTCTCTCTCTCTCTCTCTCTCTCTCTCTCCCTCCCTCTCTCTCTCTTTATCCTCTCCTGCTTTCAACATAACTGAAGTATTGACTCAAATTGTGATACGCCTAACGAGGAATAGGTTATAATGAATGAGAGACTCCCTAATGAAACACAAGTGATTGCCAATAACCATAGAATGGATGGAAATATTTCTGATTACTGTACCTAATTTGAAGATGAGCAATACATTTGACAATTATTTGATATTTCTGATAGAGTCCAGAATCAATGTTCATTTTATGATGTTTGTGTAGAAAAACTTGAAATGGCTTCAAATGAAGTAAACGATCTAATAACTTAATTAAGATCTTCAAACTCACCTGTTACGGACTCATCTGTTCGTTGGTTAATGGAAATAACTAGTATTTAATTTGAGGTATAAACAGAGCGTTCTGATGGAGCGCTGAATCAAAAGTTTGAATGAAATGCTCGAATGAAATGTTATAAGTTATATGAATCACAAGTGACTGAAAATCAATAGCTGTCAAACTTTTCGCAACAGTTCACATTTTGATCATTTTTTGATCAAATTTTTCAAGACTAATAACTTTATGTAAATATATCAGCTAAACATTCAAAAAATCTTTGATCAAACAGGTTTCTGCCTTTCTAAACATGATTCTGAAACTCAGAGATTTAAAAGATGGTGTTATAATGAAGTTCAACTGATTTAAAAGCTCTTCTATTTCGAGTCGAGGACTCGGATGTTAGGCATTAAATAAAAATACTTTTATTTGATATAGTGCAAGTTCAATTTTACTATAGATGGAATAGTTGCGCAAGGTTTTATTGTTAATTATTTATTAATCGTTTACAGTAATAAAATATAAACTATTCAACAGAAAATATACCTTATGAAAAATTGATTTCATTACCAATAAGAGGCACGAAATATACAAATACTGAGTAATTTAATAAAAATCAGTCTTCAGTGTGAAAATTAAATATATGTATGTCTGACTCAATTTATTTAAACTGAGTCCACATTAATCAAGGCTTTGGAACAAATGAAACAACTAATATAGCAATAAATAATAATATGATTACGAACCAGTAACCTGTTAAATTAAACAACAAATTAATCATTCAACTCAATTTACAAGGGAATAAAGTTCAAAAACAAAAAGATTCCTAGTTAGTAGCTTAAATTGAAAAAAACAATTTAAATAAGCTGTCGTAGTTTGGAGACTTACAACAAGTTTCAGACTTTCTGCTAACAACTCTAATATTTCTGGTATTTCTGACTAATCGGTCATTTGTTTGGTCCATAGCATCTCCGATGTCATCAATTATTTCTGATAAAGAGATTAATGCAGTCTTAACAGCAAATTGCATTTTACTTTTTTGTGATACTACTAAGGGCTCACAAATTTACTTACCATTTTGTAAATCTAATTCAGAGCTAATTCCCTGAGCCATAAACTTTTGGCGAGTAATTATTTCGGATAATGATTCGAGACCCTCATCTTGTTCTGCAAATGAAGCAACACAAAAATAACGAAACTTATTAATCATATATTCAAATACTGATCAAGAAATTGATGGGTAAATTATTGAGAGAAATAGCTTTATGCGAACATGCCTCGAGAAAGTCTATTTCATATTAACCTTTAATAAGTAGTTGTTTTTGTTGTCTCATTTCCTCTGAGCTAAGATTTCGGTTGGCATTGGTTTCTCTGTCGAAGTCATTCCAACCAATATTAGTATCACTACTACTCGATGAGTTGGTTCCATACAAGCTATGACTTTGATTTCCCAATAGAGCACTTCTGCAATTAAATATGCAATATATGCACATCAAACCCATTCACATACTACTCAAGCATATATAGATCTTATATCAAGACTAAGCTGTTCTACTACAACTAAAGCTCTCATACCTTCGGTCAGTTTCAGGGTTTTCGACAGAAATCTCCATTTGTTTGAGGCGATAGTTCAAATTATCAACTAATCGTTGCCTTCGTTCTGTTTCTCGTTGAGTTCTGTCATTAAGTAGATATTTAAACAAGAGTTAAGCTCCACTCAAATAATTATTGATAAATTAGATTACAATCTATTGGATTGCGAGGATTGGACGAGTTGTTGTTGTAATCGATTGAGTTTTTCGCGAAAATTTCTCATTAGCTGTTGCACTTGAACATCACTCTGTTATTAATTGAATAGGACAATTATTAGTCTCAACTCCAATATCAATTAGTTGTAATTTCTTACTCTCGAGAAAGCAATGGAATTCCTCGGAAACTGATTTCTTTGATTTATCTTATGCATTAATTCGTTTGCATTTTCATCAATTGTATCGTGTTCGGTGAGCCTTTGGACAAAATTCAAATCAATTTATTTACTTAGCAATAATCAACTAAATTGTGAATATTGTAAACAAATTTACAAACCATTCATCCGAAGAAATCGTTGCCATAGTTATTGAATTGATTTGGATTAAATTTAATTAGCGTCAAAATTTGTAAAAGTGCGATAAGAAATAAAACAACTCCCAACTCGTAATATTTATGTTTTTTTATTGTATTTATCATATGTTTGATGTGTTATACCAGTAGTGGCGCTATCGATACGACAGATCTTACACTAACTTATTCGAAAAAAAGTTGGTAATAAGTCATTACTATCTGAAGTGCAAAAGCAGTCCAATGGTTAAATGAGATCGTTAAATATTTCAATTATTTTGGATGATTTACACAATTAATTAGATTAGTTAGTAAATGAATTATTACATTTAGTTAATAGACAAATGATGATATAAGTAATAAGCAAATGAATTGATCAACGAAAGAATGAGCGAATGAGAGGATCCCGAATAGTAAGGAAAAAGTTATTCTCTGTGCTAGTGTATCGATTATTTTGATTTTTGGCGATTCTTCAAATCATACGAATGAAAATAAAGTGTGGGATAAACCAATGATTTCATGGTGTTTACTGTGGTTTGCGGACAGCAACACATTTGATGCACAAAATGTTATACAAACTGAGGCAATTGGCGTTCTCTGAGAGATGAGAAACAGAATCGGACGCGAGAAGCAAATTGCAGGTCATTTAATATTTTGGCGATCTATCTGTCGATTCATTTATTTGTCTTTCAATCAAAAGCATTTATTGAAAGTTTGTTTTTTGAAACTTGATTACTATAGTGGTTTGTGCACATTCTTCGGTTGAACTAGACTTTACGTGGCCAGAGATTTTCGACATAAGCTTTGTATATAAATAAACTACAAGTCAAGCTGATTTCAAATATATAAATTTTATTCACCGCAAATGACCAGAACATCGGTAAAAAAATCCCCGAAAAGCCGACTAAACTTTAAACCGCTAGAGATTTTCCACGTCAACTTTGTATATATAAATAAACTACAACTCGAGGTGAATTCAAATATATAAATTTCACTCACCGCAAATGGCCTAAACACCGGTAAAAAAATTCCCGAAAAATCGACTAGACTTTACGTGGCCAGAGAATTCAGAGATGAATTTTATATATAAATAATCTACAAGTCAAGCTGAGTTCAAGTATATAAATTTTATTCATCGCAAATGACTAGAAAACCGGTAAAAATACCTGGATAATAAGCTATACGTTATTAGAAATTTACTTGGAATAAATTTATGGAATCATATGTTGGTCCGACAATTTAACGATGTGATATTTCAATTCATTTCAAAATTTAAGCACAATTGATAGTTTTTACTTATTAAGCGATGGTATGCAATTACCAGTAATTTCTTGATCATTATCTAATAATGAAAAAACTTTTCCAATACTATTAAAGGGTAGAGACACAAAGTATGACATATTAAATAAAATTTTTTACCTAAAGTTTGTTTACTGAATAAAAAAAAGTTTCAATGAAATAAAACATTAAATTTTTATAAATAACAATAAAAATAATTATAAATTATACAAAACAATTAAAATTAAATATATATTGAATGGGTTTATTAATATTTTAAAGTAATAAGTTATCTATTCTTTCGCAAGGCGTCGTTCGTATCAATACATTTGGGCCTTTTAAAAATGTAATACTGATCAAGAGACGACTGGTTGTTGCATACCATCACTTAAATATATAAACTGTAATTTTGTATTTGTTGAAAAAATTATATGCTTTTAAGTGCTGCATATGTGTTAATGCTTAACACCTGCGCCGCGCCTCTGACTGAGTTAACAAGTCATTAAAACGTTCATAGACTGGGAGTCTTAAAACTTCCAAGACAAGACAAGTCAATAAAATGTCCTATTGAGTTTACAAGTAGTAAAAACGTTAGTAGAGTGCGGCTCTTAAAAATTGCAACTTAAAAACATTTAAAAAAGAGGCAAGGTGCAGACTGTTTTTGCTAATCAGCATAACAAACATGTTGATTTTACTCAGCTAAGGTCTTATTACACTGCTCGACTTTACTGAGTTCAATTATTCAACTTTCAAATTACACTAATTAGTAATGCTGAATTCGACTTTCACTTAAACAACCAATCATTTACACAAGTTAATATATATTTGGTTATATTAAGTCTGTATAAATAGTAGTTATGTTACAAGCAAACATACTTGATGATGGTATAAACGATATTTTTAATTAAAAAGATTTGAATTAAGGAAATAGTATTTTACAATAATTATATCTAGTGAGAATATGATTATCATAATAATGTAGTATAAATAATAAAATCAAAATATATTTATTCAATAATCAAAATATGTGTTATGTTTTGCACATTTTTGGTAAAATTTTTTTTTCGGAAAACTTAATAATCTAGAGGTTTAAATCTTCGCTTAAAATGAACTTATAATAAATGTGCACTAAATTTATGGCGTGGAACCATAAAATTTTAACTAAAAAAGAATGAAATAAATAAAATTGCAATGATTTTATATTATTTATACCACTTCAAAGAATTAAAAATTAAAAAATTCGGTGATTATAAGATTCGAACTCAGTATGCTATACAGTAGAGTATAATCGAATATCTTGACCAATAGACCATCGGTCAAGAACTAAGGTAAAGTTGTTCGACGAGTTTGCATACAATGATATACATAAGTTGTATATAGTGGATCGACTTCAGAACTTAATGTAAATTTAAATAAAACTTTCAAAATTTTAATCAAGCTCTCATTTTAAAATTATTTTCTTACAAATAATTATATAAAACATATTTGAAAAAATTCGAAAACTCAAGTTGATCGAAGTCAAATTTCCTTCACACAAAAATAAAATTTTCCTTATGAGAACTGCTATATAGATATACTGATCTAGGTTGGGATATGCATTAAAATTTGTGTGATGTTATCAAAGTCATCAAATTCATAGTTGAACGCAACGGGCTACTAGGGCGCAACTAAGAATATCGACACAACTTTGTATGTCTCATTTTTCTTCCTCACTCGATGAAAATATTAATTTACTTTACTTTTCTTATATATTCCCTAGGTTTTTCGTTCAAAATGGCGGACTCAACTGAAACAGGTAATTGTGTATGGGATGAAAATTGGGGCATATCTGGGGATAAAAAAAGAGAGAAATAAAAGAGGCGTAGACGCTTAAAAAGAGATAGAATCAAAACTGATGCAGATATAAAAAAAATATTTTTATTATTCAAAATTTAGTTGATATTTTTCTCTTTCAGGACTTTTGAGGCATTCTTCTGTTTCGCGCAACAAGTTAGCTCAAGAGCAGGCCAATAAAGAAGCAGCAAAAAAGAGGCGCAAGATAGCACGATTGATGGAGGCAATCATGTCTGAAAAGGACCTTAAAAACAGATCTATTCTCAGGGAGAAAATCGAGCGCGAAAAAAACCGACTCCATTATTATCAATTACAGTTATTTGCAGTTCACCATCGACCATCAACTTACACTCCACCTCAGCGTATAAAGTTTGGAAAGTCTAATATACGCTTCACATTCTTTAGGAAAAGATATCACTCGCGAAGCAATACAAAAAACAAATACTCTCCGATCCTCTATCCATAGCTTTAACTAAGCAAAAACCAATAGATAAAACTTTTAATAAATTATTTGATCTTTGTCAAAAATATCTTTATCTTAATTAAAAATAAGTTCAAAATAAATTTTTTTATTTCATAGATTACAAAATTTATCGTTATTTGTATGAATACATTACCAACGGTACTGGTGAAATGACCGATCCAAGACAACTCGGTATTGACGATACCGTTAACAAGTTAACATTTGTTAACTTCAACGAGAGGCTATCTGATGATGTTCTTATCCAATTCATGATACGTACTGGCCTTCTTAAGACTAAATTTGAGCATCACGATAAACCCATGCGAGTGGAAATGAAAAGAGATAGTCTTACTAAATGTCTAATGCGTTGTGCAGGCAAAGCTTCAAAATCTAAAGAGCGGTACTTTTCATTATCTTATAGCAAATCTTAACAATATAAATATAAGTTCTTGTTTTGTACATTTGCAGAAAAACCATTAACCCTACACTAAACACTTGGTTTGCGCATTCACACTTAGATTTCAAGCAGTGCCTATTTCTGACGTTCGCTTTTGTAGTTAATGAGCCTGTAGGAAGAGCGGCTTTACAACTCGATATTAGTTTAGGTATCGCTATTGAGTGGTACCGCTTCTGTAGAGAAGTGTGTGATATAATTATGTCCAACATACAAGCAGGCCGTAAAATAGGAGGGATTGGAAGAATCGTTGAAATTGATGAAAGTCATCTTTGTCAGCGAAAATATCATAAGGGGCGTTTATTGAAAACTGAAGCTATTTTGATTTTTGGGGGAATTTGTAGAGAAAATGCTGAATGTTTCATCGAACGCGTGCGCAAAAGGGACGAAAGCACGCTAATACCTATACTTCAAAGATATGTTGACAAAGATAGTGTCATTATGAGTGACTCGTGGTCAGTTTATAATAACTTATCTAAAAAATTTGGCTATCTGGAAAACCATATAGTAATTCATAAATATCATATGGTCGCTCCGAATGATAATACAATTCACACACAAAAAATTGAAAGGATGTGGCGAAGTGTTCGACATATAGTCAAGAGTTTCAAACCTCCAGCAATTGATTTGTAAATAGAAAAACCTTGAAATTAAAACCTATATTTACGATTCTATAATTTTTTAGATATCTAGGAGAATTCATTTACAAAGCAAAGGTTCTTCAAAAAGCTAGATTTGGGCAAAGCATTCATTGTTTTCTTAAAGCATATATCGTTAGTCTATCCCGGATCCGATTCAGGTATATTTTAAGCAGAAACACTTTAACTCAATTAAACAAGTTTTTTTTAACTTGCAGAGGGCTTAGATTATGCCGAATTTTTTATAGATGACGAACTTATGAAGGACATTATTTGAAAGATTATTCATCAATAAGAAATCAAATATTTGAATTTGTTTCTGATATTATTCCTTTAAATGAATCTATGGTTTCAGCTGTGTTGCCAAATTTTGGTTTTATTCCAATAACAAATACAAGCTATGCAAATTCTTCAAGTGAATCTGAATATGGCTCTTGTGAGTCGGATTTTGAAAAGTCAACTTCAACTGATCCTTCGCTGAACGAATAAGCATCGCTTATGATGAAAGCTATGATTTTCTCTTGGAATACATCGAAAACGTTATTGAAGATATGATTATTACACATAATCAGTTCAATTCATCGCGTGCTATTTACCATAGGTAAAAAGAACCAATGTTCATGAATATTATTTAAAGTCGATGTTTCTATTAGAATTCACGATCATGAACTTTCACGTGTTACTCGGTTGTTGAATATTATGAGAGTTAAAGATCTACCATTCGTTGACTTCGTATCGCTTCAAAAAGATGGATCTGCTTATAGATTATTCCCGAAAGCCTTGTTTGATCATCTCAAGTCTTTGCATATACCAGGAGATGGTGACTGTTGGTATTCATCCGTTGCTCTCTTATTGCTTGGTGACATCAAATTCTCATCATTGATAAGATTCCGTACTCTTTACATGGCTGCAAAATACCGGAATATATTTGAACCTATTCTCAAAACCAGACTCGAAGAAAATCGAGTCATTGGAAGTTCAACGACACCTAAAACATATGAGAACTTTGTTATCTATCGCTACCTCAAACAAATTCCGTTTTCTTGTAAAAGATAGATTTCCTAGCATTTACAGTGATGATTTCAACTGGGCTATCGATATTTCCATCTTGGCTACTGCGATAACCATTTGTCGGCCAATATATCTCTATAAAGAGTTCGAATGTAAAAAATGTGTGGACATTTCAAGTTTATATGCTTCTAGTCTCGATATTTACATACAAAATGGAACAATAAGTGGGCCTTCCATGATTTGTGTGCATGAATCACACACCGAGAACCAACCGATAAGAATATTCAGTCATTACGCTCATTTCTCAGCTGTAATAAAAATTAGCAATTCACCATATCTTTTTAAACCTCACTATTCAAATTATAATGACTATTTAGAATTACAAAACGAAAACACTATTGAAATAGAATGTTAAATATGATTAAAATTTTGATTGAAATTTATAAAATTTGGTAAATTCTATGTAAAAGGTTTATTACATTTGATTATTTTAGTAGCAATAAATTTTAAAATTTGTCTTAATGCCGTTGAACTAATTTCAAATTGATTGTTAATTTAATGATTATTTAGGAAGACATTAAGTTTGTTTCATTCCATTCGTTCTGAGTTGAAATTTGATTCGATAGACTTATTCTGCGGGAATTTTCTAGCAATGTATAGTCAAATTTTTAGTTATTTTTTTACCGGTGTTCTGGTCATTTGCGGCGAATAAAATTTATATACTTGAACTCAGTTTGAGTTATAGATTATTTATATACAAAGCTTGTCGAAAATCTCTGGCCACGTAAAGTCTAGTTCAATCCATTCTTCAAATGCACTTCGTTGTTTTTGTGTTAATTTGATCACAATTTGTGTGAAAGCTTTAATTGCGTTCAATTATATTGACATTTATGTTTTATAGATTTGTTCAGCAAACGTTTGGAGACCATTAGATCTTTTACGTCAAATATATAATCATATTTACGGACTGTAGAGCCAGAGAGAGAGAGAGAGAGAGGTATGAGTTGCACAAAAAATAGTCAGTTGAATTGCATTGAAAGTCTAAGTAAATGTGTACTTTCCAAGAACAAGCGTAACATTTAAAATATTTAGAATGCAGAGATGTTTGTGGCAATTGAACACTGGATCTTTTAAGAATAGTTGTACTCATCAATCGTATCTTATGTTATAACTAGTTGTGAGTTGTGTAATGCGACTGGATTTAAAGAACCCCGGTCAATTTTGCCCTAAGCTATTATATTGTTATGGAGATGGCAAACGAATAAGAATTTTATGTTGAAATTGTATACCCAATCGTACTATTGTTTGAGTTAGGTTAGGTTAGTAATGTTAGTAGTATTAGTAATATTAGTAGTCATAGCAAGGTTGGTAGTGTTAGTGAAATTCAAAGCCGAGCAGTGCTGTTGTCCCTATTCCATTTCCACACACATCATCGAGGAAGTGCGCGGGAATTGGGATCTCGGACAGATGACGGCCATGTTCGAAGTACCAAAGAGCAGTCGCTGTGTTGTGATCTGCAATTGCTATTAATCAAACAGTCGAAATAGGTCTTTGTTTCAAATCATAAAACTAGTTTTTCTATTGTATTAGTCTAATAACCAAATTTGCATGTATTGAAACAAAGTGCTATCTCGACTGTTTGGTTAATAGCAATTGCGAATCATAGTACAAATAAAACTTTACATATACAAAACTTTAACTCCTTCTAGAGCAAAACCTACTCAATGGATTTTGTTGGGCTTTAAATTTTTCCTATACCCATAATGTTAAAAATTAATACCTTCGAAAATTCATATCTTTAAAACTATAAAATATTATAAGATAATTTCTTTTTTGTTTAATTTGTCTTTCAATATCCTTCACTTCGATATCCAAATTGTTATGGTAAGTGGTTTAGATTGATGGCTGGACATTGGTCAGTCTAACTCTTGAACCGATCATCACACAATTTTCAATCAAGTTTCATTGAAATCATTTTGAAAAATGCTTTCCAAAGATATACATTTTGTTATACTTCTCTCAATTTTGATTGTTCTATTTGAATAAAAATCATTGTTAATACAAGTCACGTTCACATCTTGAAGCCTTAAATACAATTTATAAGAAAAAATTTCTCATAGAAAGCAACACAAAACATGTTCAAAGACTTTATAACTGGTTTAACAACTATTTTCAGCTTGAAAAATGTAAATAAGAATCAAAGCTTCAATTACTGCGGAGTTAAAATGGATTCTTTATCATCTCTCATAGACTTTAAAGGTATTTCAATTCTTCATTGATTCTATTCTTAACATCTAAAGATGTTAAGTTTGATTTATTCACAATCAAATCCTTATAAATTGAACTATTTTCAGATGAATCAGCAATTTAATTACTCAACAATATATGGGAACCTATGAATGATTTGCATAGAAGATTATTAAGCGCAATGCCTAAAAAACGAAGAAGTTATTGGAGCAAAAAAGTTTATGAATTCTACTTATTATACTTTAAAAATAATTAACTAAAGTAAGTAAACATTAAAATTACAATTTTAACATAATATTTTATTTAAATAGTAGAGGTTTAATCTCAAAAGCAGCTGATGAAGTTATTGAAGAGATAACGCTAGTGATAAAGGAACTTATAAACCATTGAAACGTAAGTCAAAGAAAATGAATCAACAGGATATACTGAAGTTAATGAAAAACAGTATTTCAAATGGAAATAAGTATTGTTCTACGAACAATATCAATTTCAAAGATTTAAATGAAGCTAAAGGAGTTATTCTTTCAATTAGCATTAAATTGGAATTTCATCAGAAACAAACTCTGAACGGCACTTAAAGCCGAAGAATGTCTAATCAAGATTCAAGAATTGTGTATAATTGAAAATAAGAAATAAATTTCTTATCTTAATGAATGTAACATCAATTGGGATAAATCATATGTGTACTTCCTTATTTCTTTATAAAATTTTGCTAAAACAATCCTAGAATAAGCAATTCAACTCTTTCTTTACACTTTGTTATGAATAACTTTAAACAGATTAAGTTAGCAATATGATCTTCCAATGAAGAAAGAGATTATTGGAAAATTATATAATCACAAGGTTAAAGTCTAACGCCGTTAGACAATGTCCTCGATAATGTTTTATTTAGTAATTTGAAAATAAGTTGCTTTCGTAATAATTTGAATCTTTTAAATATAAGATTATCTTATATCCTGTTTTTATTATCTAGAATATCATGTGAATTTTTATGTTAATGATTCTTAATGAAATTCTCCACATTGAAAACATCTCTTTCAGTAAAATTAGTCAAATGACTTATTAGTGAAATTTTAATAAACAGTGAATTTCTTTTGCTATAAAATTGTCATAAGACTTTTGAGTAAAAAAATTTTAAAGATAAGAAACATTAATTTTTGATATTAATAGTTGAAAAGAACACTATTTAGAGAGATATTGTACAATTAATACAAACATAGTAACAATTTTCTAACAAACTAGGGATATTAGTAATATACATTAATGATTAAGAATAATTCAATATCTCATAATCATCAATAACGTTTAATGTTAACGCAGGGACTTATATCGTGATAAGAGTTATAAACATGATAATATCGTACGTCAAATATTCCTGATCCAAAACAGTTTCGGAGCTAAACATAGTTGTCATGCCTTAACCCCTCCCACAAAAAATGGTTGCTAAGCACGAATACATAAAATGTCTATAAATAGGGTTTGAAAATACTAGTCGTAATTTTTATGAATAAAATTAAATATTAATTGTTATTAGTTAAGTGATCTTAAATTAAGAATGAGTCAAAATAGTCAAAATAGAAACAACAAACAATAATAAATCGATTGATTATAGGATTCAAGCGTCCCCCAAAAAGTATCGCAATTTATGACAATTTTTCGATTCATATCAGTACAGTAAAACTCCGACTATAGCGTCAAATCGCAAAACAATTAAAGAATGACTTTTTATCAATGAAATACTAATTGATGACAATTTAAAAAAATTATTAGAAATTGCGAAACGAAATCGAAGTAAACCTCTTTATTATGACGACGACATCATCAATAAATAAATATGTTTTCCTGTACTCAATGGCTGTTGTGTTATTATTGAGTGACGTCAAATGTTTAGCTCCAAACCTGTTTTGGATCTGTAATATGACCTCAATCTCCCTTGCGGATATAACTCTAAGTCAACTAACGAGAATAAGTTATAAAAGGTCTAAAAATTACAATTTTGCGTTATAAAATGTTGGCATTTAGTTTCGGTGAGTTCAGATTCATTCTTAAATTTATTTAACTCACATGAATGTTTGGTATAATAAAATCTTAATAATTATCGTAACAAAATAGCGCAAAATAATAACATGAGACTAGCAACCGTTTACTCATTGGTGGCCTTTAGCATCATATTATTGGCCATCACTGGGACTGGAAACGGGGCCGACAATTTACCGTTTGTGGAAGAGTGGCAGCATCCGACATCTGATATATTCAAGATATATGCTAGTGCCAGCCAAGGAAATGTCAAATCTGCCTACGTTGACTTGGACGCCCTCGACGGTCGGTCCTTAAAATTAACATTAAACCCGAACGCCACTCGAGGCGTTAGTGGTTCTCCTTCTGCTGAAACGAAATTGCGGTACAAGTATGGGACGTATTGGGCTCGCGTTAAGACAGCCAATTGTTCAGCCCAACCGAAAGCTGGTGTTGTAACAGGTATATTTACATTTTTCAACGACGGTGCTGACCATAACGGAAACGGACTAACTGACAATAGCGAAATTGATTTCGAGTGGCTTTGTGCTAAACCAGAAGTCATTCACCTCTCAATTTGGACCGATTATCAGGAATCGGATCCACCGAAATTCCGACAAGTTTATCGCCAAATTAATATTAAAACAGGCCGTATTTTAATGGAATGCTATCGGGAAAAATTTGGCGAGTGTCAGCAGCTGAGCAATTCAGAAAAGCAACCAACCGAAATTGCAGCCATTTCAAACTACGACTCATCTACTCGATATTACAATTATGGGATAATTTTTGAAGCAAATCGGGTTCGTTTAATAGTTGTAACAAACGGAGTGCAACACACTCTGTGGGACTATCAAGGATCCTCTCAAAGAATTCCAGGCCAACCTATGTATTTTATGCACAACGTCTGGCACACCAATAACTGGTATCCAAATGACGACAATGGATCAGCTGTTGAGACACCTAAACATCCAGTGAATGTATACATAGACACTAGTAGCTTCTCGCCGCCCAATAACTGAAAACCAAATTTTTTAGAGGCTTTGTGTTATATTTTCTTTATATTGAATGTAATTCTGAGAAATTCCATAAAGGATTTCAAAATATTGTTTCCTGTTTTTATCAATTTTAACTGCTGTTCATTTTCTCATATAGATTATAATAAAAATCGATCGCATTTAATTAAAGTTGATATCAAAGGGCTAAAACAATACAAGGTTTAATAAATTCTACATCGCTTTAAAAAAAATTACGACAATGAATAGTCTTAAACATAAGTTTTTTAATTTTAATTCTTTTCATATATTACAGGAAGTCAATTGAAAAAAACTTATTTTCACTTTAGATTGAGACGTAAATACCCCAATTAAACAAACAAAATAAACAAGAACAAAACAAAAATCAGAAAAATTTTCTAAGAAATCTATTGCATGCAAATATTTTTATGTGTAACGTACAAGTGCGTTTTATATACGCGCGTAATTAAGGTGAAACTACTCTATTTTTTGGCACGAAGTTCACCTTAAATACGTGTGTATTTAAGCTTCATAAAGTGAGGTCAGCTCCAAAAGTCAGTTTCACTTTAAACACGCACTTTTCATGACACATAAACATTTAATTGAAACTAATTGTGATGCTTTTGTTTAATAAAACCTAACATCTAATTATCGACCATAAAGTTAAAACAAATTCAATTAAAATCCTTATTCTTCAAAATAACAAAGTGCCTCAAAGTAACACAAAAAATTATATGTCATCTAGTGCGTATTTAAAGCGAATTTATTAGTGTTTCACTTTAAATACGTGCGTATTTAAGACCATTTTTTGTGGTCCATAAAAAAGCTCAGTTTCACTTTAAATACGCGCGTATTTAAAGCGCACTTATGCATTAAACAACTTTTTCTAATGTAAAGTGCAATCAAAACCCTAATCCTAAAATTTACTTGTAATTCCCTATTCCCAAACTGGTGTCCTGAGCACAAATCCAGTGAATCCACGTACCGTCCGACTGAACTCACAAACTATATGAGCCCACGTATAGTTCGCCTTAACCCTCATTGGATTGTGCTTATGACACCAGTTTCCTATTGGACTAAGGCTAGAACTTGTCCAAAATTTGTAAAAGCCTCGAATTTTAATAAAGATCAGTCAGTTTACCCTTAGCACGTAAAAGTGCTGTTTCAGAATATTTTTCTTTTTTTAACTTTGGCTCCTTTCTAGACTAGTTGAGGTAGTGCTTATCGTCGAGCGCTCCCAACTAGTCTTCCCCCTCAAAATCTAAGGCTCGCACAGACACTGTTTCTTTTTCCACGGGCAGACGCCTAGAGAGGTTCGCGAAGGCACTCTATCGCTGACCAACTCCTGTTCACTGCTCTCGCTCCGGATCAAAGCATTGCTACCGCAAGAGCTCCGGACCTGTTAGCTGAAAAACGGAGAGTCGGCCTTTAGCGTCGCCCCGCGACAGTCATTTTGTTCTTCGGCGACGACACAAGATATTTCTAATATAGATGAAATGATGGCTGCTGATACACCTTGTGGTGATTGGGAACCATATGGAGAAGAGAAGTGTTTCAAGATTTTCGATAAAGTGGGACTTCAAACTTATGAAGATGCTGAAAAAACTTGTCAACAAGATAATAGCTCGAGCTCGAGTTTGATATTAATTCGTTTCTAAGAAAAGCAAGAGTTTATATCTGATTTCTTCAAGACTAACAACATTGAAAACAATGTATGTATTGTATTAAAATATACTAGTAATAAGTGCAAATGGTCTGATGACTCAGATTAAGTTTTTACCAATTGGGCAGAAGGAAGTCCAAAAAATAAAACAGATCATTGTGTACAACTACAATCTGATGAAACTTCATTTAGTAAATGGTTTGATGTACTTTGTAATAAAAAGAATCTTGTAGTATATCAGAAAATGCAAACCTGGTCACTTTCTCACTTGCAAAAATTACTTTTGAATAGAATAAGAAATCCATTCCCTACTGGTTTCATATATGTTTAACTGCCGAATGAGAAATCTCCGTCAGAGATATGGCCATGGATGACATGGAATGATGTGAGTTCTTCATATGCAGGTGTGTTTTTCAGAGTTTCAGGAGGAGAAGCTGCATCATTTGGACAAGTACAGGAGGATAATGCACCACGGCTTGCAACAGTCGAAAGTCAATTCTACAAAGATCATGGTAATGGTGATGAATTTGGAAATGTAGACTTTCTAAAAGGTACATGGGATAAATGGTTGGCTACTGAGTCGAATGACGGCCCTAGAGTTGACATTAGGTTTTTCCTCTCAGACGGAGAAGTTCGCCCACGCAATATGGCAATTCGCGTATGGAAAAGAACCGGATAATTTATTAATAACTTAATTAAATAATGTCATTGAAAAAGATTTGAACTCCTATTTTATCTTTTACTTTTGTTATCTTTACTATTTTCTAATTTGTTATTTAACTTAATAGAAAATAAATATAATAAGATTAGAAAAAATGAAACACAATTTCAAATATAAAATTTTAATAAATTATTCTTCCTTAAGTATTTTTATTGTAATTGTACAGGTCTTTTCTAATATTTTAAATCAACCTATATATATTATGCGTTCAAAAAGCAAATGCACAAAAAAAATCAAGACTAGAGGTCTTCATAAATGATAAAACTTTGACAAAACTTTTTAACCAATAAAAAAGCACTTAACAAAAACAAAACATTATATACATTTCATTAAAAATTCCTAAACATTTTGTGATATTAACTAACAGTGATTAAACTGTTAAAATGTGTGATAACAAAAGTAAAAAGCGTGGAAAAGGCTTTTACATTACCTCTCAATTGAAAGAAGTTGTGATAAGAGCATATAATCAGTTAATTGAAGTTGTGCCAAAATTGAAAATAAAGGACGTAATTAGTGTTATAATAGGTCTTACTGGAATCTCGCGGCGAAGCGTTTATAATATTATTAATAATGGTTGTGATTCACCGAAAAAGACTAAGGTATTTAAACCTAGATATGACTTTAAAAATAGCGATCTTGACAAAATTGATGATATAATTAGTAATTTTAACAAAAACAAAGTCTTTCCATCCATAAACGACGTTTTCAAAAAGTCTAAGTCACAAAATGAAAACCCCCTTTCATTTAAGAACTGCGGGCGAACAACTTTTTATAGACTATTTAAAAAAATGGGTTACAAATATCATCATTCGAAACAAATTATTAGATCTGAATTGATTAATAAAAGAGATAATAAGCACAAAAGAATTAATTATTTGATCGAAAAAAGGAGATTAGAAAAAAAGTATCCAAATTCAGTGTTCTATTATATCGATGAGACTTTTGTGCACAAAAACTACGTGAAATATAAAATTTTAAGACCACTAAATAATTCGAAAAAAATAAGATTCAAAATTTCAGTTGGTAAAGGAACCCGATATTCCATTATTCATGCGAGTTCTGAGAATGGTTTTGTCGAAGGAGCGGAGCAGATATTTATTAATAGTGAAATAAATGGTCAAAAATTCGAGAACTGGCTTCAAAACAAATTATTGCCTTATTTGCCCCCGAATTCAATCATAGTTTTAGACAATGCCAGCACTCATTCCAGGCAATACAATAAGCCCCCTTTACAAAGTGCTAATAAAAGTACAATCAAAAATTGGCTTATTTTAAATAATGTTAAATTTAATGATAATTAAAAAAATGTGATCTTATAAAGCTAGTCAAAGAAAACGTTTTTGCCAAAAAATTTATTGCCGATAAAATCATTCGTAAAGCTGGTCATATACCCCTTCGCTTGCCCCCCCCTATCATTGCGAGCTTAACCCTATCGAATTAGTTTGGGCTGAACTCAAAAAAATTATTTCGAAGCATAACTTTAACAATAACTCAATGGAATTCTATAAATTAATTTCAAATGCTTTCAAACAAATTAAATCAAATTTTTGGCAAAAATGTATTCGACACGTAGTCAAAATTGAGTCGAACTTTTGGTTCAAAGATAAGATAATTAATAATGATATTTTAAATGAACATAGTTATTGTGTTAATTTCATTCCTTAATTGAAATACTTTCATTAAGTTTCAAAATTTTTTGTATTATGTAAATATGTCTGATTGTACTTTTTCGAATTTACTGCTTAATAAAATGAAGAATTTCTATTGATTGTTAAAGTTAGTGCTTATATTTTGCTAAGATCTCTAGTTCTAATTTTTTTGTGCATTTGCTTTTTGAACGAATAATAAAAGCAAACATGAAGTTATCATCAGTAGTTTAATGCTTTCTAAAAGTAAAATAAATCAGTTAATGTATTATTTTTTAATAATTTCTGCACCATTTTTAAGAGATGGAACATTATCTATCGTTATTTTTCCTATATTTTTAAAAGTAAAACCATTTCTACCATATTTCATATTTTTAAAATCTTTATCATTATATGTATGTGTTCCTTCGTTATTAAAAATAGGTTTAAAATCATCATGAAATTTAATATTTTTAAATGTATTTGTCATATATTTTGATAATGGTTTATTGTTTTTAATCTCTACAATCATAGTAGAAAATATATTATTCAACTCATCTAATCCAGAGTTATCATATGTTTTTCTGCTTGATTCTTAATCGTTTACTTATATTCTTTCTCTCTTTTTAATAATTAATCAATAATTTCTTGATTTCTGAAATTAGAATATTTATATATTTTATATGCTATATTTTTTTCTGTAATGGAATAAAAAATTGTTTAACTGTTGTCATATTTTCATTCAAAGATTTTATATTATCTATTATATTTATAATCATTTCTAGATTAGAATCATCATTTTGTATCATTTTTTTAATTCTTGTACATTTGATATAATATTATCAATATCTTCCAATTCATCATTAGATAGTATAAATCTTTTTGTTTGATTATTCATTTATACAGCTATAGACAATACTATCTACGGTCGGGTTATCAAGTATAACTCTTCAATGAATAATCCAATTATGATAAAATTGATATATACAAACTAGAATAATTGACAATCATTCCCTATTAAAATGTTTTTAAAAATATTGATATTTTCATATTAAAATTTTAATTTAAAAATAACCAAAATTTCCCATTGAAAATACATATAAGTCAAATTTTAGAAATTAATCAAGTATTGAATACACAATAAATATCAATGAATTCTGTATTAATAAATTAAGATAAATAGTGACATTAATAGCGAGTGTGTCCACCATTAGCAGAGGTAACATTCCGTAATCGGTTAGGCATTGACTCACAAAGATTTATGAAAAATTATCTCCACTCAGGCTCTCTCAACCTTCCGTATGCACTGTTCAGTGCATCAATGAGATCTTCTTTTGAATCAATTACAGGTCTCTCATTCCGGACCATGTCTTTAATCATGGTACCCACATTCTCGCATGGATTGAGATCTGGAGAAATTCTAAAATTTTAAAGTTAAAAATGTACTTAAATTGAAATACATACGGAGGATGAGGAATAACGAAGTGTTCCACATCACCAATATTGGTACTAATCCAATTACGTACCGCACGTGATGTAAGGACCAGATGGTTGTCCACACTCGCTATTAATGTCCCTATTTATCCTAATTTATTAATACAGATTTTATTGCTGTTTATTGTGTATTCAATACTTGATTAATTTTTAAAATTTGAATTACATGTATTTTCAATGGGAAATTTTGGTTATTTTTAAATTAAAATTTCAATATGAAAATGTCAATACTTTTTAAAGCCTTTTATAGGGAATGATTGTCAATTATTCTAGTTTCTATATATCAATTTTCATCATAATTTGATTATTCATTAAAGATTTATATTTGATAACCCGACGGTAGATAGTATTGTGCATAGCTGTATATATATATATATAAATAATTGAAGTATACTACAAGTATACAGTACGAACTACTGGTAAGATTTTAATGATTGAGGTGACAGTGGATTCAGCATAGAGAGTGAGAAACAGATGCACAGTTATAACCTCTCATTGACTCTAGGTCAAATGTTATCTGGGACAAATGAACGAGAATTTACAAAATTAAGAGACAGCCATTTAATTGTAACAAAACCTAACCTATACTAACCCAACCCAACCTAATTGAAACTCAAATTATCCTATAAAATTATAGACGAGATGAATAATTTAAAATGAAAAACTCTTAAATCACTTTTTACAGCTTAAACATAAGATTAATGAAAAATCGAAAAGTGGGCGTAACTTTTTATAATGAGCGTACCCGGGGATGAATTTTTCCCCTGACATCTACTCTTTTTACTGATTCAGAAAATATATACATCGACTATAAATTCAATGGCCCCTTTTCGGCGGAACACCCGACATTTAATCTCATAAATAGATCTAATAGTTCAATTTTTTCTAATGTAATGCAAGTTAGATAATTTTATTGATTTATTCTGACTTCCAAATTTCGTACAACACATTATTTTTGTTTTGATTTAATCAATAAGTTCAAACCCTGAATCGAAACTGAGAGATAAGATATTTTAAAAAGTTTGAAAAGGCCAAAGCCATGTCTCGTATGTAGTTCGGAATTAGGTTCAGCTTATGATTAAAGTTTTATAAAGCTCTTTAGTAGAAAAGTTTTTATTTTCGTACTTCTTTGAGACAAGCTTTCATATGTGAATTTTGTTTGAAATCTCTGGTCAAGTAAACTTGTGCACAGTGGTCTGGGCACAGTCAACCGGTTTGTTAATCAGTCCTTCAATAATAATTTGATATAAATTTAACTTAATACGTGTTATTTTAATTGTATTTTATAAATATTATCAATCATTCGAATTAATCTATGAACAACACTCTTAAATGTTGAAATAGTATCAAACTCCATAATTTATAATTGATTATGGTTTTGTTTGTGTAATGCATCAGTTCTTTTATTAAAATTGTTACAAAAACACTCGATTTAGAATAAAAGTTTCTAGTGAACTTATCTTGTAGTGAAGATTCAAATTGATTCATGATATACAATATATACATTCAATCTTTTATCAACAATTTTTGAAAAAAATCTAAAACCTCTCCAGACATCAATTAATCAATTAATATTTCAGTTTATTCTAATTTTAATCAATAATCATTGGCTGGATCAAACCGCTTGACCAGATTTAACTATTTTTGCGTCGAAAAATTTGATTATCTGAGAAGGAAAATTTCAGTACTGTCTCAGAAATTTTAACTTTAGTAGTTACCAATTTAAAAATAATGTCATAATTTGAAATTTAATCACAATACAAAGTGCTGGGCACTAGTTTTAATGTTAAATAAATTGAATCAAAGTTTAGCATATCTTGAGATAAATTTCTTCATTAAGAAGTTTTATTTTGTTAAAAGTTCACTTGACACCTCAATGTTCCTAAAGAGGAACATGTCAAAAACATCACTTTTGGTACTCTAAAAATTTTGAAATGATTTAAATCATATCGCTAGTAATTGTGTTCTAAGATTTCATTTAATTCTGATTACGGAAACAGGTCGTGGTCTGTAAATGGTTTAACGTTTTAACCCCTTATAGCATACTTTATAGCATGTATTTACTATAAAAAGTTGTTTAACTTTTTAAAAACATTCAATTTTTACAATATTTAATAAGAATTTTTAAATATTTAATGAGTAATTTAATATTATTTTATTTTAACTCGCGAATATGGTAGTTAATAGATAAATAGTTATAACAAAAAATATTAATATTTCTACAATCACTGCAAATATATAAACGATATTTCTTTACAATCTATATCACTAAAATTATATATATCAAATTAAATAAAAATTTTAACAAAGTGTTTATTAAACATCTAAAACCCTTATTAAATATTATAAAAATTGAATGTTTTAAAAAGCTAAACAACTTTTATAGTAAATATTCGCTATAAAGTATGCTATAAGGAATTAAAACGTTTAATGAGCAAATCTCTCAAGTTATGCTAAACTTTGACCCAATTTTATTTAACATTAAAATTAGTGCTCAACATTTTGTATTGTAATTAAATTTTAGATTATGATATTATTTTTAAATTGGTAACTATTAAAAGTTAACGTTTCTGGGAAAGAACTGAAAGTTTTCTTTTGAGTAAAACTTTTGAAGAGCTGCCTTAGCAGTCTTCACCTCAGACTTTGTATAAAATTTTAGAGATGAATGTGTGATGATTTAAAAGAAATGGAAATCGATTTTATACCCCTTAGTTATAGGGGATAAGAAATTATCATTCACTGTATGACTAGAAATCGATGACGTTTCGTTCTCTTTGAAATATCTCTTAATGAAAAACATTTGTTTATCAATTGATTATAATTTGTGCAAAAAACTTTGTTGACAGAAAAATTTTACAAACATTTACGGATAATTCGATGTATTAATACAATAATAAAGTTCAAAGTTACATATGGTTTTATTTCTTAATTAGATTTTAAGTCGTGATTATTAACATTTATAAACTTTTTTCGCTGAATTCACTTCAATCAATTATTTAATAAAATTTGAACAAATAAGAAAAGCAAGCAAACAATACTTTTGGCTTTGTTCAATAAAATTTATTTTCTTATCTCACTCTAAAAAAAGTTGGTTTTAAACTGATCAATAATTATGTACTATTATGTCTACAGTAAACGTATCTTCGATCCGTAGTTTTGAGCACTATTCGCTAAGATAGTTCCTCAAAAGTTTTATTCATATGTTGTTCACTAGATTGCAGTTGAGAACTATTACTATTTCAACGGTTTTTATCAATCGGTTACGAGTGAGATAGTATTAATGAAAGATAACAGGACTATCACAGCCATAGCCAGAAGAGTTTATAGCTCCCCAGAGATATTTTCAAAACTCAAGTGTAGGCTTGTGTTGATGAAATCTCACAAACCGTTTGAAACTGTGTTTATTTGATGCATCATTTCATTGCTTGTTGTTAAACATTGATTAAAGATTTGATAAAAAAAATTAACAGACATCTGAATGAGAGTTAGCACTTGCCATCCGAAATCAGCATTTCATTCCAAACTTTTAGCTACCCCACCACCACATCAAAAACCTAGCTATGACAGTGAGGACTATACTATAAGATCACAAGGTAATGGAAAATATTAATTCCAAAATACAAATTGTATTATACAATCAAAGTTCTTATTTTTAAGTATTTAGAAGAAATTAAGCTAAACTTCTCTAAATCTTAAAATGTAAACTTTAGATCAATATAAAGCTTAGAAATGATATTTCCTCAAATTTGTGCTTTGCTAGTTGATAATATTTTGTTATGTTAATATCAAGTTAATTACAGTAATGAAGTTAAATTTGCACAATTTCTTCATCATAAATCTATGTACTAAAATGTTCTGAATCAATAGTAATAAATAGTTAAGCAATAAATCAAGTTTTAAGTCAACTAAAGTTTCTCGCATGTAGTCCATAACGTGTGGTTAGAAAGCAATTATATCCTAAAATGAATTAGAGAGACAATTGTAACATTACTTTAAGTGAATCCCTGCTTTAGAGGATAAATCTTTCCACAACAAATCTATTTCTGGTATGTTGTTTTCCAGATTCAATATAATAGAATCGCCTATTTTTTACAACACCTACACAAAGTGTTCAAACTCTTCATTCGCAACATATCATTACCACTTAAACTTGAAAAAAACATTTGAAGAATGCTAAACATGTGATACATCGATCACTCTGAGAAGACTTTGTTTTAGGATTACTGTCTGATTGATATTGATTTTACAAATTGCATATTTTTTTATGTAGGCAAAAAATATGCCCCATACATAAATGTCTGAGAAACATTGCATTTATTTATCATTTTTATCAATATTTGCTTTGTTGAATCCGAATAATCTCTCTTTCAGGTTAAAGTGCTTCAGTATAAATAAAGTCGTTTCCTTTTGAGAGCCTCTCAATCCATTTTGAGAAACGTTTTATTTGCTCAATGTTCTAATTAAGAAATTCAAAAGTCAAAAATGTATCCCTTGAGTTTCACTAGCTTATTTAAGGAATCCTAACTTTTCAAGTGGACACTGCGTAGCAAATTTCAAATACTATTTATTCCCCTGGTAAAGTGATCATTGATTAATTACAGTTTGTATTTCAGATATATTTATTAGCTTTTATATTTATGAGTACACTCTGATCCGTTTATTGGGAACGCTATGTTCTCCATCGAACACTGAACCCATTCAGTTGGGATATGGTGAATTACTCATAGTTAACGCTTTTGGCTGCATTGACCTGCTTACTATAAACGGGCTAGAATGTATAAATTTATGATAAAGTTTATGGCAAATATTGAATCTTCAAGTCTTTGAAGTTTTTTATTTCAGAACTGCTCTCATTATATAAAGTGCTGTAAAAATATATTAGACTCATTCCATTTCGATAATTTCGGGCATATTTCCTTTAAACATTTAATTTTGAGCCCTATAAAGAAGTTAAGTTAGATACAAGTCAAGTATATGCTCAACAATTGTGAATTTGATAAATTATCGTTCTAGGAAATTAAGAAGCAATTTTCTACCTTGCCTGAATCTATACACCGTAATATCTCAATATAGTGAAGCCTTGTTATAGTGAATGTGAATTATCGGTCCCCAAAGATTCCCTACATGGAGGTATTTCTGTATCTCGAACATTTAATTACATTCATAATTATATTTTCTAGTTTGATCTGAATCCTCAGATTCGGCTGTAAATTACAACAGAATACAACTTGTAACAGTTTTTCTTAGGCGAAACTCTTGTAATACTGGCAAAAACAAGTCCAATCTATCACTAATAACACAAATGTTATGTCGATTTTCATCAACTGAACACTATTAGATTTAAGGTGAGCGTGATTTGGTTCTAATCGAAAAGCATAAGGCAAAAAAGTAAGACAATCTCTATAAGAAAAGAAGATAACTTTGAATGTAGCTCGTAATTGAATAGAAATTGGATTAACTCGAAGAAAAGTTGTATAAATATTAAAAACCATTAACTAATTCTGTTTTCTCTGGCACAGAATTAACAATTATTGCTTAATTAAGCGAAAATATTTCTCTTTAATCAACACTACGCACACCAGAAATTGAAAAAAAACAATTTGTAGAGTAAACTAATTTAGCGCAACTTGTTATAACTTTAGTCTTCGATAATGTAGTTTCAGACACCTCTCATTTCCCTTGATACGAGTCATGCTTAAATATAGTGATACAAAAACATAGCATTTCATAATAATGAAGCGCTTAATTATGTGCTATCAATATAAGGAGCAGATCAGCTCAGATGAAAGTCTTTAATTAGCACTATAGCTAGCACATTGCTAAGTAAGAGCACTTGAGTCAGGAAAAATCTTCACTCATTTTAACGCAAAATGTAAAACATAAAACAATTTATTATTTCAAACTAAAAGCCTAAAAATTGGTTTTCAAGAAAAAGTATCGGAAACTTCATTTATTAGCACAGATTTTGATCATAGTATTATGCGTAAGCCTTAGTTTTATATTTATTGAATGTGAATGTCACGTTTTTCAACTATGTCTAGCCCTGTCTATTAATTTAGAATTGAGAAAAATGTTTGTCTCTGTTAATTGCTTTAACCAACTATGTAATGCATTAGATTTAGTCCAAATTAAATACGAATCGATCATTGTGTTCAACTTAACTTCGAGTGTCAGTCCAAACAAAATCTATAGAAATGTTGCACATAGCCTCATGTTTTGACGGAATAATTAAATGTAATTAAATAAAAGCTTAAAAGTTGGATTAATTATAGTTATTAGGAAACATAAATTATTAAAAGTATTATTAGCTCTCATAATGACTTCGTCTCATGATATTTAATAATTTTAAAAATCAGTTATTTCTTGTATATTCGCGCATGTAATTAAACATAATGGAAGTTGTGTCTGCACACTTTAAAAACTTGATGAACAATTTGACTTGAAAGAAAACGCTATTTCCATGAACAATTTTGAAATCTCTAAGTTTTATATTTCAAATTTGAATTTTAGAGGCAAATTAGAAACCAGATTCTCAAATAAACAAGATCGAAGGTTCGAGTATGTGATACGTTAGCTCAGAAAGACTGATTAAAATTGAAGCATTAAAGGTAGCATTTATGGTAGTGTTTAGATGATTTATCATTTCATAAAGAGGACTTCGCAGGAACATATTGCTTACAATTTATTATATTTTGTGTTCTACTTGTTGGCACAATATTTATCTCTCACATAACAGTGTAATAAAGGCATTATAGATAGTCGGATCAGTGCTATAAAGTGCTATCTCTAATTGAGATAACATTACGAGTAGCACACAATAGCATTTGCCCAAAGGTATCACTATTACATGCACTCTGTATAGACCTTAAGTGATTATATTTTTCATGAAGATATCGTAAAAAATAATAATTACCATTAAAATACTTTTGGCTAACTTGAGATGGTATACGAGCCATTCATGTCATAATAATTCAATGAAAAATTAAAGCTGTCGTTAACCGATTATAATTATAAATATTCACCAGTTCAAGAAGTTCCACAAGTTTTTCAATAAAATTAATTTGGAATTTAATTGAGAAAATCAAATATGACTTTTTTAGGGGATGTTATAGTAGTATTAGTCTAGAGTTTTATTTCAATTGATTTGATTGGTTGAAAAATTTTATTGAAATAACTTTTCCTGGAAGAGAGTTAATAAATGATCAACTCTTTTGTTTATAATATCGAATAGTTTTTAAGATTTAACTTGATTTTAAAACAAACAAATGATCGCTATCTTAGAGATAGTTTATTGAATAAATAAAATAAATCTTATGAGACACTATCTATTCACTAGAAAGTCAAAATGAATGCAAAATCATTGATAATATATGCTCAAAAACTTGATAATCACTGACAGAAACCAGAAATGGTGAGTTGTTATGGAATGTTTTCAATCAGACCATAATATATTCGATATTGCAAAACTTGTAGAATATTCAATATAGTAATGAAAGCAAATTAAATTTATCAACAAATTGATGTGATTGATAAAGAGATTGATATAGCAACTTGCGTTTTATTGTAGCTATTGCATGTTATTAAATTTTCAAGTGTAAGAATGATAAGACAGAGCATGAATAGCTCAGAGCTAAATGTTTGAAAATGTTGAACATTTGCCAATTAAAATTCATGCATTTGTTAAATAGGATTTTTAAGAGCACTGAGTATTATTATTGTTTAATGTTCGTGAACTAATTGTCGTAATCTTAATCGCTTACGAGTTTGAAGAGCTTATGAACATTACTGATTGCGAATTAGGAAAAGTTTTAACTAAAGCATTTTAAAATTTAATACTAGAATTAAAGGTGAAGTCCTCGTTAAATAATCACTGTTTAGTTGTTGCCAAATCACGAGCATTCATCTTATAAGCTGATAATAATTAAGAAGATAATCAAATATCTGTTGAATACAAATTAACTAGAATTCTAATTAATGATTAATTGTTCTTCAGAAAATATTTAACCAATCAGATCCATCTTACTTTAGTCACGTTGAATTATTTAAACTTGCCTGGTTTTAGGTTTCAATATGTGAACGATTGTAAAGGAATTGCCTAATGATCTAATTTACAGAATTGATAACTCTATTAATTAAGCAATAAAAGTACGCAATTTTGTGTTAGATTTGGTCCTATGTTCTGAGTTTAAAATCTAAGCACATTATGAACTGCGCTCAAATTCATGCTTAGAGAATGACTTTTTTGATAAATGCTTGAATTAGTTATACGTTGTCTCGATAAGCAAAAACTCTAATGGTATCAATTTATTCTACCCTTTCTCTCGACACTCTATTTCTTTCCTCTTTCATGCTTAGATTATTTAAATGGATTTCATATATTTCTTCGAAAAGAAAAAAAGAACAGTTTTAAAGCTTCAGACATGACATTAATTCATATGAAAGTATTAAATTTTATGTTAATCAAGTTATTGAATAAGATTTTCAAAATGATTTTCATATTGAGACAAATATAACAATTGAGTTAATTTTGCATTTACTTCTGGGGGGAACTTGTTTTGATCAATGAGTTTTATCCGGAATCAGAGTTTTAAAACTTGGTAATGAAGTAGAAAATTGCAAATAAATCATAATTACATGAAAATGCAGTCTTTCAATTAGAAGAAAATGTTTAATATATTAATGATAACTATGAATCATTTTAACATAATACAAGTTATTACTATATTATCCTAATTTCAAAGCCCTCAAACAATTTATGCAATTATCAAAAATGTATTACATAAACATACAACATTCATTAATAATATGATATATTATTTTTGTGTTTGTGCAAGTGGTCAATGGTTTCACATAAGGTTATATAAAACAGTCAAATGACTGAAAGACTGGCTTCGCTATATAGAGGACGTATGGTAACTTAATTCAAACTTTTACAGCGCATTTGCATTGGTAATAGAAGCTAAATAAATCTAGTTTAGAGTCAAATTTGTTATAAAAGACCATTTCTATATGATGTAAAAATAAAAAGCTTTCTCAAAGGTCAATCAATTATTTTGATTCATTTAACGCATCGAGCCATTTATCATAAAACCAATTCTATAAATCAAATTAATTTGGGCAATAATGTGAAACATAAAACAACTTAATGCATAAAAACTCTTAGTCCATAACTTAGTTTCCGAATTTGCGCTTTGATATGGTAAAAAGAATTTTGATTGAAGCAAGTTAGCTCATTATTTATAATATAAATTACAACATCTCATAAGCTGATTGTTAGAAAATGTTTTTCAGAAATGGATAATATTATTACAATTCAGGACACGTTTAGCACTAGTTTATCGTTCTTAATGTTCATAAATTTTTGTTGGTCTAAATTTCTACTTCATTTATACTTCTCAGCAAAAATCCACGCAATATAATGTTGCAAAAAAAGCTAATCTTCATTCAGTTTCATTCCTATTTAGTTTCAGTGGTCGACTAAAATTTGATCAAAAAGTTGCGAACCTTCACATAAAATGATAAGCAGAATAAACAAGAGATCGGGTTTCAGAGTAGGAGAAAAATTCATAGAAACATCAGATAGAATAGTATTTTCTCTATAGGGTACATGATAGAGCCGTAACAATCTGTCTGATGGTATTCCAACTCTCATTTTCCCTATCATTTGATGTAAGGTATTTGTCGTTTTGAATTTGAAATGAGAAAAAATCCGCGTATGAAAAGCAGCTTAAATTTAGAGAATATAGCTCAAGTGAAAAAAGAGTAAAAATTTTTGTGCCTATGCCTAATCCTGGGAATTGAGTAGAATACAAAATGGATATAATTCAAGACAAAAAATAGCAGTTGATGATGCGGCCACTATGTCTTTTTTCTATGTTCACTGTTGAGTTTAGAGATTTAGATGGAATGTGTTAGAAATATATAAATTCAGTGTAGTCTAACTGTAACAGGTGCAACTGAATGTCTCAGGCCAGGTGCGGCCTTTCCTAGTGTTTTTTAAATCTCTCCTACTCCTGGTTCATATTACCTGACTCGTTATCATTTTCACCCTCTTGGACACAGCTTTACTATTGTAGAAAAAGGAAAAATCTGCAATTTCTCTCTATTGCAAATCCTCCCCAACACTATTTACTATTGTGTTTGGGGCAGAAAAACTTTTCGTCGATCAATAACTAATGTTGGAGCACCTTTGCATTGAATTTGTTGGTAATGCGCCGCTCACTGCTTGTACAGCATTACTCTGGTTTTCAAGTTTTCCATACATAGCAACCATTCGCAGTTAGAGTTCGCTTGACTACTTTTCAGGATTTGCTCATCTGTTCCACGTTTGCCCATATATTTAGATCCCCTGTTTCTATCTCTATCTGCTCTGTAAAACCAAAAGCAAATTTAGGAAAACTTTTTTGTGTGTTGTACCGATTGTGTAAGTTTGGAATGTGTGCCAATAGCCCAGTGTGCAATACCATCACAATAATTCACTGTTGAAATTAGTCAATTAAGGACTTGGCTGCAAGTGGCGCTTAGTAAACATTATTTCATTGCATTCCTATCATTTCAATGATACGCTCAACTTCTTCGATCAGTTCAACAATTTTCTTCATCCCAATTTTGCTCCTATTCTTATAATCTATTGAGCGCTCTCTCGCTCTCTATCACTATCTCTCCATCTCTTTCAATAATAGTTTTTTGAATTGTGAAGTGAGAACTACACCATAAAAAGATTGACAATAAATAGAAGCTTTGAATCCTCGAAAACCGAAACTTCATGTTATATCTCAATAAAAGAATATCTAGAATTTTATGCTAAAAAGTTTATATTATTGGGAGTAATTTGAAAGGAGAAAAAAGTTTTTAATGGCAATTATTGTGTGGAAAATGGCTTCAAAGCTGATCGTATTGTACTTGATAATCTTTTTGATATTTAGTTTAATATTGGGTAAGTAGAGAGTATTAGCAAATTATCATAAAATTGCTATCCTTTTGAAAGCTTGGGAAGCATGGATAGAGAAAAGTTGACATTAAATTTGTAGTGTATATAAAATTGGCTGTCATTAAAAAGCTTGTATCGCATAATATGCTAGTAGTATAACAGCATTTGCATGATTTGCATGAAATGCATGATTCATTATTCTTATCTCTAAATGATAGGCATCCTCTATCATCATCAGTATTCTCTACAAACAATCCGTTTAGATCTCTCACTCATTCATATGCGTTCAATAGTTTGTGCGAACCCAAACCATTACTCGTATAATACTTTGAATAAGTACTAATGGTTTTTGTCTTATGCTTTATTTAAAAACGTGGAGCTCTAAGCAAAATAGGAAAATAAATGCAAAAACCGTAGAAATACTTATCGATGATGGACTTATTTCACGCAGTTTTGTTCAGGAAGTTATATTGTTATAGTACAGGAAGTTTGCAAATTACCTCCAAATATGTTATATAGAGAAGAGAAACAGTTTAAGTCTTCTAAACACTATTTTCAAACGTCACATAAAAGGCTAACCAATATTGTTGGCAAATCCAATTTCAATAATTTAATGTTCTACACAATAGAAAACCAATGCAAATATAAAGTTAAAGTTAGATTTCTTTTCACTCCATTTTTCTAAATCTTTATTCAGTTTTTTTCATGTACTTTATCTCGACATGTGTATGAGTTCACATATTGTATTCATTCGGATCTAGAATTACTATTTTTATTAGATTTTATGGGTGCGGATCTCTAAAAAAAATAAGTGTTAGTCTTCATGCAAAAACTGTCCTGACGTTAGGCGAGTTTAAAATAAAAGACTCTATTTGGAGATCAGTATAATGATCTTTTATTTTTATCTCAAATTCACTATTGAATTATTGAGTGTTTATTGTTTCAATTTCCGAAATACATAATAGAGTTATATCTGATTTTATGAAACTTTTATGCTTTCAAGTATATGAAATGTTTAGGTCAAATTTTTCTTTTCTGCAAATGTTTATAAATGAGTAAACGTTTACTCTCTCCAACAATTCTTAATACGATTTAAGCAGAAAAAAGAGGATTTTTCAAGAGAAAAATTGTGTTTTAATTTTTTATTGCTTTCGCCAAATCTTATATCTTATTGACTGATTCGCTTTCGTTTCGATATCTCGAGGCAACAAAATAATCACATGGAAATACTTGGAGAGCGTTTAGGCGTTGAAAATAAGCTCAAAAAAGTATAGGCGTAGAGCTGTATGAAAAAATTCAATACTAATCGAGCCTCAAGTCTTTTTTAAAGCCAATATATAATAAGGTAATTCTTTTTGTATGTTAACGCGATTTCTATGAACACAAATTAGGTTATTAGAGTTGTTAATGAAGTCCATCACGAGCTTGTTTTCAATGTAACAACAATCCCATCACTAATGCTAATCGCCTATTGGTTTCTCTTATAGATTAACTGTACAAAATCCTAAAAAGTTCAGCATAAAGCTTATATATAGATCGTATTCTGAAGGCGGATATAAAATAAAATGAGAAACATTTGCTTCAGTAAAAAATTGTTATGAAATTGAGTGAAAGCCATGTGCATCACGTTCTGCAATAACACGTTGTCGGCGCTTAAGCCGATTTTTGATCTTTTGTTTCTAGATAATAGTTTACTCCTATGTGTTACTAAACATTTTTGATGCTCTAACAAAGTTTGAATATGTGATTACAAGACGAATTCGATGCTTTCAATTTATATTTTGATGAATACAAATGCATTGATAACATTGATATACTATGCAGTACTTGAACGCTAAAGAAGGCTCTGCTTGTGCAAGTCTGTTATCTAGTCTTCGCACTGGCAGTCAAATAGAATCTTTATTCAACTCATATTATCATAATATAAACTCCGGAGTTTTAAGCATCGGAGTTGTTAAAAAATTGATTAAAGCTTTGAAAAAACTCAATTAATTGAAATAGAAAAATGAAAACATACTCTCTTTGATTGAATGGGAGCTTAAGCTAATTCCTGTTGTATTGAGGAAACGTGTTATAACTTGAAGGGAGACATATGTGAGATATGAAAAACTGAAGTACTTTTTAGTCAATTTAGTTGAAGAGCTACTTTTTTTTAAATGTTCGATTTAAATTCAGTTCATGTAGTCCGCGCTGCCTTCAAATGCATCATTTATGAAGTCTCGCAGCTCTTTGTTGTTGACGAGTTTTAGCTCTATTTCACTCAGTGATATAATAATTTGCATCAACTGCTAGTCAAGTAAACTGCAGGGCTTTTCGGACTAACATTTTCTAGTATTAATGCTGAAATTGGAGTATTTAATAAATGGTACGATTACAAAGTTTGCTATAACAGGCATTGGCTTTAGTTTATGCAAATATTCGTTCTGCTAATTAGACGATGTGTGCAGTCATAGTCCCCATGAGGCACACATGAAAGCCATGAATAATTTCATGAATAGTTTGATGGATTAATATGGAATAGGTATTAGATGTGTAGCTTTCAGTATTAGATCAGGTAGTATTGAATGCCTTTCTTAACCTGTACCTCGTAAATTTCAATACTTAAATGCTTATATCCATCTCATTATTTACTCTGAAATGAATCTCTAGTTAGAATGGATTCCGATTCTGTCCTACGCTGTACAGTAGAGAAAATTAAATTACTGAAATAGTTGGTATAAAAACTTGATTAAACTTTTTTTGTACAGTAAATGTTCAAATCGGACAAAGAGACATGAATAAACAAGATTACTGATAGACTAGAAACAGGAGCATGTCTGAAGGAGTCAATATTGTTGTGCAAGAAGAGTAAAGCAAGTCTAGAATTTATTTCAAACTAATATTCTTCTAAGGTATCGATAACTTTTTAACAGTAAAATAAATGGCAAGTCATAAATATTGCTCTTGTTGTTAATAAAGAAAAGGGCATTGATTCCCAATATCGAAAAAATAGATTCAAAATATATTTATTTGATATCAAAAAAGTTTCTCACAAAGCAAGCTATTTTGAATTTGGCACAGATTTATGCGCTTCAAGAGTATTACTATTTTATTTTATATAATAATTCTTTACATTTTTGCATTTGAAATGAAAATTCTGGTGAAATATAATCCGAAACTTATTATTATTATTGAATCAATTTCTAGGAGAAATATTTTTTTTGTAATTTTAACGTTACTTGTATAGTAGAAGTCTGCAATATCTGCATGTAGTTTTGGGTATTATTAAATATTTCATATGTCACACAATTGCAACAAAAAGCCAGCCTTATGTTAAACACTGAAAGAGTGATTCCCTATTGAGATAATTAGGTCTAATGTTAGGCTTTTAATTGTTTATGTGAGACCTTTTTATTGCATTTAGTTCACACAGTCTTTTAAAAATGATTCAATTTATCATTCTTTTGACGTTTTTCTATATTTGAAAAGCAAACCGTTTTGGTGTTAGGGATAAGACAGAATAATATCGATTCTATTGAGCGTTTTACTCGCAGCGAGAGTTTGTTAGGAGTGAGTGAGAGTGAATGAGAGAGAAGAAAAGTTTTTTATTTCAAGTCTGTTCGTCGTGAAAAACATGAATTTAGTGAGAAATTTGAACTCTTCACTTAAGCCTCACTCTTGTGTATAGGTTTTATACAGTATTGCTATTCTGTTTTTAATGTTTAGGCTTTTCTTACGAACCTATACAGAAAAGATATCGAATTCTTTTTCCAAAAAATAAGATTAATGCCCATGTCGTCTCTATTAAAAGCACTGCTTCACTATAAAGCCAGTAAATTAGGGAACCATTTCGCGGAGTATTTGAAAAAAACTTCATCAAAATTCAATACAAGTTCACATAAGGGGCCAAAACAGCTTTCTTTCAGAGGTTTTTTCCATTGGAAACGTGATAGTCATTGTTGATGACTTAAATACAATTATTTGTTCATTATTATTATTATATTAACGGGTCGTATAATTAGTTGTGTGTATAGACCTTCAAACCTCTGTCAGTTTCAATCAAATGTGATTAATGTCATTTCGACAAATTGTATAAAAGGCACAACCATTGCTATAACTATCGGCACCACTACATGTTATTCAATGGCATCCATGCGAAAAGTGTTCGCAAGTTTTCCCTAAATAAATTGCAGAAACCATATATAAAACTAATCTCATTGCTCGCCCTCAAATTGCGTTTGGGCCGCAATTAAATCTCATTGAGCAGAGTGTCATTACACATCGAGTTCTAACTAATCTATTCCCAAAACTGACTCTGATAGGAAATTAGAAAAACACAGAACAACAGACGCGGAAAATAAAACTTCAAGAGAACTTGACAGATATAAAAATATTGCTCGCTTGTCTGGCATCAATTGAAGTTTTGAATAGTCTAGGTTTCATTGACTCGTTCGTCTAGTTAAGAGTCAAACTTTCAAACTCATCTGTGGGATTATTTATTAACTTTTACTAATGAAGATATTTCATAGATTATTACTCAATAACAATTTTTGATAAATTTGTTATAATTAAGTAAGGTATTTAGTTGATCTTCACATAAGTGAGCGTGATCAACGACAATATAATATGATAATTGCTTTTATGGAGGAGTTCACTCATGAATAAGATATAACAACATTATGATACTATTAGTAAACTTAGATAAAATTAAACTAATAAGCACCTAACTAATCAATGTAAAAATACTTCTCGTTTTGCTCCCGATTATTCTTTATTTATTGTATCGTTTTTACGACCATTTTATAAAACCATAGCTATTCTACTGTAAATTCTAAACTTTTTGAGAATTTGCTCAATAAATTTGAAACCTTAGGAAAAAGTGTTAACTCGAGTGAGCCCTTGAAATGCCTCTTTACTGCAAAGTAGATCTATGATGCGATAGCTGATTCATCGTAAAAAATATTCAACTCATTGTATTAAAGTATTCAAAATGAGAATTATTTCAACTATTATTAAACAATTTTCTCTCACGTTTGTAGAAAAAGTTATGAATTCAATGCCTAAAACTTGAACTTCATAGGGATCTATTCTACTGGGAATCAATCATTGATTTTAAAATCACACAAAAAGAATTTTCTATTCTTTTCAACAATAAAATTTCAAGAAATTTACGCAACCGATCGTTAGGTTTCATAAGATATAGTTTTTTTTAAGATTTTCTGCGTGAGTGCATATTTCGGTGTAAGATCATTTCCTTAAATATTTTTCGAGATGTTCAGATATTAATCATTTGAATAAAAATTAGCTTATTTTAAAGATGGGGAAAGTTTGTCAATTTGATGGAAGAATATAATGGGAGCCTATGATGTGAGACAATAAGTTTTGTGGCCATAATGACGCTGATCTGAAGTCTTTTTTGAATTGGTTCTCACTAAGCCTTAATACCTTTTCGGACAATAAGAAGTGAAATCTAATTCAGTACAAAACGTATTATTATATTTTTTGTGCAGAGTCTAGAAAAGCGAAATTTCGCATTGAATTTTCCTACATTAACGTCAGAAATGAGAAGTGCTGGAGAGTCAGCAAAGCGGAACTCAAAACCATTACCCAATGTGTTATTACTATTATTATAATACGTTTTGCCTCACATTTCACTAGTAATAATTCAATTCCCATTTTCAAAGTTAAAGAATTTTGTTATGTCCGAAAATGTAACATATTTTTGATTCTGTAATAACGATATTCTGTATCAAATTGTTAAATAATGTCTATTTATGTTAAGGATGACTGAGGATTGCAGTGCTTTATGTGATAAACAACTTTTTACCGTCTATTAAGCATTGAATCATAGAATGGATACAATAAATTGATTTGTTCTCATCATTGACTGCATTCTCACTTAAACTCCAACTAAAGCTTCAACTAAAGACTCTTTCAATTTTTTGATCTCTAAACAAATAGCAAACATTTTAAAATTTTGATTGCAAAAACTATTAATATTTTCATATAATTTCGAAAAACTTTAGATCAAATTAGAGGATTTATTTCATCATTTATTATTAGCAAATTATTAATTCATACCAAAAAAATAAAAATAAAAATAAAGTCACTTTAGTTTATTAAAATTTATTTACATTGAGATGAATAGATAAAAGTGTATGCTATTAGTGCTCGCAAAGTTTGAATATATACTCTTTGAGCGGCATTTTGCATGAACTACTGAAAGGGTCGATTCATTCATGAATCATTTCTAACAGATTTCTCATGTGTCTATTCTGTCAATTTTTGTTTGTCTTTATGTCGTTTTGCGATACAAACTCTGTATTCTCATTGAAAAGTTACAAAGAAGAAGGGATTAGAGAAAGTTTTCAAAAGTAAAGTGGGTTGAGCGTTCGCATGAAGTCGCAGTGAACAACTTATATATTTGCATTCGTTGTTATAAAAAAAATATTCTTTAAAGTGAAGATTAAATTACTTTTTAATTATTTGAAGCTTAATGCATAAAACCTCTTTAAATAAAATTGTTTTATCTAGCTATACTTTGCTTCCTGGTCATAAAATTGCATACAACAAGCATACAAATATAAGTATACAAACACCTAATGCTTTTAAACAAACAAAAGTTACTCTCAGAACTCTTAAACTACTTTCAGTAGTTCCCATAAATTAGTTTTGAAACAAGAGAATCAGAACTGATAGTTACAAGTGTTTTGCAAGCAACGTTTAGAAATTTACTTTTGAAGTTATAAAATACAAAATGAGACTTAAACTGAAACTATATTTTGTAATGAGACCAGGTTTGAAGAATGAACATTAGAAATATTAATTAGAAAGTGATATGAATCAATCTATCATCTGACTTATGGCAGATCTTTTCAAGTCATTAATTTCTATCGATCGAAAAGTATGAGTACACAAGTCTTTGATTCGCATTAAAATTTAATAATAATCTTTGGTTTTCTCTGAAATGATGTAATTTTGTATCATCTCATCTGAAAAATGATTTCGAAGTTTTGAGTCAATTAATTTTAGTACTGAATCAATAACTTGACTTAAGGAAGAGACAGATTTACAGTTATGAAAATTTGTATTAATATCTTGTTAATTATATGTCAATATTTTTAATATTTAGACAAATTTAGACAAACTTTTGCTGCAAACTAATTGATCAACAAAATGAAATCAATGATCAAATTAAATTTTTTATGATAATTATTCCAGATTGCTGTGAGTCAAAAAAGTTTTGTGGTGAATAATTTGTGATTCCCGATACAAGAAATCGATTACTGGATTCAGTTAACGCCCCAACAATATATCTGGAAAGTTATCATAAAATCTTTCTTTTTATTTTTAGCTAAAACTAAAGAGAATATATAGATAATTGACGAACTGACTCAGCGAAGTAACTTATTTAGGGTATGATAAATATGAGCAAAATACCTCTTCAATCATTTCAATAAATTCTCAGATAATTTATAAAACATAAATTTCAAACTCTATTCATAATATAGACAATTAGTTAACGAGCGCTAATAATAATGGCCAAAAAACCAAATTTTATCAATACTTGCATAGGAATAAAGCTTGAAAAAAGCTCTGAGAACAACTAAATAATGTTTTAAAGGTTTCAAAAAATAGTTAAGAAAGACAAATAAAAAGCCTTTCGTATAAAACCTTTTTTATTTGATGTGGAACAAAAACTGTTAGAAAAGAAAATTTTAATGCCTTAAATAAATCTTAAAAACTATAAATAAAGCAAATCTTGACTAAGGATCCGTAAAAAAGGCTATAAATAATTTAATTTGATCCACAACTAGCTCCTAAAATAGATTAAAATGAGTACTAAGAATGCTCTCAGAAATTCATAGAAAAGTAATACCTGAAATGTAAGAATAAAACATGAATACTAGTAGTAAAAATCTAATGATTAACTACAGAGATGATAGAGAATTGAAACCAGAAAAACGGAATCTGTGGTAATTAGATACTAATTAAATAGTGAGTTCTTGCATGTGCTGGTGCAATGGATAGATTAATCTTACTTATAAATTACTTACTAATCTATTGACTAGATCTTAATTCTTCTAATTCCAGTTTGTCTTTCGCTGAGAATCAACCGATTCGAAGTACCGCCAGCGGTCGCAAAAGGACAACCAGCGATACTGCACTGTAATTTCGATCTAGAAGGAGATGAACTCTATTCTGTAAAGTACTATAAGGATTACGTAGAATTCTATCGGTATTTGCCTAATGAAAAGCCGCGACCAGGACAGAATTTTAAACTAAAAGGAGCTTATGTTGACGTGAGTATTATTTACAACGATTAATACCTGCAATCGTGCATTTTGATGCATTATTCAATTATAATTGTGTATACTTGAGTCGTGTTGTTTTAGTAGACAGTAATTAAGTTGTTATCCTAAAAAAGTTTGCTGTTGTTTAGAATTGTTTGTAAATAGAATTATAAGAGATGTTTTGGAAGCAAATTAGGAGTATTGGCAGAATAATAAAAGTGGTTTAGTAGTGGTATTACACTGTGGTATACCTTATGCCTTATGTGTCTCTTATTTTATCCCTAATGATTATGTTCTATACAAAGTTGGGTGTGTCTCAGCTCCACAACTAAAACTAAACTAAACTAAAGTCAGATTAGCCTCATATCTGAACGCACGATAAAATGCTGGAAAAGACTCGACTGCACGATATTTCACGTCAAAGTCAATCCTTTATGTTTTCAGAGTTGTCCTAATCTATAGGGAGGAGAACTTCTTTCGTGTTTTAGCTGCATATTCACTCGAAAACATTTCACCAATAATGTAGTCTTATATTTAATTTTTTAGACATTAATTAACTTATCAAATAAGTAGTTATATGTTATCAAACTAAAAATAGGATGATTGTACGTTGTTTTTAATCATTTTGAACTTTTATTTAGACATTTCACTCAAATTCGACGCATGCATTCCTAACATATACTGATTTGGTGAGTCATTTATTAACTTAATTTAATCAAATATTTGAAAGTCTCATATAATTCTCATATTCTCTTATTAAACATAAGTATTCCGATGGGATGTATGCCTGCGAGATCAGTACTGAAGGTAATTATCGAAGTTTTCAACTTTTCTTTAGTTTATATAAAGTCATGTAAAGATGAGATCATAAAATAAGTCAAAGATGTCAATCGCTCTACTGAAACATGTGAACATAAGTTAGAGTTATGAAAAACTTAAGGATGTTATAACTTGCAAGCATCAATATTCTAAACACTGCTACTCTTTTCATACTTTCTAAACATGCCTTTTGCTGTTCCGAAACACTTAATCGCAAATTCTTTACGAATTGGTATCTGGAATTACTCACGAAAAACAAAAATGCATTTTGAATATTTCATGCAAGCAAGCTAGACTCAATAAACGTAAATTTATTATTGCATAACCTTTTTTCATTTTATTTTATTTATAAAAATTTCATTAAAGATATATCAAAGCTATTCAAAATTTTTTTTGATACAATCTGCGCTTCAATGATTCGAAGCATATATAATAAAATATTAGCCTTAGGAGGTATTAATATGGCTTCAAGGAGATATCATCAATGAGTTCAAAAACGATGAATAAATTATAGCTTATTCGATAATATTATCAATTTCGCTTTGCTTGTATTTGTATATTAATTTAGAAAAAGTGAAGATCAAAACAAAATAATTTTGAAGTTTAGAAAAACGGATTAACTGCAAAATAAGAAGATTATAAAGTGACTCTATTTTAAGCTGCACTTTAGAGACGAGTAATAAAGATCTCATTAAGGATTAATAAACTTTTGATCAATGAGTTGATTACAAGACAAACATAACATAAATAGGCAAAACGACGTGCTCTATCAAATAAATACAAAAAATATTGTCATATCATCTGATAAGAAGTATAAGAATTGAATCTATGAAACCAGGTTTAAACTAAAGAAAGTGTTGTGTTAATAATGAATCGAGCTTTTATCTGTTGAATGCAGTTAAATCTTTTATGTTTTCTTGTTCGATAGAATAGTCTTCGAGTGAACTTTAGACAAATTAGTATAAATTTTTGCAGCTCATATAATACTTGATTTTTTGTTTGATCAGAAGAGAATTTCTCTAACTTGTGGTGCGCTTCACTACTTTAATAATAATTTGTAGCGAAATCGATGCAACAAGATTAAAATAAAACTGTAACTATCTTTTGAATCGTTCAAAGTTGACTTAACAACAGATGATATATATTGAAGATGTTGCTGTTAGATAGAAACTTGAGAAATGAAACTAAAACCTATTTATTAGAGCCTAAAAATCTTATGAATCATTTTATTTTTACAAAAATTGGATTCAAAGTCAAAAATATGTTGCTTGAAATTTCTAAAGCCTTAAAGGATCTCTAGTGAATGGTCCACAAAAACTAATGGACTGCAAATGCTTTTAAGAAATGATAAACTATATCTCAAATATCTTAACTTTTATGAAATGAGCGATCATTATATTTTATAATATCTTTTATTACTGAATGAAAGCAAGAACTTGAGCCATCAGTTCAGTCATTGATCAGTCAAATCCGTAATATTATTCCGCATCATAGGCGGGCAAACATTAAGAGCTCTCATATCAAAAAGAAGCCATTATTTATCTATAGAATATTGGTCATATCTTCAGCGAATACCAATATCAAATCAATTAATATAATCCAATAATTCTTGACTTAAATCTATTTAAAATTAGAAAAACCAATATTCTTGAAATCAATTGAAAGCTGACTCAAAAGCAGCATATTTTTTTTATAACAGATCCTTATTTATAAATTCAAATTTTTGACGTAGAATAAATGTCACTTAACCTACTGTTTGATGTGATGCAATGACACGAAAAAAAGCTAATACGATATAGAGAAAGCCAGGACTTAAAAAATTTCAGCTGAATAAAGAAAAAAGTCGTGTCAGATATAACTTATATGAAAGCCGTTAATGATCGGTCAATAACATGAAAAGGCAATAAGCCTTTCATTATCGATATAGCATTCAGTTTAATAACGTGCTAATATTCGTTATTTTCTTACATTCTTTCAGTCTTTTCGGCTCAAACTAATAGTAATAATAAATACGATCTTGAGCTCAAAGCTTAATAGTTCTGATTTGAACTGAGCCTCAAACTTATACTACCAATTTGTGTGTATCTTATAGGAAAATTTGTCAAATCTATGGTCAATAATCGTTATCTATAGTTCAATAAATTCTTAGATAGAGACACAAAGTTTACTGTATTGCATGTGAAAACACAGTTATTTCCAAATTGACTAAATTTTCTAACAATTTGATAAAAAATTGCATTCAACTTATAAAAAGACAAAATTTGACTTTTATTCAAATGAAATCATATTATAGATGATGGCATGAAATTAAAATTGTCTGAAACTTTCCATTACAGGACCATCTTTTTCAACAGTAAGAAGTGAGCAACTAATGAAAGTTTATGGTAAGTTATTTAGCGATTGAAAATTAAGTTTATAAAAAAAATACAAATAGTGATAAATGAGCAAAAGCACAAATGGATATTTGGGAGGAAAAAGTTTATGTATATAAATTGAAGTCTAGCAAATCTCTCTCTCAAATCTTGATCCTGAGCCTAATTTGAAACTTATTGATCTGACGTAACTTATGCTTTGCTGTATTCTTCAGAATTGCAATTCTAATGGTAACTAATCGAGATAAAGCGAAAACGAGTCTCAATTGAGATGAATCAGTAATTTTGAGCCCATTGGGCACATGCCAATCATCATTTATTTTTCAAGCTTATTAGTGGTCGCATAGCTCTCAAAGTATCTTCTAAGTGACCTTTTGGGCCCATTATCTGTTTTAACTCATTTTGAACTAAAGTTAAACATATTTTTAAACTTTTACACTCCATTCATATAATGTACAGTCAGTTAGTATATCTTTACTGAAAAGTTACAGTAACCTTAATAATGATAATTATTTAATCGATTGCAATGCTATAAAAACTAGTCTTTTTATTGACAGTAAAGATAAAATTGGAAATATTTCAGGATATTCAAATTCATATCTATTAAGTTGATGACATTTTCAGTTGAAGTATACTTCTATGTTTTACTCAAAATATTTTATGCCTATATTTCACAGAAGTGGTTTAGTATTAAATATAGAGCGCAGATATTTTTAGAATCACATCATTTCGAAACTTTAATCACATTTTTTGAAGTCTTATTCATGGTTATCAAAAAGGCAATCAATTGTTGTAAAAAATTGCCAGTTTGGTTGTAAAAAGTTGTGATGAGAACATCGAGATAAGAGAATTGTTTGGGAATCATGGAACACAACAGAACTGAAACTGAAGGTTTTGCTGAAAGTACTCGACCACAAACCGTACAAACGAATTCCTGTATTTTTATTTCCCATAATTGTTTACAGAATGCTATAAATTCTTTATTTCAATCATTAGATTCCGAGATCACTCGTTTAACAGATGAAATAGCAGGTAAATTATTTATGAAAGTGACGGGAACCTAATGAAATTACCAGATCTTAAAAGCATATCTCTCATCAGTTTATCGGATTTTGTATCTAAAAGAGAAAAATGAATTTATAGAAAGAAGAAAATAGTTACTTTATGAAAAAATCTGATACTACAATTGAGTGCTTCAAAGCATTCTAAAGTAAATGTAGCAAGCTTACTTAACTTGAATTCAACATTTTACAAATCTAGTCAGTTTTCAATTTCTACCCTAAAAGTTTTCTGAGTTTAACTAGTATTTTAGTTAAACTTTCGAGTTCCGGTTTAAACCGGTTGACTGAATTTCTAACAAGTTTGACCCTTTTGCAGGTTTCCATCAAATTTAATCGTTTTCTTAATAGGATTTCACCAGATTTGCCTTCATGAGCATTATATGAAATCAATTTTGTGCAAAAAGCTTAATTGTTTATTTATACTCTCAAATAACAAAATTATCGATTCATTACAGTTTGCATTTTCACCTTAATGCACAAGTTTGAGACTCAATGTGAGAATAATCATAGGCTTGAAAAATATATTCCTTAAAGTTAAACATTCTTTATTCTGAATAATGAATGCATTTGAGTCATAACTGAAATCCTACTCTAAATTACAAATTCTTTTTGCCATATTATATGACTTCATACTCACAATTGAATAGAAAAAGATTGAAAAAATTGATTTGAACTTCTCATAATTCAGTTAACATAAACTTGTTATACATATGACTAGTCATTAAAACCTTTGGGTTGATTAATGGAAAAAAGAAATTAACAATTTGTAAACATAAGGGACTAACTTATCATAATTAGGAAGAATTTAAAGTAATGCAATTATCTAAAAGAAGAAAAACATAATTAATCTAATTGAACTGATTTTTTATCTGAAGTTTTGCCACAGGAGAGTTTGAAAATAGAAGGCACTCAACTTTCATACGACTTAAATGATAAGATCAATCTTAGCTGCAAATCTGGCCAAGCGAGACCTTATCCACATCTTTCTTGGTTCATAAATGACAATAAGGTAAGAGATCCCAGCCTATCGAACAGTTATCTATAGCTGAACTAATGCGCTCAAATCAAAATCCGATCAAAACAACCCGTTAGATCAAAAGGAGTTTAAGAGTTCAAATTCTAGTCACTTTATTCACATTTTCTTACGCACAAAACTTTTCTCTTCCTCTTTATTGACTCAGCTCATATCTAATGCCTTGTTTTTTATAGGCATCATTTGATCAGTTAATCTCATATCCGCCTCAAACAAATGCTGATGGTTTGCAAAGCGCTAAATTGGGTTTAGTTTTTTACGCGACTCCCAATTATTTTAATCGCGGTGTACTTAACCTCAGATGTACTGCAACTCTAACACTAGTCTATGAGTTCGAAGCTGTTGAATATGTAATCGATGGTGCGGCTAAAAACAAGTCTCATGGCAGCTCATATTCATGGAGAAAAGGTATTAATAGTACAAAGCATTATTAGTAAAACTTAATCGATTTGTATGAAAAATTCTTTCTCAAATCAGAGTATGCTTAGAAAATGCTTTACATTGGAATCTGGGCTTGTTATTACTTTAATTACTTCTAACATTAGTTTACTATTCAATTGATCAATAGCTTGAGCGTTTGAAAAATTATTGTTTTATTCTCAATTTTTATAATCATAAGAAGTTTGAATTCTAACAAAAATACTAAAAGAGCGTGAGATACTGAGACTCCTAAAGTTTACACCTATGAACTAGAAATCGAATAGATGACAAAATGATTTATTAGATAGGATCTGAAGAAATCTACATTTCATTGAATCAGTAGAGCGTTAAATAGTCTACTATTAGCACAATGTTTGACTTTCTTGTAAAACAAGAATCTCATCAATTTATCTCTACATAGTTAGCAGAGCTTTCTCTTGTAATACAAATTTTAAATCAAAGACTTAATCTTGACTGTTGATAAGGAAATGTCAAACTATTGCAAAACTAATCAGTCATTTCTATAGATTGGTCTTTACAGCCAAATAGAGAGACTCCTATAATAAAAGGTGTGAAAAGAAGTTATCACTTGAACGATGTGCTGAGCGTGAATTGCAGCACTAAAGCACACGACGCTCTACTTAAATGGTACGTTATGAATGTCGAGGTAAGAAATGACATCATCTCAACATTACTTACTTCACTACATCCTCGCATTCTGTCTCCTAAATTGACCCGAATCTATGCTTTCCATGTATTTGTGAAATCACATACACTTTTCATCTATCATTTGAAAGTAAAATAAGAGATTTTTGTATTCATGATTCTATATTGTGGTAAGAGTAGCTTTAAAATTAATAAACATAAAAAAATATACAAACGCCCTTGCCAGATATCAACAAAAAGTGAACTTCACTTGAAAAACTCGCACTGATTTTGACCAAGAATTTTCAATCAGAACATATTGAAAATTCAGTATTGGAAATGGCTTTGAAATAGTGTCTGTGATTTTGCACTTTTGAACAACTTTATCTGCTATATAGTAAAATATTCCACATCTATAGCCCGTCCAATGCATAGATAGCTACTGAACACAATATGTTATTTTTGTCGACTATTGTTAGGTTAACGAAAGTCAGTTAATCAGATACGATATTGAAGAAACTGGTGATTTAGTACTGGGTTTGAGAGTCAAAATGGAAAGAAAACACTTTCAAATTCAAGAATTGAAGCTGAGATGTGTGTCATTATTCCATAGAAAAATAGCTGAATTTCAAGAAAACCTGGTCATTCGGACATATAATCAAGAAGTACTTGAAGCACAATCGGCTAATGTGGAGTCAAACAGCCATTTGGCACTTCATGGTATACATCATATACTTATTATTTTCCTATATATGAGACTCATGTGGTGTCTTTTTTTTGATTACAGAAAAATATAGAGGCCTTACAAACATACTAACAATCATAGTTATATTGTCTATATATTACATCTATCATTAGATTATATAATATTATGTAGTTTTTTCTATTTATAAAATTATCTGTAAATATCATCTGTAAATTAAGACATAATTTTTTGTGAATAAAATCGTTAAAAGTTATCCATAAATTAATGCGAAAAATTGAGTAATACCCTTATAGCAAGAGTGCTTTTCCGTAATTAATAACTTTATTATCATTCATAATGGATGAGAACTTTATATTAATATATTTTATATTCAATATGATTTGCATTTTAATTTAGGGCTTGAATCATATAATCAAAACCTGGGAGAACTTATACGGCAAAATTAATGATACAGTTTCTACTATTCATTAATTATAAACTTAGGTTCTCCTCAATTTTAACTTTACTCTTTATATCATATTCTTCCTTATACAACGAATTAATCACAATTTTTTCACTTAGTATATCATCTTGTTAAAAAGTTATCCTTAATTTTGCAAAATACTTCGCAGTTGAGTATTTGGATACTATAGGTCAAATATTTTTGATTTTATGATTCCGGACTATGAGTCGTTATGATAGTCATGTATAAAATATTTAAGCGTATCTAATTGTTCGCCGACAATCACAAAAGAGTGCATATGTCACGAATGTTAATTCAAAACTTTCAAGACCGATGTGTCTATTCTAACGAGAAGAATGTCATCGAATTTTTCCCTATTGGTTCACTTTAACCTAAACTCGAGATCAATAGTCAAAAAGTGATACGATGGCTTCAAACTGTGGTCGGTCAGCACATCACGCACTTATGTTTTGTGTTACTTTTAAAGTGAAAAGCTATGGTATTTATGCTCCAGTTGCTAAAACATAAATTTGCCAGATTGCAAATAAATCTATCATATTAAATATACAAAAATCATTAATGACATTCCACAATACTAGATATTTTCTAATTAATTATGTGAAAATGTTTTGTAACTATCCAGCAAATTCTAGGCTAATCAGACGTCTAGACTTCAATTTTCTGGATCAAATTTAATTTTAAATATTGAATAAACCACAAAATGTGGATTTATATTACTTTTGAAAGGGTTGTTTGAAAGTTTGGCAAAATATTCTGGAATTATCATTTTTTACAATGAAACATGATGTACTACTACGAGATTAATTAGTTTAGCTTCATTGAAATAATAATCTTATAATGCATGCATAGATTGAATGCATTGTAGTTCTATTTAATTTCACTAATGAGAAAATGTGACTTCATCGCACAATGTTATATTGTGTCCATTTCAAATGGCTACATGGCGAAATCTCGAAATCTTGTCTGACAACCCTAACACCCCAATTGTCAAAATAATTATATATTTTGGCGTAAGGAATAGACTAAACTCAAAAATATTAGGTAAAAAAGCGTGGCAACTGAAAATAACTAAAATTCGAATAGTTCTAGCTTGGACAAAGATCTGATGCTCAAAAAACTCATCATAAGTCTTGATTCGTTAGATTAAACTACTTATTGTATCAGTAGAACATTGAAAACGAATCAAAATTAATCATTAACCAAATTTTTTTAATTTTGATGAATTTCTACAACAAAAGTAAGAGCTACAGCATAACAAAAAATCAATCAAAAACTACAACTCTTAATATTAGTGCTGAATGTTATTTAAAAATTTGGATAAATAAAACATTTACTTAAAGTATCAAACTTTAATTTACTGAAGTTAAACTTAGATTGTTCTCAAGTCTTGATTTAATGATAGGAAATGGATTAAGCAATAAATAAGATATTAATTTTTCATAATATTTAAACTAATTGTCAGTCATCATGTTTTTCTATTTATTGAGTTTAGTTTATTTTATTTCTCATTCAAAAGAGGATAATTATTTTGACAATCGGAGTATCAGGGTTGTCAAAAAGTGTTTGAGATTCCGCAGTTCTACCTTTCAAACAAATAGTAACATAAGCCATATCAATGTCTAAAACTTGTTAATGTTTGTAGATATTCAATAGTCGCTTATTTCAGTTATTAGTTTTATTATCTAAGACTTAAGATTAGTCATAATTCGAGCTCTCATCAAAACTTAATAGAACCATGAATTCAACTCATAAATCATATTGAAAAGTAATAAGGTTAATAGAATTGAACTAATTTGCTTTTAACAAAAAACATTAGGAATTCTAGAATGAAATCCTAGCTGTTTATTTGAAAAACCTGTATTCTCACAATTTCTCGAGTTTCATATTCGGTTTATAAATAGTTTATTTTGAAGCAAAAATTTGACAAATTATTGTTGAAGGTGTCAACATTTTTATTAATGTTTTTGTTAGAGATTGGCGTAAAGTAGAATAATATGAGTTCAAACTTCTATACCAGTATTAAATTCTTTATAAAATTGATAAGCACATTGGTTGCTATCATTCAATTTGAATTATAACTTGAACTTTTTCTAACAAGTCCTCAATTGAAGCTTAGATTTACGGCTAAATAATCTGAATGAAGGCACTCTAAAACATTAAGCTGATCACTAGACAAATTGTGATCATTAATTGAAGCAATGATTATGGCTGTTTTTCTAAAGCAAATTCCTCTCTGCGTTCTGTCTGAAAATTTGGTCAGAGAATTAACTAAAATCACGATTATGTGCCGTTCAGCCGAATTGCATTTGCCTGAATGCCATTTCCCCGAATTTATAAACAGGTGAACCTATCTATGAATTTTTCCGTATCGAGAAATATATACTGTACATTTTATGAAATAAAATTTTGATTTAACAGCAATGGTAACAATTTGGGAGAATAGACCCACTTAATATTTTTGAGGCATTCAAAAATCTAAATAATCTCAAAAGAACGTTAAAATTTACTTGGTTATTTAAGTCTATATAGAGATGATTTAATTTAAAAATAATATAAACGAAAATGACCTAATTTAAGCTAAAAATTTGTGATATTTTGTTGAAATATTGAATTATGTTTCAACCTAACTTGATTCCTGGCTACGACACTGCTCTGAAGCGCAGAAAATGTGCTGCAGCTCATCCACAATAGGCTAAGAGAGTTGTTAACTTCCCATTAAGAGCATATTAATGATTACATGACTCTATGCGTTGCTAATACTTAGTCATATAGCAATAGATTTTATAAGAAAGCAAACTTTTATAGATAGGTACACCTCTACATAAATTTGGCGAAGTGGAATTCAAGGAAGTGATATTCGACAAAATGGAAAATCACTAAAACCACAGTTGTAACTAGGGATGGGTAAATAAACCTCACTGAAGGTTTCTGGACATTTAAGTGCAGGTTTTCAGGCATTAGGATTTTTTATATTGAAAAGAGTAAAAGTCTATTTCAGAAATTCAATGTCTAATCAGAGATTAAATGATTTAGCACTTATATCAACTGAAACAGAAACTGTTTATCTCTTGACTTAGATAACTATGTCGTCAAATTTTCTAAAAATCATTGTAATAGAAAGTTTTATTGATTTAAGTCTTACAATGGATCGAAAAGCTGACAAAAATGTAATATATATACCCTCTTGTAAACTTACCACCTACTCTCCGTTTGAATCTTGTACAAAATATATCCCTTATATATTTTTTTTAGAATTTACTATTCTTTAGCTGATATCTATCAGTAATCAATTACATCATTTAATCAATCAATATTTATTGTTATTTAATCTACTAAAGCACGAATATTTTTTACTTAGTTTAAAAACTTCAAGATAGCATAAAATCAAGTGCAAACTCTAATCAAGAGTTTTTTGTTATAAATAAATATTAGCAAAAAATTATTCAAGAGTTTATTCTTTATAAGTGATGCACTATCGGAACAAACAATTTAAACAAGACAAATAATTATTTCAATTTTGTTATCCTAACTAAATATCAAATGTTTTGATTTAATTTCATTTCTATTTGTGGATCCCGTACAGGTGGTAAGTCCACTCTCTTGTATAGCATTAGATAGTATTGCATAACATAGCAAAATGTTTTACAGGTAAGTGCTGTAATGAAACACATCAGCTAGCTTTGAGTTGTCCCAGCTCAATCTTGAACTTTTTTGAACTTTGAACTCGAGCTTCAGGCTCAGTATATAAAACAGAAACGCAGCTCAAGTTCAAGGCTCACATTCAGAGCTTCAAGCTCAGCTCAGCCAAATGACAGTTTAACACATATTCTTGAAAGCCGGAGATGTTGTTATAAAGAGAGGCAGATTAACTGATAATTCATTGCAAAGTCTGATGTGCTTGAACACTTTTTATATTTAGTATATAATAGTTTCTATAATATTTAAAATAAATGCATATTTGAATTGAGATCTTTATTTTTTGATAATTTATATATGCTCAGAAGCGCGGCTCAGCTCAGGAGAGTTTCGGGCCGCTGAGCTTGAAACTCAGAATTTTTAGTAAGTGTGCATTCATAATTTCAAATGGAATCAACCCAGTCATGTCCCGAGTGCAGAAGCAGTTCGTTTGATAAACGAGTTGGTTAAACATTTTAATTATTTTGAACGATTTGCATAATTATTTATTTGATTAAATTAATCAATTAATTTTTGCAAAAGATGATAAATAAGAAAGAAATGAACGAATGAAGGGATCCCGAATTGTAAAAAAAAGTTATTCTTTATATTAATGTATTGATAGTTATTCTGATTTTTAGTGGTTCTTCAAATCAAACGAACAGCTAACTAAAGTGTGCGGCAAACCAATCATTAAATAGTGTTTATAGTGGTCTGTGACACATGAAATATGTACAAAATGCCATATCTCGACAATTGGTGTTGACTTAAAGATCTGAAACAGAATTGGACGCTCGAAGCAAATTGCAGGTCATTTAATGTTTAGGCGATATATCTGTCGATTCATTTATTTGTCTTTGAATTAAAATAATTCATCGAAAGTTTGCTTTTTGTAAATTTTGATTGTTTAAGTGATTTGTGTACATTCTTCAAATGCATTTTATATTGTTTTTGTGTTAATTTGTAAATAAACTTTAATTATGTTCAATTATGCTGACAATTTCGTCGTTTTACAGATATGTTTAGCAAACGTTTGGAGACTTTCAGCCATAAGATCAGTCATTTTATGACTAATTGGAACGATTGCGTGCGCCAAATAATCATTTGTTATGACAGACTTCTTGTCAACAAATAATGTTCGGCAACGTCTGCACTACAATCACACAATTTGAAACAATATTTGAAACTTTGGCCGAAAAAGTGAAGCGTGAGCCAAACTACTCTTTCACCTTTTCTATCAAAAGAAGAAAACGTTGAACAAAACGTGATCTTCGGAACAGTTTCGCATTCGCTGTATTTCAGGCACTTTTAAGGATTTCAATAGATATGAGAAATGAGTGCACAAAATTCAATTTTAATAATAGCAGCGCCGAGAATACAACTTATGCCAACTTATTATCAAATATTTAATGAATTTTGTTGGCCTGTAGTACAAAGTGTTTTGAAATTGAAAGCAAAATGTTTGTGTTTTGTTGTGTTTAATTTGGTATGTTTTGCAACACTAATCATATTTGTTTCGCCTTTTATTTATATCCTTCGTATTGCAAAACTTGCTAGGATAGCTGTCTCTCGTGCCAAAGACTAGTGACTGTAAAGCCAGAGAGAGAGAGAGAGAGAGAGAGAGAGAGAGAGAGAGAGAGAGAGATTAAAATCCAGAGAATACTTTAATATAAAGTTAAAGAGCACAAATACAATTGCTTATGAATCATGTTATGTGATTCGATTTGAATTTAGTGACATAAGGCAAACACAGATAAGCAGAAGATTGTAACCACGCATTAGTTTCCATTTTCAATGCATTTTTTAAACATTGCTTTCGATTGTAGTATACAACTAATTGTCAGTTAAAGACAAATGTAGTGAACCAATTCTGTACAGCAGTATAATAATTCTCACAGTATTATTTGTAATCAGAAACTGTAACTAATGACGAATAACAGATTTTCCAATAAACTGAATCAGTATTTCAAAGACAATGTCAAATTGTCATTTAATGATCACAGAAGTGTGATAGTGGTGACCAAAGAGGACAAGGTCTACGAATTCAAGAAGGATACGTACAGGAACGCAGTCCTCATCACGAATGACAACAAAGCGGTTGTCGATTCACTCGTAGAGAAATCACTGGTTGAGGAATTGTGCGGAAAAGGAGTCACTGACTTCAGGAGTGGTTGGGCTTATACAATTGCGTGCCCTGATGATAGTAAGGTTTATTTTTGGGGTCTGAATGCATGGGAAATACTAGGAAATGAAAGCAGTGATCGCCGAGAATATAAACCAGCATTGAATGAATACTTAAACGACAAAAATGTCATTCATGTTTGTTGTGGTTCTGATCATTCACTTGCCTTGACAATCGATGGTCAGGTGTATGCGTGGGGTAGGAGTGATTATTGACAGATTGGGAATGGAGAGGATAGTTGGTATGGTTGGGGTGAATGTGAACCAACGCCATATCATGTGAGAGGATTCGATGGTGAGAAGGTGAAAGCTATTGCTTGTGGTCATTACTATTCAATGGCATTAACAGAAACGGGAAAGGTCTTCAGTTGGGGTTTAAATCAATATGGTCAGCTTGGGATTGAAATGGAATACTATAAATTCAAACAAAATTCAACTGAAATTCACCGAAACGAATCGACATGAATGCAGTCACTGTTGAGAAAATCTGTTGTGATTATTGGCACAATTTGTTATTGTCACGTGATGGAGTTACTATTGAGAAAATCTGTTGTGGTTATTCGCACAGTTTGTTGTTGTCACGCGATGGAGACATTTATGTGTTCGGCTGGAATCACTACGGACAATTAGGAACAGGCATCCATAATGAAAAACAGTTCACCCCTAAAAAGCTGGTTCACTGGAAGAAATTCACTGACATCGCATCACATTGGAAGTATGATATTTCTGCTGCACAGTCAGAGAATGGTTCATGGTATATTTGGGGTCAATGGGGGAAAGAAGCGATAAGCGAACCGAAGGCAACTTCTTTCGAATCACTCGATGATATTTTTGAGTATTAGTTGCAAGTGAATTACAAACCAGTTGAGGGAAGAATCATTCCATTCGATGACAGTTTCACACGTAATGAACAATATGGAAGCCGATTCAATGAACTGGAGAAACTCGGAGAAGGCAGCTTTGGAACAGTGTTCAAAGTGTGTATAAAGTATGGATCGAGTAAGAGTGACTTATGTGGTGAAGAAGGTCAGGTTCAGCACTGACAAAGAAAGGGAGTTTTTGAAGGAACTGGAGACTTGTGCCACCATTCAGGAATTGAACGACGAGAGGCTTGTAAAGTATCATGACGTGTGGGTTGAAAATTTGATCGCAGATGAGTCCAGATTAAAGGATTATACCCTTTATATTGAAATGGAACTATGCGACACGGACTTGAAAGAAATCATCGAAGATATGAGAGGAGACTCCAACCTAAACGGACAGGATTGCTCAACTTGCTTGGGTTACTTTGTAGCGAGCGAACTGTTCGTTGAAATATTGAAGGGCGTCCAATGTTTGCACCAACACAACCCTCCAGTCATTCACAGAGACCTGAAACCCGATAACATATTGCTTAAGATTAAACCGAATAAAAGGGCGTCTGTGAAAATTGTAGACTGGCTTAGCCGCATTTCACGAATTCGCTCAGCAATCACATAGTACGGACAGAGGAGCTATCAAATACGCTGCACCAGAAGTATTGAATGGAAGAAAATATGACACAAAAGCTGACATTTATAGTTTAGGAGTCATTGCTCAGGAACTATTTAATATAGATCCAAATAGGTGTGCTCCCATTATTTGAACATAAAACTAATTCTCAATATATACCCATTTGAATTTTTACATTACTGCAGGGAGGATTTAGATATTCCAGAAATATGTAAATTCAAACATCAAGATTTAAGTGAAAAATCGTGTAAAATGACGGACAGGATAATCCCATCAGACCGAACTGCAAGAAAATTCTAGAAGCCAAAGGTTCATGGGCTCTGAACGCGAGCGAATTCGTTCGGCAAGAGCTTAAAAACCTGGAAAAATCAACTAAAGATAAAAATTCATATCTTCTAAATATCATAAAACATGTGATAGAACAACTGAACCTTCAGAATCATATTCAAGCTCGGACTTTATCTTACTCGAGGTAGCAGAATACATCAGACTCAGATTCCGATCCAGAGAACTGTAAAAGGTCGAAGACTGTGTAACAAACACAAGTTTAATCTTCACGCAACCAGTGTCCGCTTATAGCGGTGTAGCTGAGGGGGGGCTGTATTTACAGAGATAGCTTTCGGGTTATGGTTGCTTTCTGTACTCTGAAAACTCACTCATCAAGTTAATATTCGTCATTGGACAGGCGAACGCTTCATTAATCCACAGACTAATTTTTTCAGTCGACTTGAATCATTCAGCTCGACAACGACACGACGTCGATACGAGCTTTCAAATCGAGTCCATCTCTCAAACCAGTGATGGCATGTGAGCAAGTTCACCGGACTATTGCTACTAGATGCACACACACACACACACACACTAAAATTTTTTCTCATAGTTATCATTATTTATGAATTATTTGTTGCACAACAGAAACGCATTGAACTCCAAATTGGTATCAGTTTCGCAGACGTTAGTTTAGCCGAAACAGTTTTAGTTTAATTTTATAGCTAGTTTTCTTATTTCTTTTTCTAAACCCCAGATTTTTTTAGTTTTTATATTTATAAGTTGGTTGGATGATTCATATTTATAGTATATGATAACCTGGTAAACTTTCAGAACTAATTAAATCTTAGGTAAAATATCTTTAACATGCAATGTCAAATCTATACTCGAAACTTATATTCTTCAACTGAGATTCAAATAACTTGGACTGTTAATAATGACTTTGAGAGGAACGATAGTTTACTAAATCCTAAACTGAATTTCACTCAAATTCGTTAATTTTCACTATCATTTTGCTATAATTAAGCTAATATTAAGTATATTTTGATTTATTTTTATCTACTTCAAGTTCTAAATCTATTTTATTTGACTAATTGATTAGTAAGTAGTCAAAACTGTTTACAAACTACTAAAATACAATTATTGCTTTCCATACAATTAATAGTGTTTTCACTTTAATTATGAACAAATATAATGCGTTGTATGCAGTAACGACTTTAGCCTTATGCGCAGAAATGAGAAAATCGCGTTTAAAGTGACACAACTTTCAAATAAATTTAAATAATTTATTTTTAATATTTTACTGAATTTCTTAATATTTTTCTCATGTTTTTCTGCCATAAGATTGGATGTGATGGGTTAAATCCTATTATCCGCCGCCACTATATAGCAATAAAAATTATTTTTTACATTTTTATATTTTCATCGATTCTTATGTAATTTTTATCGCTAATTATGAATATCTATTCCAAAAACTTCCAAGTCAAAGGATTTTCGAGATATTCGACTTTAAGTTAGTTCGTATCTAATAAATTTTACAAATTTAATTAAATATTTCATGTGATCATCACTTCAATGTGGGTTTTAACGCTTAATAAAACTATAAAGTCAGAAATTTTTCCGATTTCATAGTTTTATTCTGCATTAAAAACTGCATTGAAATTATGTATCATATGAAATATTTAAATAAATTTTGTAAAATTTATTAAATTCGATCTAACTTAAAGTCGAATATCTCGGAAACCCTTCCACTTAGAATTTTTTGAAATAGATATTCGTAATCAGCGATAAAAATTACATAAGAATCGATGAAAATATAAAAATGTAAAAAATAATTTTTTATTGCTATATAGTGGCGGCGCATAATATGAGTTAACCGTAAGACCCAAACATTAATTTAGTGCAATAATCCTCAAACCTTATATCTCCACACAAGTCGTTACTGAATCCAATGCATCATATTTTCTTTTATCATTTAAGTGATATTTATTGCATTTTACAGCTCTTACTATCCTTCATTTGCATCAAAAGTTGAAACACGAAATAAAAAATAGAGAAATTAAAATATGATTGAGAAAGTAATGAAGTTGTATATAATATTAGAGACATACGAAGTCTTAGATATAGTAAACGTTGTTTTGATAGATTTGAGATAATTTATGTCAACTTTTATTGTCTTATCTCGCAATTGTCAAAGATACATTTTTGAATGCGTTCAAAACAATAGAAGAGATTAGTAATAAACAGAAAATATTGATTATTAAGTTTTTGTCAGTTATAAAAGCTGTGAAACCATTAATGCTTCGAGAAATGTTTGGAATAAGAATGGATTTTCAATATTTGAAAGTTTGGCCAAACAATTTAATCGATCAATTAAAGTTTAGAACATACCAAATGCTCGGTTTGATAACTACTAATTGTCTGCATTTGAAAGCAATTTTATTCAATAGAGAATTAGCTGAGAAACATTTGAAATGTTTGACACAAATATAAGGTAAACATGAATCGCTTAATATCAATGGCAGTGAAAAAGTTTTGATATTTCTTAAACTGACCCAAAATTTGAAAAGAGTTGAAAATATTTCAGTTGAAGCCATTATTGAGCAGTATTTACCAAAATTGGAGGAAGTCAGTAGTTTGACTGGTCTTCGTTCAGATTATTTAGAGTCATTTGCGTTAAGATATAATAAACAGATTAAGAAAATTCAATTCAAAGGGTTTTTCAATGAAACAAAATCTAACGCTTGTTTAACACAATTATCTCGCTTTGAAGATCTCCAGTCATTACATTTTTAAAAAGTTAGTGTAATAGAATATAGTATAATAGGATATAGTAGGAAATTGTTTGGTATCTATTGTTAACGATTGCTTTTAAATTAGGGAAATTGATGGTTAGGGACAGTAAATGTGAAATAAACTCACAATTTTGGACCAAATTCAGAAGTTTGAAATATTTGAGTTTATGTGATTCTTGTGGTTTAGAAGACAAACATTTCGTTAGCTTCGAATAACTTTATTTAAAACAACTTTCAATCATGTCATTTGGTCAGGGAGTAACTGATAAGTCATTACAAGAATTCTCAAAAACAACAAACTTATCAAAACTAATCATAAGCTTAGGAAAAATCACAGAATCAGCAGTTTTTGATCTCATCAGATATAATCCTAAACTCAAAACACTTCACATCAAATACAATTTTATGACTGACAAAACTGTCCAATCATTCATTGAAAAGGCAAACAATAATCTGAAAATTGAATACAATTTCATCACTTCAAGAGTTCCTTTTACTAGAGTGAAAATCCTGAAAAATTTATTGATCAGAAAATCAAGTCTTTTCTATTTCCACTAGATCACAATAAAAAAATATCTCTTCATAGTTTTGTTTTCACTTCCAAACTTTCGTCTATTAATTATAGAAACTGCTATTGAAGTGAATTCTTTACTACAATTTTCAATGAGATAATAGCTTTTTAGTTTGAAATTAGCTTGTATTTCTGTAATATATTTACTTTTTGGCTCTGCAACGATACGAATGAAGTTCAGAATTAAACCTAATCTCCTCCAGAACTATAAAAAGCAATTGAGTTGAATTTAGCAAATTATAGCTCAAAAGTATAAAGATGCGCTTAATTAATACAGTCGTAGACTTTATTGTATTTTCATAATAAGCAACAAAATGCAAGTGTAAATTATTGGATAAGATTCTTAAATAAATTTCTTAGATTCAAAATAAAAGTACATTTTGTTGACTTTAAAAATTTATTAAACATAAACCAATAGTTTGAAAATTAAGAAATGAGAAAAATTGCTCGAAATTAAACAAAAGGTGCACAAAGTTCTCAATGATTCGTGAATATATTCCCGAAAAATAGTAAACTTTAAAAATTTTAAAAATTAAATTCAAATGAATAAAATATTATTTCTTACGAATAGTTAAAATGTAAATTAGAAGAACAAATAGAATTGAATTAATATGAATAAAATGTATAAATAACTCAAACACTAAAATCTATCGAACTTTTAAGTAAATATTTTGATCTTACAATCAGTCAAATTAAAAAATAAGAATTATAATATAACATAATTAGTGAAAAATTTGAGTTCAACATCAACTCGAACTTTATTTTGATGAACAATTGCTTGAAATAGTTGCCAATTTAGAACATTCTGTGGTTTTGCACAAGTCTGTTGTCGCGTGTCATAAATAGATGTATTTTTGATGAACTTTTATCACATTAATGAATGATGCTGTGAAAATACGCTTTGTATGTTTCAAAACATGATAAAACCATTTTGTGTTAGATAAGATGACAAATAAAATAAAATCATTTCAAGATATATATGCAGAAGAGCCTAATCATTACGTGCATTTTATAAACAACATTTTCAAACAGTTTTTGCTTCAATGCAAACAATTAGACTTTGAGGTAACGAGTCTTTCTCTCATGAAACAAAACGAGATTTTGGCATTAATACAAAGATGATTAGTATTTAGGATGAAATACCTCCCAAAATTATTACTTTTGAACTTCAAAAACGCAAGTATAGAATTGTTACATTCTTGAAAGTTATTTAAAAATTAGTTAAATGCTCAAATAGATGAACAGATAAATCTTCCAGATTAATAATAGTAATGCTATTAATCAATTTGACAATTATTCCACTTATTAATAATTTATTAATTCGACTAAAGAACTAAAGAGTTCTCTGAGCTGTTCATAAGTTTCAATGTTGATGATTCAACAGTCAGTCATCAAATTTTGTCCTTGATGGGCACCCAAATAGTAGGTCCCGATTGGTCGTGAATAACAAGTTTCACTTTTGCATAGATCTCTTCAGGCGTATCGCCGGTCACTATTGCCGTGAAATATTCAGCAAATTCTTGCTCTAACTTAACAGCCCTTTCGAACAGTTTGCGGGCTTGTTCTTCAGTCATTCTCTTATTCATTTCGATAATAGATTCAACAGATTTTGGTTTAATAAAGATAGCGATCGGATGAAGACTTGCTACTTGTAACCTTTTGATAGCATTTCCGCTCACATCTAAAATACAATGTTTACCACTTTCGGCCACTTCTCTGACCGATGCCACACTTGTCCCGTACAGATTGTCATTGTACTGACCGGCCTCTATAAACATGTGATTCTGAATATCTTTCTCCATCTGTTCCCTGGAGGAGACAAAATGATAGTCTCTTCCGTCTACTTCAAAATCTCTTTTAGGTCTAGTCGTGTGCGGAACACAAGACCCGAATCTGTCCGGATATTCAGAAATGAGATCATCATTGATTCTATCCTTAATGGGCCCCAATATGATGACGGGTCGGGCGTAATTAATTTGCTGCTGAACAACAGCTTCGTATGAAAGTACGGCGTCATCGCCTTTTAGAGAATTCACTTCACTGTCAACACTTTGAGCCACTGCCGCCTGTACTGATATTGTAGAAGAAGCATTTCCTACATCTTTAGTGGGTGAATGTTCACGATCACCATCACTTCCATCTTCTCCTCCACTGTCTTTCGATTTCATAAACGGAAATTTTCTCGAAAATGTAAAATTCTTTTTCTTTCGATCGATAGTTGATGACTTTCCATCTCCAGAGTAATTGTTTTTTCCTTGAAATTTGACTGATTTGAGTCGAGCGCGTTCTCGCCTCTCAACCCGACGCTTGGATGGGATAATGCCGAAACCTGTCTCTTCTTCTCCGTCAGGTAGCAGTTTTCGAGCCTGCCACCATTCGTCATCCGACGCATTGGTAACATGCAAAAGATCGCCAAATCTAAAGGGCAGCCCACGACTCGGTAGACCTGAATCCCTCAGTGGGTCGTAATCGAAGAGCGCCCTCACGTGTAAAGATTTTTTCTGCGAAGTCCTCAGAGTGCCGGTCGTATTCATCATCATATGTTCACGTAAATCATGAATTTTCGCCTCAAATCGATTATATTCCTCGGGCCTATATTGCACCACAACAGTTACTGTCTGTCCGGCACCTTTCAGTGCTTGTGCCGCCTGTTCGTGGGTGGCATTACGTAAATCAACACTATTAACAGAAAGGATTTGATCTCCTCTTTTCAGTTGTCCACTAATATCTGCCGGCCCTCCGGCCAGTATGAATGATATGAAAATTCCCTCTCCGTCTTCACCACCAACTATATTAAATCCCAAACCAGTGGCACCTTTTGACAAGACAACTCTTCGCGGCTCTCGAGTCATATCTTCTTCACTTGAAGCTTTAGGAGTGTCGACACTAGACTTAGACGCGTATACATCCGAATGGTAGTCGGTTTGCATTTGATTCAGTGGAGGGGTTTGTAGCGAACGCGTAGAGACGGCTGTGGTTGGCTCCATTGATCCAATATTACCTGTAGATGTCGTGCCAGACAAGGATGAATGGCTCCGATTAGAGTGAGGCGATTGCTGTATTGGTGTCGAAGGTCTGTATTTAACAACAGTCAGTAATACTCGATCAGAAGTAGCCTTTAGTACTGACACAGCTTCTTCGTGAGTAACATTCTCTAAATTCTTGTTTCCGACAGCAATCAGTTTGTCTCCGACATCAAGTCTTCCGTCAAGATGTGCGGCCCCACTTTCCATAATTTTGGTCACATAAATACCATTATCTCCAGGGATGTGTTGATTACCGATACCTCCCGCTATACTAAATCCCAGCCCTTTGTTCCCTTTAAGCAGTTCGATCTCAACTAATTCATAATCAGATGTTTGTGGCGATGACTTTCTTCTCTTAACTAACAAGTGAACACGATTTCCGGCCCTCTTCAGTGCTTCAACAGCCGCCGAATGCGGAACGTCTATTAAATCATATTCATTTACTTTCAGAATAATATCCTCCACTTGTAGCCGTCCATCAGTCGCGGCCGCGCCGCCGGGTATCAGTTTTGTTATGTAAATACTCGGGTCATCAGATATGTGCGGATTATCAATACCACCAGCAATACTAAAACCTAGACCCGAATTTCCCCTTTCTAATGTCATCTCTTCGTACTCCCATTGGCCACCATTTTCTAGAACCATATCTTCTCGTGTTTTGTGATGCAAACTATTTTCATTATAACCATCAGAATTATTGTGTGAAACCGAACGAATTATATCATTATTCTTTCGACTTGGCGAATTAGACATTGTTCTCATCGAGGGATATGACGGATGTGTCACTTTTTCCATACGAGACGAGGCTTCAAAAGATGAATCAACATTCAGATTATCGAATTGAGTGATCAAAAAATATAGTTCACCTCCAACTAAATCTGGTTCGGTATTAAAGTGTTCACTATTTTTATGACTAACACGATCACAAATATTAGTTATCAATGAACTCTTCGATTGGGCGCAAATACCCAAAATTGAGACAAGATTTTCTTGTTCAATATCTTTATTTAATGAATTGATTTGATGAAACTTTCGAATATATGCTTTAAATAGTCTATACTTAAAAAACGTGACCGCTCTTTCGAAAGCACTTCTCAGCAGTTGATCATGAGGTGAGTGAAACTGTTCATGTGCCCGGTGGGCCTCTTCTTTGCTGACTCTCATCACTACCAAACCCAACACCAGAAATACGCCATTCAGAACACGAATACATTTAAAAACCTATTATTCAAGTGTCCAACTTTTTATGCTTCAATTTTTATGCTCTCTTTCTCTTATTCCCAGTTGTTTTTTAAGTTCCCGGTTGACAACCAATTAATTCAAATCAATATTCATTTGAGTGTCTCCTAATTCAAGTTATGAATGAGTCAACAATTTTATTTCTTATTAGTCGATAATAACCAGATTTAATATTAATTTATAAAACTTTAAATATTAAATATATATATATACTGTCAATAATTAATAAGACTTTCAATTTATTAATAGATCCAATCGAAATTTGAATTTATTTTCAACTGAAAATGACAGAAAACAGCAATTAATTGAACGAACCATTAATTAATTCATAATCGATTATTGCTTACCAATAAATAATTTGATCATTCGCACAACTTAACAACTGATCATCGATTTATTATTATATTAAAACTTATATTTAGTTATGAAATGAGCAAAATTTTCAATTAATATAAAATTGTATCTTACTCATTTACATATCAAATGGTCAACACATATACAGCTCATACACCCATGACTACAGCCTAATCATACATAAAGCACGTCTATTTCCTCTAATACAGTTTAAATCTGAGGAGAGATCATAGACAAGAGTAATAGGCTGCAGTTATTAGTTGTTTGTATGTGTTGCTTCTCAATCACAACCCTAATTTTGACTGCATAGTCCAGGCCGCGCTATTGGTTTCGCACACGTCATATGGATTTAACATGAATTACGGTTAATTTTTATACGCATTTTCATATAAGTCTATTTTTAAGATTGGATATTTAGTATTAAGAGCCAGTATTCAGCCTTAGGTTTTTGAGATTAAATAAAAATGTTGTGAAGTAAACTTTTAGGTTTCTTAAGTTTGACTGAATCTGTTTTTCGTATTAAAATTACATTAAATAGTTTGAAATCCGATAATTTTGACATTAATTGAATATATTGTGTTTAAGCATTGCATTGATTTAGGAAATGTTTGCACAAAACTTCTTTAAATCTAATATTGAAAAGTTTGCCTCAAACTCTTAATTATAGTAAATTGTTTGCGTCCATCAAACTTTTGTTTAGCTGAACACTAATTCTTTGCAAACTTTAGAGTTAAGTCAAGAACTAATTTGCGAATCATTGAAATTTTCGAATCTGAACATTTGGTTTTTATGAAATGAACAAAAAGTAGAGAAAATATAAAATAAAGTTTTAGATAAGTTTAGTAGTAATGAATGAAAATAAGTTTATAAGGATACTGTTATAGAAAATTATCAAATAGAAAAATGATTTTAATCAATTTATAAGTACTCGAATCCATATTCAACTCATTGCACTTTTACAGTAAATAAATCACAAATAATTAGACTTTGAATTTAGATTAAGTTATGTTTAGAACCGAATTTGGCGCAAAAATCGAAACTTCGAATATTAATTGATTTCATTGAAAAGTCTTAACTCGAGTGATGTCATTAGCTCTCAAACCTTATCAACGCGATGATTTGCTCTGATTTTTTGTCATATAAATTACAGTCACGAATCTGAAATTAGAGTTACAGTTCGAATCATAATGAAATAAACTTGACAACCAACTAATAATCAAAATTTATTGATCAACAGATCGCTTAAGACTGAATAACGGCTTTTTTCGTCACTTATGTGGAACAGCACAACAAAAATTGTCTGACATCTTATCTAAATTGCAAAACATTAGCGAATGATTTTTTATGCCGTTCTGGTTCGAGCTCACAAACCTAAACGCATAACTGGAGATTAAAATTAATTATTTACTTAGAATTCTGAAACAAATATTCTATTGAATTCTTAGTAATATTAGACTTTGATTGCAATATTTTATTTTCTTAAAATATTATAAGTATTTAAAATAATATTTAATAAAAAATACATAAAAGGAATATAGCATAAGATTTAGACTTGATTTCAATATTTGGTTGACACATAAAAATATTATAAACATATTTAAAAGTTTTCCCACTTTAAAAAATTTTAATTCTTTCTAACACTTTTTTACTTTCGCTCTGAGGCATGATAAGGTCCTCTCCTCGAGGCCTCCACCCAAAGACACACTCTTTACAAGTTTTTTAGCATATCTTATATAAACAAAATAGATCTGAATCGTTATTCTCTTAAAATATTCACCGCATTTCTAGCAAATGTTAATGTAATGATAACCTTGAAAGCGTTAGTAAAGCATTACATAAAATATAAAGCATTTTTAAGATAACTGTTTAATAAACTGTTTCAAAAGAATGAAAAACTGATTTAAAGTCAGAAAATTCATATCTGCATAACAATTTAATGTCACAATTTTTATAAGTAATCAAAGGACTGCAGACCAGAAATGCATCGCATCTCATCTTAACGTTTATTTTGGTCAAAATTTCATAATTATTTAATTGATTGTAATAATAGAAGCGACCTTCACTTCGACTATCAGTTTTGAGATCGACCCAAAGAAGCCGATCGGAGGTCACGTTCTGACTTCTGCTTTACTTCTTTGTTAACCCACATAACGAACGTTCAAAATTTATAAATTTTAAAATATCTAGATAACATTTAAATATGGTTCTAATGATTTATATCTAAAACAGATAAGACGAAAAGCAATTTGAGTCGAACTGAAATGTATTGATTGAATGTCGCGCGTCATAAAGACGTTTAAAATGAGAAATAGTTTAGTGAACACCATAAATTGGCTAGAAATCTTTACAATTAACCAATAGTTAAACTTCCGATAAGATAAAGTGAGCAATGAACCGAAAAGCAATACTTTTTAGAATTATTTGATTTATTTAACTCAATTGACTCCAGAATAATAGCGGAAAATGAGGTCAACCGCGAAACCAAATTGAATGAGACAACAAATAAAAACACTAACACGACAAGTAAGGCCAACAACTGTCCAAACTGACAAATTGACAGTCGACTCAAAAGTTTTAAGCGATTTGTCAGAAACGATTTGGTTAAAGACCTTCCGACCCGAAATACACCTAAAAAGCTGATTTAGGCAGCTAAAAAACTACCCTTGAGATCTCGCGCAGATATCGCTACATCAGAAGATTCTAAAGAGATATCGATTGTCATTGGATCCGAGCGACGCCATCAATATTTGATTGCCTGAAGAAACAGATTCGGAGTTCGTGTCTGATTCTAATTGTTTTCAAAAGAGTGTTGAAAGAAATGCAACTAATGGTGAGAACATAAACCGCTTAGCGATGAGCAAAACAATAGAAAAACTCACGTTGACTCAAAAATGAAGTTGAATTGAGATTTGAAAAAAGTTGAATCGAAATTCAACTCGAATTCTGATTTGAAAAAGTTGTCAGAATGCGATACAACTTATGTGTTAGAAAAGAAGATCAGCTCAAAGAAGTTGCCGCCAAAAGAAAACATAAAACTGGTTCCGTTAGAGACTAATTACCGTTAGATTTGATGATCGTTAAAGAGGAATGCCCAAAATTGCCCCTCCGTAGACCTAGGCATATGATACATCATTTTAAAGCTTATGATGTGGTGAGTAAAAAAGTCAATGGAACATAGCCCTGCAACCTCACCGTTTCGGAGATACAGGTCATTTTAGGTCACGCAGCGAAACGAAACACCCCCGAACATGGTCAATATTAGGATCATTGTGTTCCTCTCAATGAGTAGATTCTAAAAGTATACATATATTGGTATATCCATAAACACAGTGAGAATCTCGACCTCGAAAAATATAATATATCCGCACAGGAGCCGTTGTTTATCCGAGCGAAAATCCAATCTAGACACCGTTCATCCACAAAATATCATCTCTTCATCCTTTTAGACAAATCATTACCTGGTCGCTCATCAATTTTAGAGTATCGTTGTCAGTGCAAGAACGGCTTTCGAACTGATGGCTGTTGTGCTCACGTTATGGCCGGTTCTTGGCCGAGGTACCTTCTCCGGTAGGAAGTCTAATGTCCATTTACAACATCGGCCTTCCTGTCGAAGAAGACGAAGAGTGATTTTATCCATTCGTTTTTGTCTTATTCATTCGTTTTTATCCCATTTTTATGTTTGTACGCCTTATACACCATCTAATGGCTCATAGTTACGGTCCATACTAATATTTAAATTTTTATCATCACGATGAACAGATTGACACCCATATTGGCGAGGTTCGGGAGAGTTGCCGGTCAGTGACCTTTAATGACCTATATCTCCGAAAGAGTGGAGTTGCAGGGCCATGTCCTATGGACTTTTTTTACTCCTCTCACTATAAGCTTTAAAATGATGTATCACATGTCCAGTTCTGCGGGGGGGCAAATTCTCTATGGGAAGTGGGTATCCCTCTTTATTGAACTAAAATATAAATTTTGATTTATGTTCAAATTGTATTGTATTGTATTGTATTGCATTAAGCAAATTTGCAAATTTTAAACCAGGTTTTCAATATTTCAGGCAAGTTTACAAGTATACTCAGTGTACATTTTCTGAATCTACTCTACGAGACGAGTAATTTCATATATGATACGGTTGTATCCATCAATGTCTATCCAACTTCTGATGGAATAGATCCATAGCGCCATATCTATCATAGTATCAAAAGATGGGTCATATTATGCTGTTTCGAAATATATATATATATATAGGTTGTTATCCGAACTTGTCTTGAGCATGATCGCAGAGCTATAATCTTTACCGATGGTCACGGCTTTTGGCCAGTTATCGAACATTTTTCTGCTTTTTAATACAAGTTTAGCGATGTACATATTGTTTTGTTCAGACGTCGGCAATATAGAAATGGACGCTGAAAATTGACTATCCATCGATCAGTTTTTAATGCTCTCTTCAAATCTTTTAAAATATTATTTCAATGAGATACAGTCTAATTAAATTGTTATATAACTTTTTTCGTTGACTTGTTCTGAGACCGAAGGATAGATCATAATTGAATGGCTATACATCGTTCAGCTCATTTGATCAGCCGATTAGACTAGACTTTACGTGGCCAGAGATTTTCGACATAAGCTTTGTATATAAATCATCTATAACTCAAACTTAGCTCAAATATATCAATTTTATTCACCACAATTGACCAGAACATCGTTAAAAAAAATTCCCGAGAAATCGACTAGACATTACGTGGCCAGAGAATTCAAACAAATTCTATATACAAATAATCTATAACTCATGCAGAGATCATATACATAAATTTTATTCACCGCAAATGACCAGAACACTGGTAAAAAAGATCCCCGAAAAGCCGACTAAACTTTACGTGGCCAGAGATTTTTAATATAAGCTTTGTATATAAAGAAACGACAACTCAAGCTGAGTTCAAATATACAAATTTCATTTGCCGCAAATGACTAGAACATTGGTAAGAAAATTTCGAATAATCAAGTATATAGAAAATTACCGTAAAATAAATTTATGGAATCACGTTTAAATTCAAACCGATTGAAACCAACAGAATTTCATTGCTCTGATAATATATTTTGATAAAACTTCAAAAAATAAAAATATATTGAAAAAAAGAGAGAACTAAGATCCTGCGGAACCTTGGTCTAAAATAGTACCTCGTTAAAAATATATACTTTGAACAAGGTCTTGACAAGGACTAAAAGATTATTAAATAACATAGTGTTACTGATGTAAAGTGCAAAACCAGATCCGGGAACCGTTTTCTTGCGGTAATGGAGGAATATGGCTTATAAATATATACTAAGTTAAAGATCTTGGCTAATAAATGTACCGTTACGCCTAAATGTGTCATCGGAAATGTCATAGGGGATGCGCTCAGAAGATGCTCAGTTGGTTTAATAAGGTAAGCGGTTCGGCTTAGTATGTTGAAAGTCGATTGGAAATTCTCCATGTCGGGTCAAAGTAACCCAGCGAAAATAACGTCTCAATCATAACAACTATTATAGTGTTTTTAGAACGCTATTAATGATTCATTGCTTATAATATCAGTATTAATCTATATTAAGCAATGAATTTCACATATGGTTACGTTATTTAATAATCTTTTAGTCCTTGTCAAGACCTTGTTCAAATTATATATTTTTAACGAGGTACTATTTTAGACCAAAGTCCCGTAGGATCTAAGTTCTCTCTTTTTTTCAATATATTTTTATTTTTTGAAGTTTTATCAAAATATATTATCAGAGCAATGAAATTCTGTTGGGTTTGTCGGAGTGAATGGGTCTAAGGTATATAGCAGTCTCCCGTCCCAGTGTGATACATCACTGGATTCAGCTCTATGAACTGAATCCAGTGATGTATCACACTCGTCGACTTGAAACGAGCCACTTCCGGAAGTGGCACGCCGCGTTGTAGAACGTCTAGCTAAGTATTTTGGCGCCTCCGTTATCTCGAGTAGTTCTTGAGAACTTTTTGAACCTTGCGCCAATTGACTAATAGAGGCGTCTGAAAACGAGTGCGATTTAGACGAACGATCAGGAGAGGCATATTTTTTTCAATGAACACAATAATTAGCGCAATAATTTATCCCAATCGTCGACTACCAATTCTAGTGGTACCTTATTACGATCAGGACCTACATAAACTCTTACTATGTCGCTAACTAATTTTTCAAACCTTTTCCCATAACTAAACTTTTCTTTCAAGGGGTAAAAATTTTCAAATTCATACAAATGTTGAGCAATGCACGCTTCGACAAAGTTCGTGTTCTTGTATGATTTTACTTTTTGTTTGACTGCGGCCCAACGAGATTCTATCATGTTTGTATTGATATACCTGTTCGTGGGGCTAACAAAATTTACGCTATGGTTCACTGATTCATGTTCGATTCCTAGTCTAGTGTGTATATTTTCATAAACTCGAGCCGCGTCCGTCACTAAAATACTCCCTAACGCTATCCTCGAATCTACTAAATAATCAATCACGTTCGTTCTTCTGTTCGGAACTCTAACCATAAAAGCCTGGCGAGTAAACCTGCACACTCCGCCCACTACCTAGAGTCTTTGTGTCTCAGTATTGTAAAGTCTTCCTCTGTTATACTTGCGGTTACAAATCTGAGTCTCGTCGACTTCTACAAAGTGCGCCACAATTTCGTCGCTTTCGTCCTCGTATACTTCCCCTATTTGCCTACGCTGAGACATTATAATTTCCTGAACCTCGCGTAAATAGCCGTACTAATTGGTAATTGTTTCCTTATCGACTTTAACCTCTACGACTGCCTGTTTATGCTTAAGCCCTGCTACAAAGCATACGATAATATGGAGACCGTCTCGAAGACTAATGAGCGCGTCATAAAACCATGTATTTTTCATGGGCTCTGTTTTTATATTGCGTGCAGGCTTCAAACTACAAACATATCTGAAACCCAATTTATTCCTTTTTTGTTCATTTACAATTTTCATAATGACGTCAGGATGTTTGGGACAATACGGAGGAGGAGTCGCTCTGGTAGGTAAAATGCCTGATAATTGACAATATCTAAGCGCGTCTGAGTCTGTTTTGATTTTATCCTTAAAATTGGAAACTGTTAGCTCATTATAGAAGGAATCAAGAAACTCCTTGTCTGAGAGGGCGCCCTGTCGCCGCTCCTGACTCCTAAGTCTCATCATTTTTGAATCGCTACAACATAGTTTCGACTCTCTTATTACAATAACAATGAAATAAACACGTCGCACTCGGAATGTTAGACATATTGAGCACAAAATCTGAGGCAATAACTCATTCTTTTTATGTACAACAATCACGACAAACTGAAATTAAAAAATACACAGTAAAAATGTTAAAATCATAAGTTGTGCACGTATTGAAAACAAAAGTGTACTACGTAGTAATAGGACTGAGAAATATTATTTTCTAACGCATGTGGCTAATAAACGTGCAGAAAGTTTTAGATTAAAAAAACAAGCGAAATCACTAAAAGCCAATTTTGCAAAACAGTGTGCGATATAATGCGGCTTGTAACATAAGGCGCGATATTACTTATATCAAAGGTACTTGGCGAATTTTCGCAAGGCAAAGTTAACATATGTGACGATTTTTCCCGATATGAAAAGAGCTTTTATAGTCTTTGGAGACTTTTAAAAGGTTCATCTTAAGCACACAATAGTAAATTTGTGATTATATCTAAGACTATTTCTATTGCTTTAAAATTGTTTATTCAGTTATAGCTGAAACACCAAGTCATAAAACTGATCACGATTTTAAGACTGGTGAATAGCCACGATAACGAATCCCAAGAACCAGAACACGCGGTCTTTCCCAAGTGACTCTAAGCGGTGTTTAGTAGGTTGTCGGCCAAACGGTGTCGTCTATCACCATCTCGGTGGGACCTCCATATTTGCAACATAGAATCGTAGCACAACACAATTTCGTAACAATAACACAACTATTGTAACTACAGGAGCTATTTTATTATGGTAATATGAGGTAAAAGACCAAGAATACATATTTGTCGATCACTCTTATAGGAAGATTTCGACCTAAATTTAGGGTAGAGGCTTAACAAGTTTTAACCAATAGTCGAGAAAGAGGAGTTATTTTTGTTAGGCAATGGTTAGGAGTGGGGATACTTTTGAATTACTAATCCGGATTGTCTGGTCCCTGTTTTGTGATTTATGTTCATCTGTGGGAAAGTAAGGTTAAGGGTGTAGAAAGGGAATAAGTGAAAATTCCTTCTAGTACATTATATAATAATATATACATAATTATATATATCATGATCATATATATATAATTTCATGTTCCAGGATTGTAGGAACCATATATATCTTTAACGTCTTTCCCTCCTTATTTGTTTTGCAAGTTTTGAAACAAATTCGATCGAAAAAAATAATTTTTTTGAGTCTGAAATTTCATAAGTTTGTAGAACATAACTCTGCGCTAAGTGACTGCCTATACTTTCGTTAGATCATAGTCGTAGAGAGAGAAACAGATAAAGGCCGACGCGAATTTTTGAGATGTATGTATTCTTCTAATATCGCATACTGTACAAGATAATTACATACACATATATGAATTATATATAATTTCATGACCCGGAATTTTTGAAACCAAATATTTTATTTAAACCTATTCGCCTCTTTGTGTAATTTATAATTTGTAAAACAAATTGGATTTAAGGGAAATCTTTTATGCTCCTCTAGAGCAGGTTGTCGAGTGCAGATTGACTCGACGCTTCATGTAGTTTACAAAATTTGATACAAAATTAATAGGAGAAAGTTGTTCAAATCAATATTTTAGATAAGCAGACAAAAAGGACAATGCTTATAGCAGCAAAATTTTACAGATAGAGCAGAGAGAAAATTCTTTTTCAAGTTAGAAATATATTTTTAATTTCTATATATATTTAATTTTAATATATTTTAAGACTAGTCCTATAACAGAAACACTAACCAGGATCATTGGATCAAGTTATAATGAAATTATAAAATAAGGAACTTATCATGCAGACTGATACAATATATATTTACAATTGTCGGCACCTTCGATACTATGACATGGAGTAGAAAGGCAAAATTGATTTCTAGCTAGAAAATAATTCTTTTTTCGTCAATGTGAAGATTTGAAGTCGAATTGAACACCGACTAGCTTGTCTGTGAATGAATTCTTGTTTCCTTCGATCGGATTTAAAACTTGTAGACTCCATGAAGCGAGTGAAAACATAACTGGCTTCCATGATTTCAGTATACGATATATTATTTTATATTTTATATATTTATTATGCCATACACATTATATCTCTTTACTCCGCGTCAGTCCTCTGCTAAGGTAGAAGGAGTTCTACCTTCTCCTTCTATGGACAAGGAGTGAGAGTCGCGCGCGAAGCTATACCTGCTTATATAAGTAGTTTGACGATATTAACGTACACGATGATATTAACGTCTATAAGTTAACGATGACTACGTGCACAAGATAACGATAATATCGTCTAGAGTGAAAAAGTCGCGCACGACCTAGTTTATATCTACTGTCTATACCTACTTTAATAGACAAACAAACGACACTAACGTGCACGAATTAACGATACTCACTAGCATAAGTTAACGTTAATATCGATTCATCTCTATTCTCGACTAACGTCAAACCAATCACAAAGCAGAGAATCGTTATATTACTAAATTATTGTTTTCACGTTAATATCGTCAAATTGCCTATATAATCAGGTATAGCTTTACGCGCGACTCTTTTACTCCTTGTCCATAGAAGGAGAAGGTAGAAGGAGTTCTACCTTAGCAGAAGGCCGACGCGGAGTGAAGAGATATAATATATATTGCGTAATATATAATATATATAATGAATGGGTTTATACAATCCAATTTTATCTTGAACCTATATGTCTCTTTATGTGGTTTGCAAGTTTTGAAACAAATTCGATCGAGGAAAATATTTTTTCGACTGAAACTTTATGAGTTTGAAGAGATAACTCTTGACTAGGTGACTGTTTATACTATCGTCAGTTCATTGTAGGAGAGAGAAAGGGCGACGCAGAGAGATTTATGTATTCATGTGTAATGCATATTGTACAATATATATATGTGTAGATGATGTATATATAATTTCATGATCCGGGATTGTAGGAACCAAGATTATTTTAAACTTATTTTCCTCTTTATTTAGTTTGCAAGTTTCGAAACAAATTCGATCGAGGGAAATTGAAATTTTACGAACTTTAAAAAGGTAAATCTGAGCTAGGCGACTATCTATACTATCGTCAGTTCATAGTAGTAGAGAGAGATAGGGAAATGCCGACGCAGAGTGCAGGAATTCATGTGTGAGCGTATAATGCATATTCTACAATATTTATATAATATTATATATATAATTTCATTAATCGAGATTGTAGGAACCAAATGTTTTAATTTATTCGTCTTTTATGCGGTTTATAAATTGTGAAAAAGTCGAAGGGAAACATTTTTACTTCTCTAGGGATTTGCCTAGCAAATATTCTTAGACAATTCAGTCGGCATCTGGAGAATTTAATTTAATTTTAACTTATGTCTCAATGCGGTCTACAAATTTTTACTTCAAACGAATCAAATAAATTATCTTCCAGTCGACGTTTAAAACAAATTTTAACTATTCCTGCACAAACCGATATCGACAGTAGTATTTCTCATGTTTCAGTTATCACAATAAGTTACCAATTTAAAAAAATATTGATCCTGAACATTGCACAATATTCAAATACGTTCGATATTATTGGTACTATCGCTTGTGAATCTTCGGACAAAATTTAGTTCAATCTTCGAATCGGAATTTTTCTTTCGATTGGTTTCAAAATTTGTATGTCTCACTTATGCATGAATAGTTTTAAAATAAATTTAACCGATCCCAACTTAAAGAATATTTATGGATTTTCATTTTTAGATATGCTACTTGTCGAAAAGAGCACAAAAAATTTTGTTTCAGTTTGTTCTAAAACTTGTGTTTTACATATAGAGAATTGGTTGAAACTAAAATGAATTAAGCGAACTTAAAGAATGCCTATGAATTTCAATTTCTAGACATTCTATTTGTCTAAAAGAGCGTAAAACATATCGATTCAGTTTGTTTCATACTTGTAAGTTTCATTTAGAGACGAACTGAAAATTAAGTTGGATTCAATGATCTCTATCATTATATAATATATATTATGCAATATACACTATATCTATTCACTCCGCATCAGTCCTCTGCTAAGGTAGAACTCCTTCTGCCTTCTCCTTCTATGGACAAGGAGTCGCGCGCGAAGCTGTACCTACATATATAGGCAATTTGACGATATTAACGATAATAAAACGATTCTCTGCTTTGTGATTGGTTCTACACCAGTCGAGAATAGAGACCGATCGATAATGTCGTTAATTTCTGCACGTTAATATCGTCAAATTGCTTATTTAAGCGGGTATAGCGCTCTACTTCTTGTTCATAGAAGGAAAAAATAGGTTTCGTTTTGCATTACATTAATTTCGGGTTTTAGAGTTAGATGAAAACTTGAAAAGTTGGTAAAACGATATGGAAACTCCTCCTATGGGTGTAGACTTGAAAAATTTGGGTGTTCGAGCTGTAGTAGTAAAGGAGAGCGAACGATATCGTTCGGTTCGGATATATCTCGGTAACCACTTGACATAATTGGCCAACTGAGGTATCAATATGTTCAGCTCAAAGAACTGAATCCAATGATGTATCACATTCGGGGGTGGGAGGTCGAAAACCCCCTTAGACCCATTAGCCCGGACTCACCCGGTTTGAGTTTAAACGGAATTTTATAAATTTATTTTACGTTAATTTTCTATATACTTGATTATTCGAAATTTTTTTACCAATGTTCTAGTCATTTGCGGCAAATGAAATTTGTATATTTGAACTCAGCTTGAGTTGTCGTTTCTTTATATACAAAGCTTATATTAAAAATCTCTGGCCACGTAAAGTCTAGTCGAATTTTCGGGAATTTTTTTACCCGTGTTCTGGTCATTTGCGGTGAGTAAAATTTATATATTTGAAATCAGCTTGACTTGTAGTTTATTTATATATATAAAGCTCATATGAAAAATCTCTTGTCACGTAAAGTTTAGTCGGCTTTTCGGGGATCTTTTTTACCGGTGTTCTGGTCATTTGCGGTGAATAAATTTTATATATTTGAACTCAGCTTGAGTTGTAGTTTATTTATATATAAGGCTCATGTTGAAAATCTGTGGCCACGTAAAGTCTAGTCGATTTTTCGGAAATTTTTTTACCGATGTTCTGGTCATTTCCGGTGAATAAAACTTATCTATCTGAAATCAGCTTAAGCTATAGTTTATTTATATGCAAAGTTTGTCGAAAATCTCTGGCCACGTAGTCTAGTTCAACCGATCAGCCTATTGAGCCTTACGACAATCTATTGAGGTTCGGTCAGGCTCAATCATAGTTGGTTGCTTCCATTGACTTATCTAATTGTGGCTGTAGCGCAACTAACCATTTAAATGTTTGCGTCAGTGCTAAGCATTTCAAATCTAGTTCTCATTACAGGCCCTAAATTCATGAAATCTGATCGGTCCAGACCGTTGACTAATCTGAACATTGCTATAGCTCGACTCTTACAATTCGATCGGTCTAACTTCTCAGAGTGCGCTAAGTGATGCCTCGTCCTCCTTGTGTTCACTCCGAAGGGAAAACAGGGCATTTTAATCGGTTGAGTTCGTTGAGTGATCTAATTTACGCTCAGATCAGGCTACTCACTTTTAATCAGTATAACACGGTTGAGTATTTAGGACTATGTTGTACATTTTCCGTTGACATTACCGGTAAGAACGTTTATTTTAGTCGTTCGACACAGTTGACCATAACGAGTTTGGCTGACAAGCTTTAGCGCTAATGATTACGACACCTTTCTATAAACGTTATTTGCAATCTCTACCGTTAGGCATATCCATTGGAAAAGGCTTTACGGCTCTACACAGGGGATAGTGTTATTTTTGATCGGTCTCTCGCCGTATAGCAATTTTTCAGTTGCGATAAAGATTTAGCCAAAAAATTTAAGTAAATTTGATGTATGAAAGTGTTTTGTGCTTAAATCGGTTGTTTGTGTATTTGTGTAGCTGTAAGTGTTTAGAATTTATATAATAATAAGGTCAGCAAAGCGAACACAATTGATTTATTGACAAATATACCAGTCGAACCAATAAGACGAGTAAGAATTGGAGGCCATGAATCGGGTAACTAGCTTTTGATACGATATAAATGAAATGCCCATCTACAAAATATATATCACTTATATCTGTTGGGATTAATTGATGTTTTGTGGAAACAGTCGTAAGCGCTTTTTCGATCAAATTATTGAACTCATTTTTAATATAGAATAGTTTATTTTTCAAGAGCAAAGATGTGTAAAATGGTTATTAAAGTGTTTTCAGTGTATTGTTTTCGTCAACTAAAACAACGATTTCTGTGTAAACTCAGATATATTATCTTATTGGCAGCCAAAACAAATAAGATTAGGTCATGTTCAATGGCTAATCTGATTTTAATTTGTACTCCAGTTTGTTAATTATAAGTTACGGGTTTATTCGTATGAATAACTCTAACAGAATGAGATTATAAAAAGTTGTAGTATCAAAACTTATTGAGTTATTCTGTGACTAAAGCGATTTTCATGAACTTGTTCATGGAATAACTGATAGGAATTTTGCAAAACTAATGTGATGTCATGATTTGTGCTCGTTTTACTTTTATTACAATATAAGTCAAACGCATATCTACGGAATATACAGTCAGCACGAAAACTAACTTTAGGGATACAAAGCTTTATAACTTTTGAACCACTCATCCAATTTTGATACGGTTTTTTTAAATAAAGAAAAACTTCCCCCGTTTTATAAAAATTTGTTAAAATCATAAAATCACAATTGAAGAAAAAATTATAAAGGAAAAATAGAGCTTACATGAAATTTTAAATTCGGATACAAAATAAATTTAATGTAAACATAATTTATTGTTGAACTGATGTTCAGAACTTATTCTTGTTTTAATCTTTGAATAAATTTGGAAACAAATCATTCAATTAATTGAAATTAATATTTATTTAATTATTAATTATTAATTGAAATGCCTTTCACTATTAAAGAGAGGGAATTAAAATTTCGAAAATTTATAAAATTGAGGGCACAGGGACGAAAGAGATCGGCAATTATGAGAGAAGTTAGTGAGTATTGACATTAAATTATGAATATTTTATTAATATTCTTTTAGGCATTAGGGAACCAACTTTTATCGAATGGAGTCGTATCGATGACGAGGAAGAACAGTTTTCCTCTCATAATTGCCGATCTCTTTCGTCCCTATGCCCTCAATTTTATAAATTTTCGAAATTTTAATTCCCTCTCTTTAATAGTGAAAGGCATTTCAATAAATAATTAATAATTAAATAAATATTAATTTCAATTAATTGAATGATTTGTTTCCAAATTTATCGTCCAGCTTTCGGGGGCCTGGTCCAGTGACCAGTGCAGGATCTGACCTGGACATTGTAATGTCCAGTTTTTTATCATTGACAATATATCTCAAATAAAAATAAGTATATAATGTTGAAACATGATAACTGATAACATACTGTAATATAGGTTTGTTTTTCACATACAATAAGCATGTAATAAGTTTGTTATACATTATTATATGAAATCTTGTGGACAATAATGACTACAAACAATGGTAAATTTTTACAAAACATTAATCTATAACTTTTTAATGGTCTAATAGTTGATGGCATTGAAATGTAGTGTAATGTCAAATTATTTAATTGAAATATGGTATGATTTATGCGAGAAATGAGTGATAAAACCCGAAATCAGTCACCCGATAGGAAACAGGTCAAGAGGTGGGCACAATTTAATGACAATTGGATTTAATTGGAAGAGTTTAAGTGTTGGCTACAGAAGGAAAACGATGATTACACAGCATTTTGTAAATTGTGTTCAAAATCAATGACAAATAAGTATGAGGGCATCAAAGCATTGAATGATCACAATTTGAGATCAATACATATCGACAGAGTGAAGCAATTTAAAAGCAATGCAAAAATGTCAACATTTTTGAATAAATCGCTGCCAAAAGAGTCAGAGGAAGTGATAATATTTTATTATTATCTTTTTATTATATTATATTGTTTTATTATGCAAACATAATGATTGAATGACTGTTCAGTTTTTTAGTCAAAATTTAATACCTAATCCAGTTTTTTTTATTTTTCAATTGGCGGCCGTATCTGAAAGTCATTTTTTGTGTGAAAATTTTTATTCGCAGTGTCTCTTTTGACTATTTGGAGTCAAAAGCGCTATATATGTCTCTCTTTTGACTCCATAATTATGGAATGATAAAAAAATGATCTAAATTTAAACACAAAATATTTTTTATGAAAAAAATATGGAATAAATTAATATAATCAAAATGTTTTGATGATTGAAATATGAAAACTTAAATTCGGATCAAATAGATTTTTTCTCTATACCATAAATTTAGAATTATAAAGCTCGAATTGAAATAAAATTAGTAAAATTATAGTCTAAAGATGCAGAATAAATACAGAAATTATAGAAAAAAAAATGGTCAAACTACACTTTATGGACAGGCTCTGAACAGGAGGCCATAGAAACTCAACTTATGATATCATTGTATTAAGCTCATCGACTTCTATTAAGAGGAGGGGTCAAAAGTAAACCACGCCCACTTTTCTTAACCACGCCCCTGGGGTCTTAAACCTTGGTTTTTCGAGGAATTTTTTCAGTTTAAACTGAATTTAGTTCCCCCTAAGGGTATTTAGCCCTCTCACCATGTTTATCTAACAATAGCTAAAGCAAGAGGCTATCAATATGACACTTTTATTGATAAATGGGACTCAACAAGGGTAGATACTTTTGATGATTGATTCTAATAGTACTCAATGTGCAGAGCCAAATAATATATCACATGACATGTTTTATCCATAGATTACGTCAAAATATTGATTTGACCCGAATCTGGCTACCTCTGATTAACTCTCGACGGGAGTGGCTGAACCTGCCAAGTGATATATCAGTATACTCGGGATATGTAACTTAGCATTTTGATACCTCGCTTGATCAAGTATTACAAATATTTCTCGATATACCCATCATTATTTGGTTTAGTACCTCGTAATGGATAAGCCTGATTTCTCGAGTCGTAACCCAAAAAACCCTGATATAAACTAAGGGAGAATAAGTCAGGTGGCTTCGCGACCTGACTTATTCTCCCTTAGTTTTAATTAGGTTTAGCTTAGGTTACAACTTGGTAAAGCTAGGTTTACCCATTTTCGAGGGGGTTAGGTCTGGGTAGTCCACCCCTGGGGTAGTCGAGTGGACCTGAGTCTATAATATTTATTTAAAAATCAAAAATTTCACACGATTTATGGATAAAACTTGGCATGTGATATATTATTTGACTCTGCACACTGAGTACTATTAGAATCAATCATCAAAAGTATCTACCCTTGTTGAGTCCCATTTATCAATAAAAGTGTCATATTGATAGCCTCTTGCTTTAGCTATTGTTAGATAAACATGGTGAGACGGCTAAATACCCTTAGGGGGAACTAAGTTCAGTTTAAACTGAAAAAATTCCTCGAAAAACCAAGGTTTAAGACCCCAGGGGCGTGGTTTACTTTTGACCCCTCCTCTTAATAGAAGTCGATGAGCTTAATACAATGATATCATAAGTTGAGTTTCTATGACCTCCTGTTCAGAGCCTGTCCATAAAGTGTAGTTTGACCAATTTTTTTTCTATAATTTCTGTATTTATTCTGCATCTTTAGACTATAATTTTACTAATTTTATTTCAATTCGAGCTTTATAATTCTAAATTTATGGTATAGAGAAAAAATCTATTTGATCCGAATTTAAGTTTTCATATTTCAATCATCAAAACATTTTGATTATATTAATTTATTCCATATATTTTTCATTAAAAATATTTTGTGTTTAAATTTAGATCATTATTTTAACATTCCATAATTATGGAGTCAAAAGAGAGACATATACAACTCTTTTGACTTTATTTGGAGTCAAAAGAGAACTGGCCATTTTTATTTTACAAAAGTTTATGAATTGCAGAAGTTAGGTTATAACGGTATATTCTTCAAATTTAGATTAAAAATTAGAAAAAAGATAAAGTTGTGTTTTATCACTGGGAAAATCATTTGCATTCAGAATCCATAAACTTTATCTTTTTGTCTAGTCTAATTTGGATCTTTTGTTCTCTGAATTAGGATCTGAGTCCGATGTATTTCGCTTACGAGACCGAGCTTGAATATGAATCTGCAAGTTTATTTCTATAACATGTTTTATGATTTTGAGAACGTGTGAATTTTTATCATTAATCGAGTTTTCCAGATTTTCAAGCTCTTGTCGGGAATTAAATTCGCTTGTATTCAGAGCCCACGAATCTTTGTCTTCCAGTATTTCTTCACATTTTGGTCTGTTATTCAAATCGACTGAAGTCATCTTTTTGTATAAATCGCTTAGAGCTTTATATTTATTAAATGTATATTCTCTAAAAATGAAATCCATCATCATTAAAGTAAACTCCACTAAATCAATATTACCTGTCTGTTTGGAGTATAAATAATTCACAGAGAATTAATGCCAAGCTATAAATGTCTTCTTTAGTGTCATATTTCAATGGTGCTTGATGTTTGATGGCTCCTCTGTCTACAGCATTTAACTCTTCCTTGCAAATCATACAAAAGTCTTGTGTATATGATTGCTCGGAAAATTCATGAATTGTTGTTAAAGAAAATCCTCCAATTTTCACAAATGCATTTTTAATCGATGTTCTACTATACCACCAACTATTCGATTCGACCTTCAAAAGTATGTTATCGGATTTCAGATCTCTGTGAATAACTGGAGGATTGTGCTGATGCAAATATTGGAGGCCTTCTAATATTCCGATGAATACTTCGCTTGCTACAAAGTAGCCCAATGAAGTCAAGCAGTCATTTCCACTAAGACTAGAGTCTGCTTTCATTTCCTTAATAATTTTTCTCAAATTCGTGTCACATAGTTCCATTTGAATATAAAGGGTACAGTCCTTCAGTCCAGACCCGTCTACAGCTTCAACCCACACATCCTCATACACCACAAGTCTTTCGTCGTACAAGCTCTGAATCATGGCACAAGTCTCCAGTTCTTTCAGGAACTCCTTTTCTTTATCTCTGCTGAATCTTACTTTCTTCACCGCATAAAAGTTATCCTTACTTGATTTATAGCACACTTTGAACACTTCCCCAAATCTGCCTTTTCCGAGTTTCTCCAATTCATTGAACCGTTCTTCATATTCTCCATTCCGAATGAAAGTGTCATCGAATGGAGTGATTCTGCCCTCAACTGCTTTGTAATTCTGTTGCATTTAGTATGCAAAAATGTCATCTAATGATTTGAAACGAGTTTCCTTCGGTTCCCTTATCACTTCTCTTGGCCATCCCCATTCACCCCAAATATACCACGAACTGTGCAGCGGAAATGCTATGTCCCCAATGTGATGCAATGTCAGTGAATTTATTCGAATTAACCAGCTTTTTAGGAGTGAACAGTCTCCGATAGTGATTATCCGAATCTTTGTAACTGCTGGAACCATCGTCGCCAACTTCATTATCGACACCAGTTCCCAGTTGTCCGTATTCATTACCACCGAACACGTAAATATCTCCATCATGTGACAACAACAAGCTGTGCCGAGAACCACAACAGATTTTCTCAACAGTGACTCCATTCATTTCGATTCGTTTCGGTGAATTACAAATCTTGCATTCTTTTCCAATCTCAAGCTGACCAAATCCATTCCAACCCCAACTGAATACCTTTCCTGTCTCCGTCAATGCCATTGAATACCATGTACCACAAGCAATAGCTATTACTTTCTCGCCACCGAATCCTTCCACACGACATGGCGTTGAATGATATCCACCATCCTTTCCATTCCCAATCTCTCCAAGTTCATTGTAACCCCACGCATAAATCTCACCTTCAATTGTTAAAGCAAGTGAATGGTCCTGACCACAACAAATATCAGTGACGTTTCTGTCGCTCAAGAAATCATTCAATGTTGGTTTATACTCTTTCCAATCAGCTCTTCCATTCCCTAGTACTCCATATCTATTCCGACCCAAGCAATAAACCTTGCCTTCATCAGTGCGCGCAAATTTATACTGGCAACCACTCTTGATATCAGTGACTCCTTCTCCGCACAGTTCCTCAAGCAGTGATTCCTTCACGAATGTATCGACAATCGTATTGTTGTCACTCGTGATGAACACTGCGTTTCTGAACACACCCTTCTCGTATTGGTAGACATTGTCCTCTTTGGTCACCACTAAGATCACATCGATGTCAGCAAATGAGTCTGATGTTGTCTTTGAAATACTCGTTCAGTTTATTGAATAATCCTTTATTCGCCATTAGTTACAGATATTGATTATTTTACAAGAATGGTGTACAAAATATTACCTTACACAATTGATTCACCGCATTCGATTGTATTTATACAACTAAAGCGTAATTCAGCATAACGTTACATATTTTACAAAAAATACTGTGAAATATAAAAATATATAGTGCTTTAGTTTCTATAATTGTTTAGTTAGTCATCTTAAGAGATTAACCTTAATCTATAATAAAATGGTTTAGTAGTAAGATACAAAGTGTAGATTGCAACTTTCATTTGTAATGAATAATAATCTTTGAGATCACAGTACAAGATCGTTTTCCACTTGAGTGGTAAATATTGGTATAAGTACTATTTACCTAAATTACAGAAAAGCGCAATGTTTTCTTGTTTTCAGATAAAAACAACTATTGTGAGAACCAAAAACTATAAAAGACAAGAGAAGTTGTGTAAAAAAACAGATATAGCATAAACTCTTAACTGTTCACTATAATTCATTGTACATCTAAAGTTGTAATAAAGTACTCATTCCTGGACACGGACACACACACACACACACACATGAGAAATTATAACAATCCCAAGTCACAAAAATAAATGTGAGTAGTGTGCAAAATGCCGATTCTGGCGCACGCCCTTTTCCACCCATTTTTTATTATTTCAAAAAAACAAAATAACATATTTTCATACTATTTTCACATAAAAAAGTGATAAAAATGAAAAAAATTGTTTTCCATATATACTAGTGCTGTATTAGGGTAATTGCTATAATATAACAATCATAGCACACACCCTTTTTATCTATTATAACAAATTATGTAAAATGGTATATGATTTGTAATGTATTTATTTTTATTAATAATATGTGTATTAATAGTATTATTTAAGTCAAGAAATTTTCTTTTGCATTAAAATTATTCATTTCAGCAATAAATAAAAATTGAAATAAAATTAAAAAGTATTTTCTTTATTATTCGTCTAATAAGATGATAATAGACAAAATTCCTTTTATTGCTCTGGTGATAAAGAGCATGAGCATTTAAAGTTAGCTGATAAATTCCACCCGATGGGAAATTATCAAATCATTTAATTTAATGATTACACTTATCTAATCTCATGAGATTAGGATGGTTGATTCATTATTCCTTATCATTTCTAGCATTGATAAGCTTGTAATAAATCTCTAGATAATAAGTAATAAAATATACAAATAACTTTTATTTTTATAACATATAATTTCAGTTAGCTAATGTAATTTTTATATTCATTGAAGTTATTAATCCTACTAATTCAGTATTTCCCTTTAATTTTATCATTAGCTTATTGCTCTTCTGAAATTTTAAGTTCTATAAAATATTTTTCATATACTGAATTTATTATTTTAGGTTTGCTTCTCTTATTATAAATTTATTTTGATAAAAGTATTCACCTTTATTGAATAAGATCCACATATTATAAAAATATTCAGTTTCTATAGATTTAAATTCAATTTCAATATCAATTAGGTTTCATTTCTATTTCTCTGTCAAATATACGTTTTGAGTTCTTTTCCTCTATACTTTTAACTTTTAAATTACCTGTTAATTCTAAATCACCTTCAAGTTTAACAGAAGTATCATTTGCTATAATACTATTAGTTCGAATCGTATCAAAGCAATGATCTAATCTTATTTCTTCATTTGCCATTATTTTTTAGATTTAGAATTACATCTTGAAAAGAATGACAATTTCTAAGTTCATGTAATACTCTCAAACATAAATATCCACAATAATTTGTTCCAAGTTTTTGAATCTGAAAAGTACTCATTAAAATATTATCTCCTAAATAGTTTTGAATTTCATTAGGTGGATCTAACCCAAGAGAATCAAAATAGTATTTGTTATTTTTATACTTATAATGACAAACCTAATGTGTTTCATTATTTTTAATTGAATCTAAATTAACAATACCACATTCTTTTTCTTTAATTTTATAAGGCAATATATCTCTCATAAAGAGTCTAAAGTTTTTTAATTTTCAACTCTTTTGCCATATTTTCTAAGTCAAAGTTTGATATAGGGTTTTTTATTCGATTCAGTTCTTGTAAGGATTTCTCCCTAAAAAAGTCCTTTGCCATGACATTTATCACATTTCTTATAAAGCCCTTTACCACTAAACAATTTACTCTCTATCATTTCATTATGTCTCTGTTTCTGCTAATTGTCTCTCATTAGCTTGATTAACTGCTTTAGCTATTTGTGAACCTCCTGCAGCAAGACTACCAACTGCAGATAATCCTCCTAAAATTAAAGGAAGTAAAGGTAAAAAACCTCCATGTTTTTCAACATTTGTAATTGTGTATTACTTAAGTTTAATTCCAGTTTTATTTTTAATAGCTTTATCAATATTACTTTTTTGTGTATTGGTTAACAGAATAGGAATATCTCCATTCAAACTATTTTTACTTAATCTTAAAGTAAGCGCTTTTTTATTATTTATTGCTTTACCTAACTTTTTCTTTTGATTATCTGAAAGACATATTTTGCGTTCTATGAATTTATCATTCATTTATTAATAATTAATAATGAATCATCATTCTAGATCCGTCGCTTGTTAGTTTCATTAATCTATCACTTAATATAAGACAATAACATTAGGTATTAGCAGGAACATTTGAATTAAATCTAACTTTTATTGTAATATCTGATAAAAAATTCTTTAATTTTTCACTTTGTTTGATAACATCAATGAAGAACAAAGGATATAAATCTTTGAAATCAATTAGACTTATCGTAAAATCATTATAGCTATCATTTAACCCATAGTATTTCTCTCTGAATTGTTTAGCTGTGTGTTTAGGATTAAAGCTTTCAATAAAGTTTGGACATATTGCTCAGTTGGTGCTCGGTACTCGAGCACCGAGCACGAGCGCGAGTACTGAGCACGAGCACCGAGCACGTTCATCATTGGTCACAATAATTCTCATAACAATTATTATAACTCATGTCTAAACATTAAAGTAATTTCGAATTGGACACTACAATCATTCTATGTTCAAATTCAGGGAAAGATTATAGCATCAAATACAATTCAATTACACAATTATCAAAGCCGAAATTTTCCGGGAAATCCCGAATCTAATACCCTTAATATAATTTCGGGAGACCTTAAATAATATAATTTTTACACTTCATTTAATCGATCGACAAATAAAAATTGTCCCCGATTTTCCCGAAAATGACTAAAATTTGATGAAAATCCCGAACTTCCCGAATTCATAACAAAATTTTTAACTGAAAACATGATTTTATAACGCCAACAAAATTCGAGTATATTTTATGTCTACTTATTATAGGAATTTTTCTTCAAATTTTTACTGAACTTCTGTACTCTTTTAAGTATTAAAACATGAATGAAATTTTAAGTAATAAAAAATACATCACAAAAACAATTTAAAGAGCTTTTACCGCATTAGCATTTTATCACTTTTTATAAATTTCTTTGTTTTAATAAAGTGCTTAATTTAATTTGAATTATTAAATTAATTCCATTTACCAATTATTTTTGCCTTCTTTTTTAAACAAAATTTTGAATAGTAAACTTGAACAAACTTTGAATTTGCTAAGATATCTTTCCCGATTTCTTCACGAATATGGTTATATTTCTTCACGATTCCCGACCCGAAGTTATTAGTTTTTTCTCCCGAAAAGTTCCGTCTCTTATAAATATGAAGTCTATAGTTATGAATTATCATATGCATGCGATTCAAATTTATTAAACTGACGCAGACGTCAAGTTGTGTACAAATAGTCCTGTTACGAAACTAGAAATTACCGAGAAACGTCGACGGTTCCCGACCAGCAGTCAAGTTGCTATCAAATCTAAACCTTTAAATTCTGATTACACTTAACGTTAAGTATTGCAAAGTTATAGTTTCTGTAACAGAGTTTTAAACAAGTTAGCGGTATTCACAATTATTGCATACTGTCCATAGATAACAAAGGATAGTTGGCTAATAGCGAAAATTTCGGTCAATGACGAATAACTAGGCCCAATGACTATAAAAATCAGGAAAGGGTCCCTTCGGGTAGTACTCGATGATAGAAGTTCATCTCCCACCCGTCTTGAGGTTCCGTCCACCCGTTCATAAACCACGCCTACTTTCTCAAAATAGTCAGAAATCAACCCTTGAGTGGGCAAATCACTGTCTAGACACTACCCTCATTTCACATAAGCCCCTCCCATTCCTGTCCACCCACGCTATATAGCCATATATTTGTTATTCATACTTCCTGAAAATCTACCTACCAAAAGTTTATATAAGTGGTCCTAAAATTTAATTTTAAAAATTAGGATTTAGAAAATTCGAAACTATTTTATATACATTTATATTATAGCTAGCTTTGATAAACCATACGTTTTTATTTATATTGAAACGAGCTAATGGAACCCTTGTCGCCATCTTTTGGCAACCGGTGTTCAACAATATTATCAAATGTTCAAAATTTTCAAGTTATTAAATATCTTAATTATAATTGATTTAAACAACGCATCATAAATTCATATATTTAAAAGTATTAGCAAAATCATAATAGTAACTACCATTATGGCACTTGTATAAATATGTAAATTCATTGTATACAAAATTAATGTTATTATGATTGCTAACTGTGAAGATAAACATATGTAAATACCTTAATTATTAATCTATAATTATTAGGATTATCTATCAATTATCTGTCGTGATCGATATCGTTATCATTACAAATAAATCCATTTATCATAACAAGTAATCTTTTTTTCTTAACTCAGTCCCTCTGATCTACTGGAGCTGTACCATGCTTAATCGAGCACGTACTTTTCAGTCTTTACCCCTGTCCACCAACCCTACAAAGCAGCGACACGTTGGTATCTTCATACCTGCCTGGAGAACCGATCAACGGGGCATCTTCGCCACCAGTCCCTTTTCAATATAATTATATAATTTTATTTAAATATTTACAGTCTGAAGATATAATCAAAATCGAAAAGCGTGTGCCTTTGAAAGTTAATGACATCGTCAGGTGAGCGATTCGCGAAGTTAGCGTATTGTTTTGTCGGTAGTCGTCTTGAAAATTACGAATCATTCCCGGTCGACATCGCAAGACAGCAGCTGCCAGTAGAGTGGAAGACGCTAGAGTAGTAGTGACAGGCCACTTTGAACGACCACGCCGCCTAGTCTCTTACTACATCACTGTTCGATCGCTGGCGCTTCAGAGGAGAAAACTCGAAAAACGTTACCCAACTCCATGGCAAGGTAGATTTTCAAGAAGTATAAATAATATACAGAACTATATAGCGCGGGTAGACAGAAGTGGGGGTAGTGTTTAAACGGTGATTTGCCCACTCAAGGGTTGATTTCTCACTATTTTGAAAAAGTGGGCGTGGTTTTTGAATGGGTGGGCAGAGCCTCAAAAGGGTTAGGGATGAACTTCTCTTGTCGAGTACTACTCGAAGGGACTCTTTCCTGATATTTATAGTCATTGCACCTAGTTTGTGGTCATTGATCAAAATTTCATATTTAAATGATTGTATTAATAGTATGCGACCATAACTTTTGGGGTCCGCCAGAAAAGCCGATGACCGGAGGTCAGGTTCGTGAACTACTCTACCACTTGGATACAAATTACATAACTAAAATGTCAGTTTCCAATCGCTAACCTATGATAGTACGGACCGGTTGGCTTTTATTTTTGCGTGAAGCTGGAGAAACCATTGCATATTTATATATTTATTATCAGCATGACCTGACAAGCAAGTCTCAAGCCACACCTACCAAAATTTTTATCTAAATGTACTGTTTAAGAATATGCAAGCGGATTCTCAAAATTGCTTCTGTAGACGGAGTTATGAACGTTCAAAGTTCGATTTTTCAAATTTTGGCTTTTACTTTCTGTTAAGCTGGTGTAGCCAATATATTTACATATATTTGTCATCAGCATGACATGACAAACAAAAGTCTCAAGCCACGCCAACCTCCGGCCACTTTTAAGCTCCGACCATCAACAAATTTAAGCCGCACCCGCCAAACCTTTCTTAAATTTCCATCTAAATATACCATTTAAGAATATGCAAGCGGATTCTCAAAATTCCTTATGTGGGCGAAGTTATGAATTTTCAAAATTTCGATATTCCAATAGTAACTAGTACATCATCTATGTCTAGTTTTTCATGTTATCTTATTTACTATATATCGACACGTGTTTTGATTTTTTAAATAAGTGTTTTAAATTCAGTTTCTAGTGAAAATTGTTTTTTGTGAATTTTACTCACGCTGGTTTCACTCTAAGTGTAAGTCTAAATACTTGCTATTTTATTTATTAAGGTTTTTGAAGTAAATTTAATCAAAATTGAGATTTTCAATTTAAGTACTAAATACCACAATTTTTTATTTTATAAATTTTATAATTTTATTTTTATATTTCACACACATTCATTCATACGAAATACACTAAACGTGCTCATAGGCGGATGGACTCTCCATTGTTGGATCGTGATACAAGTCTAGCTGGAGAGACCAGAAGTGGTTACTTTCGTGTAATGATTACCTTCGGGTCCGAGCACTATCCCGTTTGTAACAATGCGGGAGTACAATGTTTAGTGTTAGAAATTGAAATGAAAACTCAAATTACATCTAATATTGTCCCAAATTTCTGACAAAATTTTCGGCTGTGTACTTCCTCTTCCAGAGTAATTTTACTAATATTCAACAAAATGGCACAAAATCAATTACAAAAATTCTATGACATAAGACTTAAGCTAAATAACTTCTCAGATGTAGAATCTATAATTGAATTCTTAGAGAGGTTTAAACTCATTCCAACCAGAGATTATGCTGCCACTCATGCCCGATGTACAAAGTGTTCATCTCCAATGATGCCGACGAATGATGCTAAAATGAAAATTGGTTGGAGATTGAGGTGTGTGAATGAAATATACCGCCATTCATGCAGTCCACTCAAAGGAAAATGTTTTGAAAGAGCCCATCTAACATTGGTCAGTATGAATCAGATGAGAATTTTTATTTTAAGTATTTTCGACAAGACAACTAAATGTTTGTTTCATGTCACGATTTGTGTTCCAGGTTCAAATTATGGATTTAATTTTCTGCTTTGTAAAGGAATGCCGACACTTGAGTTTGCTTGTGATGTCGTTGGATGCACACCAAAAACCGCAGTCGGCTGGTGGGTTTTTATGAGAAAGATATGTCGTCATAACGTAAACCATTCCAACAAAATAAGCTTTCCAATGGCTCAGGTTGAGATCGATGAAACACATCTTTACCACCTGATATACCATCGTGGTCGTGGCCTTGGAGATGTGTGGGTTGTCGGTGGTATTTGTAGGGAGACAAAAGAAGTCTTTGTGGTGAGAGTTGACGATAGGAGCCAAAATACCTTAGATGATATCATTCGTGAAAGAGTTGGGCCCGGATCCATCATTTTCACCGATGGCTGGCGCAGATACACAGGAATGATGAATAGACTCGGTCATAGCAATTGTGTAACAGGTATTGCAGGGCACTTCATTTGCAATCATCAAGTTGGATACACTGCAGACGACATCACTCTAGAGTCACCCAACAATACTCCTGGCGTACTAGAAGTCAATACGAATTTCCATTGAGCGTCTATGGAGAGATTTGAGAGCCACCATAAGGTTAACTCAAGAAAATCGAGATATTGATGGCTACGTTCATCGAATGACAGATACATATATCGAGCTATGCATGTATTTTAGGAATATGTAATTATCACATAGACATTTAATTTTGATCGAAACTTTTTACTCTCAATCCTTTATTCTAGTATGAAGAACGTCAATCGAAATGGCGATAGATTTAGACGTTTCCTTGAAGATAGCAGTGCTTTATATCCTTTCAATGCTTAAGCTTGCTTCCACCAACCTTTAGCTTCAATCACTTCAATTACTTCAGTTTCCAGCTTCAATTCAGCTTCTGATACAGAAATCGATTCTGATAAAGATTATTTTGAAGCTCTTCCTGATTAAGCTCACCAAGTGTTCTCATATCTTCAAATCTTGTATTAAGAGTGAAATTTTTTATATAATCTTTACTACGAAATCTAATAAATATAAAATAAATTTGATGAAATTAACTTAATTATTGTGTTTCATTTCATAAACTCATTACTTCAAAAACTTAAATAAATGCGATGCAATTTATTAAATAATATAAATCATTATAATTTATTTGTATAGACAAATTTGAATATACACTAGACATTGATAAGATTTTCGAAATTTCTAAAATCTTGCAAAGTCTGGAAACTTTTATAGGAGCGTGTAAGAAATCAACAAAACTTAAAAAATAACCACTTTATTAAACATAATGATAAACCACAATACAACTTTATAAGATTTCACAGGATTTTTAACACAGGAGAAAAGAGCGAAAAATCTAGGAAAACACGACATTTAAAAAAAACAATAGGCGGGTTGAATAGGAAGATACTTTACAATGATAGGCTTAATCTTATAAGGTCAATAACACATATAGCTAGGATTGGAAGACTGTATTGTATAACTAGAACATACTTAGGCAGGTCTTAGCAGTTGAGATATGATTATTATCAGCTATTTTCATAATTTGTACAGTTTAGACAAGCATCCAAAGATTTCTTTGGTACAACCAAAAAGTAATCTTTAAATTACCAAATAAATTTTGACATAATGTGATTTATGAAAATTAAAGTTTAGAGGTATATGTTATTACAAAAGTATTACAGTATAGGTTAAAATAAGAAACTTAGACGTTATTACAATATTCGTGATTATTGAGATAAAATAACAAAAAAATATTAAAACGTACATTTAGAACGGACCCAGTGAAGGTAAAATTCACAAAAAGCAAAGAACGATGAAAATAAGTCTATGGGATTCTGTTTATCCATACACCCGGGATCTCAGGATATATTTTAATAGAGGTCACAATCTTGACCAAAATTGTCAATGGGCCCACCTCTATATAACTTATAGTTTATCCTCTAGATGTCCTTAAAATAAACGTTTAAAATGAATCTTCTATTTTCTCTAAGGATATTATAGATATCGAAAAACGGGGTTCATAATTGTAATCAGCGTTAAATTCTACATCGAAATCATATATCATATACACAATTTCAAAACTAATTGCGACACTTTAAATGGTTATAACTCTATAATGAGTAGAGCAATTTTAATGGAATTTTTTTTCAAAATAATCTAGAAACATAGAATTTTATCACAAAAGAAATCATTTAAATATCTTAATAAACAAAAAAGTTATAAAAGAAAAACGAGAAATTCATATTTGTTTAGATAATTAATGGATAGATTTATAAAATAAAATACTTTTAACAAAGTATGTGTGAAAATAAATCAAATTCATGAAATTATAAATTAATATCAATTAATATCGTGTATAACTTCCATTAGAACCAATCACTGTTTGCAATCGACGGGGCATTGAGTCAATCAAATTGATGAAATATTGATGCCAAAAAACATAAAATCAATACTTACCGACTTCTCGACAAATCGTTTCTCGTCTCTTGTTTTGCGCTTTCAATTCAACGAAGTGCCGGAACATCATTTCCCGTTCCTGAATTATTTTTGGCCCGCGGGACATGATATGATACAAATTCACTCAATTATAATAAAAATAATAATAACCATTAAACAAATGAATTGAAGACAATTTGTATTCAAAACGTAAAAAATGCCATCAACAAATTATGTCTAATTAATTAACATAATAATAATTTTATTAAATTAAAGGTGCAATTGTTCATTTATATAAGATATGAAACATATTTATTATAGATTTTGATATTTCCTTTAATAACATTTTAATTTTACAAGATATTATAATGGTTCCTGATGTAAATAAATTCTATATGTTTACTGGTTATTTTGCAAAAAAATTTTACTTAATTCGGTCAATCGGTTGGAAAGTTATATCGATTTAAAGTGTTCCAATTAGTTTTGAAATTGTGTGTATAATAAAAAATCTTAAAGTGGAAAAATTCGATATAAAATATTTAATGTAGAATGTCTCGAAAAGTATTCGATATAAAAAATTGGATTTCACATTCGTAATCAGCGTTAAAAAAATACATATAGATCAGTTGAAGTCAATTTACCCGAGATACCAATTCTCGCAGAATTTTCAAATGATATCTGCGTGGAATTGAAGGACCAAGAATAAGTATCGGCGGCGACTCTTAGTGGTGTTGAGTGGGGGCGGAGGGTGGGGTCCCCACCTATGCATTAATGTATCAATAATAACAAATAATTATATCTTATATTACATAATTGATAGCCAGGGTTTGTCAAACTTCTTTAAATATTAAATTTTAAAAGTAGACTCATTAATTAGTGTTCATAAGTTACAGAAGTCATTTAAACTTAAAACCATGTTTCGATTGATTGAGTTGAGGAAGTCTGTGCCCCTCAGTCCCTTCTGTCTTCGCCACCGCTACTACAGTAGTCGCTCACTCGATATATGGCCTAAAACATATAAGTTAAGAAAGTGTTCTACATCTCATTTAATTGATTAGACAATTGATTCTTACACATCATAATTGTTTTGAAGGCATAATAATCAACTGTTATTAGATGAGACCAATAATGTTACAGTTTCGCAAACTGTTATTAATATCTGTTTATTAATATGGAATGGGACTATTTACTATGATTGACTAAAATAAATAATCTCTAGTACATGTTAAAAGCGATATCAAATTTAGAAAATATTTATCCTACTTAAAGCACGTAACCTGTTTGGCACACTGTTTGCATCAAGTTTCAGAGTTGCATTAGTTTGGAGAACAAAGATATAAATCAATTAATTTCTGAGGCCAAATCTATTCTATCAAAAGCTCCCATTAGGAAATATTTCAAGAAATTAACTGGTCCACCACCAAAAGTAGTTATCACTTATTGGGGCACTTGGTTTGACGCTGTTTTTTATCACATCATAAACTTTGATAAAGTTTATGAATTCGTAAAAAACTTAAAAGATAAAAGTGAACCCATTAAAAATGCCAAAACATTGTTTGAAAGTTCAGGATTGAAAAGGAAATTAATTGAGCTAAACAAATATAGATTTCTCACTGAAGCTATAATAGATATTCAGACTGATGGTTTGAAATTAACGCAACAGTTAAAAATACTAAATGAAGTGGCCGATCGATTATCTGGTGCAGCACTTGATAAGTTTAATAAATCATTAAGTAAAAACCCAAATTTAAAAGAAATACAAAATATTGATACTTCTTTTCAATTGTTATTAGAGTTTAAATATGCACCTCCTGTATCGTTTCAGTTGAAATATTTTTCAATGTATAAGTCGTTATTAAAAGATAACAGCATGGGTTTTACTGAAGAAAATACTGAGAAAATGTTATACGTAAATTACGATAGCCTTTTATATAAATAAATTCTCAAATATGTTTATAAAATACCACCGAAATTTACACAGACTTTTGAAAATTTGCACCGAAAATTGCACCAATTATCACAAAAATTTTCACCGAAAAAGTCAGCCCTGATAATGACTTATTAAAACATTAAGTTTAGGTATTTTCTTACTTCAAATTTCAGGTTCTGAAGTGTTTTCAAGTTTTGCTTACACTAAAACAACTGATTAAAACAAATTTGAAGTAAAGAAAACATTTTCAATGCTGTCTTCCCAATTTATAGACATTGACTTTTAAGACATCCACCTTTATAGACAACCGATCGATAGACATTTTGCATCGTAGACTTTTCATTCCATAGGTTAATTTTTCGCTAATGGAGATTCTGGTTATTAAGGAGATTGTTGATGTTAATTCTAATCAATCTAATTAAATGTAATTTTGAAAAATAATCACTTTCCCCTTGGTTGATTCAATGAAACTTAATTCAGACATAGTTTTCAGATAGATTAAACAAACTTTAACCAATCTATAAAATTCAGGTATAAATATGCAGAAGAATTCTAATTGAATAACAGATTAGTATATTGAACTGAATAGACTCAAAATAAGATTCACTTCTTATTCAATTAAAAAAATAGTTGAATGGGTTTGCATTTTGCACGTGTTAAATACCTTAAATCTCATGATATTATAAGATTGGTAGATATGAGATTCAATGTGCTTCATTTTCAGTTTGATATACAATTATTTCAAATTTCTCAGATATGTGAATAAATTGAAAGAATTATTTTGAATATCTTAAAAATTTGTCCATCAAGTGAAATGTCTATAAAGTTTCTATCAATTGGGGTATAACCATTTTCGACACATAACTATATGAAAGATTTCCGTTAATTATATTTTAATCAGACAATAAATTTTAAAGAGAAAAATGTTCTCAAATTACACGAATACTTATTTTAGAGGAGAAAAATTTAAAAACTTAGAAACAGTTAGATTTCAAGTTAGAATAACAAATACTAAGTCGTAAAATTTCGAATTCCAATAAACATTATCAAATTTTCATTCTTTATACTGATTTGTTGACAGAATTCAGTTTATTGTAGTGAAAGGTCGATTCCACAATAGTTCTTTGTCTTATTAATAGATTCTATATAGATAGTAGAACATTATAGAAGATCATTCTTCTGTAATCCAAATATAAGATCTGAAGGATTCAAATCAATCGAAAAGTAAAGTTTGAGAGAACTAATAGTTTAGTGGAAGGTCTATAAGCATCAGATGTCTCTAAATATCCAAAGATCACAAATCGGTTATATTAAGCACCGGTTGTTCAGTACTACGCATGACATCAGTCGTAAAGACTAGCGTTCGGCCTCACTCACAGCTCAATCCACTCGAACCACAGCTGTAGAGTGAGATACCTTCGAATGCTCTATTATTCGTTAGAACAACTTATGCGTATTTTTCTGCTGCAAAACTTTTAACTTGTTTTAAATGAAAAACAGATTTATTGAAATCAAAGTGAAAGTTCTTAGCGGTTACTAAATGTTCTGTCAGTTCAGTCGAAATATACTTGCGACAAATATGTGTTTTGAGTGAAAAACAATTGTCGAGTGTAAATGTGCGAAAATAAAATGATTTATAGTAGAAACTTAATGTTATCATCAAATGTGTGTAAGGATTAAGTTTTGAGGACATCAGTTTTGAGGACATCAGTTTTGAGGACCAACACAGTAAAGCCTTTCTGCAAAGAGTTTTGAGTAAAAAGAAAATTTTTCCGTATTTTAGACCTTTTCTTAACGATTGGGCAAAAGTTGCTAACATCAGTTAAGCAAAACTCTAAGGATTAAAGTTTTTCAAGTAATGAAGAGTCGGACTTTAACGGTGCGAATAATGGTTTATCGCAACCTAAATGTGTTGCACAAGATTTTAATTATTCAAACACTACTTTGTTTTGGTGAGTCAAAAACTGCTCTTTTCTTACAAACCAAACCCAATGTTGCTTCTAAACTAACGTTGAGGACATCAAAAATGAAACCATGAGCTCTAGAATAAGCAAAACAACCAAACAATACAACAATCGTTTAGTAGATTAGATTTTCAACAATATATACAATGTTTTTGGTGCGTTGTATGAGTTACACAATTTGAATACAGAGTCTTTTGTTGTTGGCTAAAGAGATGACACTTAAGTTATTGAAATAAGTCAGTCGAGTGTTTCTCACTGTTGAAAACTAGCGACTCGTTTACCAGTAGTAGAAGTGCGACAAATGAGCCATAAAACAATACGCACTTCATTCTAGAGATATATACAGCTGGGGATTAAATAAATATATACCACTTTTTTAGAGCACTATTTCACTGATTCTATGTTTGCCAAATACTTCTCTTTATTGTTGTGCAACACTTTAACTTTTTAAAATCAACCAATTGCACAACACGTCAAATGTGGCACTTATCTCATCAACTTTTGTGTTGATCGTCAAAATTGAAGACAATATACTCGTGATAATTGAGGCGTCAATTATTTTGTTTCAGATTCAATTTGGTATAACTTCTTTATGACCATGTTTGGCAAATTTCAATCGTTTAAAGCTTTTTACTCAATCAAAAGTAGTCCAATTTGTGAATGAGTTCTTATCTCCTGATTGTTTTGTGATTATTTTGAGTTGAAACAAGTTTTTCACATTTTGTTTTCAAATATAATGATTTGATAATATGTTTGTTTGAATGAATACGATTAACAGATTATCTTTAGTTAGTATCCTCTGATAGAGATATTTGAAAGAAAACGTGGCAAACGAGGACTGATTGTCTGTAATGGAACGTACAGAGTGTTCAGTAATATTGGTTTGTGTGAGACTATTATTTATTGCAACGTTTATTCATTATTCCATTAGATAAGAGTTAGATCTAGAAGCCTATACTTTACTTCAGAATAATGCATAGGAATAGATGTGAGAGATGTGCGATCCTATGCTTTCAAATTCATATTACGGACAGTCCGAACGAGTTCACAATTTTTCATATCGAGTCTAAACGACTTGACTGCTGAAGCCAGACCGATATTGTTGAGGCTGACTCTCATATCGACTTATCCTAACCTAACTTTTTATGCTAAAAACGTAAATATGAGTTATGCATTTACTTCTAACATGACCATCTTCAACAATATCGGTTTTATTTAGTCAGTAAAGCATTATTAAGATCTACTCTTTGGATCTACACTTTGAATAAAACCAAAAATTATATGAATCGTTTGTATATCGTATTAATGAAATGACTGTTCCTATAGAATAAAGATTTTGATAGAATCATTTTCTAAAAGACTAATCTAAAGGATCTACAAATGAAAATTGAGACGATCAAAATTGATTCATAGTTATGATGACTTAAAATTAGAAATGGAATATAAAAATGAATTCCATAACAAATATATGAATCAATATGAAAGAAAATATAAATTTTGAGTTTTATTTTTAGTTTTGTATCAGACCTATTTGATTTATTTATTTATTTGATATGAGTATTTAGATATTTTTCAAATTTAGAAACTCTGAGCAAGGTTTTGGATCAATCACATATTGACGATTATAGAGTCACAGCTCTATCTATCTGTTTGATCTGTTATGTCTGTTGATATCTACAAAAAAATAAATTCATATCTAGCTAATCGATAGGAAAAACGATAGTTTATTACAAGTTAGTTTATCCAAAGAAGAGCACAAAATATATAAATGAATGTCATAATATGTTCGAATATAGTGTCGCAAATTTTACTAACTTTCAAAGTATATCATTACAGTTATTGCAGTTCTTTAATTAGTATTTTATTTTTAGGTTTTACAAAACTAATATTCATCTTAAATAGATGTAGCACTTCAATAGTTTCAATCATTTCAATCCTGAATAAAAAGTTATTCCTTAAGAATATTGAGTACTCCTCTATTGAATTGAATGAAAGCTGTACTCGATTTGATACACTTTGGATTTGTTTGGAGACTAAGAAAACTTGAAATGTATGAAACAAGACGTTGGCTTAAAATTTGAGTTAAGTTCAGTGAGTAATAGGAGGCAGTCATAACTTAATTAAGAGAGTAATCGCGCAAAAGTCAGTCGAACGAATAAAAGCTGAGGTAATATTTCGATAATTAGATTTATACAAGTTAATGGATGCAATATTACAAATATCCGCTCATTGTGTTCATTGTGTAATGCACCCAAAACTTTATATATTTATACATTATGTCAACTTTTGCAAAGCCAAACAAAATCTCTTTACTCCTCCTCTGTTTTGTTTTCTTATAAAATCGCAAAATCTTTACTCAAATCCACACTTTAATAGAATATCAATTAATTATTAATTGAGAGCTACGACAAAATCAAAACATGTTATACAGAAATAACTTTGACGACAAACTCTTTTAGACTCCTTTTTATAAATAGATTGACTGAAAATTTATCGTAAAAACTACTAAAAGCAACGAAAAAAGCGGAAAATAATTGTGAAAATCATTGTGATTGTGATATGACCAATGATTTTGTGAGTAATTCTCGAATTGTTTTTAGAGTCGAATTTAGAGTGAAACATGAAAACATGCCATTTGTGTAAAATCAGAGACATGTCAGGCCTTTACAAAAAACTGATTGCGTTTAAATGCTTTTCAGAGAGTAGAAGATAAGAGAGAAGGACAGAGACAATCAGAGAGAGAGAGAGAGAGAGAGAGAGAGAGAGAGAGAGAGAGAGAGAGAAGGAGAGGAGATGGAGAGCAATAAAAACGATGCCTTTATGAGTAAATAAGAGAGAGGTATAGAAGAAGAGAAGAATGCAATTTATTTTTTGTTTGATTGTGTAATACTTAAACTCTGATTCGTAAGCGTTCGTAAGCAAAAGCTTTGAGTGCACTCTCGCAACAAAATATCTGTAAAGCATTTTTCAGGCCATGTCGTGCCTTTGGTGTTCGTTCAAAAATTTTGCTAAGAATCGCATCGGAAAATCAGTCGAACATTAGTTCTCATGCCCATTGTTTTGATGCCGATTCAGCAAAAAACTATTGTATATGACCTCAGGTAATATACGAGCGTATATATATATATATATATCGCTTATTACTTTGAAATATATGCACTCATTTCACTGTTGGCTTCACTTTTGGCTCTTGCCTTTTCTAATGACTAAATTTATCATTCCGTCATTTCTTTATTCTAATTGTATTACTCTTTCAAAAAGTATTTGTTCGCATTGTTTCTCATTGTTTCTCACATCTGTATTATTTTACGTCAAATAATCGCATTTCATACTCTCTTTTAAAATTTGATTTGATTTAAATTGACTTAAATTCATACAATTCTAATAAACCTTATGAACGGAGCGTCTATTTTGTTTGAAACCTTTTCACATCAATTTGTTTTAAGGTGAGAATCAAAAACTTTGTTAAAACAAACTTCACTCTTTATAACAAAGTTGTTTCATATGAGACAACATCTGAAAGCGTTCTAATCACAACTTATTACTAAATATCAAGTAATTGTCAAATTGTAAAGTTTTTACAGCATAGCTCATCACAAATGACATCAGCTTTTCTCTCAAAGTTTGAAAAATGAAGAATCGAAATGCCAAATATTATGCGATTAATATAAATATATGTGTGGAGCACATCATATTATTCTGATTGATAACCAAATGATTAGAGGATTAAATGAATTCCAAATCTTAAAACATACTTTAATGGACACTATAAATATTTAGAGAATACGAAGGTATAAAAATGCATCGAATAATTGGTACAAAATGTTCGAGTTAATAATTGATAGGAACTGTGTTTGAATGAAGAAAGTCGCAATAATCCATATTTTAGTGATCTGCGAATTACTGTCTATCTATTGAATAATTGTTTTGAATAATAAATGATTTTTAGGCCAATATTGCGAATAAGGCCATCGATTAGTGCTTTTGCTCTGTTTTTGCACTAAAAGCAGAGACTAGTTTTGCTTAAATTTGTTTCGCGAGTTTTGTCATAAGTTAAGATCGAAGTTTGGCGATGTCTTTGGCCGATGCCGTCAAATGAGGTAAAATACCTAAAGTGGGAGTATATCTGACTGCAAATTAATGCTCTGCGACCCCATTGTATCCGTCGCTTAACGAGAAAATAGATTTCTTTTCGACTCGCATTTCAGTTTGATTTTATAAAACCAGAAAAGATTTTCGAGTCAAAACCAAAATAGGTTTTGCAGGCAAAACTAGAATGACTTCAGAAGTACAAAACTGTTTTAGCAGATATCCGCTATTCAATTACATTTAATCGGGTCTTATGGGATAAAGTGATGGAATGCAAAATATGCAATTATAGAGTAGACAATACTTCGCTTATCCATAGGAAATAGTGATAATCTAACCTAACCTAACCCAACTTAATCTAATCTAATCTAATTTTTATTTTTGTTTTTATAGTAGTTGTTGAGGAATGTGGCAAAGCCTAAAAGTACGATTTGACTGAATTCTAGTGATTGATTTAGAGTGACTGCTCCAATGCAACTGTAATGCCATCGTTTTCCAGTTCCCAGTAGACTAACTTTTTTGAATATCACATATATAGCTATGGGTTATATAAGAGTTTTTGCATTTTTAAAATTAGATCCCAATAATGCAATGCCAGTAACAGCTCTTATCTAAAAGACCGATATCTACCTTTCCAGCCATAAAATTACAATCAAATTGCATGTTATAAATTAATAATTAGAACCAACAATTTGAAACAAAAATTAAGTTACTTTAAAAATCAATTCATAATTAATGATTTGAATTCATATTCATCTCGTCACTATATTGACACACAATCCAAATACTAATTAAGTTTGGATTAACAATTCGTCAAAAGTTGCTTTTAATCAAGTGCAACATTTAATGTCAATAAAAGTTATTATTTTCAAATCCTATGTGTGTGTGTGTGTGAGAGAGAGAGAGAGAGAGAGAGAGAGAGAGAGAGAGAGGACTATGAAATCTATTTAACATAAGATTGAAAGACAGAAAACAGTTTGGATTCGTGTCTTTTAGTGCTTAGAGAAATGATAATTTTCTTTCGATAAAAATTATATAAAATATTAAACGTATTCTTTACATTCAAAGTAAAGGTGCGGACAGTCATAAAAGTTAGCTTTACTGTTGTATAATAGCTTTGCGAACGCATAGTTCACACTAAGGCTGACACAGACTTGTGTTTGCTTTTTGTATGTTTGCTGTCGTTTTCATCACTCGTTTTCATTACTTTCGGCTATGGATTCGAAGCAACAAAAAATTAACAAAACAATAACAATCAAATAGTCATATCAAATGATGTCAGATGATGTCAAATGACGACAAGCTCTGAAAATAGCTTTACTTAATTATTATTAAGAATATGAAAGATTAAAAATACGAAAAGCGCTGACCTGAAAACCGAATGTATTTGTTTGCCCCGTACTTACTCCTCTGTAAAAGAAGTGACAAATCTTCAAGGAAATCATTTTACAGCTGATAGGCTTTGCACTGATAGGCTTTGTACTGATATAAACGCACACATTGTGTATAAGATAAGTCAGTATTACTTAAGGCATTTTGTTTGAAACTGTCTTAAAGATAGTTATGTGGCTTTGCTTTCACTTCAATATTAAGTCAAACAGGAATTGAAGTCCAAACCATTGTCTTATTCAACGATCAAAACCATAAAATCAATACAAAATCGTTTGACTATTGCTATCGAGTTGAATGAGTTATTGTGATCTATTCGTAGTTTAGTATTTAGTGACATATAGTTTGGAAGCAATACTGACAACAGATCACAGAATCCCTATCGGTTTGACCCAAACTCATTTCTTAGGCTAAGGGACTATTGAATAGGAATTTTGCTCAGAGCTAAAGAACATCATTTTTGAAATATGGGTTCAAGATTTATTTGATAACAAAACGAATAATGTTTCGTTTGAGTCGCACTCACAAAGCAAAGGCGTCCTAACATTGGATAACATTTTATTGTTGTGGTGCTTGTCGTGCGACAGAATTGTCATTGTTGTGGATTACGCTGTGGTTTATGTTGTAGTTTTTGTTGTTCGTGCTGTACAGCTGTAAAGATTCACAGACACTCCGAGCCGATTAAATTATTTCATATTATATTATGAGATTCTCGAATCATCCATAAAGAAACTTATTCTCACTTATTCTACTTATTCTACTTATTTTGTTTACTTTTTGTTGTGATCCTCCAGTGGGACGAAACGAACTGCCATTAATTAACTTCTGATGATTCTTAAACATTTTCTTTACTCATATTACGAGTTATATCTATACTGATAAAGAATAAAAATAATTATTGCAGAGTTTAATAAATAACTTGCAGTACTTCCAGAGATGTATTCAAAAATTTCACTTCTGTTAAGATTTTGGATATCAAATAGTGTTATTTGCGAACATATTTGTTCAAAAACTGGTCTAAGATTAATATCTGACTTTAAAAATAGGTTTATTTTCATGTGATTGACTAGAACCCAAGATTTGATTGATTTTATCAATTTGTGCAACTTCTGTGCCAAATGAAATCCTTATTTCTGATTACATTTTACTTACAAAAGGGTGAAGTCCTGAATGAAGTCCTGAATCAACTTCTGATTGCGAGTAAAAGCAGAAAATTAGTGAAAGTAAACCAAAAATTTTGAAGACAAAAACCAAAACCTATGAGTTGAACTCTAAATTACGAAAACGATGTCGTACCCAATAAAAGATTGGGTTTTGAGCTTTAAAAACATTTGATGTGAAGAATACACATGACAAGAAAAAAGATATCATAAGTTTTGTTCACTTTATATTATGATTGATCAAAGATGAATTTGTTTCAATTACTTTATCATAAAAGCAATGCCTCGAGGATATTGAATTCAAAATTAAATATTTGAAACTTTACAGATAGAAAAATGTCAGAAATAAGCTTAATATAAGATTCCATATCGATGTCAGTAACTCGTACTTAACAAACTAGATTTTCATAAAACTAAATAATTTGAAGATTTTCGAGTCATTCAAGCAGAAAACTGTATATAAATTCAAACGAGATTTGGTGAATAGCGTGCGGCCAAACGCCTGGATACAATTGATTTGGGAGTGCGATCTAATCATTTCGTTAGCTTTAAGTGTATAACAATCTTAAGTTTGTTGCTTTGATCGCAAAAATTGCATTAACTCAAACAAACTATTTTCTAAAGTTTTGGTTTTTCAGACAAAAGTTGATTTACTGCACAAATCAATTGAAGTGAAATGGACTTAACTTCATTTCGAAATCCAATACATTAGTAATGAGAAGAAATGAGTAAATTACGAGTCCCAATGGATAAAAGGTTTAAATTTAAGAAATTCTATGCGACATCACAATCAACAAAGTCAACAAAAGAGAGATATAAGAAAGAAGCGAACATAGAAATAGTTTTACATATCCCGCATCGAAATGTGTTAATCAAACTTTGAGCAAATGTAAACTTTGAGAAACTTTTAGTTTCTTATGATAAAAAAGAGGAAACAATTTTGATCACAATTTTGATCAATATTATTGTAGACTAAACTAAATAAGGAAACAATAGGAAGAATAGGGAGAGTTTGACGATCAGAGCTTGAAAATTGTGTACCAAAAGATGTATTTTGACAGTCAAGTGTTGAAGTGTTGGATGTCTTGACGATAGGCACAAACACGAAACCGAAACAGACATTGATTTGCAGGTGAAGGCACGTTAAATATATGGCCAAATTTGGTGTTTCATTTATTATGACCCCCTCCACACCCGTCCACATCGATAATGGCTTTTTGAACCATTTATAACCGAATTGACGTATTCTTACACAACATCTACAATATTACTCGTGCCATACATATAACGGCACACATAAGAGCACACATATAACACACACATTCCCGTTATGTATCAACAATACCACTACTCTTAGCACTAAAAACTTTTACATTACAACTACTCTATACTTACCACATATACGCCATGCCAAAGATTAATAGCTTTAATCATTCACTACAATTGAATGAATGGCAAATCTGCGAATCATTTTCTTTAACAATGATCAACATTAATATCCAAATTAATCATGAATTAGATCTAAGCGAATAACAGCATTACTGAAGTAGACCGTAAGTTATACAATATATTTATTCCCTGCTGTTTTCAAATATTTTCTTTCTCTCACTTTCGATCTGAACTGAACTAAACTGAACTGAACCCTACCCACAGATGAAAGCTTTATAAACAAAGATTTAGTGTAGGGAGTAGTGAGAAATTCACTTTTATCTCATGTATTATGACTTATGATTCCCAGTTTTGGTTAGTGGCCAACTCTTAATAGTCTACTGATATTTCGGTTTCGTTCTTTCGCCTTAACTTATTTTTGGAAAAGTCAACCGAATATCAATTGAATCATAAGTTTGTTTCCCTGTATTTTATTTGAAACATCAAAAACAGTCACAAAGTGGTCACAATTGACTCGTGCAGTACTACTGCTCTTCCATATTTTACATTATTTATCAAGTTTTTCATAAGGTATGTGACGCCTCATCCCCTAAACAACATTCCCGCGTCGCTTTCACTTTGAACTACTTAGATTTCGATTCAATCGTGATCATCGCTTCCACACTATTCATCATTTGTCCACAAGTCATTACAAATGATTTATCGACTTTTGCTTATTCAAATTTCAGATGTTTTGCTTATCTCATTTCGATTGTAAACAATAAGTTCAAGTTTATTAACATTCGATTCGTTAGTTTATCAGAAAATATCATTTTGAGTAAAACTACAGAAACTAATTGAATAATTATCTGAAATGGTTAATAAAAAAGATAGTAAACTAATAAAGTTACATAATTTGATGCAAATCTATGGAATTTAATAAAGAATTTAATAAAAGCGGTCATATATAGAGAAGAAAGCGATCGGCCCCTAAAATAACAAACTTATGGTATTTACTTATTTTAATATTCTGGTCGCACAAAACATATATAATATTTGGTGCATTCAGTCATTGAGTGAGAGTCAGAGTCAGGTATTGTAGAATCAGAAGCAAAACAATTTTATACAGTACTCATCAAAATTGATGACAACCTCTAAATTCCAGTATTTGTTCAAAATCAAGTTCTGACCGTTCGCTCAAACCTATTACAGTGAAACCTGTTCAACTGGGCGTGTAGTTAGGTCGTTTTAAAAATAATTAACAACTAAACTATACTTTCCCATAGCACTTTTATGCTGTTTTAAATAACCCTTTAAGTCAATGTGAAAGTTATGCAGTTTTACTGTAGAATCAATTTTAACTGAAATTCTATTTTTCTAGATTTGAATGGATAGCGGTTTAATTTGCAAATATGTACATAAACTTTATTAGTTATAATTGAAATCAATTTAAAAACTCATCAAATCATACTTTCAATAAAGTAAGGCAATAAAACATATCTTCATTTTTTTACTATCTTGCATTATGTCACTCAAGTCAGAAATGTTTTTCAATTCAAGTTTGCAAACAAATCTTCAACACAAAAGTAAAACGGCAGACATTACATGACTTGTGGCAAATCAAAATGTATTGAAAGCTAGAACTTTTCAAAACGAAAGAATATTGTGCTAGAAGTAAGTTTAGGTCGGGCTGAGTTGAGTTAGGTTGGGTTAAATATTATTTTAAGGACTTTTGCTACAGACTGTAAAAATGAAAACTATTGGAATGTATGGTATTATTACTGCAGCGATAGTGTGTAAAATATTGTGCAACGAAAAAAATAGACTTTCAGTCGTTTTGTATTTGTTTGAAGTCGCAAAACTAATTTCCGCTCTCTTTCTGTCTCTCTCTTTATTATAATTCGATAGAAGTACAAACTTTTACTTATGTGACTCGCATTTCTTATTTTTTGTTCGCTCGCTGTTTGACAAAAATTTTTTCTTTCAACAAAACGTATGCATTCATTTTTTGCACATTTTTGCACATTTTGTGCACACTTTTTGCACACTTGCATTTTGACTGAAAATATTTGCGATTCAGTTATCGTTGTTTCGTATTAGACAACGATTTGTGTTGTAATTGAATTGACGCACATATCTATCATAATGTGATGAACCATTAACACAAACATTGCCTGAAATAATAATAAAAAGTGTTGTGTTTTCTTAATAAAGTTTAGATTTGGTATCATATCTATTGTGTGTTAAGCTTGTTTTTTTATCTGGAAAAAACATTCGAGCGTCTCTTCTACAAACTCATTACAATTTTCACTTTGACACCAGTTATAAATGATTGAATTGTGTAATCATTTATTTATAATTATGGTTCAAATTCTTAGCTCAACAAAAATAATGTCTTACTTTGTTAAAGGAGTTCAGTATTGATCACAATTGGGCAGCACATAAATGAAAGCTAAGCATTAGATTTATAATATTTGATGTAATGAGCACTCTATAAGTCGGTATAAATTCGTAATTAGAGTGCTTTTCAATGGACTCTCTGTTCATTGAAATGATTTTGCAAAATAACAATAATTGTGGTGCTCATTAATAAGTGAATGCGGCAAATATTACAGCAATTAATCTTCTCATTCAACTATTAATCACTAGAATAGGATTTCATTTTTTATCCTTTTTATGTCGAAACTTTTGCCACAATATGTATATATATGACTGCTATATATATGACTACTATATATGACTTCGATATAGACCACAGTATAGACTACAATATGTGGCGACGGTTTATAGCGTTCGTGTTTCATTATAATTATATGCGTTTCAAATTTTGTCTTTCCGTCTATTTGTCTCTTCTTTTTATTACTTGTGATTAGTTGAGCACAACTCGCATAAAACCTTTTCCTATCATTTCATCGAACTATCAAATCATTTCTAATCTTTTTGTTCAAACCGTTTGTTTAATTTAATTGTAAATTGTTTTTGTTTTAATTTTACTTCTTTTTGTCATTATTTACTAAGTTTACTGATTTTGGCATAAGCCGAAAACGAGAGACTCCTTGATGTAGTTGCCAGAAAAATTTAGACATAGTTTAGATATTTTGATTTGAATTCTCACTGTGAAGCGATCAGTTATTTTGTCAAAAGTATGATCTGCAGTAAAATCTGTCAAATTGTTGATGTGATCCGAAACAGACCTCTTTTTGTAAACGTTTTTCTACTCAATACTCACTTAAATGTAATGCTTTTGTCTGTTTTCAGTATTTTAAGTAACAGAACCTAATGATTGGTGTCTTGAACGATGGATTGAATTTTTACAGTAAAGTAGAGCGCATTTGTCTTAATTTATACTCAATTAAAAGTATTTTTGTGAATCAGGTTTTCACTAAGTTTAGTTGATTTTTCGTCATTATCGAAAATTAGAGCAGTGGGCAGAATAAATATATATATTGCGCTTATAGAATATTCTTAATGTGATGAACAATGCATGAAATACAGTTAGCTTACTTACGAGATGAAGAGTCAACGTATTCGTTCAACAATCAAAAACTCGTCCTAATGTAGAACTACTTCTTGGGTCATGAAACTGAAAAATTTCAGGTATCATAATCATAACAATAATAGAAGTAAAGTAACCAAATTTGTTTAGTTGCAGATATTTATCGTTTAAAAGTAAGACTAGTGTTTCATTGTTTAAAGCAATGATCTAATAGTGATTTTAAGCTAATATTTTTTTGTCAATCATCATACGATTGTCCTCGGAATCTGAAATTAGAGTTAATTATTGATTGCATAGAGACATAAATATATCTGTAAACAAAGATATACTGCACACAAAGGCTTATATTGTGTGTTCCCAGCCAAAGATTGATTCAGCGTCAAAGAAGTCAGTCAGTTCAGGTGTAATTCAGGTGTAGCGGTAACGTTATTACATTCTATACTGAAATAGTAGACACTTATTGATGAGATGCAGAAAATGGAGAGTTAGTCATAAATACGAGAACTTCCGCAACTGTTTTATATGCAATCAGATGCCAGTCGTAAATCCATTTTTAATAGAGACCCGCAGCTTTCGTTAGCTGTCTCGAACTCCACATTTCACTATCGAGTCAATTATTTAAACAATTTGATTATAATAATTGCGTTGAACACATTTGTCTCACTCTATCCATGATTTAAACTAAATTATTGAAAATATAAATGACTTAATCTGAATTTGAATCCTAGCATTCATTTCGATTATTTGATAGATTTGATTTCCATAAGATTTTACTGATTTTTAAATCGATTCTGAAAAGAACAAATTATTTAAACAGATTTTGGATCAGATTCAACAGAGTTTGACAAATATTTACTCAGAAAAAATAGATTCACAGCCGTCTCATTAGAATTACGCATAAAAATTGCATAATTTAGACTTGACTTAAGTGATGACAGGAAATATTCAACTTTTATGATAATTTTGTTTGAAAATCAATCGTTTGAATAAAAGAAAACTTAAAAGTTTGATACAAGCCGTGCGCTTTCGTGTCGTCAGCCGTTAACCGATTCTCAAAAATAACTTAAACTTTCAGTAGAAGTAACTTAAATTACTTTCTGCTTCATATTTTACTCAAATTTAACCATTTTATGAGTTGTTTAGTGTTCGCAAAACTTAAATAACTATAAATGTCTTTAAATTTGAATGTTAAGTACAGTGAAATTGCTTTTCTAATTGATTAGTTATTTGAGTCTATTTTTCGATAAATAATTATTTTTTATGAGACATTAACTTTCACGACAATTAATTACTTTTTGACAATCGAAAAAACTTCAATTATTTCTCAACATTTCAATTGTTTATTGCAAAAACTGAATAAAACGTTGAATTTGTGAGTAAAGTAATTACTGTGAAACATGATCTCCACTACGGAAATAAAGTGAGTTCTTAGTCCTGCTGTCAGTCTTTAATTTATACATTAGTCGACCACTCTTGCCATCGATTTAGTATTGAGCAAACCTAATATATCATGGATTATGAGTATGCAATCCATAAGCCCAAAACTGTGTTATTCCTAATGCAACCATCACGAATATGAGAGACTTATTTCTCTTGTTATTCAAAAATATTTTGTCATCAATCGTATAAAAAATTGTTCAGTCGTTTCATTCTCTGGACAAGTTTTAAACGAGAGATGCAGCTCAACTTAAGATTTGATATTCTCTTTTGATGGTATGAGGAATGGGATAAAGAATATGAGAGAGCGAACAAATATTGTTAGATTGTTAGCTTGATTTGCGTCAATCATAAACTTTTGTACGATTTCATTATTTTCAGATTTTGTATATTTTTTCTTATGATTCGTTTTATTCGACTGGTATCTTAAGAACTTCTAAAATTACAGTCCAATTCAATTCAATTCTATTGAAGTAGTATAAGAAGTAGAAAAAAGAATATGTTTTTACTTAATATTTTTTTTTATTGAATTTTGTTTTGAATTTATTTTTACGATATATACGATTTATAATAACGATAATAATATATGCGATTGTTATCTATCTGTCGATGTTTGCAACGAATTTCTATAAATTTCTTATACAATAGAAATGCTTTTGATGATTATGACTATGATTACAATTTTTATTCTTATTTTACTTATACTAAAAAATATGGAAATCAATTGGTATTAGATAATCAAACAGCAATTTCTATTTATGCTCACATTATCTGTCGTTTCGTGAACACAATCGACACGCGACTCATATTCTGACTGATATTGCGACCAATATTTGTGCCAATATTTCTACTCTATTATTATTGACTGTACTTCTACTCAATCAAATTGGTCTGAGTTTGTGAGACAACTTTGTGTGATCTTATGCCAAACCACTATATACTAAATACTATCTTATATGACAACAGACACTAAAGACAAGTTGCAATCACTAACATTAATAAGTCTGTTGAGACAAACCAATATATAATATGCCTGTAACGTAGGCAAAGGTAACGGAAAGCGTTTTTCTTTTTTGTAAATACAGCAAAAATAGAGTAAGTTTCACTTTTGTCATAGATAGTTATCGATGTTTTTTAAGCTTATTTCATGCATACTTCACTGAAACTGTGCATAACGTGAGGGCTCAAACACATGAAAGCTGAAACAATCGAACAGCAAATAGAATACAGATCTAAGACTCACACATTTTGTTATACAGATAAATATTTTATGCAATTTGTTTATTCTGTTTGTTTCACTTCGATATTAGTGACAGTACTGTACAAATACTTACTATAAAACTGATTGCATTTGTATTTTTACTTTTGAAGAATCATTAATACAGAAAAACAAAGCGACTAAACGACTAAAACTTTAATACATTACAAGTTCTGAAAGTATGACAACAAATGCATTGAATGGAAATGCATTTTGTATCGTATTTCTAACGAATGAGAAAATGACGTAAATATGTTTGAGATAACTACTTTTTCAGGTGAAATGTTCAAAATACGATACAATTAGATTGAAGGCTCAAATCTGCGTTTATGATTGAATTTGGACTTTATGATATCTGTAAGACTTCAGATTATGTAAGTTTAGCATTAGTTTAGACATTAATTAGAAAACTAACTGCGAGTTAGATAAAGACTAGAATTGAATGTTTCAAATAATGTCCGCTTTGGTCGGCGTTTGGAATATTGGTTTTGCGTGACATTACTTCACATTATTTCACGACAAACTCATATAAAAGCTTTGATTTGAACGTAAGTCCAGTCCACGAATGATCGTTTGAGTGAAAGCACAGTAAAGGCAGAGCTATAATCATACTCTTCACACAATTCTTATGTCATATTCTCTGCCGAACACTAAACCGAACGCTAAACACGCAAACTCTTAATACTCTATAGCCTGATAATTTGTCCCATAAATACTTTTTTAGCTTTTATTCAAGGGCTCAATATATTCGCCATAATTAACGCAACGATTTATTGCTCAGCTATTAATCCTTTTTTTGTGTCAATAGACTTGTCAATGACGTTAAGACTACGACTGGACATACCTTCCATAGCGAGTAGCGGCTCATCCCTTTGGCTTCACTGTGATTACGATTTAGAAAACGATTCTTTATATTCAGTTAAATGGTATCTAAATTTCTGTATATAATATTCAAAAACAATAGAGAATCAATAGTTGGCACAAATTGTGGGCAGAAATAACGGGATGAGTGAGTGCTATAAAAGCTGTCACTTATCTCGTTAGTCGACCAGACGATTGAGTTTCTATCGAATTATTGGTTGTGTCACACTGTTCACAATGTCTTACATTTGTTCAAAGGTATAAAAACAATCTGGAATTTTATCGATACGTCACAGAACCGGACTCAGACTCACCATCTGCAACACCCGACAAGTTCTTCAAGCAGATCGGCATTTACGTTGATGTAAGAATTGCTCTCTTGTGTTACCTCTGATTCCCATGAGTTGCACTTTATTTGACGCTTTGTTCTCGTTTTTCTTATGACTAAAGACCAAAAAATCGAATTCAACACATGTTTTGTTAGAGACGACTGATTTGAACACTGAGGGAACTTTTATGGTTGAAGTGTCCACCACTACATTCAAATCGGTAACAATTGTTTACTATTCATCACACCATTAGTCAATTTTGTCATTTTTCAATTTAGGTCAAACGAGTCAAAGATTTGAGGATTTATGGTACGTATCACTTTCTAAATGTTAATCTTAAGCATAAGTTAAGTTGTGTTTTATCATTCAGTTTAATAATAGCCTTGTTTTCTATGCCTTACCCAACAAACCCGAGATAACGGTCACAGATAACAGTGACATACGGTTTCTTCACACTTACCATCAGATAAGAACAGCAATTATTCAAACTTTAACTCAAAATGATCAACAAATACAGGAGTTGTTGAGAAAAATGCATATCATTTTAAGAACTCGAGTGTTATGTAATAAAAGTGTGTTTGGCAGCAGTTAAATGCTGTCAACTTAAAAATGCACACTATATTACTTTAAGAATTGATTTAATTTTTAAATCAAATAAGAAAAATGAATAGTGAGTCGCGCTTTTATTAAACAAAATTCTTGACGGATATATTTTTTGTCAAATTGATAACAGCGTAAAACTATCTAATTATTTAGTTTAAAAAAATCAATTCATATTCATCAGCACAATAGTGACAAAATTCAATTTGATTTTAGCCTCAGGTCTATTAATTAAAAATGTTTCTTACGCCTTTCAACCTATAATCAGACACACTGTATTAACTTTTAGTTTCATTGATTAACTAAAAATCAAAATTTCTTTATTTCAAATTAAGTTTGAGGCAACGGACTTGGTTGAAAAAACATTTTATTGATATTTTTCAAACAAGAAATATCGAACCAAATGTGCAGTTATGTCAAAATTGTTGATAGCGTTCATGTATCGCAAACTTTTAGGAGTATTGGATATTTCGACTAACATCTTATTGACTCACAGATTCGTGAAATATTCAGACAAAATTCCACTTTAATAGCATTGTGACTGTCATTGAAATTCTAAAACTTAATGAACGTTCAGTCGAACCCATACTCTAACAGCGCGCTCAACGCTGTATTCAGCCAAACGTTACATTTCAGACATTTAGTGATTCTGACATTTATTACAAAAATACTCGTATTGAAAATTAGTTGTAGTATATATCCAACCATTTGGTGACATGAGGGCTAAAAAAGTCAACCAAAACCACATAACAGTCAACAAGATAGTATTTTTTTCATTCGATTATCGCTTATAATGGACAGCTATGGATAGATGTTTTATATTCAATAAATATCTGAACAAATTTCAGTTGATTACAAAGATCAAAATTACTTGATATTGAGATAAAACCACGCTGCAGCGCGTTCTTCCAAACAAATCTTATGATAAATCCTTTTTAGGACAAGTCTTAGGATTTTTCTGTTTCTCAAAACAAAGTTATCTTAAGATTTAAGGCTAAGATTAGAATAAATCTTAGGATTAATTTACACACTTAGAATAACATTAAGTCGGTTTAAAGAGATTTCTGTTTCACCAAAATAATTTTTAAATTTTAGGTCAAAAATTCTTAAATATAGACTAAAAGATAAGTTAACTAAACAGTTGTCTTAATGAGTTATTTGTTTTTTGTTTTCAAATGACAAATAACAGAAATTTTAATATTAGAAAAGAGTGTTTTTAAAGACAGACGAAATCCGTTAGAAGTATTCAATGATAAAGAATGCATTCAAAAGTTTAGATCACACTTGTTTTGTTGACATTTCGCGATAATTTTGTGTTGTTTTGGTCGGTGAGACTCCGTTTAAACTAAGAGAGAAGTCAGTCTCCAATGTGTTAACACTTCGACGAATTAATTTCAGATAAATAGGATAATAAATCAATTTATTTATAATTCATTTAATTTTAACCAAAATCTCTCTGAATTAATTGTTTAATAATGAATTCGAGTTGAATTAATAATTCAATTCATGTAATTTGAAGTTTAGGTAAGAAAAAGCAATGTTTGGCGGTCATTGTTGTAAAATCTATCCTAACTATCCTAAGTTTAAGATCCTCTAATTTTTTTGTGAAACACTTTTAACCTTAGGATTTTCAATATCCTAAGCGTAGGATCCAAACCCTAGGATAAGTGACATTAACGAAACGCAGAGCGCCTAACCTAATAGCAAAGTTGACAAACTGAAAATTTTCAAATCAAATTCAGTAATCAATTCAGTAATTACTGAATTCTGAACAAGCAATTTTAAAGAATCAGAATATTTTGTTCTTTAAATAAGTTATTATTTAACGCTAGTATATCACATTGACTGTTATGTCGTTTGGCTCTTTTCATTCGGCCCTTATGTAGTCATACCATATCTAATAGTGACAGAGCTCTAGGTTTTCGGTAAGCTATTCTTTTAGTATTCTCAATACATTTTATCATATTGTCAATTCTCATAAAGATTTATAACATAATATCAAATAGTTTATATGATTTTGAAAAACAATACTAAGAACACATGACTACAAACGAACTTGAATTTTTATGCAATTTTCAAACCAGTTAATTACCTGTTATGTTTTGAATAAGTTATTGGAGTCATTGGATTTGCCAAATTGATGATTCGACGCTATAGTATGAAAAATAGTTTTGCTCAGTTTGTAAGCCTGAGCGCTCTCATTGTATTGTAATGTATTTGGACAGAGTTTATATTAATGAAAAAAGAAATATTTGATGTTTGGCATAATTACTCGACTTTAGACACAGTCAGTTTGATATCTGATGTGCTATAAGTCTATAGTGAATAGTTGTTGCGCTTAATCACAAGTTTATCAATAATTAAAAAGTCAGAACTGAAGGAAGAGAAAAGTTATAAGTAGTAGGAGAGGAAAAATAGGTTTCTTGAGATTAGGTATAAAAATTGAATTAAGTCGGCGAATACACTTTAAGTGTTATTATTATTACACAATATTGAATTTTATGTTCATCTCATCTCAATGTTGTTCTAAACTATGTTTGCAGTACTGCCGCAGAGAGGAATTGAAATAATTGGATCTAAACCGGAATACAAGATGGGCGAAGATATACTCAATCTTACATGTGTAGCAAAAAAGTCTAAACCCCTCCAAATCCTAGCCTGGTATATAAATCATATTAGAGTAAGAATTTTGTGCCACTAAAAAAGTGACACGTTTTGCAATAATCGTTTCTGAATACGTTTTACTCAAATGATACCATTTTCTTACGATAAGTTTTATATTTTTGCCCTTTTTCTAGGTTTTAGGAAATGATCCCAAAATGAACTTGAGTTTACCAGAGGTTGATCTTGAGTCAGATGGATTGGTGTCATCAAGTCTTGGTATTAGTCTCTCGTTGTTATCTAACGATCATTTGTCTAATGGAGTTTTGGCATTAAGGTATACATACATTACATTCACTTCTAATGGCACTAAACATCTATACGTAAACGTCTGTACGCATCCAAAGCCTATTTTAGTAAATATTTGCAATAATAGCTGTTTTAATATTCATATTCACTCAACGATACAATGCTCAATATTTTATGCAATAATAACTTATAAATAGAGACAATATTTTAAAGTCACAATTTTTTACTTTTCGCTAAAATTCATGAAATTTGATCCTTAATTATAAGAATAAATAATTTCAAATTCGTGCCAAACTTATTCATGACATCGAAAAATATGCGCATTTATACATAATTTAATATTTTATTTACCAATTCAAATATATTTTACATTAGGATAACCCCATTTCCATCTAATTTGATCGTTAGATATGTTTATTTGAACATAAACTCAAATTAGTCACAGAATATATTCACTAATCTTATGTTGCAATCGTTCTAAAAGTTTTTCCAAAAGTTTTTCCAAAGTTTTACCAACAGCTTTTCCAACAGTTCTCTTAATACATTGCAACTAATATTCGTGTTTCATAGTTGAAGTTCAATTGAAATGCAATCAAAGTATAATTTTGGTGCTGAGCACAATTATTCATAGAAAATGATTGAATTGGGATGAGTTAAGCCAGAAGTTTGTCATAAGTGAAGTTAAGCCAGATATGATTTATTTATAAGTTTTATATGTTTAGACAGTGAAACATTATTTATAGCCCTGAAAGTAAATGATTAATTTGCAATCGTTACCGATCGATAAGTGATAGATTAGAAATAAATGATAGGCGTTGGAAAACTCTGTTATATAGATCTGCTCTGATTTTCTACACGTATCAATGATTTTATATCTGATTAAATCTATTCGAATAAATGATTGAAATCCATATTATATTAAAGAGTGAATAAATTACTGCCAAAAACTACTGACTCTCTAATTGAATATTGAGTCGTAAACTGTATTATTGGTCAATAGCATCAGTTCTGTATTAATAGAGTTAAACTTAACTGAGTTAGAAATGACGAGTTAGACAACAAAATTAGACAATCAAATAGTTTGAAATATAATAAACTTATTGAATAACCACTTAAAGGTGCTCTTCAATCATATCTCAAATATATGGCGTCAATTTTGAAGAGCTTGTTATCGAAGAACACGGGCGTTACACTAGATTACAGCAAACAGAAGGAGATTATGAAAGCCTAGGCGAAGAGTATAGTCCTCCTCAAATTCATGGGCACACCAACAAATATAATATCGGCGATATCGTTCATCTAAACTGCTCCACATTACCAGCATCGCCATCACCACTCTTGGAGTGGTTTATAAATGGAAGAGAAGTGAGAGCACTAAACTTCATCACCTATTAGTCAATCTTTTCTGTTATCCTTTTTTTGTTTGAACGAAAACTTTTTATGTTTCTCTATGGATACTATTGTAATCGATCTGATGTTTGTTGGGTTTGTATTTCGTTATAGGCTCTCAGCTCACAACTAATCACTTACACTGAACCCAAACAACTTGACGATAATCTAATGTTTAGTTCAACAATTTATGACAACTTCGCTGACTTTGAAGCTCAAAAAAAGAGTTCTGTATTAGGATTACGTTTTGAAATCACTAAACAACACTATCAGGTATCAGACGAACTATTTATCAATTAAAGTAAAACAAATAACCATTTTCAGTAGTCTCTCTCTCTCTCTCTCTCTCTCTCTCTCTCTCTCTCTCTCTCTCTCTCTCATGCTCTTTGAGTTAAAGAATGTTTTCTTATTGTTTGTTTTAATGTTGTTTAAAGACATCTGACGGCACTTTAAGACTAAGATGTACTGCAACTCACGCCAAGATTATTAGTCGCGACAACGCAGAACTGGTGCTGTTTTCGGGTGGCAGACAAAGTTCATCATTATTCGCTTCTTATGCTACTGCCAATGGTATGTCTCTAAGAGTAGAATCACTTTGCATCACATCATTACCGGCGTTACCACGAATAAAACAAAAGCACAAAAAGCACAAAAAAAGCAAAAAATAACACAACATTTTTCCATATTATATATAGTAGTAGTACTGAAACAAACATCTGTTTGATGAAAGTTGTCGCAAATTTGTTTAGGATTACTGGATAGGGATAGAATTTAGATAATTTTTCATAGGTCGTAATTGGAGAGAAAATAGAAACAATAGAAAAGATATGTATTACTTTGCCATGAGATATGCGCCTAATGTAGCCTTAATAGAGTATAACTACTAGCATGAGTTATTCTTCAGTAAGACTAGTTATAGTATGACTAGAAAGACGATCCATTTGCACAAAATATTCAGTCAGGAATGCCATTTATCTCTGCCATTACTATTATTACTACTGGTATTAATGAAAAAGCATCGCTCTCTTTCTCTCTGTCTCTCTTTCTATCTCTATCTCTATCTCTATTCAGTTTAATTCCAGCATCAGATCAACTATTTATACACAATTATAGATTTAACTAAAGCACATGTTTATTATTCATCAGGTATGGCATTTGGACGCTTTGTTTGTAGTGCCTTTTTATACTTGACAGTCGCGTGGATTAACTCAATATAAAAGTTTCAGATACTAAAAAGTAGTTTTCACAGAATTCATTACTTTTTCAATCAAACAACAAATAAGAAGACAAAGTCAGATATGCAACACGTGCCCGCACTCATCAATGATCATTATTTATCACCAGAAGTCAATCCAACATCATTTCACAATTTCATTGCCATTAAATTAATTAAAAGTGATGTATAGTTTGACTGCTCAATAATGAGCTTTTGTTAAAGATTTTCGAGAATCGCTTTACATTATAGTAATCATAATAACGACCACAAAAAGCTTTTCGTTTCATTTCTCAATTGATCAAAACTGAAACTAAATTAAGCTGAAGTCTAAAATTAAAACTTTAAGTAAGACAATAGACAGTGGAATATATAGCTCTTTAACTAACATGATTTAATTATTGTTAAGCTGAAAATCTTCCTATTAAAGTACGATTTTATGTTGATATGTTGATCGGTCAGATGAACCGTTACTTAGGTATAAACAGTAGTGACTAAGAAAAAGTGTAGTTATTTTTGAATGTAAATAATGTAATTATTACAGTCATCAACTGCATAGATAAATAATGTTTAGCGAAATGATTCAGATCTAAATGAAATCATAAGAACCCAAGAGTAAAGGGCAGTCCAGACGAAGAAAAAAACAGTTACATAACAGAAGATAAGAAGGAAATATAGGGCTTATATATATCTAATAAGCACGAGTAAGTTTGCGAAGAGTCTCGTTAAAACCTTAATAACTCTATGTCTACTCTCTTATATACTGTTGTATGTCTTTTAGCAATACTAGGCTTCATATAAAGCCTTTTACAGTGGCTTAACTTGTACTGCAAGTTACCGGTACTGGCACTCCAATGAAGAGTCTGACCGACTGACTGATACTCTGCAGTACATCAAGTTCTTGGATTTGCTGATACTTCAAATATCTGACAATCAACAATACTATACAGTGACATAAAGCATTTGAATTAGTTTGTTTTGTTCTTCTTTTTCTATATGAATGTAATAATAAATGTATAAAAACTGTGATAAAACATAAAGTCGAGTTGACATGTTAAAAACGATCAACCTCTTATTTATTTCGCTATATTTACTTTTTAAACTACACTGTTGTTTAACTCGTCAGATCAGTGCTATAAGGTCATGTCTCTATCTGAAGTAAGATTGCAGGCAGCACTTTATGGCACTCATCCGACCGACTGCCTATTGAGCGGTAAGTTATGTTATTGTCAACAGACTTACGTGTCATAAAGACCTTTGGTAGCGTAATAGGTAAGACAGCAATAGCGTAGTAAAGCAATCGATTGTTCATTACTCTATAGCAAACTAATGTCACATAAGAAAAGATGAACTTTTTAGTTAGTATTGTTTCTATTATTGAATTATATGAAAATCAATATTATAACAATATAGTTATTGAGTTAGAATTTACACAAATTAGAGTGATTAGTATTAACTGTAGCTCTAGTGAGAGACTGATTAGAACTTAATCGGATCACATTAAACAGCGATAAAAGTATATATACGCCTGGAATTGTCAAATGGAAATAGCTAGAGATAACTTGCTTCAATAGTACTAGTCATTAAATAAATTATTGCTCCAGACAAATTCCCTAACTATAGTCTTATTCAGTAATTTAGACGTTACTCTTCACTGAAGACGTGTTATCTTTTCTCTATAACTTATGCCTAGCATTTACGGATACAATACATGATAAAACGGTTTCTTTTATTGCTTCTTTCCAGCGCACCATTAAATTTGATCTGCTATAGCATCGCATCTGCATGACCAGAATAAATAATCTTCATTCTTTCTGTATGTTCCTATCCAATGTTGCAATCCTTAAACTTTGCAGTCTTATGATTATTATTCTCATCCTAGACTTGTTTTACTCACTGTTTTTGTCACCAATACGTTGAGTCTTCAATATTTATCAAATTTGAATATTACTTATCGAAAAAAGATTACATTTCAGTCAAACGCTACGAGTATAAGAAATTTGTTTTGATCATTTCTTTAAGTTTCTAACTTAGTTCCTAAAGTTTGCAAAAACTTTTTATTTAACTTCAAATTGGACTTCAGTTCATTTTATTTCGCTATAACTTCTAGTGAATGACAGGAACGTGTTCTGTATATTTCATTGATCGATAAGCTATTAATTTTATTAAATTTGAATTTAACGCCAAAATGTATACATTCCAGTTCTTCATTTCTATCATTTTAGTTGCAAATATAGCTGCAGTCAACAGTGGTCTACATCAAAGTCCATGTATATTTTGAATCTGCTCTCATTTAATGTATCAAGTTATAAATTATTCAAATCTTTATTCAAATTTGATTAAAAGTATTTTATACTCGACTTAAGCTAATCTTCAGGTTTACTAAAGCTGATAAAAAGAAAATTTGAAAAATCAGTGGAACAAAAAGTTTACTTATTGTTAATTTGATTAAGTTTGATAAGAGATTGAGCTGTGTTACGGGTAAATAAATTATAAATTAAAGCTAAAAAGTAAAGTCTAACGACTGGTTTGAATAATAAATGAAATAAAGTCTGAAAATTGGTGAAATCAATTAATTTTTATCTTGAGCCTTTGTTGAATTGGCGAAATTTTGTTCTGCTATTCTCAGTGATAGTGATTATTGCAGTACATTTAATACACGTACAAATAGCGTGCAATAGAGATTAATGAGTTTAGGAGCTGAGCCAAAGAGCACTTTTAACAAACATCATTCGTTTCAATAAACTCACTCTGAAAGTAATCGCAATCGAGAACGCATTTCACTATAAAGTAATAACAGCTAAATACAATACTATATAAAAGTTATAGTTATATTGCATACATATAACACTTATTTGTTATTGCAATTTATTATTGTTGAATTGTGTAAAATAAATTGATTGCCATGAAAAACACTTTCAGTAATAAACGCAATAAAACGTTTTTTCTCTCCCTTTTCATTATGATTACAAGTATGTGTTGAGAATTGAATTTTTATTATTATTTTTTAGTCTATTTGATGATTGAATTTTCAATTTGCTAACTAAACAAAAGTAATGAATTAGAATGTATGATAAAAATGATTATGATTTAGGATTTAGATAAGCGCATGATATTAGGGGATTGCATGCCATATAAACGTCACATTATATATTCATAATATTGGACATTAATTATTAATTGAGACATTTCCTGCAAACACATCTTTAATTCATTATTCATTGTACAAGGATCGTTATGGAACATACAAATTTTCAGCATAACACGTTACATTCTAGTAAAATAAGTTATCAATCACTGGATCTTCTAGTTTCTGGTTATATTATTAATTGATGATAACTTATATTCAGCTCAATTTGTTTGTTTCACTAATAAATCAATGTTTGAAAAGTTTTCCAATTGAATTTGTGGCAAACATTTGAAAATGATCTAACATTTGAAAATGATCTATTTGCAATAGCCAATTGGAAAAATGTGAAGTTTCAATATGTAAAACATTAGATATAAAAAGCCAAAATTATTACGCTTTATGAATTTTTAATCTAAACGATATTTGCACACGTCCAATATAGAGAGTAATGATAATAAACAAATCACTATAAGTAAGATCTATTGATCGCACTGTAAAATCGATTTTATTTAACTCAGTAAGGCAATACAAATTAAACGACTATATACTTTTCAATTAGTTTTCAACTAAGAGTAACTAAATTGAAACAAAGATCAAACTCTCATATAACTGGTTAAACACTTGAGAATTGATTTGCAATTGTCAAAAGCGAGACACTAATTAAAAAAAGCAGTTAACACATCTATTTTGTTAAGAAATTAATGCTATTGAAAAGTAGAAATTGATTTTACTACTTTGGTAGACACGCAATCAAACCCGGAGAATGTTAAGCCATTACGGTTGAGCAAATAATTACACAAAGTATAGTGAAAATAGAGAAAATAGAAATTTAAAAGCAGCTCTCACTTGTGCTATTCATAAGAATTTATCACTTTTTGCCAATCCCACAAAAATCAATTATCGGAAAGCTATTATTTTGTTTGAATTTGTAAGTTTTCTTTTCATGTTAGTCTTGGTTATATACATTTCTACTTCTTATGTTGATTATTTTAGTTATAAATTTCATTAAATAATCGCCTAAATTGATAATAGAGTTGAATTTGTGATTGGAAAGTATGGCTTTCTGTGAGAAAAATCTGTAACCTTTTATGCTGTACTTAAAAACTCCATCTCTGCTGATGAGAGCATTGATGTAAAAGTACGTTAGCATTAAAGAGACGTAAGCATCAGTATCTGACGACGAGTTCCCCACCTAATAGCTGATATACAATGGATTATTTTTGCCTACAGATCAATACATTGCGGTATCTCATGCTTGAAGAGTTAAGTTACTGCTGCCTTGTCTGTAGATATGCAAATTTAGATCAAACTAATCACAATAATTATCATGAGAACCAGTCAAACACATTAAGCAGTCAAAAAGTTAATCTTTTTTTAATAGATATTTAGCTTATGATTTAAGATCATTAAAATTTTATTCCAATTTACTACATTATGATTAAACCATAGATAAGTACAGCCGATTAATATTCTAGTAGATCATGAAATTTTAAATAAATCATTATGATAACATAATTATTAGAAGTTAGATCTTCAAATACGCTTTATTCGCATTTTTTAAGTAATAACATTTGTTTTTTGGCAAAACATTTTGCGGAAATTGTCCTTCAACACTGCCAGGCAGCTGATAACTACAAACAATTTAAGTTTGACTCGATGAGTTACCTTTACCAGCAAAACGAGCACATCCGACATGTCTTAGATCTCCAGATAGTCATGAGTGAAGTGACCAATCCCATTTCCAAAGCCAGATTTGGAATAGTCGTAACCTTTACATTGGTCATACCTTTTAGATTAATCATTAGATTTTGAAGTGATCTAGAAATTAGTTATCAACAAGGTGAACAAAAGTAACACACTTTCACGGCTACGGTTTCATTTATCCACTTTGGAGAACATTGGTTCAATACAATATTTGTTCACATCCTGCTAACAGACTACACGTCCCGCATTCAATGTTGAAATAGCGCATTACATCAGATCTTAGCTTATACTACTATCTTAATTATGTTAAGCTAGATTTAAGCCCATAAACCTATATTTAAAGCCCAACTGTTTTGATGTGAGTTAAACATTATTTAAGAAAATACGAGAAAAAATTTTTGAATACTCAGTTAATGCATATTTAACAATAATTTTAAGGAAGAAAATGAATTAGTTATTCAAAACTATGCTTAGGCTCTCATTGAACTTAATTGCAGGATTATTATGGACTACTCTGCAGGTATTATGGGATTGAAGATATTCATTCTAAAAATTATCTGTTTTTAAGCAAATATTGCTCCATATAAGCATACTATCAAAACTTAGTGAGTTTTTAAATATAGATTTTATCATAACTAAATGTTAGTAAATTATACAATAGTTTACCTCTCAATTGGACTTATCAGCAATTAATATTAAATTAAACTTATCTCAAAATTGTTTTGCCTCAGTTTATACACAGAAGTGCCTTAAACTAAATTTGAATCGATCTTATATAAATAGTCAGAACACGATAAAATACTCAAGCAAATCACTAGTACTTTGAAATTCAAGTGTCTTCTAATAAACTGGAGCAATTGCTCTAGTTTAGATGTTTTTAGAATTTGAAACTAATTGATCATTAAATTTTTCCAATCTAGATACTGTCAGAGTATTCATAACTTCAAATAGACGATTTTTACTCTGTCGCGGCTTATGGCTCATTTCAAGACTATTTTATAAATAGAATGTAAGATTAATTGTTGCCAGTTGCGATAAATCAACAATTTTGGAATTCATTTCTGCTATATTCAAGTTGATATAAAGGTGTTCAATTGAAAAGCCATCTCAGATTATGAGTATTTGAATGATTCGTATGTTGGTTCATTTAGAGCACTTATTTTAAGCATCAATAGATCTTACGATCAAGGCTTATGATTCATAATTGGTTACCTGGTGCTTAATACTAGTCTTTCATTTGACTATTCATATACCTTTTGAATAGATTATAGATTATGTCTCATTAAAACGCATAGACCTGATCTGTTTGGATGAGCAGATTGTTAGTAAGTGTCACAGTAATATAGTGTGCATTTTTAAGTTGACAGCATTTAACTGCTGCCAAACGCACTTTATTGCGTAATATTTGAGTCTCAAAATAATATGCATTTTTCTCAACAAATTCTGTATTTTCAAATCATTTCGACCTAAACTTTGAATAATTACTGTTTCTTATCTGACAGTAAGTGTCAAAACGACTCATAAATACAAGATTTGTTTCAAAAATGCATATAACTTGATTCCTTCAATGTTACCTAATAAAAGTGTGAGTTTGCCAGCTTTTAAATACTCACTGTATTGCTTACAAAAATCAACTTATGCTAACTTAAGCCAAATACTTAGTTTAAAATTATAATTGCATTAAGCGTATGCTCAAACAACTATTCAATTTGTATTGTAGTAAATAGAAGCTATTAAAGCTCTTTTAAGCTATTGAAGCTTTATACTTGATTGAAATGTCTTGTTAAGTAATAAGATTTCAGATTAAATCAATTTTAGCGGTTTTTAGAACAAAATATGTGATACAATCGATACGAAGGCATGCAAACAATGCCAAAAGTGCAAATCAGATCGAGTTGCCAATCACTATGGCTTCTATCAACAGGCATTTCATTGAGAGACAGCTTTAGTTGAAAACTATTTCTGAGACTGACATTCAATGCGACGTATTTTGAAACAAACTGTTGGATATCGTGCAAAGCTTTCACTATGAGATATTTCCCAATAGACTGAATGCAAGGAGGACTTGTGCGACAGGCATCTAAAAAATAATGTCTCGAAGCTTTGCCTGCAATGCATCGACTCCAATGCTCATAAGTTTTTTCTCAAGTCAAAAGAGGACTATTTCGGTTTAGCAAAAGGGCCCTTCAAGGCATCGTCAAAATAATCGAAGTTCTCAGTAAGAAAAGTACCGATACTATGAAACAAAATGAAATTAATTATGTAATCCCAGAAGACTGGCGATACAACATAACTTATTTCATCAAACACTGCAAAATAGAGAGTATGAGAGTATTAGAACTTTTTTTTGACCAACAACAGTTTTCATATTGAATGGTTTTGGTGCTCGAAATGACACTTTCTTACAACACAGGAGTAATGCAATTAATACACTCAAAAACTTAATAATCCACAATAGCAACAAGAACTGATGCGTTGCGATAACATGCTTTTGATCGGATCACAACATAAGGGTATTAACAGATTCATAGAACATTTAGTATGATAGTCAAAGCAAATTAGAAATCAAATTTGGTAAAATAATTATGCGAATCACAGGGAGATTAACATAGCGTCGGCCTTTCCCTTGTTGCTATCGAGGATTACTAACGTTTCAAGCTTACGTGTCATGAGAAATTATTTTGAGGTGAAAAATAGCTGCCACAAAAAAAGAAATCTTTGTTTTGTCGTAAATGCGTTCAAGTCTTGACAATTTTGAAAGTATTTTCAATCATATTCGAAACTTCAACTTTTGTTCAGGAGATTCAACTTATCTTTGTCTAAAATAGTTTCCTCCTAAATACTTTTGAAATAATTAGTCTTTCAAGCTCTTAAGTATTGAAAACTGAAGTCTTGTTCCACTTCTGTCTTGTATTGTTGGAAATGACGTTTGCTAACTAAATATATTAAAGTCTGCGTAAAAGCACTGCTGGCTTTCTTTGCTACAATTAAAATAATTTAATTCAAATAAAAACGCGATTAACAACAATAATATGATCGGAAAGCAGCTGAAGATCAATTTTCAAAGTTTATATTTAATATTACAATTTAATGTAACGACAATGAGATTTAGTATATAGATAGTGTTGATGGTTATTTATTTATTCATAATGGTATTAACGGTATTGTATTTGTTGTTTGGTTCATTCATTGTTTTTGTGATCGGAGTTGAACTCGAAAAAAGATTCGAAATAAATCAAAATGAATTGTGGCAAAGATGTGAGCTATATATTGCAAACATATTACTACACAGAACAAATAATGCAGTAAATGGACAACAGAATGCTGAACAAAACCAACACAGCTATTAGCTCTACTTAATGGTCTACTCTTCGAAACAGTTTTATTAATCTGTACAGTTTTAGTTTACAGTTTAATCTTCAATTTCTATGGTTAGTTTAAACAATTATGTTTGATTAAAGGTGACTTTCTTTCATAATTGATTAATCTTTTGCTTACCTCTCATAGAATATAAGATATAAACAGAATATAAGAATTGAAAACTGACTTTTGTTAAGACAGACAATTATTTTGAATACAATTAACAGATAATTCCTTAACTATAAGTCGTTAAAGATATCGTTTTTGTGAGAGAAAGAGAGACCAAATGATCGGATTGTGAATAATTAAGTGAGTGATGGATAAACTTATTTGAGTAGAGTTTTGGACCCGATTGTGTGCCTTATAATACCTTTTATGTAAAAGTACTTTTCGCTTCATTTATGACTCCCAAGAGGTGTCTTATAGTGAATGAAGAGGAGAAAGAGAGGGCATTGAAAAGGTTTTTCTTCTTATTGGACATCAAAATGGAAAACGGATGTATGGCTTTGACTAGATTTTTACGAGCCTTAACCGATTTTGACGCAATGCCCTTAATTGGTAAAAAAGAGCTAACGTGGCGTTTCACTTGAACCCATCAAACTTGCAATTAATTCGTAAAATTAATCTCACAGCCAAAACCCTAAAGCTTTTTGAGAGTTGAGTTTCTTTACTGTATGGGCGCGGCTCCACATACAAACCAATTGATTGTGCCATAGATTTATTAAACCAAATAAAAAACTCTTTTCTCCTCTCATCTTATATAGAGATAGGCGCTTTCGATTATTTAGTATGAGAAAACTATTAAAGTTTAATTGAATATTTCAAATAATAAAATAGTTTTTATAGCCATTGTAAAATCTCTTATACTTTACTGTTACGAAAATCAGTTATTAATACAGAAGAGGTGTAACTTCGAGCAAATGGAGCCTTGATTAAGGCATCGAGATGAACAACTGCAAACAATTGCAATGTGCAAAATACAAAGAATCCTACGCTCCTAATGATTCTGTAACGTATACTTGTACAAAGAAGTGTGTTTTCCTTTATTTTATTATAATAGAAACAATAGGAATAGTTGCAAACAAGATATTCTTAGACTTCACATTAAAAGATTTTTTTTTTAAAAACTTTGTGAACATCTTTTTCTTACTTCATATCCTCTCCAAATCCCATCCATCATGTGGTGCGACATGTCTTTGAAATTGTTTTGTTCGGAATAAAATTTTTTTTTAACCTTAATGTAAAAGCATTTTGAATTAACTGGATTTCAGATCCTATTAAAATTTGATGTTTTATTCAGAGAATATTCTGAAAAGTTAGGCTAAATCTGTTAATAAGTTTATTGATGTGCAACATTTTGATTTATTTTCGGCGATATTTGACCTGTTACTTTAAAGTTTAATCAAAATATAACATATAAAACAAAATTGAAAACTGATGTTATATAATATGCAAGTTCATTATTTCGGAATCGATTATCAATTCGTTGCTTTATATCTGTTAGGAAAAGAAGACAATATTTTCTATTAAATAAAAAATAGGATAACATTACTCTTCATTATTGTTAACTGCCATGAATTTAATACTTTAAGAGATCACTATAAAGGAGACAATTCCTGAAAAAACACCATTAAACACAATATGATAACAAACGGTGACAGTACGATCTGAAAAGTCGTACTAAAAAGTCATATCGCACTTTAGTATGAGCTGATTTAAACTAACCAACAGAATGTCTGTGTCTCACCTCATTATAGCGTCACATCAATTCTAGCTTTCCTAGATTAGATACTTTTAAGGTACTGTTTTAAACTTCTTATATTAGTACTAAACTGCAAAGCAGTTATTCTTCAGCACATTTCTATTCAGATAATTAATTGCAAATTAATTATCTCTATAGACACAAATCAGTATAAGAATTCTTAAAGTCTTAAGCTTATTCTACAAACATAAAACTAGCATTGATTTTGAATATGCATTATATTTGTTATCTCATGGCTGACGCTGTAATTATTAGTTCGTTAAATAAAAGATGAGAATTATTAGAAGAATAGCTTATGAAGCAGTTTTCAAGTATAAATCATTATCTCATTATAAGAAGAAAGTATCTCACACTAAGAGTGTGCGCTTTCTTTCATCTCAATCATAATCCTCCTCTCATTACACTCTTCTTAAATCATCAATTATCAATCGTATAATCGTTTATACTTTCTAAATCAATATATTTGTCACTAACTAATTATCGTCAAATCCTCTTCATCAGTTTGAACGCTATTAGGAGCTGCAGTTTTCAGAAAATTAATTTATATATTAATTCAAGTTTCTCATTAGATCCAATTATGAAAATATTATATTTGTTCAATCAATTACTAGCATAGGTATGAGCAGCAAATGTGAACTCTTACGTAGGCGAACCTTTAATTAGCAAAAATTTGAAGCTCATCTAAAAATAGATGGGTAAATATCTATAATTTCAGGAATTTTCGTTGTTGTTCATGTTTAACATTCTCAATTATAAGCTGACTTACACGTCAAAGTGTTAGATGTGTAGCCATCAAGTGATTCACTTTGGCCTCGCATTTTTGAAAGATTATGTGCAGAGAAACCTTTATTCACAAAATATTTACCACTAGAAATACTCAGACATCAGAATAAATGTTTGTGACAATCGAAAAGTGTGGAGCAGAATAAAGAAAAGCTGAAAATAGATGGTATTTTTACGTAAGTTCCTATAAACCGATGTAAGATTTGCTTTGTTTGGAATGTTTTCAAATATTTTTAATCTCAATGAAAACATGAATTCAATTTTGAAACTATTAGAGCCTTACGCATAAAGCAGTTGAGCATAAACTCCCGAAAAGTTGAAACATATGACATTATTTCTTCATTTATTGAGAGCCAAGTGAAAGCATTTATATTATAATTTACAAATCAAATCATGTTTAGGTTACGAGAGAACAGTTTTCACAGAATAAATATTTTGACTTACGATATAGAAGAAAAAAGGGAAAGATTCAAATCATTTATTGAATACTGAACCGAAATATTCAGTCGTAAATTCGAAGTTTAGGTGAATTTGTAAGACATTTGCTGATAAACTAGTGGCGTAATCGAGACAAAAGTTTGTGGCCATTAAAGCGATAAATCATGTTTTAATGTCTAAACTAGTTTTAATCTCTTATTCAATTGATAGTATTGTTGTAGGTTTAAAAGTTATTATTATTCGTAATTATAATTTTACCAAACTTATTTGCATATAATTAAAAATTTTCTTCTAATTCCGCCTCTGATTTGAATATAGTTTTAGCCAAAGCATTTTGAAAAGAACTTTCTCTCGATAGCTAAACAGAATTTAAATGCAAATTTTTGCTTTTGTAGGTGAAACATGTTCTATAATGTTGTACTACTAGTGATGTATTTGACTGGCATTTTGATGATTTCCAAAAAGAATAGTATCATTACCACTAGTATCAAATGAAATGTACAGCTGCTATGTTCTGGCCTTAATTGCATTGCTTTGTTTTGTTTGGTTTGCTTTCCTCAAAAGTTCTCTCTCTCCAAATGAATGAACGGATGAAAAAATGCGATGAAACGCATCATATTTCATAATTATAATAAAAATCTATTCATTTTTTTCTCGTATTTCTTACTATCCGCGCAAAAGCGTCAGATGATTATGCGTGAAATTTTCATTTAATACAATCAGTCATATGAAGAGAATTATACTTTCAGAGAAATTTATCAAAAGTATATTTTGTAGAGAATGGGGGCGATTTTTTTGTACTACACGCCAACAGTTTAAACAGTCAGAGATGGGAATAAACTTGTTTGAAGTTATTTTTAATGCAAGTCAGAGATAAAAGAATTTTCTACAATATTGTTAGAGTCAAATTGAGCTCAAAAGATAACATTTATAATGACTTAGGTGTAGAGTAGGATCACTTGTCAATAGTTATTACCAGTTAATGCGATTCACTTGTCAGATGTGTTGCTTTCAATACATTCTCTAGAGTTTGAATCTTTGATACACTTGTTGAGAGTTTAGATCATAGAAATTGATTAAGAATAATAGGAACAAAATTACAACGCATTCACTCCAAACAAATGAGAAGTTTTTCGTTTTTATTTCTGAATCAGAGATTTGGATAACAAATAAAAAAAACGAATCTATGGAACATGTTATACTGAGCTTTATTAATGGAGTTTATTGAAAAGAATATTCCTTCTCACATTTGAACTGAAAATTAATGAAAACTCTTGAGATGATGTGGTTTGCTTTGAAAGTAGTTCTTTTATGAACAACATATAATACTTATGAAACAAAACCATATTCTATCTGAGAAGCACGTAATTCGATCGAGCTCATATACTTCGCCATGCAATCACATACAGATCTCATACTGTTTCTATTTTAAGTTTTTCATCAATATTACTTTTCAAGTTGAATGTAAGCAATGCAAACTGTAATTTATTAGGATTTCTTTATTTAGGATATACACAAGATTCAAACATTTCAAATATATTGAAACAGATTGAAAAACATTTTCAAAACATTTTCAAAACAGCTAAAGTTCACAAAAAAGAGTAAAATGTTCGAAACGAGCGCCATCAAACATAATCACATTCAATCGTATTGAGCCAGAATCAATCAATTGTAACATAATTGAACGAGAAAACCAATACAAATCTGATTTAATTTTAAGAGAGTGTTCAACAGCAAAAGCTTGACAATAGCAAATCCAATAGTATCCTCAATACAAACCTTATAGAATAGGAGAATTATTGCTTATCTAAAAATAGCTCATTTACTACGAGGTAAAAGTGCAACAGATTAGATGTCCAGATATTTGTTGGACTGCAATTCGAAGCAATCAACAAATAGCAGCGAATGGCATTTTTTCACTATTATTACGATTAAATTTGAGAAATAAGCATTATTAGAAAGAATGCATAGAAAATCCAAGCGAAAATCAATGCAATAGCGATTCTTTGTCAACATGTACAGGTATAATTTCATCTAAAAACTCGATTAAAGATCATTCAATCCAATGCAACACGGGTCATTTATTTAATCTAAAACTACTCAAATGCTTGCCTAAGGCCTTGTTTTATCAAAAGAATCAAAATATTTGTATTTATGATCTATTATATTGTTGAAACGCCTAGAAAATGTAATTCAAATTAATCTGTAATCTTATTTGCACAAAAAAGAATAAATATTTTTACAGGATTCTTATACTCAAAAGATGATACACTCTACACAAGATCAGCCAAAGGCATGCATTTAGGAATGTCAACAATAATACAAGCTTTGGCTATTATTCGGTTATAGTCGATGCAGACTTTGAGTATAGGAAATCGTGTGGCTACCTGAAAAGCGTTCTGCCTTACCTAGCGCTATGAGCATCACTCCCCTTACCTAATCTACTAAATATACAATCAAGATCACTAATTCATGTTAAGTTTAGTTAAGTTAAGTAAGGGCAATGGCACGCGTAGGGCAGTAGATATGGGAGAACACTGCTTAGGTAACAACATGACTCCCTTATACCTAGATCCTACATCAACCCTTAACCGAACTATAACCTAAGTTTCATTACTTTTTGATGCAATCAACTTATACACTAGTATTTCAGCTCAAAGCTTATTAAGTTATAAAGAAAGCCATGTTTGGACCATTTTTTGTAAAGATAATGTTGTTTGTCAACGAGAAGACATTGTTCTTTAAATAGTAGAGTTTTAAAGTTGCAAAATAGCTTTAACAAACATTTTTAAAGCTTTAGCTTTGATTTAACTGCCAGAAATAGAAATAAGAATTGTAAAACATTTCGCATTCAATATTTGTTTTCTGAACACTCTCTTAATTTATGATTAATCCGACTGAATGAAATAAAAATTAAAACTATCAAGCACCCAATCAAAAGATCTATTGTATGATAGCGAGAATGCATGAAAAATGAAGTCTGAATTAGTTCTTACACACGTGTCGTTTTATAATAATATGGCAATAATATGGGGGCAAACCCAAAACCTAAATAGAATTGAATGACATATACAAAACCAATGTAAACCCCTAGACCGTAAAATACGATTTTCGCCTCGAGAAAAGCAAATGAAATAACACGCAGACAAACCCCATATCGCATCCATTGCCGCTATGATGCTTATACCCAAAATTGAGTTATTAGAGAAAAGTTAATGAATGCGACTCATGGCATAGGATATTATGGCAAAACAATTAGAGCAATAGCTTGATTTTGGTGCTGATATGACATCGATATGATATGATGGGCGGACTCATGGCTAGAGATGAAAATTTGTGCTAAATGCATAAAGTAACATGATTATGCTCCCTTTTGCATCCTATTTTCTATGACAGCTTCTAGTTTTCCAATAGAAAACTCACAAATAAGCATAAAAAGCATAAAACCTCCAAATCTGAAAGCATAACTCTTCATCTCTATTCATAATTAGAATAAAAGTGTTTTTATTACGAGAACAGTCACTACAGTTGCGCTCTTGTGATAACTGATTTGCCACAACTAGAATAAGGTATTTCTATGCGAATAGACTTATCCGTAAACAGAGTATTGACAGACATGATTATCAGCTGCAAAATAAACATATGTATTCAATCATTGAGAATCTGTATCAGATTCTACTATAAAAGCAGAACTGATATCAAGAACAGAGCAAGTGATGTACGAACTGTAGCAACAATCCATTAACAAGAATGAAAACCGCATTATTTTTGCTTTCGATCTCTGTTTGGAGAGACTGAGCTTTATTATCCAAACAAAGCTTTTATAGCTAATAATATGCTCATCAGATCAGTTAACTTGAGCTCAGCGAGACTCTGCGAGAGTCAGTTTGACATTTATTAGCAAAATAATGACGAATTGAGATTACTTCTAATGAATAGCTCTAAGTTCATAACAGGATATCTTCTAATTCTTTCTACCAAATGCTGTTAAAAGTATTGTTGCAGGTCATGTGCTAATAGTGATATATAGGTTAGAGTGAGCGCGCGAAAGCACTAATTTAACGTAACTTTAACTGGGCTCAAATATGAGCCTATTTTACAACAATACTTGGCAGAAGTTGAGACACCATATGACAAAACGTCAAGTACATTGTTGCACTGTTTTTCCTGTATTAAGCCGTACTAAATGCCAACTTAAATGAAGGCTTACTTAATAGTGGATTTTGATTCTACGTGTGACTATCTATTGTTATGCATATTAAGTATCAAATATATAGTACACGTGAATTTTGCTAGGCTGTATTCACTATTAATAGGGACAACTGAAATTTGAATTGGTTGTTTTTTTCACGCAGTTCCTCAATTAGAGTCAATATGAAAAAAGGATACTTTCATTTTGATTGAATTTGAGCTGAACTCTTTTGAGTTATTATTTATAACAATTGGATAAAATAGTGAAAGATTAACTTATTTTCGTGATAAGTATTACTGATATCTACTGATAATGTTTATCGCTTATAGCAATAAAAATCTAATATACCTGAAATTGAGATAGACTGTGACCTCAATATTCTGTAATGTCAATGCTTTTGCTTCCTTTTATTAGCTTTTGTTGTTATAGACCGTTCGTCAATACGTTTGAATAAAACAAAATAAAGTGATGTCGCTTTTGTCTGCTGTATCTCCAATCACACCGAGCAACTAATTTTGCCAATTTAGTTTTAACAGTTTTTACATTTTGCAGTTAAATCAATTTGTATCCTATATCTTTACTACTGTTCGCAAAACATCAGATGGAAAATTTGATGTTTACTTGCTTCAAATTGTTCTCCAAGTTCTATTCAAATTTCACTCGCGATTAAAATACTTTTTAAACGGTTTTCAAATAATCATCAAAACAAGTGTAGATTTATTTGACATAAGTATGGGTTTGTTGAAAGAAAGCAGAAATTATGTGAGTTGTAGCAAATAATTGTTTATAAACTCGAGAAGATGTAACGTTACGCTTTGAAACAGTTACTTGTGATACTTGAGCCTTTTATCATTTAGATGAGGAGTCAAATTTACTTAATTACTGCGTAGCAACCACTTTAATGGACCCCTTTTCACTATTATATATAAAACTTTTGGATGCCTTTCGGTTCTTCTTATTTGAAGCGGACAACAATGTAATTAATGTGAATCAGCGCTCTCTTTAATTTAGCGTTAGCTCAAATAGTCAGTACTAAACAGTCTTATCTACACTTTAGTTGTTCGGACTCATTAAACTCTGTTAGAGTTAGAGAGAAGAAGAATCACATTTCAAGCGCACTATTTCTAAACTATAGTTACACTTATTAGCCTTTATTATAAGTTGTACGTTGACTTTATTTTACATTATCATCAAAAATCATTTATGATGGCATGACAGCCATCTCTGCCTTTCTGAGAATTGAACGCATTATAATTATCTAAACACGAAAATTGCTTCTAACGGCCTACTAAATAAAACTTTTCACTTACGACAGACAGTTAATTATATTTTGCTTCTCACTAATGCAATCTTCATGTGGTTCACGATCCTTCAAATCAATCGATTCCCTATATATTTACCTAATTTATAATTCAATTTATTCTTCATTAATTTAAAGATTAATTCGTTTTTTCGTTTATTCAAATTGAAGTATTTTATTCTTTCCAACTGTTTCATAATTAACTAATTCATTCAATTTGAGTGTTTCTAAACTTGTTTTCATTCTATAAAAAAAAGTTTGGCTAAACAAATATCTGTGGTTAATACATAGCAAAGTATTTAATTTATTGGAAGAACTATTATTTGAAATAATGAATGAATACATAAAGTGATTATTTCTAATAATAATGATATTTTTGCTCAATATTGAAAGAATGCAAATGGATATCAGTGTTTTAATAGAGTATTGAAAGGATATATATCTGAAATTTTATCACAGGTGTAAAAATAAAATACTAAACAACAGAAAAATGTGTATAATAGAAAAGAATAAAAATGTTGGTTGACCTACACCTAAACCTCCACCCTTGCTATCAATAATAAGTTATTCGAACATTTATAATGCGATTGGTCTCTGGCACGCAATCCAATAAAATGAAGAACAATACTGACAAACTTTCATAATCAATGAGACATAAATATAAGTTGTGAAAAGCAGAAAAATGCAGTTTTTATTGTTATAAATTCTATATAACAAGGGCAATAATTATAGATTAGAAGGTCACAGTTGAACAACACTTTTTAGGTGTGCTGTTTGCAGATTGGTCAATATTTTTCTGTTTAATGATAGATTGTGGAGGTTTTTATATACTCTCAAAATGATCAAATTTATTTTAAAGAGCCGACACAAGAACTTGAGTCAAATTAGACTTGAACTACTTTCCAACGATTGATATTTTCTTTTTTGATTTACGAACAAATCTTACTTTGGATTAGATAAATATATACTTGAACTTTGAGTGGGTCTCAAGTCCTGTAGATTAGGTATCTTTCCTTTATAATGCAATAAAAGATTAAATATATTTTATTGAATATATGAAGGTGCAGTTCAAATAAAAACTAACTGGTATCTAAATTTTTGAAATTTTCTTAACTTGTTTAGCTTCGAGAAATGGATTCCAAACTCCTATTGACTTACATAATACTAAGTGTTGCTTATTCAACTATAAGATGTGAACAATTGAATTTGATTCATAATAGTTTGCCTAAAAATCAAAAGGACCACTCACTGGGTATTGCAATGCTTACTATGGAGGAAAGTGATGACACCGCAATTATAGCAAACAAAATCGCGGATGAAATGACTAACAAATTTGGGGATAACTGGTACTGCTTTGCGTTCGCTAATGGAACAGGATCTATGTCTAAGCCTAATGTAATCTCTTTCTAATAGCCAACTATTTTTCATAAATCAACTTTTTCTTCTATCTATTGATGACCTTTAGGAAAATCCAATGATTCAATTCTCGTTCAACGATTTTGAAATACTTTTATTTACGATTAAACCCCTGGTAATATTAAGTTTGTTGAAAATTTATAGAGATTCTAAAATTTCGTAATTATTTTCAGCCTCATCAAGAATTAACAATTCAAGAGTTGATAAAAGAAGCAATAAGTTCTTCAGTCAAAGTGACCAATAATGGGACAGAAAATGAATCACTCTTTCAGATTAGCAAAGAATCTCTGAAAAAATGTGATAATCACATTTCAAAAAAGGACTGCTTCAACCAAACCGCAGAAATCATACGTTCTAAATTAAATTCCACTAATCATGCACAATGGCAAGTTTCTGTTGGACAAGTAAATTCTTGCTTCGAAAAGTATACCAACGAGAATGCAATTGAAAATATTGAATTTTCATATGGGCAAATTTACTTTCAAATAGTACAATTAAATACTTGTCAATCTGTAACTCCTGTATCACCTATAAAACCTGAGATGTCCACTCCCAGAACAACAAAAGCAAGGTCAGCAACACCACCACCACCACCACAACAACAACAACAACAACAACAAAAGCAAGGTCAGCAACACCACCACCAACAACAACAACAACATTGGAACCATAGATTGCAGCATTCCATATTTCGATTAAATTTATATAAGCATATTTTGAATTTCAAGTAAAATAAGATTCTTTTTAAAGTAAATTCTCTATGAATAACAACTAGATTTAGATTAATATTGTTAACTTTGACAAAAATTTGAAGTGTATGAGCTTGAAAATAACAAGTGCTAATGATTTTTTGTCCATTCAAAATTGAAAATTACATATTTAAAAACTCACTTCGAAATCCAAAGATCGAGACCAGTTTGCAAACTGATTGACTAATCATTCAAAAGTAAAAGTCGTTCAAAGGTTCAGAAACTGAATCAATTTCTGTTATGACAACTATTTAGACTAATTTACACTTAGATTAGTCTTATGCTTATTTGCTGCTTGATATGATTTTTTCATTCAACTTATTTGTTATACAAAGTACGTTACCATTCGTTCAATGTTTGTTTGCAAACTTAGACATCTGAGAAGTCCGACCAACAAACACTGAATGTCTTTCTTGGAATTATAATTATTTTAGTGATCGTGTGCCTGCCTCTCTGATGCCTGGCTGACAGGTGAGAACAGATTTGATTATTGATTCAGATCTTTCGGCAATCGTTTGGTTTATTTTTTGTGTCCGACTTCAGATTTAGATTATTTTTTGTTTTGTCGCTATTCATCTAATCTAATGCTGTTGTATTTGATCAAAGTCTGAAAGTTTTGTGAAAACTATACAAGTTTTTAAGTTCTTAATGCTTTTAAAGTTAAGATTTAAACAAAGGACGTGAGTGAATATAGTTATATTTTTTCAATTTAAAATATGATTGTTGCCCTAAATGCTTGAAAAAATATTACTAAAGACAAAGTTTACAGTCTTTATCTTTTGTTTTTGTACTTAAGGCAAAACGTTGATTTTAATTATTAATTAAGAATAACCTAAAAAGAAACGACAGCAAAACATAACCAAAAGCAATCAATTTTGATAAAAGTGGTGATTTGTTGGGCACCAAATATAGATATATAATGTTAAGCACACATCATATAACAATAAATGAATATAATATGATTACTTAGCATTCCTATAATGGTATATGATTTTACTTTCGTGCATATAATTATATATATCTACTAAAAGCTCTTTTTTGATTCCCTCCTTTTTCTGCTATTAGTCAGTTAACACATTATCTATCATTTGTCTCTAATCTATCTTAAGAGTGTTGGTCGACACTGACGTTTTGGTTGAGCACCTGCTTGGCCAAAATTAGTTTGTTCGTTGTAGTTTATTAAACTTGGATCCTATCAGTACTCTAACTCTTACTTCGATAGTTTCATTTTTAAGTAATCTCCAATTCATTGCTATTATTATAACATTATTGAATCTATTTTTGCAGTTATTTATCTTTTGTTAACGATCATTTTATCGATTAACTTAAGCTCGTGTCTCAAACTGCAATACATTGAATTTTTTAAAACTTCGCTTTAGTGTAAGAGAGAGAGAGAGAGTATGTAATTAGAGATGAAATATTGTTTATATCAAGAATAAAATTATATATTACTCTTGTTAGTCATTTATAATTTTCGCTCAAACTTCTAAGTTATTACTGCATAAATCAATTAATTAGTTGAAATACATTTATAAAAAGATAATATTATACTCATAGAGAAAGAAATTCACTTTTGACACAATAAAAACCTAAGTGTATCACATATTTGTTTACTTTGAAAAAGTTTCAAAACTCAATTTTAAACTTGATTTTAGGGTAAGCTAGGAGTGAAATGATGAGAAGAGTGTATAAATTAGTGACCATTAATTAGTATTTAATGTTGAAAAGAAGGGTGCCCAGCATGAGACGTACTCTACATTACAATATATTGCAGAAATGATAGAATTATACAAATTTTATCACATAATATTTTATGATGGCATGCAATTAGCTCTGAAAGTATAAAGTGGTTTTCATTAACTAAAATCGATACCAAAAGCTAACATAGAATACAGAGTATTGTTGAAAGAGTCATAAATGAATGAAAAAATAAAGATTATATAATTTGTTGTCTTTTTATGCTATTGTTTGCTATGTTATTATTAGTGGACTTCTTTCACGTAATGAATAATAATCATTAATATTGAATTGCAGCCTAAGCTTACCGTAGAAATACATTAATCATATAGAACGAAGAATATTCTGGTTGGATAGTCAGTCATTTCTTTCTTTGTATAATTAGGTTTCTGTTTCTAATTGTACTGTTCAGTTGTATTGAAAAAAAGGTTTACAGTATAACCAAAATTAGTCCATTCCATCAAAAGTCTCATTTTTCACTTTCGAAACTCCTGACAGGTGTTAATGGGATGATTCTGTTCGAATCAAGTTTTAGGTAACAGAAGATGGACAGAAAGTTAGCTAACTCCTTTTTTCAATTCTGCAGCACAGATATAATAGCGAAAAACTCTTTCGTAGTAAAAATAAATATTTAATATGATTTTTCTTTTACAACTTAGAGAAGAAGTTGTTATGATCACCCATTCTTGAGAGACATGTCCTATTTGTCATAGCTTCTAAATAAATATTTTCAGTCATCGAAAAGTTTGAGCAGTACATAAAACAAATAGTCTGATTAAATAGACTGAAGATCAGATCATGATATTTTCAACGAATTTTCAATGAATTTAGAATAAGTTACTAATTATAGAAAGAATAAGATTGGGCTAATTTGGTAAAAGACCAGACATTCCCAAACGTATGAAAGTTTTGCCATCAGTTAGCTCTAGCTGTGAAAGAACTTTTAGCTTGATTTCTAAATGCGAGCACACATTCTAATAGCCGGCACACGAATGAAAACAAATGAGATTCTCTAACGAACCATTACAAGAATTTCTCACAACAATTCGTCTCAATAAAAAGAGCAAATTCAGCAGTTGGGGAATACTGTTGTATACCTTGACTTCCTTGTAGCTCAAAAATAATGCGAAATCCATAGAGCAGTTCAACTTGACTTTCAATCGACTAAAAGATTCCTTAATCTCATCGACCAATAATAATAATAATAAAAGAGGAGAAAAGTCATCGAAGTTTTTATAATAGCATATCAGCTCTTCATTGTTGCGATAGTCTCTCATCTAAGATAATGAGTTGATTTCAAAGCCACTTTCAATTCAACATTAAAGTCATTTATTGCAAATGTTGAAAAAAGCAGTTAGGATAAAATCGTTTCTTATAATTTAATATTTTACTTAAGCTTATATTCCTTTTTTTATCTTACACTCAAAAAGATTGCTAAAAGTTCAGCTTATCATTGTCAAATAAATTTATTGCCTTTACAATAGTTTTGATTTTCTTTCTGATTTCTTAATCAAATTTACTAGGCTTCAAGTGTATTTAAAAATTTAAAAGTCAATTCACCCTTATTTACACAAAAAAAACTTTGTAATTCATAAGTTCAGATACTTGGTTGTGATTTAGTTCATTTAACCAAAAATTATGAATCATTCGAATTAGTATTACCAACTTTGAAGCATATTTGTTATTCGATTCTTAATGGAACTTCTTTATCGATTTGTTGATAGGTTTTTGAGATTTTAATATCAAATTCAAAACAGTGTTCAAAATGAGTATAAATATCAGATTTGATAGCAAATGCTTTGACTTAGACTTTCGCACTCCATTTAAATAAATGTAACTGAAGTGAAGCAATTTGAACTTATGTTTGTCGCATTAAAGAATCTTAAATGTGCTAAAAGTTTCAAATCGATTTTGATTAGAGACAAAGTGATGAGAAGTTGACATAAAGCTGTGATCTGTGAGTCTAGTGAGCAAAGCCTTTATTTGAACTAAAAATACAGTAAACACTATAAAAATTGTTCAATAGCTAGAAATTGTTTTCCCAATGAACCCATAAAAGGATGGTTTGGTATTTTCAAGTGGGTTTTAAACACTTCTTCTGCTTCTACTCAAAAGTTAAACATAAAGCAGAAGTTCTCTCACTTGAAGTGTCGGTCAATTTTACAATTCAATAGACTCTAAAAAATTGTTGAGAAGATCGCACCACAAAATACAAGATGAACACAGTTTGAATTCTTGATTTTGAAATCAACTATTCTTTTGTTGAGTGGAAGTCCCAGTGGGGCGCACAAAAACGTTGCACTTCTTTTTCTCTCAGATGAAAAATTGAATGTCTGACCATTTTTTAATACCTTTGCACTCATATAGTTTTCTCTACTTTATAAGTTTCTGTATTTTATTATATATTTATTTTTTACTTCCTCTACTCTTTTTCTTTTTCTTCTTTAAAGTTCAAGTTTTTTAGATTCAAAATTCAATTTCTACTTTTTCTATTGATTATGACTTGCGTTAGAAATTTATGTAAAGACCATTTTCTTGAGAGAAATCAATTTTTAAACACTTCTTCGTGTCATATACTGTTTTGAATTTCAGTATTTGATCGCGTTGTATTGAAACGTTTTTAGAACAAGTTCTTATTATTTGACTCGTTAGCTAACAAGCTTTCAGACCTTATTTATAACGGACGAAGTATTTTCTTAACATCTAGACTTTTAAACAAAAATATTTTATAACTCCAACTCCAACTTAAGGTTTATATTGACTGAGACAACTTGATTAAAAAAAAACGCGCAGCGACTAAAAATCTTTCAATTTGGCTCTTCGCAGAGCCGTAACTAGTAGTCAGACTAAGGGGTTATAGACTTACTAGAGATTCTGAGATCTTTGAATTTATGCAAATCAAATTGAGCAAGTTTCAAAACTTCTTCTCTGAATCAAGTGTTAAAAACTTCAAATAGAACAATTGTATAACTTTTTGCTTAATTCCAATATTAATCGATTTTTAAGTTTAGCCCTGGCAAACTCGCAATTCTAGTTACTGCATTGGTTTTTCATTAAATAGCTTTGCGCTAAGAAAATTGACATTCACTCCAATGTTATTTTTATTGATTTGTAAACGTTTTAAGTATTAATGCGTTTGTGTATTAATTTTGAAAAATGTCATATCAGAATAAAACGACTCTACAGTTTAAGAAAGCGGATTAGTTGCAAAATAAATAGAAAATCCACTCAATCATAGACTAAACCTTACAGATTAGTGATAGCGATCTCGATAAACCTATGATCAATCAGTTGATTGCAAGATGTACAGTATAAAGGCATAAACATAGCATAAATAAGTAAAATCGTGTGTTTTATTAGGTAAATATAAAAAACTATTCTCGTATGATTTGATACGAAGCATAAAAGTTTAATCTATGAAACAGTTTAAACTAGGGTGACCAAGCGTTCAGATTTTAGTATAACTAGTCCAGAGTGAACCCCAATCTAGACTCATTTTGTCCAGATTTGAGCTGAATAAATATACATTTCTATCATAAGTGCTTTATATGATCAGTAATTCAGTGCATATTGATTCTAAGCTAACTTATTTTAATCTATTGAAATTGTTGGTCTAATTACTTGTTCAGAACTTTACAGCACGTCAAAGATAACTCAAGCTATACTCAATGCTGCAAAACCACGAAAGATATATAACTAATTCGCAGTTGAAATTTTGTAGGTTTTTTGTATTCGTTATATACTGTAAATAAATTTTAAACTTTAAGAGAATCTTAAAGGGGGGACCCTTCGATATCTTTTGTCCAGATTTGGGCTCAAAACTTGGTCACCCTAGTTTAAATTGAAGAAAATGTTATGTTTCTAATAGATCGAGTTTTTATCTGTTGAATTCAGTTAAATCTATTATATTTTTTGTTTGATAGAATAGTTTCCAAGTCAACTTTAGACAAATTAATATACAGTTATAAAAACTTTCTAATGGTCGATAGCAAACAGAGTAAAGTGATGAATGAGGATATATCTAACTGATCCAATTATATATTTATAAAATTAGACACAATAAGAAAAAGCATTATGTACATGTATTAATAGCTGTCATAGTGTGTGTGTCATAGGAAACGTACCATAAAAGCATAGGAACAAGCTGTCCATCAGACGCTGTCCGTATCTATCGCGCATTATTAAGTTTAGGCGTATATTTGTTAATGCTTTTTGTATAAGTCATACTTGTCATGTTATTTATTTGCGATAGTTTAAGTTGATTTGACTTAAAAATCATTCTTTTCACATCAAATCAATGTTCTAATCATAGTGTGTCGCTTTGCGAAGCTATACCAACATGACTAAAAGCCATTGCTCAAAAGTCATTCAAAATGAAAAATCTATTGGTTGTTAGAAGTTTGTATCACCAAAAATATATCGAGTTTTTAAAGCTATCATCTGACAATTTCCTGAATGTGATGCTAAAGCCAAGTCAAATTTGGGTCTTAAAAAGTAAAAAAATTTAATTTATGATCAGTTAGCAGAAAATAGTTTTACGAACTTTTTCTTATAGAAAGTAAAAAATATGAACTTCATAAACACTTTCAAATACTTTAGACTTGAACTCAACCTTTCCTGCGTGTCTCTTAATCTATTCAGTGATCATGACCGGCAAAAAGTCAAGAAGCTTGAGGTGAACATAATTTTTAACCAAATATTCGTAAGCTTCTTGTGTTATCAGTTGAGAACGATTTTGTCTGCCATAAAACAAAAAAATGAAGGGAATCAATAAAAATTCAGGTACTGAGAAGCTCATAATGGCAATGAAAGCTTACATCAAAATTTATGATCACAAATAAGGGATAAGAAATTCAAATAGCAATCTCAAAGGAGTATTTTTGATCAGGTCAAAATTGAATTGCAAGCCATCGGCACCTTTCCTTCTTTTGATTAGATTTGTTTTGTGAATATTTCACTGGTATCCGAAACTATTCGAGTTATACTGTGCTCTCAAAATATGGTTTTAGTGCTACATAACTTTAACTAGTCGGGTGGTATTCACTCATTTGCTTCAGAATCACAACATTGATAAATCGAAGTGACTTGTAAAGTATTCAATTTTTTTATCTCAATTCATTAATCTCAAACCCAGTTCTTATTCATAACACATTTGATTATGTAGTGAATTTATTGTTCGTGAGTATCGCGTGAATATCACATCAAAATTCAAATTTTTTGTTCTTCCAGAATTCGATCAGTTATCTATCGAAATGATAGGATTAATGAATTTGAAAATCAGTTCAATTGAAAAGTAATTGAATTCTCGGATTGAAGAATAGCGTTAACATTTCCTTCATTGTTATCTCTTCATTTGAATGAAAGTGAACATTTATTTATTTTCTCTCTAATCCATGATTCCATGATATAAAGGACAAAAATCAAATTCAGTGAAATAATATGCGTATTGCTAGCGTCCTGGATAAAAACCGAGTTTAATTTCCTCTATAGAATAATGATTTTAATGAAGAAATTCAATAAATTTCAATGAAGAATGATTTAATGAATTATTTCAATTCGTTTTCTATATAACTTGACTTTCAAGTTGATCTCTCGAGATTTGAAAGATTTCGGTTTTGCAACAATAGGACTGACAAACCTTGTAATTTAAATCCTGAAGATGTTTTCACTAACTTTTAGTTACTCGACTGATAAAGTCATTACACCTTATTTGAAAATGATCTAAGAGTGAAATAATCTATTAATATTAAAATTAAATGCTTAATAGTATTTGGATGGTATCTTTAAATAAAATCTAGTTTTGTAGTTCATAATTAATAGCTAAATGATTTGAGAATGAAAAGTATGCTTAAAAAATAAATGTTATGTATTTATCAATTCTAAAGAGACGCGCAACAATTCATAAACTTTAAGGCGAGACAACTCATTCAAATTGATGTTAAGTATACGAATATTAATTAGTGAATGCGTTCTCAATAGTCAATGATCAGTCAGCTTTTCAATCATAGACTTCGAGTCGTGTTAATAAAAAAGATTTGACTTTCGCTATGACTAACACTATGATACTGATTACGCTTTGCAATAACTAGCTCATTATTATTACAATTTATGTTTCGTCCCTCTTATCTTATCCAACGCATAGAGGGATTAGTCCAGGATTAATGAATAACATTTATCAATCGATGGTACTGCAAGTCATTTCAATTTCGTACTAATAGTTAACTAGATCAGTGCTTAGAGATTGGTTTGATATTGAATTAGGTGATACGAAACATAAAATTGGTTGTGAATCAGTTACTTACTTATACATGTATTTACTGCTTTATCGAATATTTTAATATTCAATTAAGTAACTTATGCATTCTCTATTCGAAGGTTAATCATCTTGACAATCCGAGCATTCCAAGTTAGTCAAACAGAATTTGGAAACATATCTCTTTGAGGTTTGGCAGTATAACATATGCCTAACTAATAAGATGATATTCGCTCACTTACTTGACAATTTCACTCTTAACCAACCTCAATCATCTTAAACTTTGATTAAAAATGTCTTAGTATTAAATATTTGGCAAAATAAATCAAATAAGTTAGTTAGGTAATATTTTAAAAGTAGTTTTAAAGAATGAAATCATTCTTCAGTGTAAAACTACTTTTTTATTTCAAATGACATACTCATTAAAATCTAGAGATTAAACCTTAATCATTTTCATTATGTATTATTTTTCGAAGTTTAGTCAAAATCAAAATTTAATTCTTGCAAAAATCCTGAGTTTTATTTAAAACTTTCTTTCATTTTCATTTCAAAAATGATAACAAACTTTTGTTTGAATTTTAAATAATTTTTACTGAATATTTGAAGCTTAAACTAATTTGATTTAAAAATGGGAATGATTTACGTACAATGTATTAATACATTTTTGCTAAAAAATTTGAGTGCAACTATGGTAAACCACCTTTCGTAAAATCCAGACTTTTTCTAGAAGTAATCAAAGTGCGTCTCTGAATTCATTGTAAACTTTTATCGATATTTCAGTCTTATTCATATAGAAATGCTTTGATCTATTCCTATAATCAAAAATGTATTGAACCTCGACAAACGTGCTAGCACGTTTTTTATGTTGAAGGTAAATAATGAATCGTTGGACTTGTACTTGCGATCAGGACTTAATCGAGACCATACTCGATATCATAGGATGTCACTTCGGATTTTCAACCTTATTCGATTCTATATGTGAGACTAAATCCTATAGCATAGACGTAGTCTCTTTTGGCTTATATTGCAGGTACATGTCCAACGATTTATCTTCAACATTGAGGACATGCCCGTATACGTTTGTAAGTCTATTTCTGGTTATAAGAGTAGGTCATAGTAGTTATTTCTATTAAAATAAGATCGAAATGTCGACGAAAGAATATGACGAATTGGGTAGTGCACTTTTACTACTTTTCAAAAGTCTGGATATTACGAAAGGCGATGTGCGGTGTCTCAAAAATGAATCCTATGATTGTACAAAATATTCAGCCTTCATAAGCCTTTATGTAAATTAGTTTATGTTGATTTGAATCATTTTGATTGAATTATTTTCAATTGTCTAATAATGAAAAATCAATAGCATCCAAGTTATCGAAATTTCATGCTAGTCATGAATAATGCAAATTCTATATTCGCTAAACTCATTATCGTTTGTTAAACTGAATTAAATTAAGTAATTTGTAGGGAATTGCATATAAAGTGAGGCACAGGATTTTTTGGCTAAAGCAATATATCAAATATATGTTAAGATGATTCAAATTACGGACAAATGTTTTATAACTTATTAAATAACTTTTTTTCTTAATAGAGCTGTATAACTTTACAAAAAATGTATCAAATATATTTTAATACAATTTTCAGAAGTAGCTTTCAATCATTTATATCAAATATACTAAGTGGTTGAGTGACATCTTCTAAAGTTTTAATGGTATTAAAATAAACTTTGAGACAATCTTTCCCACAAGCAATGTGCTGTAAGCTCTTCAATAGATTCTACTCAAACTGACACTCATTCAGAGTAAATCTATTTTTGCGATTCAAAATCCACGCTTTCGTGCAATACTTTTATTCAATTCCAACTAAAAATGCTGTTTAAGTTATTTCCTTTTACTTCAAAATATAACATGATTCTATGCATAAGAATTTTAGTTATTTTTACGGAAAAACACTAAAACACTTTTATAAGTTACCTAGTTTTTCATGAAATATGAAACGTTTTCCAAATTGCATTCTACATTTAACTTTCATGTACATATTTTGGACAGGTACACATTTTGAAATTTTAGCAAGTTAATTCGAATGAGGCAACATTTGAATTTTATAGCTCGAGAACCTAAAGATCGGTATTTTATGCAGTTTTTACTCAAATTAAATGTCTATTTCACTACGAAATTACAGAATACTTCGAGAAAGCATTTGCCACAAAGTTTTCTCTGGTGGTGATTCCCCAAACAATTCTACAAGTTTTAGTAAAAGCAAACTGTAATTAGTTCTTATTAAGAGATATGGAAGAGAACTGTAGCATTTCGCATTGTTTATACGAGCAATTTAGATTTTTTATAAACTTTTCAATATACCAAACTTTTATATGCGTAAGTATCTCAAGAGTTAGTAGAACTATTTGCCACTAACTATTTTTATGCAGAATGGCATAAAAAAGTTTTGCACTCGATTAAAAAGAAAAAGAGTTCTCACTTCATGAATAGAAGTGTTGTTATAATAAGGATTTGAAATATTCAAATTATTTTTCCAGACATATGCGAGTTTTATGACAAGTTGAGTAAAATGTACATCATATGCATAGTTGATGAACACAATTAAATGTTTGGCTTCACTTTCAACTATGAAGAGCTGAAGAAGAGTGAGTGGAAAATGTTATTTAGAGTGAATTTGTTCATATAATAATCAACTCATATTCTTTAAACTCATATTCTTTATGTTGTTGACGCTGTAGAACGAAGTGTTAAAACTTTTAGTCATGAAAGTAATAAAATTTCTAGAAAGCTAACAAAATATTGTTATTCGTTTGAAATTTATAAAAGAAAAATAAACTTGAAGTGTTGCATAATATATACATCGAAATAGGTAATGAATAATTAAATTGGCAGCAACTTTTTCATGCCAGATATGGATAACTTATAAATAATAGGAGAAAAAAGTATATTAAGTAGAATGTATTCTTTTTTCAATCAGTCTCACAGCTAAATAAATAGATTTTATTCTTAATTTATGCACAAACTTTTCGATTCTATCTAGTATTGAATCGCAAATGATTGCCAGCTTTGGAGCCATTCTACTGAGTATTGTATGCATTAAATGCTTAGTTTGGTCTACAATTTGATTGTATTGTTCAAAATGAAATTCAAGCTAGAATAAATTCAAGCTAGAATAAGCTCACGTATTACTGCAATTGAAGCGAAGGATAATTCTATTGAATAGTTTGCTATAAGAAAAAAGTGGTTCAATTGAGTAGTCGCTTAACTAACAATTGGTTAGAAACAAGTTTTTGTTTTGCTAACTCAATAAGACATTATTTAAGCAATGCGTCACTCACTTCAATAATATTGAATCATAAATTGCGAACTAGTTCTCTATTCATCATGGGTCTCAACGGATAGATTTGTTCAACATATAACTTCAGCATATAGAAGGTAGACAAAGGCTAACAAATTTGCTTTCTTTTTACAATACATTTTCAGTGTCTAATAGTTTATGCGATTATTTCAATATTGTATGCTTTGCACAACGTTTTTTAGCTCAGATTCTAGCAGTTTTGACATGTTTCTCAGGCTTACACTTCAGATTCTGTTAGTTAAATAATTGTTAAGAAGCTTGTCTTATACTAAAGAATCTGAACTAATTTTCTCTAAGCCCTGACACTACTTGATAGTTAAGCTTAGTGAATATCTTATTTCATTATGTCTAATATAAAGAGCTCTCGTCGACAGATTTCATTGAAAAGAAAGTAATTAATAAATTGTGTGGTATTCCTTAAATGTATTAGGCTTTTTTTTCTAAAATTTACAAAATTGAAAAAATAGAACTTTTTAAGAATAGAAGATAGATAGGAAATCTTGAAAGCATACTTAAAATTTGAAAACTCTTGAGAATTCAGGTTTTTTACAGACCGAACAAAATGAATTTAGAAAATTCAGTTTTTTTTCACATTTGGTCTGAAGATGAAGAGTACTGAAGAGTTATCATGAAAGAGAAGTGCTTGAAATTAAAATTGAAATTATAGTACAGTATGAGTTGAGACAGTTTTAATGAATATGTAAAATAAGTTATTACACCGCTATTGTGCTGAGCAATGCTTTGACGCATAATTATTTTTTGGTAGATTTTTGCAATACTTTCATCTCATGAATAAGAATGAGGAGAAGCTATAAATTAATTTCTCACTCAAATTGTGTTTCACTATAGAGTAGAAAGTATTTTGTTTGTACCAAATTCAAATTGTCTTCATTCAATATAAAGAAATCCTCTTTTCATACCTCACTCAACAGATTCGACGAATTCCTCAACTGGAGCAAACTCTTTTGAACTATTCTGACAAGTTATCTAAACTGGGTTTTCAGGTTTCGAATTTCATAACTTTGATTTTCGAGTAAACGATGTGTTGCCATTGAATGCATGAGAAGCTGGTGTTAGTGATAGACCTGAGGGTAGAAGAGTCCCTTATCTTAATGAACAGAAGTAAGAATGGATTTCAATTTTGAAGCATTAATTTTTTCCTATACACTGCTTTCGTAGAAATTCAATAAAATCTTTAGTTTCAAGTTTTTTTCTAAACATATTCTTTTACTGTGAACGATCAGAATGTAAGAGAAATGACTGAGACTTATCTGGATTGCTATGACGTTGAAACTCTTGATCACATCCAACTTTATTTTTAATCAATTGTATACTGACTTAATTTGACAAAATTCACTGCTCTCTAGCTGTGTCAAAAGCTTGAAAAGAAAAATAAATTTCAAGATAAGTGACTTCTATATATTAGGTTTTGCAAAAAAGCTGATAATTATAAAACTATAAACTATTTTCAATAAGGCGTAAAATACTATACACACAGCAGTTATTCAAATAGATGTGATTAATGTTAGATTTGATGACATATGATAAGAAACATAAGAAAATTGACATCTTAAAAACTTTTCGGCTATTTCGATAAGATTATGTGAAGAAATGCTGAAATTGTTATGTCTTGTTTTGTTTTGGTTTAGCGAGAAAGAGGGCAAAAATTTTACATTTTTATACAGTTTGCAAATCGATTTTATAGCCAGGCATCTGTCAAAATGCCTTAAACAAAAAACACCCTCAAAGCGCCATAAAGAGTATTGTTTCAAAGAAGAGAGAGATAGAGAAAAAAGAGCTAAAGAACAAAAGACAAATAGTTGACGCTTTCAGGGCGTTGTTCGGCAGTAACTTATGTTATATTTCTATCGGGTTATAATGCATACATAGGTTTCCTATTATACTATATGAAGATATTTTTGGAAATTTTGTGGTTTAAGGGCAATATTGCTCTTTTTTCTAAATAAGTCACTCTTTTGTTTCAAGAAAACTTTCAAATAATCGCAACTAATGTAAGCCTGACGGCGTTTAAATATAATAACGGCATCACATTTTGTAAGATAGATGACAAAAGGAGTAGAGAACAACTTTTTTCATACACTAAATGCATTACCGAATCTCTCATTTTTCTAGTTTTGGCACATTTTTTCTCTACTCTTTTACTATCTATTGTGATGTTTTTTCATTCCAATGATTTCTATTCAAAAGTTAATGTAGTGGAGATTATCAAATGTTATGAAATGCTATGAAAGACTATAAAAAGGTTTTTTTTCATCAAAATATGCTATTTATATAAACACTTTAAGTGAGGGCAGTGTCGCGTTTGACACTTAATACCTCAATGATTATAATAAGCAAAGTTAATACCCATTCACAAGTTATATTCGCATGTCTTCCTTTATAATTTATATGTCTAAAAGTGATGTCACGTTTTTTATTAAACTTTTGACAAAACAATTTTCACAATTAAACCTTTTGTCAAATAAAGACATTCTTTAGATAGCTTAATGACAATTGACATATTGTCACTTAAGTATATTTTATTAGTTCAAGTTGTAGGATATTAAAAGCTCGGGCATCAGTTAGCGTTTATATCTATCAAAATATTTTTATGAAAATATACATTATTTGGAAAGAAAGAAAGTGAAGGCTTTTACATAAAAATACTTACTATTACTCAGGAGAATGATTAGAATGATTCCATTTTGAATAGTATAAAGTTATACTTTATAAACATAAAGCGCTAATGAAATATGAACGCAATATTTCAACCAAACTCACTTATTGGATGCATTATCTGATTTAAATAGTTTTCAAACTATAAGTGTAGCATCAATTGAATATTGATGAGAAAAATCTTGAAAAATAGCTAAGAATTTATGAGAACCCATTCATAATTTGAAGCTGTTCTAAAGTCAAAAAACTCATTAATTTCATCAAAGTTCAAACAATGATCTATCCATTAATTGAAAAGTTTGGATATTAAGGATAAAAAACTTGAAATAATAGCAGCAAAAATTGGTTTGAAGCTGAAAATGAAACTTTTCCCATCGATTAATTCCGATAAAGTAGCAAAAAACGTATTACAATATTCAGTTTAAAAAAATTGTATAAAAGAAATTTTCTTTTTTAACAGAGTCTATTGAAGCATAAACGATGGCTCATAAGATGGATTGTCAGGGGCTTTACAACACAATTTTGTATGTGAGCCAAAGCGATATTAGCCGTTAAACAGTATTGTCACATTGACACATCATAAAAAGGACGAACCAGTGATTGAGGTAGCGTTAAGTTAAGCATAACCAGCATTAAGATCAGAAAAAAACGTGTCAACTATAACTCTATACAGTCATACCTCCCTATAGTGAATCGCTAGCCATCGATGTTTAATATTGACTTCGACCAAGCTTCACTATTGAGAAGTATTTCGCATTGTGTGATGTGTTCCGGAACAGGTTATTACTTTCACTGTAACCAAAATTTACTATGAGAAGGTTGACTATATCGAGGTATTACTGTTGTAGAATATGGAGAAAAAATATAGAATACATAATAAAATGCAAAAGATAGAAGAAAAATGAAGGCAACTCTACTTCAAGAGAATAGGAATCTAAAAGTTAAAGAAGTTATTTTGTAACTGAGAGCTGGTTAGAAGTTAGTTCTTGTTATAGATACATGTCCTCAGGGAAATTAAAGCTGCTTTTGTAATTCAAACACGAAAGATTACCTTCTCCTTTAAGTTTTTTGGGCTTTTCTTCAGTATTACCCCTATGTTAAGTCACTGCTGCTCAAGACTTAATAATAAGAGATTAACTTTCATCTCATGGTAACATCAATAAAAGAAAGCTCGAGTACTAACAGAAATTTTTTGCTCATCACAAATAGTGTTAACTAAGGCGACTGTCGCATTATGTTTTTTCTTGCAGACCCTCTTAAATCAATACGACTCTAGATTTTATCAACTATCGCAAACTTTCATATCAACAAGTACTCTAAGTGTTTTCTAGAGAGAATAATTCATTATCAACAGAAAAGTTTAATTTTATTTTAAGCTCATCAAAATTGATTTTTTGTCTTCTGTGGGCGAAAATTGCTTTTATAGCACTGCTTACTGTCATTTGCAAATTATGAATAATAGAAGTCGACTTTAATAAGATTTAGAAAAAATACTATTCTCACTTCACTTTTTTCAGTTAATTTCTTGTTCACCACATGCAAATCTAATCCAATAGAATCCTTTGAATTGAAAACGAAACTACTTTCAAATTCTTTTAGATTCAATATTCTCTAAGCTATTAAATCAGGTGAAAACATATTTATTTAATCGCATTTGATACTACTATAAATATAAACTTGTTTATAGTTTTTTATAGATATATTTAAAAATTAAAAACAATTTTGTGGTCACATTATTGTTAATTAAAATTACTAAGCAATAATCTTTAAAAATGAGAATATTCTTATTTAAGATTCAAACTAATTATAATTGATTCTAGCTTATATTTGGTTTGAGGACACAATTATTTTCTACTTTTCTATGCCATTCAATTCACTCTTTTCTTAGGGCTTAGAGATTATTAAGTTTGAGTATGAATTGACGAGTTCATTAAACGCTATCTTAACTTTCTATTTTGACTTTTATGAAGTTTTATCTTCGACTTAGTGTTCAAAACCAGGGCTAGTTTTGAGTCATGCAGTCAAGTACACCATCTACGAGTCATACGGCAAAAACAACTTTTGTCTCATATGTTATTCCTATTGCAGAAGCTGTTCTTCAAGTTCCAAAAATGCGTTAAGAATGCAAACATGATTCTTGAGTGGAATTTCACTCATACTTATTGTCATTAAAAGGGTTGAATGAATTTTATTTGCACTTCAAAGTTAGAAAAAACTTTCAACAGATAAGTCTGGTATTAGTGAATAAATTAAAAACATTTTATAAATAATTACGGGTCACAATGCTTCTTTGCTCATAATAATGAACATAATTTAAATTACAACCAAAGCATTAAAACTAAACTTTTACATACAACTAGAATAGTGATATGGTTTAAAATTTGAACAATGGATCACTTGCAGATCTTCTGAGTTGTGTCAAAACTGCTGCTGCACGAATCACCTCTAACTCATCTGAATTGTCTTCAACCGTATGGTTTGTCAATATTTGGTGCTCAAAATATTCGAGCTGTGATTCAAATAATAGCCAACATATAAGACACTTATAGGGACGCAAACATAGCCGAAGTCTCTTATTATCAGTTTTTAATTCTTCGTCTTTTAAGTTGATATCATCAATAGTTTCAGAACTGAGATTTTGATTAGATAAAAACTCTGCTTTAAGTAATTCGGTTCCGAACTTGACTTCTGGGTTCGGATCAATTGGAAAGTCATCTACTCTTTCATCATTGATAGAAGTCGATTCAAATTTTCGATATAAGCTTTCTTGAGATGACATTAGTTCTCGTGATGACATCAATTCTTGCGATGAAATTAGTTCCTGAGATGAACTTAATTCATCGGTTTCGCTGCAACTGTTGTTATTTGAAGTTTGAAAACATCTTTGATTAGTATTATTTGAAGTTTCGGGACAGACTTTCTTCTTTAGCTTGCTAGCTTTTGAAGTTCCGATATTAAGATTGTGTACCCGAGAACAATGACGTTCCAAATTGCTTTTATGACTAGTTTCGTAGCCACACTTCGGACATGAAAACTCCTTGATTCCGTTGTGAACTGTTTGATGTCTTCTCAGTAATGCTTTTCTACACAAAAATCATGAAATATCAGTTTTTAGTCAGATTTTTCAAAGGTTTCATACCTGGGAAAAAGTCTTTGGCATTGATCACACTGATAGCCATCCTTATGATATTCTTTGCTGTGATTTTTGAGTGAGGCCTTGTTTATGAATACTTGTCCGCAACATTGAAATGGCTTTGGGACAGATTGAAATATTTGCATAAATGAGTTGAGTAATGACAGTTGAAAACTTAATAATCAGCGATAGCAACAAGAAAAAGCTGTTGCTTTGTCAATCTCCCTGTGATGCGTACAAAGTTTTTACATGATTTGATTAGTAGTTTGCTTTGATTAGCATTGGATGCTCTATGAGTTTACTAAGATTCTCTACATTGTGGTCTAGTAGAAAGCATTCCATTACAGCACATCTACTACTAGTTGCTATCAACGATTATTGAGCTTTTTAGCGCACTTGTTTAATTAAATTCAAAAGTTATCATTATTAAAGTTGAAATTGTTATATTAAAAAATAACTTCACGTCAAATAATTTGAGTTATAAAACGAAAGGAAAACTATTCGTACTAATTGATGATACACTGGAAATAAGTTTATATAGTAAAACCTCTTTAACTTAAACATATAGTTAAATGGTTTAGATAAGTAGATAACAATTAAACCACATTTTCAATGGCACTTTTATATTTTCTTAAATCACTCAAGTGCGTATGAAAGTTAGAGAGGTTTCACTGTATATTATTTAATATAGTATAAGTACATACATTTTGAGACTCTTCATGCATTGATTTGATGTGACGATCAAAATTGCTTTTACGATTCGACTTATAACTACATAATTCACAATAGATCACCACTTTAGGTGACTTTTCTTTTTCATTAGTTATATCTTTAATAAACATCTTAAACCAATAATATAGAGAAAAACTTTTATGAAAGAATCAACACAAAAGAAGAAAAATGTCTAAAGCCTTTAGAATTTGAAGAATAACTGGTTACTAAAGTCAAAGTTATCTTTCATTTAGTTTAATGTTCAGAGGCGAGTACGAGTACACGCTATACTTTCAATTTAAATGCTAAATATTTTCTTATAAACTAAAATATTTACTTCAAATCTAAAATAAGTCAATGTTTTTCCAGTGAATCCTTATTTTGTCGAGTTTTCACTGAAATTAGTGCTAATCAGGTTTTGGTATATTCACATATGTCTTTGTTTTATTTGTTTGTTTGTCTACTGCTGGTGACTATAAGACTAACAACTGGTTGTTTGTCCTCTAGAGGATTAAAAAAGGAGCTTAATCTGGAGAAATGAAGAGTAGACCTTCAATTGCTATGAAAAGATTGAAGTTTTACTCCTTCCTATTGAAATGCTGCAAACTTTGATAACCACTGAAACTTTTGCACTGTATCAGAGCAAGTTTGATAGAGAGTATTAAATATTCTATAAATCCTTTTGTCTTCTCTAAAGCTATTCATTTCGTGTAGGGCTTATATCATTTTGATGTAGGAATCTAAAGACTAGTAATATTTGTTTTTAACCAGTAAACATTCAAAATTAAACTTTATTTGAGCTTCAAATCAATTTTTCATTTGTAATAAACTTTATTAAGATAAGTTTTAGTTAATATAAAAGTCTTAGTAAATATAAAGTTAAAGTTATGTTTAAAACTCAATTTCAGGTGAACAAATAAATGAGTCTAGCTCAACTAAGAATCGTTGAAATCATGTAAAAAAGTTGAAATTCAATGTAAAGTCAAGACTTTAAATAAATGAGAACCTGAGCCAATAACGCCCTCTGTTTAGTTTGAACATAAACTTAATTTAATGTCGAATATTTGTAAAAACAACTGAATCAGTTTTGATTATATATTAAATCTATTTTAATTGAATTTGGATTAACTTAAAGAATGTATTAATTAATTGAAGTAAAAAATTTTGAAGATTAACATCGCACGAGTTGAGGTAATTATTAAAACTGAGGTTAATTTAAACAATAAGTATTTAAATGAAACATCATATCAATTGCAGATCAAAGTGACAAACTTTTTATTTGCAAAAATGTTTAACCAATAATAAATTATAAATCACTTGCGGATACGTTTCTATGATATTAAATATTGAATCGATGCCAAGATATTAATGTTTGCACAAAACGTGTATATTTTATGACATTTTCTTTTGTATGTCTAATACTCATTTCAATTGAATTCAATTTTTGATTCGTTCGCTTTTCAATAATCTGTCAGTATTTAAAAATCAATACAAGGCATATATTCATGCAAACATTGTTAGAACTAATTTTATAACTAAGTTTGACTCGTTTGATCACTTTGCCTACCTTTCAATTGGTGTGATTATAAAAAATTATCAAAACTCAGTTAAAGTTACTTTAGTTAAGTATTAAATACTTAAGCACTTGAAAACCATAAATCTTATCATAGCTTTCCGCTTGCAGTATGTATTTTAATACTCTATTTGATTAGGTTAGGTATCATTTAGAGAGCAATATTTTGCTAATTAAACAGTTTTCGTAAAATACTTCATAACTATATTGATCTTAACCTTGTTTCTATATTAAGTTAACTTTTCAATACAGTCACCATTTTTATTATAATAGCTGTTTGTCAACCAAATTTTCATAACTTCAATGTTAGATTCACTTTTATAAATACTTCTATCTGTTGACTATCTAATTTTTCAATATTTCATTTTTTATTTTATTTTATACTCTTGTTAGACATCACTTCTGAAAAGTGAGCCTTAGCTTGAAAAAAAGTTCAAACTCAATATTCAATTGTTTATCTGTCTAATTGAATAGTATTTTCGAGTTTGAGTGTCAACTAATTTTTAGAAATTTTTTGCAAATTTTTCTCCAAGTTGTGAGCAATTATGTCAAGGTTTCATTTATCAGAGGCTTTCACGAAATAAGTCATAAATACAGGTATTTAAAAAACTAAAATTATTTAATCCTAAATTACAGGTCTGCAATGGTGGCCAATATTCTAATGGTATGTTGCCTGACGATCGCTTTCGGGTTATGGGTTGACGGATCGTGTATTAATCTGAACAAAAAATCTGAGTGTTATTCAAATGATGTCTTAAAACCCACGCGACTCTACGGAACTAAAACAACGTATACTATAGCGCGAAAATCATTTCGAAACGACTCATTCAACTATGAAGTACCAAATTGCAAACCAATTATGTTTTACTTCATTGGTCGACACGCAATCCGATATCCTGATGCCGAAGACATAGTAGAGATGTCTGAAGTGTTGCCGAAACTACAGAAAAGTATCGTTAAAGCGGCCGAAAAGGATTAACTGAGTTATGCGAAAATGATTTGATGGGAATTCGTGAGTGGAAGTTCACAATGAATCAAACCGACGATAACAGGATTAGTGATACTGGAGTTATAGAAACTAAAGCCATTGGTAACTTTTCTCAATTAAATTAGTATTCAATATGTGATCTGATTTTCTAATGGTTTTTCTCTTTTTATGTTTAATCAAATTGATAGCTAAAGAGTTTAAGTCTAGATATCCCCAACTTTTTAACTTAAACAAAGTTAAGATTGAAGTCGGAATCACTACTAAAGAAAGAACTGATCAAACCGCTGACGCTTTTATCGAGCAAATCAAATTAGATCAAAGCAATCAATATAAAGATAAAGACAGCTCAGAAGAGGATGACAGCAACGAAAAGGAAGTTAATGGTAGGGACGCTAATTGAATTTATTTGTTGACTAATTATTTATGAGTAAATTTTTTACATTCAATTAATTTCTATCTTTAGGTCATGAAAAGGAAATAACGAAGATTGAGAAACCGTTTTTATATTTTCACGACACGTGTGAAGACCTGTTGTCTTTTCAAGGCGTAAAACTCGGGAAACCAAAACTAGTCAAAGATTTACGCGAAAGCGATTTAATGCAGAAAGTTGTCCAAAGAGTTAATGATAGGTTAGGGCTAGAACCAGATAATTTAATTAACGCCAAGATATTCAAGCACGTGAGCAGAGCTTGTTATTTTGAGTTCGCTATTTATGGTCAGAGTCCGTGGTGTTCTGTTCTCGGAGATGAAGAGTTCAAGGTTTTGGAGTACTTGGACGATATTGAAGATTATTATGAAGACGCTTATGGTCTGAGAACTAGTTATCCAGTTGATTTTTGATTATTATTGAATTTGAATTTTGTTTTTTATTAAAGGTCGTGATATTAATAGTAAGCAAACGTGTCCATTGATTGGCGATCTATTAGACAAAGTTAAATCTTCAATCAAGAACCATAAAGAGTTGAAGACTTATCTGCACTTTACTCACGCTGGAGTTATTAAGAGATTATATTCTGGTTTAGGATTATTTAATGATTTGAGTTCTAACTCAAATTCTAAACCCTCTGAAGCGATTTGTTTGAGTGATAATAGGAAATGGAAATCAAGTCTAATTACTCCGTTTTCGGCGAATTTTGCTTCAGTTCTGTATAAATGCAAGAATAAAGGCAAACATGGTAGTAAAAAAGATAAAAAGAATGGTAAATACAAAATGTTAACTTTGGTTCAACAAAATCCAGTTATGATTAATGGTTGCGATTCCGAACTTTGTTCTGTTGACAAATTTATTAGTTCTTATGAAACAATGGCGTCCAATTGTGACCTCAATGAGATTTGCAAAATTTAAATATTTAATACTATTCAATTTGGCAATAAGCTTGAATGATTGAAGACAAATCTATTTTCAATCATTCATAAACTAAAATCAGCCAAAAACAAATACATTTCAAAATTGAAACATTCAGTAGATTGTGGTTTGCATAAAGCAACCTTATATAAATTATACATAATCTATTTTTTATAAATAGAAAACTTCAAAGCTTGTGTAAAATTTTTAATAGTTTTTATTATATGTTTGACTTATCACAAAGTGATCAAAGCTGTGAATGTGTAAAAATATCCTTTTGTTCAGACAAAAAATAAATAAGCTTATTTAAATGGTGAATAGAAGTTAAATACGAGATTCAATGCATAGAAATTTTTATAAATTAGATACTTTTCTGAAATAACATGAAAACAATTGCTATAATTTGACTATAATACCTCAAATCTAGTTGGTTTCTCTGATTTGTGAAATAGTCACTTTGAACGGAAACTTCAGATAGAGGCTTTAAAATGTTAGACATTGATTCGCAGCTTGTCTTCAATGGTCAAAGTAAGTGATAACTTGAATTTTATTCACAGTAGCTTTTATAGCTCTAAATCTAACATTTATATAATATGCTTAAATTATGTTAATTTATGAACGAAAGAATAAAATAAACTTTTGTTGAAAAAAATGATAAATATTTGAGGTAAAAATTGCAATCATTTTTAAACATTTATTTCGTAACTTTTAACATAAAAATGAAAACAATTTTTAGCTATTTTTGATCAGTGTTCTAGACTTAATTCAACATTTAATAAAACCTTGAATACCCTGTAATTGTAAGTTTAATGATATTTCAAAAGATAAAGAATATTGCCGGAAAGTCTATGCGATTCTGCCTAATTTGGCATTCGGGATCTGATGATATATTTTAATAGAGGTGATCAGCCTGATCAAAATTGCCAATGGGTCCACCTCCGTATAACTTATAGTTTAAGCGTTAGATGGCGTTAAAGTTTTAAAATGGGACAAAATATAGATTTATTCGGTGGATATTAAAGATATCGAAAAATGGTTTTCATATTTGTAGTCAGCGTTAAATTCTACATCGAAACCATATATCATATATTCAAAAATCTTAAAATCAAAAAATTGAAAAATTCGACACAAAATTCGAATATCTCGAAAACTATTCGATATAAAAAATTTTGATTTGATATTCGGATTCAGCGTTAAAAAATACATATAGATCCGTTTAAAAGTAAATTTATAAAAAATTAATGTTCAGCTTGAATAATATAAAAAACCATCAAATGCACGACATCTGCCCGAGATTCCTATTCCCGCAGAATTTTTGAATGATATCTGCGTGGAATTGGAGGAACAAGAGTAAGCCTTGGCGGCGACTAAAATGGGGAGTCCGGTGGGGGCGGAGGGTGGGACCCCCACCTAAATATTACATTTTACATCGTGATTAAATGTTATCATATATTTAAAAATATATGATAGGCAGAGTTCAGCAATGTTCTTTTATGTATGCAATCAGTACAACCGAGTAGTTTAAGATTAGGGGCAGGTTAAAAATTTGAGGCTTATTTTAGTAGATTTTGAAGTGCAGTTTGTCCTTGACTTTGGTGGCTCGCATAATGGGGAATTAATTTTAGCAACTCAATTCCAAAGCACCGGGCCACTCTTATGAGGTGCATAATATTAAGAGACGAGGATTATGACAATCAGTTTTTAATACACGCATAGCTTAAACACTGCTTTGATTTTGGCAACAAATTTTACAAACTGTAAAGTTTGTTCAAAACTCATTTAATATAAGGAAATCGTTTTTAATAAGGTGTGTTTATTACTACACTTTATCCCGGATATAATGAACGGGTAGGTGCAGCATAAAGTGTTCACTATAAGCGGGTTTCACTATAAACGTTCTAGAGGAGGAAGAACTTTGAAAACAATTTTATTCTTACTTTCAATATGAAAATTTGTTATAAAAAGTATTTGATAACATTTTAATTATTTTTGTTGATGTAATCAGTAATGAGTGACTGTCTACTAGTTTTACTATTATTTAAGATTAACTTTTCAAACTTATTAAGAATATCATAATTATTGTTCACTTCATTGAATGATCCTAAATATAAGGATCACTCAATGTTGATTTCAAGTCTTTTTTGTTTAGTTTACTCGCAAGTAATGAATATTTTTCCTTATTCTTCAAAATTGCACTAATATTCGATTTATTCTTTAAATTGTATTTTTTAACGATTAAATCGTAATCAATTCTGTTCTCAACATCTTTAATAATTTTCAATTTCTTTTCTAAAGAAATACTTTTACGTTTTGTTTAATTGAAACCATATTTGTTATTAATTTGTTTGTATTTGTCGATTATTCGTTTGTTATAGTTTTCGATTGAAAAAATAAATGTTTTACAGTTTGCTAAAAATAGTTCACTATAAATGTATAGTATTCGTACTGTTGGTGCTTTGGAATGTGTTCACTATAAGCGGGATTTCATTATAAGCGGGTTCACTATAACCGTATTTTTTACAATAAGATATAAGCATTAGGAGCTCGGTGTTGAACAACATGTTCACAATAAGCGGGTTTTCACTATAAGCGGGTTCACTATATCCGGGATAGAGTGTATCAACTAAAATGTCGTTCAAACGAAGCGTATTTCAATTAGTTTAGACACTAAATATAAAGTGATTAAATCGCTCCACAAAATTACTTCATCATTAGGAATATTAAATCAATTTAAAAATCATTTAAAACATGTTTGAAGAATCGCTAAAAATCAAATTAATTGTCAATATTATTAATACGAGGAATAACTTTTTTCTTACTACTCGGGATCTACTCATTCATTGATTCATCCTTTCATTTGCTTCTTATTTGCCATCTTTTGTTCATTAACTAAATGTATTAACTAATTAAATTTAATAAATAATTGTGCAAATCATTCAGAATAATTGAAATATTTAACTGAGTCGTTCAACAACTGAACCGCTTTTGCACTCGAGATGGCAATGAGCAGTGTTCTCAGACTTAGCGCCTATTTTTCCCAAAGAGTAAAGAATACAGGAGAAGACACTGTAAGTAATTTTAGGTATGAAAAACAGCGACATTTGATCGTCGGGAACAGATATTCCGCATTTCGCTAATAAGTATAAGTTTTTATTTAACACATTTGTGTTATTTGGACTGTAGTCAAGTGTATAAGTATGCAATAAAACTTTTTTGATAATCGGTTCGAGTCCTTGTTCAGACATAAGCTCTTTTGCTCTATTTTGCAAAAAAATTAAGTTTTTCAAGTACTCTGAAAATGTTAATTTTTAAAAAATGCGCATTTACACTGTTTTTGTCCAGGTATCTAAAAGGTGGTGTTTGTAGACTTGACGCTTTTGTGGTCCATCCTCCCCATAGAAGTGTCCACTCTAGTATTCTCTACTTTGATCTAAGCCGATAACGCCCTCTGTTCAGTATGACCATAAGCCTAATTTAATTTTGAATATTTGTTGAAAATTCAATTAGATTTGATTGTATACAAATCTATTTTAATTGAATTTGGATTAATTAAAAAATGTGTTAATTAATCAAAAGTAGCGGCAAATTATGAAGATTGCACGAGTGGGTGTAATTGTTAAAAACAGCATTCATTTAAATAAGTAATTAAATAAAACACCGCGATATCAACTGCAGCTGAAAGTGATGAACATTTTAGTCGCAAATATTTGATTCAATCAGTAATAAATTATAAATCAGTTGCGAATAAGTTTCTTTGATATTAAATATTGAATCGTTGCCAAGACATGAACGTTTGCACAAAAGGTGTATACTTTATGATACATTTTCGTTCGTATGTCTAGTGCTCAATCTTTCAATTGAATTCAATTCTTGATTTGTTCGCTTTTTAATAACCCTTCAGTATTTAAAAATCAGTAGAAGGTATGTATTTATGTAAAAATTGTTAGAGAGTATTTTAAAATGAAGTTGAATTTGGTCATTTTATCTAGCTTTTAATTGGTGTGATTATAGAGTTATGAAAACTAAGTTAAAGTTACTTTAGTTCAGTATTGAGCACTTAAGCACTAAAAAACTTGAAAACAAATCTTGTGATGGCTTTCCATTTGCAGTATGTATCTCAACGTTCCATTTGATTAGGTTATGTATCATTTCGAGAGTAATACTTTACTAATTAACCAGTCTTCGTATGTTACTTCATAATTATACAGATCTTAGCTTAGTTTCTATTAATTTGGGGTTCAAAGTAAGTTAAACTTTATTATGCAGTCACTATTTATATCGTAATAGGTCAGTTAGATTTTCATAATCTTAATAATAGATTCACTTTTATAAAGAATTTTATCTGTTCACTTTATCTAATTTTTCAACGTTTCATATTTGATTCGCATTTCAATTGTTTTATACTGTTATTAGTTAGGTATCACTTCTGGAAGAGTGATCCTTAAAGCTTGAAAAAAGTTCAAACTCAGTATTCAATTACTTAGCTGTCTAAATGAATAGTTTTTTCGATTTTGAATGTCAACTAATTTTTAGAAAGTTTTTGAAAACCATTCTTCAAATTGTGAGCAATTATGTGAGGGTTCCCTTCATTTGAAGGCTTAACGATATGAATACGATATGTAAATTATGAATACAGGTATTCGAAAGACTAAAATTTGATTTTAAATTACAGGTCTGCAATGGTGACCAGTATTCTAATGGTATGTTGTCTGACAATCTCTTTCAGCTTATGTATTGACGGGTCGTGTGTTGAGCTGAACAATAAATCTGAATGCTATTCAGATGACGTCTCGAAACCCTTTCGACTCTATGGAAGTAAAACAACGTATACTATAGCGCGAAAATCATTTCAAAACGACTCATTCAACTATGAATTACCGAATTGCAAACCAATTATGTTCTACTTCATTGGTCGACACGCAATCCGATATCCTGATGGTAAAGAGATCGTAGAGATGTCTGAAGTGTTGCCAAAACTGCAGAAAAGTATCGTTAAAGCGGCCGAAAAAGGATTAACTGAGTTATGCGAAAATGATTTGATAGAAATTCGTGAGTGGAAGTTCACAATGAATCAAACCGACGATAACAGGATTAGTGATACTGGAGTTATAGAAACTAAAGCCATTGGTAACTTTTCTCAATTAAATTAGTATTCAATATGTGATCTGATTTTCTAATGGTTTTTCTCTTTTTATGTTTAATCAAATTGATAGCTAAAGAGTTTAAGTCTAGATATCCCCAACTCTTTAACTTAAACAAAGTTAAGATTGAAGTCGGAATCACTACTAAAGAAAGAACTGAACAAACCGCTGACGCTTTTATTGAAGAAATCAAATTAGATCAAAGCAATCAATGTGAACTTAAAGATAAAGACAGCTGTGAAGATGACAGCAATGACAAAGAAGTTAATGATAGGAATGGTAATTAAAGTTATTTATTGACTAATTATTTATGAGTAAATTTTTTACATTCAATTAATTTCTATCTTTAGGTCATGAAAAGGAAATAACGAAGACTGAGAAACCGTTTTTATATTTTCACGACACGTGCGACGACCTGTTGTCTGTTCAAGGCGTAAAACTCGAGAAACCAAAACTAGTTAAAGATTTACGCGAAAGCGATTTAATGCAAAAACTCTTTCAGAGAGTTAATGATAGGTTAGGGTTGAAATCAGATAATTTGATTAATGCCAAGATATTCAAGCACGTGAGCAGAGCTTGTTATTTCGAGTTCGCTATTTATGGTCAGAGTCCGTGGTGTTCTGTTCTCGGAGATGAAGAGTTCAAGGTTTTGGAATACTTGAACGATATTGATGATTTTTATGAAGACGCTTATGGTCTGAGAACTAGTTATCCAGTTGATTTTTGATTATTATTGAATTTGAATTTTGTTTTTTATTAAAGGTCGTGATATTAATAGTAAGCAAACGTGTCCATTGATTGGTGATCTATTAGACAAAGTCAAATCTTCAATCAAGAACCATAAAGAGTTGAGGACCTATCTGCACTTTACTCACGGATTAGTTCTTAAGAGATTATATTCTGGTTTAGGATTATTTAATGACTTGGGTTTTGATTCGAATTCTAAATCCTCTGAAGCGATTTGTTTGAGTGATAATAGGAAATGGAAATCAAGTCTAGTTGTTCCGTTTTCGGCAAATTTTGCTTCAGTTCTGTTTAAATGCAAGAATAAAGACCAAAATGATGATAAAGACACAAAAGATAAAAAGAGTAGCGAATACAAGATGTTAACATTGGTACAACAAAATCCAGTTATGATCAATGGTTGCGATTCCGAACTTTGTTCTGTTGACAAATTTATTAGTTCTTATAAAACAATGGCATCCAATTGTGACCTCAATGAGATTTGCAAAATTTAAATTTTTATTATTGTTGAATGTGGCAATACGTTCCAATAATCAAATCTATTTTCAATCATTCATAAATAATTGAAAGTCCGCCAAAAACAAATACATTTCAAATTTGAAACATTTAGTAGATTTTAGTTCGCATAAAAAACTTTATATAAATTATACATAATCTATTTTTTATAAATAGAAAACTTTTGAAAGCTTGTGTAAAATTTTTAATAATTTTTATTATATATCTGACTTATCAAAAGGTGATCAAAGCTGTAAATATGTAAAAATATCCTTTTATTCAGACAAAAAAAGTAAGCTTTATTTAAATCGTGAACTAGAATTAAATACAAGGTTTAATGCATAGAAATTTCTATAAAGTACTTTTCTGAAATGACACGAAAGCAATCGCTATAATTTGGCTATAATACCTCAAATCTAATTGGTTTCTTTCGTCTGTGAAATTGAGTCACTTTGAACGAAAAACTCATAAAATTTAGATGAAAGAAAGCTTTAAAATGTTAGTGTCTGCGAATATTAGCCCAAATAATTAATGGATTTTATTTTGAAAAGAACAGGAGGAGAAAATCTTACTCTTTAGCTATAATAGAAATTAATAACATATTAGGCCGTAACTTAATTTCTTAGAGTGTATGTCAATTAGTTTGTCAAAGAAGAATTGATCGTTCAGATTAAAGCGAATTATGTGAAATTAGGTCTTCAAAATATAAAATTCTTTTGACAGTGTTCTCAATGCAAAATAGTTACCATAAATATATGACGAATTATAAAGTGATCTAAACTGTCATTTAAAAGTTTTTTTAACAACTTTCTGGTAATACTTTATTTTAATTGGTTCTATGCTCTAAATTTCATATTTCTATTGATTAGTTTCCACTCTAAATGATATGATATTAATTAAAATGATAGAGAAAAAAATAAAAGCAATCGTAGGGCTCATGAGATATTGAATCAAATCTCTTGACATATTAGGGATTTCTATATATTAATAAATATAAGTTTACATTGGAGTGTGAGTTTCAGTATCGGATGGTTATCATAAGCTTTTGCTCTAGTATAATGTTAATGATTATTCTGCTTGAGATATGTTGGGTTCACAAATCAGTAAACGCTATGCAGTTATTGCCGTTTCACTAGAATAATGAATATTACAGGAGCTGTTTCCTCAAGCTATTTAGCGCTATTAGATACTGGGTCTCTCTCTCTCTCTCTCTCTCTCTCTCTCTCTCTCTCTCTCTCTCTCTCTCTCTCTCTCTCTCTCTCTCTCTCTCTCTCTCTCTCTCTCTCTACTAGAATTCCCATAAAGAGATGTCAGTTCTATTCTGTAATATGCTAATGTAGATATAAATTTTAAAGCGAACTTTTACATACCTATGACATTACATATCAATAAATCAGATGGTCTGATGTCTAACATGCAAAAATGCGAACTTATTCATGCGAAATGGTTTCAATTCTGTAGTCCCCAAAGCATTTCTGTTTGTGAATATATAGAATATTCTCTATGATTGTATTGCATAGATTTGCGACAGTATAAAACTCAGTACTAGTAAGTATGCATCAAATTTATGATCGCATTATTGTTGTGCATCTGTGTAAAGATGAAGTATTCGATTCTTACGTGATTGTACCACTTTTTTCTTCTCTTCCAAGCAAATTATTTCAGAAAAGGAGGTAAAAATCACATCAAATGATTTACAATCCAGAGTCAGGTCATATGAAAAATTTGCTGCATTTATGAAATATAGCATTTCATAAGACTTGACTTGTTTTATATTATATGCTGGACATGAAATTTGATAAAATCCAGCCTTTTTGATAAATATTTTCTTACACAATACATTTTTTACGCTAGCTTTGAATTGCTATAAACCAAACTCCAAACTGATATCTATCTTGAAATACGAACTTGCTCAAACTCACAAGATTTTCATTTCTAACTTGCAATTAGTGTTGTTTCGATTAATACTAAACTATTAATCCAAGTCTTACAATCGAATATTGAAAAGCCATCCAGTAATGTTTCCAATGAATCTTAATATAAATTATTTGTTTTAAGTCAATTGAAGAATATCTATTTGAAATAAACAGTTTATTATGTCTTTGGTTCTTTATAAAGATTTAGATGCATTGAAAGCTAGACATTTTGTTAACTTTGCTCAAATTGTATGCTAACAAGTTTGGAATTATACTAAATTTACTTGAAAGGTTATTAGACTTTATTTTATTGATTGTCTATTACTTGGAATCACTGCAAACATTGATGTACTCTTAAAAGCAGTGAATAGTAGTTTAAGTTTTTGATATAAACTTATGGTTGAATATAGAAGGAGAAAAATGAGTTTTTGTATTTTTAATTCTTTCTAGAGCCTTTGCATGTTTTCTACAAACTTTAATTTGTTCGCATCGCTGGCCTTTCCTACTATTTGCAACGTATTTATACAAAAAGCCTTAAAAGCTAAGCTAAGAAAAATAGAAACTTTATATCTATCTGCCTCTAGTTGTAATACAAACAATTCAAAGTTTGTTGACATTAAATTTTGCATTACCTGTATATCTGTTTTTCTATTGCAGTCATATTTTAACTCGAAAACATTCGCCATATATTGAGCTTTAAAACAAAATTCTTAAGAATAATAAAAGCAATGTTTTCTTGTTGACTAAGAAACAAGGCAAAGTAAATGCAAAAGTAATCTAAGTTAGAATTCATATTTGAAATATAAAACAGTAAATCATTGTCTTTAGTGATCACATAAGAAGTAAGACTTACTTAAAGGCAATAGAAAAAAAAGAGCAATTTCTAGACTATCATTAGGACAGATGAGATACAATAGTATACAAAAAGAGTGTTGTGATGATGTATTTGGCTCTCTTTTGAAGCAATTTATTTTATCTCATTGATGCTTTACTTTATGAGCAAAACTATTGACTATTCATAAGACAGAGAAAGAGACAAAAGGGTCATATCATAAAACTAAGCAAAACAGCAGAGCATGTGCACCAAAATGTGCAAAAACCTATCCGAGCAGAATAGTTGGCATCTATTTATTATGTTTTTTCGGAGAGAAACAGAGAGAGTGAGTAAGTGAGTGAGTGAGAGAGAGAAACTTTCGTTCTATCATTCCATTCATCTCTCATAAAACTGCTGTCAAATACATAGTTCAAAGTTTGTTAGTTTAGCGATAGAGCCTCAAAAAGACCCATTTGTTTATGTCGTATTGAATTGCAGTGTTGTTTTACTTTATATATAAAACGTTACCTTAACTGATGAATAATCAGGAAAGCGCTTGCAATATGTTTCCACTGATTCTTTTCCTCATATTCTGTTATTCTCTCTCTCTCTCTCTCTCTCTCTCTCTCTCTCTCTCTCTCTCTCTCTCTCTCTCTCATTGTACGTACTGAACATATTCCGTATATTGTGCATATTCTGTCCCCCGAATAAAAGGATGTAAATCCTCGCCACTAGAATGTAAATTATTTTCAAATGCAAATATGTTTATGAATACTAAATTGCATTTCACTTCTCTTCCCCACTCCTTTCTTCCATCAGCAAAGCATTTGTTCGTCAGATTCTGTTCACAATTGGAATCCATCACATCTTATACTTATTTCTTATACGTATTTCTTATTCTTTCCTTCTTTTTATTTTCTTTATACTTATATATATTACACAACTTTTCTCTCATCTGATCCTAAATGTGAAATTTAGGAAAATTGAAATATGGATTGTCTCTCATTTTAATAAATTCAAACCAGTGTCAGCTTTGCTCTGAGTTGACATCATTCCTCCCTCTTATGAGTGAAGAAGAGGTCGAAACAAAACTTTTGTTGATAGTAAAAGAAAAAATACATATTTATTGTAGTGCTGAAGATAATGTCAAAAAATGGAGAAAAAGAGAGAGAGGAGAGAGGAGAGAGGAGAGAGAGAAAGACTAAAGTAGAAAAAGAATACATGAATGTCTCAAAGCAAAACCGAATCCAGTGATGCATTGCTACCAACGGGATGTACGCTTTTTTATCCCTACATTGAGCGCGCGATCCATTCGGAAGTTGAACACAACACACGGATTGCTTATAGATTTTTCAATCATCATTTTCTTTTCACAAACTCTTACACATGGCCGCCAATCACTTCAATCTTTGAATCAGATCCACCGATCATGTATACCGGACCGCACTTTCTTTCTCTCCTTTAGATAACTTTTTACAATCAACTTCTGTATTAACCCTTCCATTTGTGAGTCAAGTGATTGTTCATTATATACAGTTCCTTTCATTTTGGTCTCATTTGCATCAATACAATCGTTATTCTATTGACAACTATCCCGATAGCAATCAAATTCTTACGTTTTCTCAAAGTTATTCTGTATTTTGTTCACATAACCAACTGCTTTCATGGATTTTCTTTCCGAATGATATTTTTGTAGAATTTGGTCAACTTATTCATGAAGTAGAGGCATATTTTATAAGTTTGTTCCTTTTGCAACTCATTGTAATGCAAGTCATCAAATTGCATATGTACTGATAAAACTGAAATATCAATAAAAATTTAGAGAATATATCGATCAAGCACTGACTGAATATTATCTGAAAACTGGATTCTCATGCGGAAAAAATTTATTTTATTGGTGGAAACCTATTTTCGTTCTACTCGAGGGTGTGTTCAATCACAAAGTATTATATTTGAGCAGAAAATCATATATTCAACTCTTAATTCGAAGACTAATAAATTATTTGAGCAAATCAAAAGTTGAAGTAATGAGAAAAGGTGTTGTGGCCAAAATTGATGGCACGTATCAGGCCAATCTCTAGTCTATTACATTTGAAGATAAGAAAAGTTGAGAAAAGTTGAAAAAAAGAAAAGAAATAAGTAAATGATTAGAGAAACGACTGTGGAATGACATGCTCTCGAATTATTATCAGTTGACAGAGAATGAGAGCATTTTTTATGCAGAGTTTTTATCGCAATTTTCTGGAAAAAGATAACTTTCTAAAAGGCTCATAACTTGTTTCATAACTAGTTATGTGAAAATATCAATCCTAGTCTTTTACAATTGATAAGAGGAGTGTCTTTAACTAACTCAAAGAAGAGATATTTGGCTTCTTTTGCAGATGGCTTCAAATGGATGGACTCGAATATCATTCATTCGATGATAACGTTAATCACGAGAAATATAACTTATATAAAGCTAAAAGACTTGCACAACAATAAGTCAGAGATTAAATTTTTGCGGAGATACTCGATTGGTTCGGGACTAGGAGTGTAACTAATATAGTGTGAATCGAAGGGAAAAAATTTATCACCTTTTCATGTCATACGCCATATACAGAGAATATCGTATACTCTCAGTTAAGAAGGGATTTTTACCATTTGTTTCAAAGGCTTTTAGATGATCTCCTGCTAGGCTTCTAGTTAGTCAGGGTGCGAAACAGCACAACTATCTATTGATTTTATGAGACCGTCTATAGACTTAAACTCTATTGAGAGACGCACTCGTACTCTACTCTTAGATTCAAAGGAATTTAGAAAATGGGTATCAATGGTTCTGGTATTTTAGTATTGCTTCTCAGATCACTATATAAAACAGTCTAAATGTCTTTTTCTCGCTTTCCTTCTCTATTCTCTATCAACTCGTGAAATGATAATACAAAGCACTTACTATCCAAAAGTCTCGTAGAATATTCTGCACATTCTCTGCTGAACAACGATATCCAGATTGTCATTGCTTTAATATTTCGATCTCATTCCCACTATTCTCTTGCCCTAACTCTCTATACGCTACTTATATATGACATAAATGGACTTTGACTGGTCTTCATCTCTGTTTGCGTGTCGAATGTCATGAAATTTGCGTGAAATAAAAGTAGACTTAAGGTCGAGAAGATCATAAAATAGTAGAACAATAACAGCTTTGTCCACATGTTGTTCACGCGTTATGACAAAACATATTACTTGCAATTGTTTGACTAGACTTTGAAAAACTAAAAACACTTTTCTAGTTAGGATCTAATTCTAACAAAAACAATAACAATCTCTTTAACATCCATTTAAGGATCAAAAGTTTATTGCATTTCATTCCTTAATCGCCATCGCATACAACTCAGCGATGCGTAGGATCTGAAAAAAGCTTATGATAAAGAAAGGGTTCGATGAGTAAAGTCTCTTTTTATACAAACATTAAGAAAATATCTGTTAAGAAAAATGTAAAGATTGAGCTTTTGTTGTTGTTGAGAGCGTGCAAGTGATGGCAATAGTCGAAAAATAGGACATTAGATGGAACAAATGCTTAAAACATCAAATCTATAATATATGTTATGTTGAAATGATCGCAACATTCAATGTCTCGGAGTCTCCGCCCCTTCTTATGAGACCGATACGTCTTCATAATTCTTTCCGATAATAAGCACGTTCTCGCCAAAGTAATTTTAGTTTTTATCTATCAAACGCTTCAGCTTAATATCTATTAACTCTCATTGAACCCATGCCTAGTAATAGCTATTCAAACTCTCAGTTGTTTGATTTTGTATTTTTTGTATTTTTTGTATTTTTTCTATTTTTTTCTATTTATTTCTATTTTCCAAGTTCAAAATATGATTCTGAAAATGATTTATATGTGATCAATCAGAAAATAACACATTTTGCAGGAATCAATTTGATATTTCTCAAAATGACTTCTAGAATAACGGAAATAGACTCTCAAAAACAGGATAACAATAACAAGAATTTAATTTTCAAACTCATAGCGAACTCATTTATATACAAATCCTATTCTAATAAAATACGAATATTATTATAATAATAATAAATGTTATGTTAGGGAAGAAATATTAGAAATAGATTTAGTCAGAGATTCTTTTAGCCGGAGTCGCAATAATGAAGAAAAGATTCGGCAAATGAGAAAAGAAAGAGTTGGAAACGGATTTCTCACATCGAAAGTATGGAAGGAAAGCAAAGTTGAAGTACACTTGAGTGCAATATATGTATTGTTAAAGTTGGGTATCATTAAAAGGGTCGCTTGGACGTATTAGGTAGGCAAGAAGGAATCAGTGAAGCAAATGGTAGAAAAGTTAGTAAAAATTTGGTGCCTTATATATCGTTGAATGAGTGGTATTGTGTACTATCTCTAACTGAAATGACATTAGAGATACAAGTTTATAGCAGTGACCCGGCCACATATGAATGCGATATAATATTACTAAAGTATTATTGCTTCTTCATAGAAATTGTAAAACTAGCATTAGTTGTCTTATATGGAAACTACTGTTCCGCAAGTCCTCCTCTTTCAATATTATTAATTAATGCATGATATCTGGTTGATGATGATAATCATGATAATGATGTACCAGCTCTTCAAATATATATACGAATGCAATTTCTAAAGCTGTTTAATTTGGCATTTAATGATTTATGATAGTAGAACAGAAAAATCATAATCACATCCACGACATCGCACATTGAATTTAATGTAAAATGTCTAATATTCATGTATATCCTCCTCCTATTGTTGGTTGAAAGCCTTTATTTAATTATAGCCGTCAACTCATAGCCATAACAACTAATGTGTGAGTTATAAGCATTGCTTTATTCTATTAGATGACAACACTTTACTTTTATATCCAGTCTTTCATAAGAAGTATTGTTTCTTTTTTCTACTAGAATATCATTCAATAACTATATTATGGCAACGATAAGGAAACTTGGCTCACATTAAACTGATTTTCATCAGACTATAAGCATATAAAGGCACATCTCATATCTTTATAACATTGAGTGCATCTTTTCATTAAATTCAGTTTTCAATCTTACCGAAAAGTTTTCAGACTTGAACTTATTAAATAAATGACTGTTACGATTTTTTATGTACTTCCTTCATTAGCCTTATGAACAGTTTATATAAACATGACTTTGTTTCAAATATCTATTGTTAGAATCGATTTTTCTCATATCTCATTCCCTACAACCTTATGTCAAATGTTTCCGTAAGCTTTACTCAACGTGAATGTTTAACTTATATTAAAGCTAATTACTCTCTAACTCATGTGCAATATTGTATTTGGTTTGAATTATCATGACTGAATAATTAATGCCTACTGACCTGAGTTATGTTTAGAATTAAGTCTTGAAATTGTCATGATTTTAGTGAATATAATGTAGAAAATAGAATTTATAACGACTTCAATAGAAACTATAGTTGTATATTTTCTTTATGCTTTGTTCTAACTTGCAATTCATTTTTATTTTTGTTTTGTTTCTAACTTTACATGCTATTAAATTAACCTGAGACTTAATTATATTTATGCACGTTTTGCCTTATTATTCTACTGTAATTAAAAATGTAGGCATATTCATCATGTTCATCATATTCATTATATTCATCATATTGATCAATACTAAAAGTAATTAAGAGACTACTTCATTTAAAAAATGGTTTCTATTTTTTCATAATTAAAATCTTCCCGAGTGACACTTTCGATATGACTTCATATAAAGTTGATATGGAAGAAAATAACACGACTTTTGTTTACATTAAATATCTATCAAATGAAAGCTGTTTTTCTTGACTTACGTTCCCCTCCGGTCTATCATTTGAAAAATAAAGACTACTTTAGAACTTCTAATTAGATGTCGACTTATGTTTTTGGCAGATCATAAAATACTAATCAAGTGGATAGTAGATTAACCATAATTACTTAACTGCACAATTCTACTGAATCTACTGAAAGATATTTATTTGAGAAAAGTTTTCATGGATTTAGTTGCAATTTGCAATTATTTAGTGTTGACAACAAATTTTAAAAAACTCCTTTAAAAATGTAAATCAGACTATAATTAAATGTTGACAGTACACTTATAAGCTTAATAATCGTTGATAACAACAAGAAAAGGCCGTTGCCATGTCAACCTGCTTGCGATGCTCATCAATTTGTTGCAGGCTTGGTTCTAATTTGTTCTCATTACTATATTGCATATAAGCTCAGTTTGTTCATATTCAATGTATTTATAGCCTGATGGAAAGTATGAAATGACAACACATCATTTCTGGTTTTATCGACGATTATAGAGTTTTTAAATGTATATCTAAGACTAAAATTGTAAGAACTTGAAGGTTCATCAGATTTATTGAATTTTCATGAATATCAAGTGAATAATAATTAGATTTGAAGAGACTGGCAAATATGAATGCGTCTTTGCAAAGCTCTGAATAATTTTTGAGATAAAAAACGTGATCACTTACAATTATAACAACTTTGAATAAGCAGAGATCAAATAAATAATTGATTGATGTGCGGATTCTTATCTCAAAATTTGTTTGCTTTACTGGTGAGAAAATTAGTTTTGGACTGAAGTTTTTTATATGACATAAATTGATGTCCTGTAAACGTATCGATATTAATGATTAAAAACATAGAATCGAATCGATTCAATAAATCACTTCGAAATACTGCAAATTCAGCTCAATTTTAAAGGACTGTTATTTCGATTGCTAGCATGGAATCGAGAAAACGCAAACTCTTTTTAAAGAAGGAAAACGTGTATATCTAATATTGTATAAGAACTGAAACCTAAATCTAAATCATCAAAACTCTTAGGAATATTCAATTATTGGAACACAAACTTTTAAAACAATTTTAAGACATAGTCACGCAAATGATTGAGATTTGTTCTTAAAATACAAACTTTAGAAACAAAAAACATGAGATATGGCTTGAAAGAAACGTTCATTTACCCAGTTTATATATATATATTTATAGCTATTTTATTATATCTCTAGTGACAATACGATAATATTTCAAATAAATGACCCAAACTTTGATCATAAGTTGATTTAATTTACATTGAATAAAACAATTCCACCTTCAGACCAAAATTGATCTCTATGGCCGTAATTAAACATGGATCAAAGGAGGCCTAGACCCCACCTAGTATTTTTGAAGTATCGAAAAATTCAAGTTCTTATCAATAAAAATCTTAAAATTCATCCGATGTTAAATTAATTCGATGATAAGACAACTTATAACTTATATAGAATTATTATGAATCTAAAAACAAAAATCACTTTATTTGATATGAAGTTTTATGGAATTTTTACCAAATATATAATTCTAGCTTCTATTTCATGGGGTTTGCTCATTAATATTGATTTTTCATTTAAAAAAGATTTTGTCTTTGATTTTCAGCATTCCTGCAACGTACTAGATTTAAAAATTCAAGTTTGATTGCAATTAATTAATTGCTGGTCAGAAAACAAGACAAAATTAAAGACTACAAGTATTACGAAGTGAATTGAATTTGAAGTTGATGACAGTCTCCGGAAAAAAATCGTAGAGTATTCGACAGACATGTTGATTTGAGTTTTTGAGTTCAATTTTAAGCGTTGCTTATTATGCTTCTCTTACTTCTGATCTAAGTTTGGATTGCTCCATTTTTTCTCTTCCGATAAAAGTTAATAAGTTTCTGAAATGAATATACTATAGCCTGAGTGCAATCTAGTAGCATATAAGTTGAAAAAAAGAATGTCTTCAGGGGGTTTCTTTAATTATTGTAATTCAAAATCAATAAATGTGAGATTCATGTGATGGCTGAGCTGAGTGTAGAAAAGAGAATTTATTATATATGCAAATTTCGAAATCTATGACGAGAACAACTTTGAACTAATATTAATACATATTAATAAGATATTCCCACTTCTTTTACCTTAAAAGCACTTATAATAATTTGTCCAAAATGCATTTTACTAAATTATTGCCTGGAAGAACGTTATGCTTCACAGAACAAATCACAAAATGTTTATCATATTTCTTAAATTTAAATTCTTCTTAAAGCGTATTCACCTGCATAGTAACTAATTTTGTAAAGAAAACTACCGTTCTTGCTACCGAAATGGTTGCTAGCTACACAATTAACTGATTGCCATTAGTATATTGCTTCATGTATTCCAATAAATAGCATAGTAATAAAGAAAAATCAGGATTCCACCAACACAAATTAGATTAAAATTTGAATATCGATTCTAAATACTATCAGAAATATGACAATCTTTAAAATGAAATCTGAAACATATTTTGATTAAATCAAATTTGGCCTGACATGCCCGTAATATTGACTCAGCCTCTGCCAAATTTTATAAGAATTTTGAGTCAAGAATTTTGAACGTAAACATCGACTATAGCTGAGCTAAATCTGAATAATTGAGAGTTTAAAGTGTTTTCCAGTGAGACACAAACTGTCACTCGAGAACTGCTGACTTTAATTAATAATATTTAACACATTAAATGCTTAATATATTTTCCGTAACTCGACTTTAATTGGTAAAGTTCGGCTTAACTGCCATTAAATGATTTCTCAGGTTTTGGTTTATCACAAACTAATGAATAGGAAAAATAAATTTAGCAGAAAAATGCTAATTAAAAGTAATTGAAAGTTATGAATTTATTGTTATAATTAGACACATTTGTGATATTCAATAAGCTTTTGCGAGTGTAGCCTGGAATACTAGGCATGTAGTGTTTTTATCGTCTAATTTTAAAGTAAATGTCATACGATTGCTGTGCTTTGGGTTTTGGTGAGATCGCATTTATTTTAATCAAAGAGAAGGAACATCTCTTTGCGGATAAAGAGCACGTTTCAAACATGCTCTATATGTGTAGAATAACATTAGTTGAAGGCTTCTCAAGTTAATATTCTACGAGATATTTATTTAAAGAAAAATTGACTAATTTCTAAAAAATATCTGGTTTGGTGTGGTAGATTGCTAATATATAGTACCAGTATTAATACAGCATTGAAAATCAAGTTTCGCTACTGCAATATATCAACGTCTAAGTAAAAGCATTGTTAGCATTCTTTGCCTAATCAAACTTAACTCGATTCAAATAAGAACATCGTCTGCAACAACATAATTCTCAAAAATCTAACTCAAGCCAATTTCAATAATTTCTTAATAACTATTCTGTTTTCTAGTGTTGCCTCCAGCGATTCATATTCTTATAGTTTCCGTATTATGATTGTCGATCCACTTTAAAAATAATTTAATTTTGATTGCTCTTAATAACTGCAATCCTTATTTGGTATCGGACCCCCAGAGGAGATTCAATATTGTTCATCAACATTCAATTCAGATTATAACACAATTGATTGCTTTTCAGTTGCAAGTATTAGGGTTTTGCTTATGTAATGCGGTTTTTTAACGTTATGTTTCAGGTCAATTTTGAGTCAGTAATCGATTGTTTACAAATGTTTTTGGAAAGTCATCCAAAAGAGTCATATCTAAACTCAAATTATTGACAAATAATCTTTAAATAAATTGTGTCCAAAATGGCTGAAGAGTTTCCGACTAAGACTCACATAAGACATTGTTTGTTGTATGAATTTGATCGGGGATCAAATGCTACCGAAGCCGCACAACACATTCGGGACACATATGGTCGCAAAGCTCTGAGTGTGAGTCAGTGTCAGCGATGGTTTTCGCGCTTCTCAAACAACGACTTCAGTGTCGAAGACAACCCTGAATCCGGGTGACGGATGCAATTTTACTGACAAAAACCGCATTACATAAGCAAAACCCTAATATTTTGAATCGATGCAAATTTTTTAATAATAATAATAATAATAATATAGCAGAATAATCAACAAAATGAAACAATCAAAGAATTATTTGCTTTAAAGAGCCATTCATTTTAAGATTTATTCATCAAGAATGTAAACTATTCCAGAATTTGAATAGCAGTTCCTTATAATTACTGTACAGTTTGAATTTGAAATGATCTAAAGTTCACTTTCTTCTAATTGATTCCTTTGATTGCTTTATACTAACGAAAAAGAACTAAAAAAAGCAGTAGAATTAGTCTTTTAGACAAATGTATACTAATTTAAAGTTTGGAAGTGATTGAGTGGAATAAAATCTAATTTTAATAAAGATAAGGTTTTTCCGAGTATAAGTCCGATTATTGGAGAACATTTTCTCTTTATTTTCTCTTAAGAATAAGGAGATTCTGTCTTTTCTGTATATTATTTTTCCAATACATATATCCAAAAGTTGGATATGTTTCCACATCAATACACATGAAATGCGATTTTTATTTTCTATCTTTAGTCAAGAGAAACAATTTGTTACACATCTGCTGAAAAAAAATTATGATTAAAATATGTTTGAAAGAAGAAAAATAAAAGTGTTGTTGAAAAGCTTATAATTTATTAAAGTAAATGCTTGTCACAGATTTATTCAATCAAATTAATGAGTTGTTATCACATTAATAAATGTCAAATTGTTTTATAAGCAGTTGAATGAAATAAATTTGCATTTTAATCATCATAACAATGGTATCACCAGACAATAACTTCAAAGTGTTTGTGTCCTTATTTAGAAGTTTTTTTTCCTGATCTGTATTTAATGAATTATTAGACAAAGAGCAAAATATCAAAAGCCAATCTCAATGCAACTGCGATAAATGATAGAATTTAGTTCTTTTCATTTATAGTTGGTTTCCTTAAAGTAAAATATGAAACATTTGTCCTAAGTTTTGAGTTTAAATTTCAAATGAATTCAAAAGAATTTGAGGAATAGTTTTAAGAATGTATGGAAACTTTTGAATGTGAAGCTTACGTTTAAGATATAAGAAGTATTGAAGACTACTTTCGGGTAGAGTTCTAGAATAGAGTGGAGTAGAATAATTGAAAGTCAATTTAGATTATTAAGAGTTTAGAAACTGATCCATTTTGCCATATTTTTTATCAAACTTTTATCTTCACTTTAATACAGTTTGATATGAATGAGAGCTTACACTAGTAATAATCTGTATATTTATGTAAACCACTAATATATGTTGTATTATTTTTGTTTTTATGCTATTAAAACTTTTGACGAAAACACTTATCTCTATATTATTTTGCCGTTAGTTAAGAATTGAATAATTGACTCAAATTAAAACCATTGTGTATATCTTAAATGTATACGTTGTGGTGCTTTATTCTCAAACGTAAGACTCAGATTAAAAACTACTCATGTGTGTGAAATATAACTAAACGTTTTGTAATGCATAGTATCTGTAAAAGATTTTTTATAAGAAAACAATACATTCAAGGTTAGGGATAATTTCATAGACAATTTTTAACAATTTTGTAAAACAAACGATTAGATGTAATCATTTTCTGATTAACTCAAGATAAACCTGAAAACCTTATTTCCGAAGAGTTGATTTTGTTTTATTATCCTTGTATTTACCAGATTTGAGCAAATTTACTTTGGGCTTAATATTAAGTTGAGAATTTAATTTACTAGAAATTTATTGAAACATAGGTTGAGGTCTGGTATCGGGTAAATCGTGTGATTCAGGGCTCAAAGCTAGCGACAAAGTATTTGGAGCGCATGTCCAGCACTTTAATCAAATTTAAAAATCGATTGAAATAAGGTTTAAACTAATTGATTGGCAAGAGTTTGTTAAAGTGACTAAATTTTTTCCAACTAAAGTAAATTGACACGAATAGGTTGATGGAATCTGAACAAATTACTTACAGATCATAATCTCTTTTATAGACTTTACTAATCAATTATAATTGATTAAGATTGTTGAGATAGTAACTTATTTTGCTGGAGGCTATGCAGCTTTCTATTCAATCATACAGTTTGTTCTGTTGGGTCAAACGGATCTCTCATGTGTTTGGATATTGCTTTCAATTTGGTCAAAGCAAACATTATCTGAATATTTGATATTCTCTTTGTTCTATAGAATAATAAACTTGTGGACAATAGAAGGTATACTTTCAGAGCATCATAAATATTTGCAATAATCTTAAAAGTGGCAAAAAGCAAATATTTGTTGTCGTATTTGTTATTTTCGTGCAATTACATTTTCACTATTATTTGATTGAACGATTTATTAAATGGCCGATACTTTCGTTTGTCGTTTCTTATTAATGTTGATCAGGTCTTTCTACAAAATTCAAAATTAAACTCAATATAAAAAGTTTAGTTCGTAACGTCGACTATTAATGTAAGTTATTTTGTTAGATATAAACTTGAGTTATGATTTTGTTAAAAACAATAAAAATGTCACAATTCATACTTTATGTGTCTTCAATTGATCTCCTTTTGACATTTTGAAAATTGAATCTCTCTGAGAATTCGCGAGAGTTTTTATGAAAACAATCACTTTATGTTTGATCATATTTATGATGAATAAATGAGATTTTAAATAAATCATTTAGTAGTTAGGTTCTTATGCATAATAAAAGCAACAGCTCTGCTTTATTCATATTACAAATTGTCACTATTGGCTATTGAAGTCCACTTAATAAGTATTTTAATCCGAACGAAGCGATGAGGACTTAAACAAGTGTCTTAAGCTAACTTAGGAAAAGAGTTGAGGTGTTGTGCGAGCCCAACAGATCTAACGATGGCTGGATCACTGCTATCGATTGAATGATTATAAGAACTGCTGTGAAAGAAACCAGTAATAAAGTGAGGAAAACAGAAATAAGTAGTAAAAGTTTGAAGTGAGTTACCCGTCGGCACAACAATACGATTGATTTCAAATTGGATTCTATTCATGAATTTGAATCTTATTTTTTTCTTTCTTTCTCAGACTGTATAAGAGACTGACTGAAACATTATTATCTTGGCTGAAACTCTTCCGGCAAAATATCTTATTCACAGCACTTTAGTTTTGAATCTGTTTTGCATAAAAACATTGGTGTCGGAGAGCACATTGTATAGCGAATAGTGAATAACTAATCCATTCATATGACATATGACAAGCTGCCAATAAGATTGAATGAAGTGATGCACTCAACCATAACTAACTCAACTTCAGTTCTATTCAATAGCTAACTGTTCCTATTCTTATAAATATTATTCTATGAGAAGTGCATTAAATGGTGACAATTCGCACAAACTTTTCGTGAATTTCAGTTCAATCTCTTTCTGATATAAGAATTATATTTTACTGTCAAATCATTTTATGAATATGTCACGAAATGAAAGTCGCGAAAAGCATCAAAAAACCAAATATCTATAGCTAAATAAGTTGATAAATAAATAAATTGAAAAATATTAGCCATCGTTTAGATTGAAGTATGAAATTAATGTGCTCTCTTAAGGGATTAAGTTTTAGATAGTTGTGATTTGTAGTGCACTTTAAAATGATTGCATCCAATCAAATTATTTGATTTTCAAATCGTTTTATCAGTAAATATCAAGTTCATTAGAGGAATATTGAAATGAGCCAACGTCTAAAACTTGTCAAATATGACGTCTTTCTTCAAGTATCAATTACTTAACCCTTAAAAATGAATGATTGCAGGTTTTAAGCATTTTTATGGCGCATTTATTATCCATATTTAAGACCTAAAACAAGTAAATCATAAGAATTAGTTTATATTGAATTTGTTGAAGTTGTCAAATGTGAATGATTTGAATGGATTCTGTTCTCTAAAATAACATCTATTTTGCATATAAAGTCCCTGTTTGTAATTATGAGAAAAGCGGATTAAATAGTGAAACGGGCAAATGTTTTTGAGATAATGTAATGCTAGACTTCTAATTATCATTGAATCAATTAGTTGTTGAGATGCTACAGCTTTACAGCTGACATAGTCTTCTGGCACGTCAAATATGAGCCAAGTCAAGGAGAATACCTTGCAGTTAGTTTTAATGCTTATCAGTTAGTCGACCTAATAGTCAGAACAGAAGCTTCATGGCTAATGAAGTTTCATTTGCTTTAATTTTGTTTTAATTTTGTTTTAATTTTGTTTTACAAATTAGTGTTATGTCATATGGATCTAGTGACTAACCGCTAAATTTCTCTTAACTAACTTTCTTGTAGTTTTCAATTTAACATATGACTCTAAAATGATTTCATATAAAGAATGAAGCACGATAACGATCACGAACGTTCAGTTTGAATTTCTAAATTGATTACTGTTTACAACAAGGTTTCTAGTGAGACTCAGTTCAGATTAAGCTTTAGGAGAGCTCGTGCACCACCTTCAATCCAATTTATAAACACTATCAAATCTAGAAGTAATTTACTTTTTAAAAATATATACTTTACTCTATAACAAACATTCTTGATTGGAAGCTATACTCAACGTAATTATAACATCTGTAAGTTGTATATGATTGATAGGGGTATGCTTTCAATTGTTACGAATCGCGTTCCAACTGTTTATCCCAACATCATCTTCAGTCTATGCAGTCAACTAATTAGAGTGATATACAGTGAAGTATATATTTCAGGTTAAAAGTACACAACTTCTGGATTTGATAGTGTGTATTGCTGATGCGTGTCATTAATTAAATAATTTGTAAGAACATGCAGTACAAAATTTAAACAATTAATAATTTTCTATTTGATCGATAAACTAATTTTGAGCCTAAGGTATAATATCTTCAAATATTCAAAATTTTGCTAATATTTTACATCAAATATTACTTTTACTCTATATATTGCTCAAATTGAAATTTGCTTCTCGTGAAGCCTCATTGAAGTGACTTAAGTGCTTGTATTGATAACTTGATGAGTTTTATTGAAAATGAGTTTTCTTTTCTAAAGATGTACACCTGATCCGACATCGTATTTTGACTTTATATGACAAAATGCAATACCAGTGAAAGGTAGAAAGCGTATTGCAATAAACAGCCATAATAAACATGACCATAATTCTCGGTTTGAGTCGCAATATAAAAGTAAAGTAAAGCAAAATGATAATTTAAAAAATACTTTACTCTGAAAATTGTCGTCAGTGCGATTTGCGACAAAATTTATTCTCTTAATGCGAGAAAAGTTACAGTAATTTCTTAAATTGATATGAAGATCAGCCAAATTGTAAGTTTTTGCGCTCCACTCGTTTTTTATGTAAGCGTTGGGTCTAACTTTCATTCGTAGTTCTTTAGGGGAGAAGAAGGAAGAGAGTGAGAGTGAGAGTGAGAGTGAGTGAGTGAGAGAGAGAGAGAGAGAGAGAGAGAGCTAAAAGAATGCCATAATCGCGTGATTGGATGACTTAATGGACTATTCGAGTTCTCATTTCTAACTAACTTGAGTAAACCTTTCGTTTGTTGGCTAAGGCGTTCAATTTTGGACAGGATTGGCACAAATGTATTATCTTTAGCATTACAGGCATTTATATTGCAATGGATTGCTTAATGACCGAATTCGTTATTGCATTCATAAAGCTTAACATATATTATAGTCCCACTGCTATTGAAATATGATTAGAAAAAACAAAGTCATGACTTGCAGACAGTTCCTCGTAGCAATGGTACCAGTATTTAGTTCTAATATTTGGTACAAGTATTACGTTCCAAGTAATGGATAAGTGAACGGACTATAAGTATCGATATTTTACTACTCATACGAATATGAAAAAGAATCTCCGTTTTCAGCTCAGACCCGCAATTCTGCTCACATTTCGTCTGAAAAACTTATTTTTACTTCAGCTCAGCAGAAGATCGTCTCGAATTCATGAATTGAATTTATAATATTGTTTATTGTGAGCTTTCAAATTGAAATCAATAGCGAAGTTTTGTTTGACGTTATGTTTGACCCCTGAAAATATTCTTTAAAGAAAGAGAAGCTATTATTAGAGCCTTTTGTTGTTTGAGAGTTTGCAATGACGGTTCGTAATCATTGCAAAAGACTTCCTACCCAATCAATCTAATGCTCAAAGTGTCATTCCAGTCGATAATTGCATATATTGGTTAAGACATTCAATCGATGGCTCACAATTTCAAAACTAATTCAATTTCCAGTTTTAAATCCAAGACTAGTACCGGGTTTACAATTAAGATGAAAATGTTTGCTATTCTGTTGGATTTTCTTTTTAAGATTTATTAATTTCTGGATAATTAAGAAACAAGAATTTAGTGCTCATATTCTGATTCTTAGAGGTGATTGAACTCGACATAATCTAACGAAATATTAGGTTTAGTCGAGTTTTGTCACCTTTTAGAATGAAATCCTAACGATTAAGTATTAGGAGTTGATTCATCAATAATAAATAACTGACTTAAGAGTTAATGAGTACTATATTTTTATTATACTTCGGGTTAATGCAACTCTCAGATTATGAATTCTAAGCCTTATTGGACTTTGAGACATTAAGAAAATTTCCATAGAATGCTACATATATATAATCATATCTCAGAATCGTTACTATTTGTTAACTCAAGCGTTAGAACAATCTGTTCTCGATTAAAGTCAAAACCGGTTATTTACTCCAATCGTTATACTTTTATTTGCCATTTTTTGTCGTCTATATAAGAAAAATCTGAAAATATGATAATAGTACGATTTTTTTGAGTAAGAACTTTTTTAACTTATGCTCAATCTTTTTTCCCATAACTACCAGCACTTCGTTTCAACGAAGACTATTTTGAAATTGTCATAGAAAATACCAAATTACATTAACCAACTTTTTTGGGATTAGTTTAGTAGAAATACTTTAATTAAAATACTTGATTTGATGAAAACGTGAACAACTTGTAATGTGCAATAACAGTCGCCAACATTTCTTATTTATAAGAATAATTTGCATTTTATTAAAATTGTTTCATTTATGTTCATTAGCGGAACGATTTTACGAATTTGTCACTTTGACAGTACCTCAGGTTATTCTTACCCTCTAGTAAACGTAGTGCATCGAGTTCTTAGATATAAGCAAATGTATAGGAAAATTCTAATCAGTTCTACAGGAACTGTAAGCAAATTCTCATCAATTCTATATGAATTGTATTCAAATTCAATTTGAGAATGTAAATATTATATTATTTTTCATTCACCTAATAATCTTGATAAATATTCAATTCTTATCGATTCAGTGCAATTCAAGAACTAGAATTGATAAAAGATTATAAAATTGATAAGACTTTAAGGTGGAAGCTATTGTTAATCTTATGTTTTTGGTTGAATAGAATTTTTGAGTTTGAATCAATAGCAAATCTTTTGTAATGCACATTAGATTAGATTTTGATTAAGATTTTAGGAGTCTATCTCAAAAGATTGTCAAACTATTGGAGGATAACTTTGAATGGTTCGATGATTTGGATTATTTATATTCGCTTTGATATGTTATATAAGAGAGATGATGAAGGTCATTTGTAAAGGTTATGTTAGAATGCAATACCTGCTCAGTACTCGTATCTTTGATCACATGAATTATTTGCTATTCAATAGATTGATTGATCACTCGAGAAAAGATATTGAGGTCTAAACATAACAGGGTAGATTTCAATAGACGTCTTGTTATGCCAGCGAACTACTAATACTGGTGGTAATATTTGAATAGAAGTGTGTTTGATTACGTCAAAACTTAGTTGAACTATTGATATTTAAGAATGAAAGTTTTTCTTTGTTTATTTTCAATTAAAACATGGTAATCATTTTTTAAGACTGCAAAGTATGCCAATATTGTATTCAAATATATTTGAAAAGTTTGATTCTAAACTTGCATTACTAATTTCAACCTTATATATATTGATAGCAAACTGAATTTTAAAACTAATTTTCGTGCTTATATTAAGCTAGAAACTACTTATAGCGAAACTCTCTTGAAAATGATGCATCTAAGAAATACTTAATCTATTTTATAAGATATCGTAATTCTGTGCTAATAGTCTGTATAATAATGACCAACTGCTAGCTAGATTGAATGAAGACTTGAATTACACTCTGATTTATCTATTTTACCCACTAATGGCATAGATGTTGGTTTACCTAAGCTTTCAATACTGTAGAATCAATAATATTGATATCTAATCTGAAGTATGGATCTCATGTATCCTTTACGATAAAATATAGTTGAATCATGTAAATCAATTTCCATATTGTAAGATATTTTATTCTTCAAAATAATCGATTTGCCATTTTTGAGAAGTTTCAGTTCCAGACTAATTCGAGCGTCTCTAACAGCCAAACGCGTTTGGATCACAAACTTTTTGGGGTAAAAAGACGTTTACTTTTATTAAAGAAGACAAACAATGGGACTATTGAGACGTGAAAAGATTATAGGATTTAATGCTATTGTCTAATAATTTGTAGTAGACTTTTATTACTTAAAGGTATTTATAAGTGATTGTCTCCAGAAGTTTGGCTTTTAGTTATGTATTGGTTTCAATATCGACTCAACTCAAACTATAATCAAGCTAAACATGAATAAAACCTATGCTTCCAACACTCTAATTACACACAGTTTTAGTCATTTTGTGCATGTAATCAACTTTTGTTCAAACCAAATTCTAGATTTAATCTCTCAAATCGACAATCGACAAGAGATGAGTCTTAGGTTGTTTTGAATTTTCAAGCCATTAAACATAAAAATCGACTTTCATAATGACCACAAAAGTTATAGAAGAATTTAAGTTAAATAGACATGAATTTAAAGCTATTGCCCTTAAAAGGAGTTTTCTTACAACACATTTGCGCATAGCGTCAATTACTTTGAAAATCATTAATCTATTGACGCATTTAAATGGTTTGTAATTATTTATTTTGAAATTAAGTGTATTTGAATAATCTAATAAAATTGATATAAGATAGCGTAGAATCTTGAAAATTGTTTTGATTAGTAGAGTTAGCAAATTATTCATGAAAGCCAATTAGGAGTATTTTGACGATTTCTGGCAGAAGTCTCTCTCGATTAGTGCAATGCCTCTCAGACCTGATGCCTTACGAGCTACAAACTAATTGGGAATAATTTTTGATGTAAATTAAAGTTTATTAATTAATTTGAATGAAACCAAAACAAGATTAAAACAACAGATTCTAAGTGAAAGAGACTGTATGTGATTGAAAGCATTAAGAGAATTAGAAAAATAATGAAAAATGTGAAAAATTAATATTGATTATTCAAGTGTATTGTAAATAGTTAATGTGTTTGTTTTATTAATTTGACGACTTTTCAATGAAGCATACTAAAGCTTATACTTTTGCAAATGTTGCCGTCTTAATACAAGTTTAATATTTAATTATTTTCAATTATTCTCAACAGACATACAAAGCTTTTTGACAATTCATTATTTAACTTGAAAAGGATTCGAGAATTTGTACGGCAAATATTTTTGGGTTAACTCTGAAAGCTATGCGTCAATAAGTAAAAGTATTAACGTTGGGTGGAATGCATTTGATTAAAGAGATGCATTCTTCTATTTTTATTCTAGATTTGATTACTAATTCCAAGTGTTAATGAGAACGATCACTATTGCTCTTACCTAGACTATCAAAAGTATTGTTGTTAAGCATCTCCTGTAATATTTGTTACCTAAGTTTACTTTATCTGTACACTGGATCATACACTTAACGTATTATTCGTGTAAACCTGTAATAAAAATATAGAACAGTATGTTTGCAATTTATTAATATCCAATATATTTTTACATCTTAAATAAAAATAATCACTAATCAATTACAACTTTGTTCAGTTCAGACTCTTCTTGGAAAACAGTAATAATCATTAAATTGAATGTGTTTCGAGTGATTGGGATTTGGTTCTCTCAAGTAAAACATATTATAAGTTATTGGAGTTAAGAGTTATGTAAGTTTTAAGTGAACGATTCAAAGTTTTGATCAAAACTGAATTTGTGGAGTAAGCAAAAGAAAAAGGCTTTGATTGTCTGCTCGATTGAATCCAAAGGAATCTTTCGCTGAGATTGTTTGAATCCCATTTTCTACCCCTCGTACCTAATGATATAACGCTGAAAGAAGTGCTCCAGTTTTAGGCTTAACTTCAGATTAAGCGTTGAGGAAGTTGTGCTGCATTTATTCAATACGGTTGACCCGACTAGACTCTCGGCCATATTGTGTAACTATTACCTCAGAGTCTGAATAGCTTTTGTGTTAATGTGAGGATGACATGAGAGAAAGAGTTACACATGCCATCACGTTTAATCATTAAGTTTAGAGATGGCAAAGATATATTCCTACTGTTGGAAACAGTTAACTCTAACATACATATAAATCGTTTACTACGATAAGAACACGATAAGTCACTTGTTTTATAGGATTCACTTATCCTGTTTTCCAACAAATAATTTATTTATTAAAAATGCATATCAAATCAAGTTAGACCATATTATGAGGCATATATACTCTTCTCTTGCTCTCAAGCGATGACTCTATGACTGGATATTTTTCCGAATTCAAAATACTATTCGGATCATTAACTATTGAAAATCTGGGCTTCAATTTGAATGCATAGTATATGAGAGATTGAGCTCTTAAGCCATTTTATATACACACTGATATTGTGTGACAAATTGTGATTCTGCTGAATATTGAGCTGAATAGGAATAATACATACTTTTTCCTATAAACAAGGAACAAGTCTAATAGTCTTGAATTTTATTCTGCTTTGCTTTCAAACAAATACTTCACAATAGAATCAGTCTGTACCTGTTTATGCTGTATTGAGCTGGTTGTGGAAACTTCTAATGAAATTTTGCAGTCTTTCAATGTTTCACTTCTCTGTTCTATTCTGCTTTTTAACATATTTGATCTTTGGCTTAAGCTCTGAAAAAAGTAGATTAAATCGCATTGAGTAGAAGTAAATAATTTTGGTTCAGTTTGCAATAATAAAATATCAATGTTTACTGTTTACACAAAAGTTTTTCTTCGTGGCATATATCATACTAAGGGTTTAGGTTTGATTGGAAGGTCTCGTTAAATATTGTAGTCAATACAAACATCGTGAGTACAGAACCATAAAACTAAACTATAAGTCTTATGCTAGAGATGTATAAGTATTTCTCTTGTTCGCATTGATATTTTCCTCGTCAGTCACATCGTTTATGCTCTCAGATGGTAGGAATAGTAACAGGAATTTTCGCCAGTAATGCGATTACCGTTTCGGAGGGACGCATAGAATAAAATGATCGAAATAAGAATATTCTGACTTATTAGACATCTCCGTATAACTCAATATTAGGCAATTCTATTGCCAGCAATCCTTGGCTTTAGGAGAGTTGATACAAACAAACCAGATATCGATAAGAGGACAACATATTGAGAAGTAGTTCTTGTTTTAGATATGATAAAAGCTTGACTACAAATCTCTTAAAACAAATATGTAAAAGACTGTATAACCCAAATGTAATCCTATTTACTTGAATATTATTTTCCAATGCTATTCTTCTACAGTTTGTAAACTTATAAGTTTATGGTGTTTGTATATTGATTCGAAAATAGTTTAACTTAGTATTTCGTATGTTTAACTTGACTCTCTTATAATCTATGCAAATTTGATGTTTAAATAATTCTTTTTGGTAAGGATGCTTTTATATCTAAGAAATGTGTGCCAAACTCACTTAAGCCAAACTAACGATCCAGTTTTAAACACACACATATTTTTAGTATTCAAGTTACCAATTTTGCTAAGTTTGATGAGACAAACTTCGAGATAACAACTATCTAAAGTCAATATATAAGATTAATATTTTTCGAGAAGCTTACGTACTCTCTTCTATGAAAATTGAGCAAATAAAATACTACTTAAGAAGATTAAATTGTTTTCCTAGAGAACAGATATCCAATTTGTAGAAATAGATAGTAATTGAGAAGAAAAAATTAAGATTAAGAAAAATTAAGAACTAGTTCACAGAAAGACGCTATCGAATGATTATTATTGAGAGTGGTCCGTACGACAAGTCAAAGTTATATGCGGTAAGAAGAGACGAGTTTGACTTAACTATTACGAAAGCAAAATGTTATACAAGCCCAACAACTCTATCAACGATCGATCAGATTGTTATTCGTGGTGTTGTAGATTGAATATCGAGTTACCGTTGTTAGGATTCCGACTATGGAATAAGTTTGCAGTGAGTAATCATAAGCGCAAATGAGAAATAGACAGTAAAATAGCTTCGGATGACATATATCAAAATTTGGCACATTCTGATTGTGCAATCAATTATTTGAATATTGGATACTAGCCATAGACTCTCCTTCAAATATCAACTCTCAGTTCAGCTTTGATGTCGAGTAAACCAAAACTCTGGCAAAAGCCATATTTATTGAAGAATATTTTCTTTTAAATTGAACCAAAATATTATTTTTGAAAAGCTTGGGATTATTTCTTTGAATTTTATTTTGATATAACTGAATTTTGTATTCATTACTTCATTTCATTCATTCGTAGTAAATCGATAAGTATTTTCTGATTCAAAAATAAAAATCCTTGACATTATGTTGAAAGAATCCTACAACAAAATTAAAGCTTATCAAAATTCACATTTTTCAATTTGAAATTGAGTGTCAGGTGAGTCTATAAATTGCTTTTGCAACTTTTACAAAGTTCATTCGCTGATATTCAGAATTGATTTTGAGTAGATTTCATAATTTAAAACCAGATATTGTGATCGAAAGTTTGTGCTGACCAATTTCAATCTGAAAAATTAGAATGAGCAAACATAATTTTAATTAGTTTTCATAATAAGAACAATGAGATCTGAAAGATTTATTTGGCTGACGCATCCCTTTTCTATTGATAATCCTTTCCTTTAACAGTGATTGAATAAGTATTTGACTTGGTTCCTATCCAGAAAACTAATAAAATGGTAATAAAATATATTGGGTTTGATACTATTTTGTTTCTAACAATGAGAATAAAATTGATATCCAATAGTAAACAATTTGATGAGATTTAGTTATGCGAAGTAATAGAGAGTACGAAAAGTGAGAGACTTTCATGATGATGATGATCAATATCTAGAGATGATAAACATTATTTGTAGTGCGTGTTTGCCTTTTCTCAAAACATCAACAAATACGCAAAAATAGTGCGTCGCTTCTAATGCCTTATCACTCAATGCAATTGATGTAAAAGCTTTTATTCCTTATATGTTCTGTTTTTCCTATAATCTTCTTTTTCTTTACTCTTCTATTTCCATCTAAACTATGTTTTTGAGATGAGAGCACCTATTCTTCTAATTTTTCATGTGTTAGCATTGGCGTCAATTCCCTTTATTACTAGTGTTGTGTTGGCTATCGTTGCGTCGGTTATCGTTGTGTTGGCTATCGTTGTGTTGGCTATCTTTACGTTAGCTATGTTTGACCAATAAGTGAGACTATTTGATGGAAATTAATGATAGTATTTGTGGCGCTCAATCTTTACTACTAGTGTTTCACCTACTTTTTGCGTTCGACTCTAAAAAGCGGTTAGCGATGCACTTGTATATGTCGTCCACCAACCGATTACTATACAAGTTCAGAGTATTATAGAATAATCATCCATCTTCTTATGTAACCTAACCTCATATCATATGTTCGAAGAACAAACTTAAGGTTTTCCGAATCAACTTGAGAAAGAAAAACTTTATTCAAAAGGAAATATACAGTACTTGTGATCGATATCATTACTACAAATGCATTCCTTTGTACTTTCAAAATAATAAGATATCGCGCTCTTTAACACGCATTTTTCAATCATTATTTTCCAAACTGTCAGACTTTATCGAAATATGAATTATTAAAGAAATAATTGATATGAACAAAATTTAAGATGCTTTGTATTCGTGCATAGCATTCTTGTTCATTAAAATGCAGAATCGATACACAAATAAACTGAGCAGCTTTGTTTTGTTAGAATCTGACTTCAAATTCACGTTTTCGAGTAGTCAATAGAAATAAGTGAACTTAAAGCTTGTAAAAATGGGTCGAAAAGTTAGTGCAATAATTAAACAGATTATTCGTTTAATTAATTGGAGAATAGCTTTTGAAAAACTCCTTGAATAAGACTAATTTAATATAAAAATAAGACTTATGTAATGTTATACTAATAGCACATACCCATGTATCTCATCATTTAGATTGTGTTACTCGTTGTAAGTTAATCTCATAGCTTAACAATATTGCTAAAACTACTATAACTCATAATGAAAAAATAATTAAATTATTAATTAGTTTGATCTAATTATTTTGAAGATATATTTTTTTCTTTTTATAGGGCATCAAATAAATTATCTGAAAAATATAACTGATTTGTTGAGCTAAGTTTTTTATATATTGGTTGATACTTAAATACATTTGGTTTTGGTTTTGTTAGTATTATATGTTGAGCTGTTATATCTCTGGCACAAGTATTCGTACCGCATCCAACTTGCATTTGCGGTTTGATCTTTTGCCCTAGACTTTTGTCCCCTACTGTCACAATTTCATCGGTGAATGAAATGCTGCCGTTTACTAATGGGTCAAATGTGTCGCGACCAGATGCACACGCTATAAAAATTGTCAATAGACTGCATATCCATATAAAAGGTCCATTTTTTATTATATTCTTTCAAATAAATTATATCGCGAAACAATGTCTCTCCATTACTAACTCTTATATGAACTGACTTAATGCTCTCTCTCTCTCTCTCTCTCTCAACTTGTGACAGATTTTAAGCATCAAACTGTATCCTCTTAACTCTTAAATATTGGTGTTATGTACAATGATGCACAACGATGTACAATGCCAATTTTGAAACTCCTGCTTAAGAATTGCTTCATCTATTTATATCCGCATACGCTATCATTTTTCATTTTGAACAATTTTGGGGCACTTTTACAGTTATAATTTACTAAATTACCTACTAATGAGCTTAAGCTTCAGAGAGCTTTTCATTGGCAAAATGAGTTTGATGCTAAACTTTGATTGCAATTAGAAAAGCAAATTTTAAAATCAATTTAAAAATCGTTATTAAATCGACTTACTTTAATGATTATGCTTTTTAGTTGACATGTATAGAAAATGTAATAGAATTGACAATTTTCAATCAATACTTTACTCGTGGATCAAATGAATTAATGAAAGAGCATTTAAGGTGAAAAACATAAAACGTTCAAATAAAGTTTGTATCCATTAAAATTTAAAAAGAACTGTAAATTTTATTTTTGCACATAAAACATATGCTCATATGCTTGAAGCTGTTTTATATTTGAATTTAAGTTAGATTACAAGGACACAAAATTGAAAATTGAACTCATAATCAACTATAATAAATAAAGAGACGAGCTTTATAGTGATGAGCGAACTTATATAAGGACTGATTTATTAAATTACTTTTTACAATATAATACTATATAATTTAATGGTTGAACTGAATCTATTGAGAGTAAGAAACATAGGTTATGGCATTTAGTATCTAAGAGTATCTTTAAATAAATGTGCTTGATAAATAAAATTTTTCATATATTTATTATATTTGTAAGAATTTGCATATAATACTAGAGAACGTTTTTGGGTAAACAACTGGCAAAACAATTTATTTAAGATACGTTTTACAGTATTTCGTATTCAAATTTTATACTCTTCTCAGACATGAAATGTCATCAAATATGAAAACATTTGAAAAGTAAAATATTTAGAGATAAGGTGTTAAAGGAAGAGAAGAACAAGGAACGAAAAACCAGTAAATGGTGTAATTTGAAAGTAAATGTCTGCCACTTTTAATGATTGTTTGCTTGAGAGGAGCTCTTACAAAGATTATGCTCGCAATTGATCAGTAGGCCAGCAGTAACTAAAATGTATGGAAAGACAGCGGTTGTAGAGGCAGCAAAAGATTTTTCTCTATATATTGTCTAATTAGGGCTTTCCTTACATGCGATGCGCAATTCTACAGCTTTAATAGTAGCAAAAGTGTGAGTGTCCTCTCTTTACAACTGCATCCCTTTTGCATTATTGATTCGTCACTCTCTTCATCACTAAAACGAGTCACTTGTCAAGCAATAGGAACAGAATTCAAGTCTAACTTATTATATCTGCCACACAGATCAATATACGGACAAATCACGATTTGAATTTTTAGTCACACTTTTTTTAAAATCATTATAAACTTTGCTTTTAGTCAACGCTATATAGTGTTGTCTGCCACACAAATTATTTATTGATTAACTGATCACTCGAGTTAATCACTGAACATTTCCTGTTCTCGATTTAATCATTCAATTTTAATGTGTGCTCATATTAACTGCGAGAGTGTTTCAATGTTTTGCATACTTGATGGCAATAATTTATTTGCTTAGAAAACGTTTCACAATCTATGCACGAGAATAACATATTCTCAAAGCATAGCTTTTATAATTGTATTATCAATGCTTTCCAATGCTTTCCAGTGCCAAAATTTTAAAAGGAATGCTATTTAGATAGATAGAGAGAGAGAGAGAGAGAGAGAGAGAGAGAGAGAGAGAGAGTTCACTGAATAAAAAATGTATTCTCGAAACCCAACTAAACATAACATCTGAACTTATGTATGCCTTTACTGATCGATTAATAGTTAGAGTTCAGAAAAGAAAAATTATTCGACAAGAATAATAAAGAATTTATTAAAAGATCGATTAGAAAGTTTTTCAAAGCAAACAAATCTCTATGTGAATAGTTTTGTTTCCATTACCTCCAGTTTTGTGCAAACTTTTGATTTCGGATGAGTTGAGAGCAGAAAGTTTTAGTCGAATCTGTCAACTGAATGAACAGTATTTTTCACTCTATTTGGTCGGTGTCTTCTCTGACTGAAGAACTTTTTGGAGTATAGCTATCAGAGGATTGTTTAGGAATGAGTTTTGCTGGAGTAGAGGGCCCACTCTTTACGCTAAGTTTAGTCGCCAAAAGTCTATCGGTCGTTACTATACATTAGTTTTATTTATTTCTCTCTATCTTATCCTTATTGATGGTCAGACTGTATATAAAGTAAACTCTCTTTTCAAGGGGTAGTGATATTTTGATACCCGATTCTTAAGGAGGATGGCGTTGACAAATACTTCAACTTAAAAGACAATTTTAGGGCCAATAAAATGGTCGAACGAAATCCCAGAGGAAGAGCACAAAAGTAATCAGTGGACAGCAAAAGCAAATCGATCTAATATCGAACCGAATGCTCGAAAACTTATCTCATTCCAAGAGTGTATTTCAATTGAAGGCCCAAATCGGCTCTGATTTGAGGCGCGATCCTCTCTGTGCTATTCCTCAGTCGAGTAACACAATCAAAAGCTCTCAATCAGCAACTCTTAACTGGTCGCAACATTTGTTCTGTTCTTGCATTTTATAGGATCCAAAAACAAACAAAACCAGCTCCAGGACAATAGTTTTCTTCTAATCACGCCTTCATATCACTAAAGGGCTCTTTTCTCTCCGGGATCTCCAAAAGACGTGATTAGCCTAATGTTATTCGGTGGAAAAGAATAGCTATTTAATGATTAATTGAACTAGTCTTTAACTTGAAGAACACTGGTATTCCGTGTTTTAGCGTTACTTCTGCTTCCGTATTCAAGTTCTTTTCCTTATTAACATGTTATTCATTCAGTTATGATTATTATGAATATTAATTCTCTAATTAGACTAATATTCCTAACAGTATCTAAAAATTTTAATTAATGAATATTCATTATGAAGCAAATTCTTCACTTATTATTTAGTGTTTGAAGTGTTATTTGTTTAGTTGAAAGTTTAATCAAATCTAAGCAATGAATATAATTGTTTTTTAGAGCTGTAAAAAATGAGAGTCAAGGTATTTACTTTTGATTTGTTTATAATCCTCTTAAAAAGTTTAGTCACTTCTCGTGCATATAAGATGAAAGGCAAGTATTTAAGCAATTAGTTAAATATGTTGCATATTGTTGTGCACACCATAAGGAAGTGACATTCAAGAGGCTAAAAATATAAATCATAACAGTTCGATCAGAGGCGAAGCTAGTAGACCAGCCCAGTGGGCATTTGGTCCACCCAACTCTAATCAGACTTTAACTTGTCAGTAATTTCAAACAAAACAAAACTATTTTTCAAAACCAATTTCTTCGATTTTGGCAACTGGAGCGCATTCTACGTTCTAATCAATAATTACTCGATAGATACGTAAAGTTTGAGGAGCAAAAATGATTTTATGTATCTTATTGCAATTTTGAAAAATATGTTTTATCGATTTGATGAATTAGCTCAATTTTCCGACTCATTGCCTGCTTTATTTGAATAACAAAATATTGAGCATAATATTGATTCAAAATTGAGATTAATTATTAAAACAAAACTTGTGCCTATCGTGCACCTAACCAGTGTTCCCGCAACAGGAATTTTTTTTGGCTTCGCTACTCAGTTCAATATTGAAACAGGAGTTGTTTTAACATCATTTAGAGACCAATATATTTGACTTTCTTGAAGGTTTGCGCAAACAGTGGCCATATTTTAAGCCAATATAGAAAAAATCATAAGTTACTTTACAGTGGACAGTTTGAAAAGCAAGGAATTTATGTAATCCTTTCACATGTGTATCTTTCAGCATGAATTGCAAACTAATTGCAAACACCAAACGTCAATATTTCTTTAGAAACTAAATTCAGTTTGTTGTGGATAAAGATGATTAATTCAAATAACGTGTAGAACTCTAGTCACACCAGGACTAAGAAAAGTTTTCTTAAAACACTTCAATAATTAAATATAAAATTTTATTTTTCTCTACCAGTTTATAATTATTTCTTGAGTAGTAACGAATTGAACCACTTTCGCTGATCAAATCATAGAACTAAATACACTGAAAATTTGTTGGATCAGTAAACTGTGACATTCTGTTATATTTAATTAAGTTGAATTAATTGAAGATCATTTAACTTTGTTAGTCTAATTTAATGTGACTTTTGCTTTGATCTAAACAAGATCACAGCTTCATCTTAAGAGAATTAGCTTCAGATTTGAAATTGACAGTAAGATGAAAGATGGCTTTTTTAGAGTCAATCAACTTCAATACTGAAGCATAATTAATGCGATGCAATCCAATACCAAGTCTCAAGTTTTTGAATAAAATCTGGTCAATTAAATTTCAATCAAAGCCATAACTGAAAACCTACTTATAAAAACATCAACTCTATTGATAAGAGCCATAAATTGACTCAAAAATCTAATAATCCCTAATAGCAACCGAAAGCGATGTGTTGTGATACCTTCCATCAGACCACAATATTGTAGATATTAATAAACTTACAGAATACTCGATATAGTCAGATAAGCAAGTTACAAATCAAATTTGGCAACGAAATGACGCGCATCAACGGAAGGTTGACATAGCAACGACCTTTATGTGGTTGCTATCGCGGATTATTAAGTTTTAAAGTGTGCAAAAAGTATAAAAAAGAACGTATAATGGAAAGAATTTATCATTGGTTTATAAGTAGTTGTAATGTTGTATCTGAAAGAATTGTTTTCATCTTTCATTACTTTTTTATTTTTATAGCAACCTTATAAAAGCTACTCTACTCCACCTTTTTTCTTACGAGTATTACTTTCTTTAATACCAAACCGATTGCTTTGTTTCAAAATATTTTTTCTCTATTTTCCTTCTTTAATATCTGGCTATTTATAAGAGGCATAAGTTTTTTAGCCCTCATGTCTTTCAGTGCAGCCGTAACTCGACATCGAATTTATTTGGTCTCTTTTTTTAACTCTTGAAAACTAACCAAAAATGTGAGTGATTTTGCACTGAAGAACTTGTTCTGCACATCACTTTTTATCGTTATGAAGTTAATCCATTTCAAATGTTCAAAAAATCGAATCCAACCTAACTTCAAATCAATTTAGTTGAGAATTTCCCAACAAAACTAAACTACAATAAGATTACTTCAACAAAGTTTATGTGAAGAATACTTTTCCCCAAGTTTTTTAGATAAAAAAAATATATATAAATTGCGTTTTTGTTGCAGCCACCAAAATATCGACTTTACCACATTTTTACTGAAGCTAATTTTTTCAATTAAAGCTAATTATGTCGACAATTCATAAATTGTACATAAACGAAAGCACTTTTCCTCAATTTATAGTTGATTTGCAGTTAACATTTGATATTTTGACAAAAAATCAATCATAATAAGTTCCTAAAAATACTGAATCTGCTTTTAAAATTCAGATCATACGAAAGAGTAAGAACCTGATGAAATATATGCAAAACTTTTGTGAAATATGAGTGAAACGTAATTTTAAGCGAGACTCAAAAAATATTATCAAACATTACTTAACAGTTTTTCACAAAAGCTTTTCTCAGAAGCACAAAACACTTTCAGATACTTTAAGAATAATAAAAGGAATCATAAGATAACAGCTGCGAAGGCCTTAAAACATATTAAGTCTAAATGATAACCAAAAGAAAATAGAAAAAGGAGAGAAAACATTCAAATCACAAAATAATGAATGAAATGATTCAATTTTGATATAGTCTAATGTTGAGTAATAAAGCGCTAATCTGACGATCGCATGATATGACCCAACTTATCACTATGATTGTCATCATTAAAGCCATCATTTTTTTCATTAACCATCTAACTAACAATTGTGTGTTTACGTTCTTGTTGTTAGTAGTTATTTACACCAGTTTTTTACACCAGTTTTTTACATCAGTTTTTCCGTTTCTGGCAATCAATGAAAATCAATTTCCGATTTTGTCTCTTATGGAGTTTGATTATATTTTTTGCCTTTGATTGAGGGGTCGAAACCATACGTTACAGGCAGAAGTTTAATCAGCTTTTTTAGGATTGACCGAATATATCAGTTTGACTGAGACCTAACAGATCATCTATTTTACTGACAGGCGATGCAATATCACAACTTCTTGTAATATATGACCCGAATCCTAGTTTTTTGTCGGGTACCCTTTTTTAACAACTTATGTGCGCTTTATGTCATGTATGGCTTATGGCTTTTAGTTCAATATTAAACTTAACAAAAAGAAATAGCAATCAGAAAAGTTTCATGTTTTACAGCCAGTGATATGATCGCTGAGAAAAATCATTTCAGGGCAAATAACTTTTCCGCCAACTTCCAATCGATAACTTTTAATTGAAACCCAAATATTGAGACATTGACCAAATTCTAGCTCCAATTAGAGATAATCACTGTTAAGCTTCTGGTTCTGTATCTGTAGTTTAGTTTAATTTCCTTATAAGCGCTATTGTTAAGTAAGAGTTAAGTAAAAAAATTGTCACTTTTGTTACTAAAAGAGCGAGAAAAGAGCTGTTAAATTGCATTTCGTGTCCTACTTAGCAGACATTGGCATCTCTTCGCAACATCACAAACTCGGAGAGACTTATCAAATGCTAGTTTACAGTAAAATTGGTCTAAAGAACAAGACCGAAAAAGCTGGTAAACTATAAATTAAATTGGGGTATATTTGGCCCGATTTTATTGATTTGATATATTCTCTCAATTTTTGTAAGAGAGCGCCTTAGAGTGCTTTCATCCAGAGCATAGACTATAGTTAGAGCACTGACTATATCGCACATATTGGTGTATATATATATATATATTTCTTTTCTGGTATAGCTTCTCACTATCTTTCTGCTGGCAATTTCACATCTCGATTATACTGAGCAAGCTCACAGACTCATAGAGTATTTGAATTGTTAGAGTATAGCTAAAAGCCATCGTTGAGCAGAACTACTGAAACACTGCTATGTGTTCTCTCCTTTGAATTTTAAGACTGTGTGATCTGCCTCTGCCTCTCAGACTTGGCATTCGTATCGCAATCTTGAACATTGGCTTCACTATCATTAGGAGTTGATTCCGATTTCTCTTCTTATAGAAGTGCGCAGTTATTCAAAACAAACCAAATTTATATTTACCAACTTTTTTATTGTTACAAAGTCTGAAAGTCTGGTTTAGTGCCAAATATCGTCAATTGAGTGACATTTATTTTATACGCAAAACTTACTCTCGATTTATATTTGAATCACATTTTATGTCATCAAATAACTAATGCTTTTGAGAAGTTGAGCGACAAAGTCATAGCTTTCACTTCGACTCTTCATTAATTCAATGGTCGGAAATTGAGTCTAATTGAAGTTTCGATCAGTTTAAGTCAAAATCTTGTGACTTGTGCTTCAATTCAGTTTTGCGAATATCATTTATTCAATTAAGGTTTTAGTCGAAGAATAAATTTCTTTACAGTTAAATATATGTTCTTTTAGACGAGCAACTATTTGAAAAAGTGATCATTTGGTTTATTTAGCTGTACAACCAGTCACTAAAATAAAACTTTTATATACATCAAATTGTATCGATTCTGTGCACAACAAAGTATTTGCATTTTAGTTCAATTTGTGTCAAGTTTGCTTTACTCCCTTTTGGATTTGCACTCTGTTCATCTACTCGTCATTGTTCTCAACTGAATATCATTCAATTGTTTTGTGCTGTGTTTATCAATGTGTGCGAGTGTTTAGGATCCTATTCTGTAGTTAATTGATGCCAACAATACTCATACAGTTGACGAATTGATTTGAAACGAAACCATAAATATCGAGTTTGGTGTTGGTATTTATTGAAAAGTCATAATAAACTCTTATTTACTTGGAATACATACAGCAGTAGTGAGCCTGAAAAGCACTCAAATTAAGGCTTATGTGAACCTTATCTAAATAGAAATAATTGCGAAAACAGACAGACAAATAAATCGTGTTTTTCAAATAATTAGTTCTGCTTTTCATAAATAAGTTAAATCATATGCATGGATAAAGTTGTAAAGACTCAACCCATAACAGTTACTATCTATGAAAAGGTAAGCTCTTTCTTACTTGCGTTCAAACTTCAGACTAACTAAACAGTAATTAAGTATTAAAATTGATGTTATATCAATGTTACACAAATCTAGTGGTCAATTATTGAGACGTTGAAGAGTGAAACGCAGTTGAAAGTATTTTTCTGCCCAGTTGTTAACAGTTAAAGGCGTACGACAACTATTTAGCAATAATAAACTATAAGCTCCTTATGCCTTCATCTCATCTTCATATTTACCATGAGATTGATTCGAAATGTATTTTTGTTTGGGGATGCGATAGACTTTTATTTTAGTCTTAGCGTCTGTCAATTTGATTGTGATTGTGATTGGCCCTCTATTTTGACAGTGTTGTAATATGTTTTTTGTCTGTTATATTTTGTTTTATTCTTTTGTTTTTATGTGAAAAGTGATATTTAATGCACAGCTGGTGTAATGCATAGGAAAGGACTGAAGGCATTTATAGCCTATGTGTATATCCGTCTATAAATGCATTGTCAGCGCGTGCTTCTTGTGTCAACTTTGCAGTTGTTATAATATATATTTAACACTGTTTACTGAATATTGTTCAGACCCAAATGTATCTTAAATTGCGTTTTGCGTGACAACTGTAATGGGTTTGGGAAACAAGCTGTAGATATTCGGGCCAAACTTGCGTTCGGTCACTAACTCTGCTCATTGTATTCATTGCTTTTTATATAGAGGACAAGTCAGAATAAGAATAAGAGATTCCGATAGATATACGGCAAAACGAACAAAGCAATGAAGCGCTTAATGTTTTTAAATGTCTGGCAGTGCAAAAATGTGCTAACAGTTTGAAAATTATTGAGCACCACACATAAAACGGTTGTGCCGAATGATGAGAAGATATTGCAGACTATGTCAACTTTTAGGATATCTGGCAATAAATATATAAAGATATGAGCCTTTGGTTCGCTATACCTTTATTCAGACCATATATTTATTTTTCAGTCTTCATTCAGACTTAACGGTTCGCTACTGAAATATAAGCTTTATTTATATAGATAAATAAAAATTTTTTTCATATAACAGTCGGTACAGTGGACTATCATAGCTATAACTCGATATATCAGTTATGAAAAGTGTGTGCCTGTAGTTTCAAAACTTTATTTACATGATGGATGGGCGATAACGCCAAATGCTTTAAGCTTAAAATAACTCAACAACAGTTACAACAGTTTGACGCCGACTATGAGTTTTCTCCACTCGAGGCAACTTCTTTAGTGATGGCGAGGCTTTATCTTTCTTTTCTTTCTCTTTTCTGCTGTTCATACATAACAAGACTGGCATTTCCTTCTAGTTGGCATAACCTTTCCATTTCGTTTAGTAGTATTTTGTACTAACTATTTAGTTTGGACCTCAAAACACATATTGTCAGATCGGAAGGAAAATGTCATCACTACAGATATGCGTAAATTCGAGTTTTTAGAGTTGCAGTGGCGATGCCAGAAATTTTCCAGTGGGGACGCAAAGTCCGCAATTCAGAGCGGGGGAGCACACACAATATTCAATTTGATTAAGTGTATACTTTTCCAATTTTTGTGTGATAGTCTTCAATTTGAATTATAATCTATTTTTACTTTATTATGTAGCAATCACAAAAAATTAACAAAGTTTCATATTCAAAAATATACTAATTTTCACGATAACTGGTTTCAGGTTTGGATTAGGGGTGCTCGTACACTCTCGGCTCCTTTGGCTTGGCCACTGGTTTCATATGATTTTGATTCCCTTTTTATTTATAAATGTTATCAAGTTAGAGGTGCTATAGTTGAGGAAATTGTAAAGATTGTAAAAAATCATATGAAAGTGAAATTTGTTTTCCGTAGATTTAAAGTTTATTAATCGAAAATAGTTGACAAGTTGTTGATAAGGAGTTGAAGATCTAGTTGTTATGAATATTAGATTTGATCATTGACTCATTTATTTGTTGTGAAATGTTGGGTAAGTGAGTTGCAAGTTGTGTTGATTTTGCTGTTTTGTAAAACCTGTTCGTTTAGGATCACAAAAATTGAACAACAAAAGAATGTGTGAGAACACCAATACTTATGTATATCGTTACTCTAATAGATTCTTATAGTGTTCAATACATATAAGGTTTGGTGAAAAGGGAATAAATTGGCAGTTATACCGTAGTGTCTCTGATAGCATATACATAGCCTGATATAGTTCTTTAACCAAAGGGCCATTTTATGAATGACGAGCTATTTTGTATTGGATGGCACTATAGCTCAACACAAGCAGTAATGCACTCATGAGCTAAAAAACTTCTCTAAATATCAAATAACATTTGTGTTTGGATGCAATACAGCGCTCAGGTCTTAATGGTTGACTGAAGTTGTGATGAGACTACCAAAAAATGTTTGCAACTTCTTCATGCCCTATGCTTTTGAAGAGCCATATTGTGAATTTGTATCAATTCTGGTCGTGTAAGTTTAATGCGAACAATAAAGAAAATACCGTAGACTTTCGCTGCTAAACAATCATTATAGCAATGATCGTGTTAGAGCCTATTTGAATCTATCAGGGAAAAAATTCATAAGCTTTAGATAAATTGATTGCTGCATCCCTTTCCATATTATTTGTTGTTATACTGTAGCTGAAGTTTTGTTTGTGCTTCATCTCTATCTTTCTTCACATAATGTTTATTTTTGAATCTCGTTTTCATTCGATTCAATGCGTTCACTCTTTTCCAATATAAACATAAACGTTTTTTAGGCTGTTTGACAATTATTTCATTGCTTTTATTCACATTTATCTTTCTATTGACTTCTTTCCCAAATGCAATCCATAATAGATTGGAGAAGAGAAACGGCTATTTGGAACTTATTTCTAACTTGATTGCTGTTTGAACAATCCTTATAATAATGGTTAAATTTACAATCAAATTGATTCGAGTCGATAGAACTACTGGATTACAAGTGCTGCTAATGCTCTTTGTTGTAGTAATAACAGCAACGTTTGCAAATTTAACACCAGAAAGAAGATTGAGCTCTAGAGTCGTTAGAACTAAATACGGAGGACTGAGAGGCTCTATAGTTACTCTTCCAAATAAAAATTTACAGCCAGTAGAAGTATTTCTGGGTAAGTAATCCTCCAAATCGACAAGAACAAACAAAAAATCACCCTATTCTTCATTTGATGCAAATTTGTGTTTACAAAATAACAAATAAAGATTACATACATTTGCATAAGAAGCACGAAAAAAACTCGTTCATCTTCTTGTTCTTATTGTTCAAATTAAAATAATCAATTTTTGAATCTCTTATAGGAATTCCTTATGCTTCTCCTCCAACAGGTCAGATTCAGTACAATAATTGAATGGATTCAGAGTAAAACTTGATAAGTGATATGCTATCAATGCTGTCTCTTAACCTGTTTCTTAACAGTCCATTTGATTATTGATTATAAACAAATAGGTCACTATGAAAAAAGTTGTTGACAATGATTTACGTTAATTAAACAACAGGAAAGTTACGTTTCATGCCTCCTGTGACCCCAGCTATCTGGTCGGGAACCCGAAGCGCTCACTCACCAGGTCCTGTTTGTCCACAAAAGTTAATCGACATAAGCAACGAAACGGAAGCTTTGAAGTCAATGACAACGGGACGGCTCAATATATTGAAGCGCTTATTACCGACTCTGCAAAATCAAAGCGAAGATTGTCTCTATCTTAATATTTACGCGCCAGCGGTCGGTGAGTGTAATGTTAACGCTTAAGTAGAAGTAAGAGTACAACATGAAAACCACGTACATTGCATTAGAGCTTATATATAAGTTGAAGTACTTCATTGATATAAAGTATATATTGATATTTTTAGAGTGTTTCAGCGCTAGAAGTACAGACCGATTTGTTAGAGAGATATCTCCTACGTATAGGCAAAAGTTGTCTCTTTTAAATTTGTTGCTTCTGACGATGAGATGCTCTTCATATTAAATGCTCGTGTCATTCAATTTATTACTGGATTTGAGGAATTCTAAATATTCTGTTTATTCCTTTTACTTGTCCGTCGTCATTTTTTGAATTTTTCAATTAATTTTTAGAAATAGTTTTACTGAAAGTTTCTTTAACTTTATTATTAGCTGTTTGCTTAGTAACTTTAAGCCTCGTCTCATTAGTTGCATTTCGATTTTTATTCTCGTCTCAGATTTTAGACAAACAAAAAGTAGTGTAAGAAAAAAGTATCAAAATGTAAACTCACTAAAGCCGATATATCTCTAAATGCATTTTCACTTTGCTCACGATAAACTGTATGCTAAATAGAGAAAAATTTTGACTTTAATTCTTGATAAAATTGAACGCTTTTTTACATATTAAAACAATAAATTGTCTACCCAAAAATGGATTATTCAAGAGCTGAGATAAAAGTTTGAGCAAAGAGCTCATAAATTTCAGCCTAAATGTCATATTCATCACTGCAAACCTGAAAATATTTCTATAAACTCTATTCACATGATTGTTTCTCAATTAACATTCCTATCGATTGATCCAAAAATAATCTTGAGCGCAATTTTCTGTCTAAATTTTCAGACTCACAACAATAATAGAGAAGAATATATAGAATAAACTTTCAGTAAATTACAGAACATTAGAAATAGCAATCATTTTATACGCTTTTGGCTAAAAAAGAGATAAGTTTTATATTATGGGAATAGACTGTTCAGTAGAATAGCAAAGGATATAGAGTATGATATATGCAATATTGATGATACTCACAAGTTGGTTCAGCATCCAATTAACAGACATATGCGTTGTGCTGTCGCGCAATCATTGCCTTCAATCCACTATAATTCTGACAACAAACATAACAAACTTCATCCCTTCTATTATGACTACTGGTAACCAATTGAAAATTTTCTTTAACATTACAGTTTTTATTTCATATAAAGTCAATATCGATATTCCCAAATTAGGTTTTGACAAATTTGATCATTACTCTTCAAATGATTGAATTAGACGATTGTGTTTTATTTGTCACTTGCTATTGGTTTCATTTTTTAGACAGTCAAGTTGTACCAAATAATTAATTGAGTTATGTTTGTATTTATTGAATGAATGACCACATTAATCAAGAATAGAAACGTAGCCTTTAATAGAATAAAACATAGGAAACTTCTAAACATTATGTTTCATTAGTAATATTGCGCATCAGCTCAATTATCTCTAGAGCCTGAGCTTATTTCTAGAAAAGAGCTCACGTTTATTAAAACAATCCTATGAATGAATCTCTTGGAAATAGAGATAAAAAACCACATAGTTATCAATGCTAGCATTAAATCAATGATTCCTTAATTGTGAGTCAACGTGATGCCAGCGCCCATGTAAGAGAATACTGAAGCCGCAGGTTTGCCACTATGCTGCTCATTTAAAAAATATTTTCATCCCATCCATATCTTGTTAAATGGCGTTCCAAAAGGCATATAAAATGATGATCTCCACGCGCTTCCAAGCTATAAGTGCTTCAATGTCAATTTTACTATAGGGAAACTCATTAAGAATGCTTTATTAAAATAAAAATTATTTATTGTTTAAATTGATGGAGTATTGCCAAAAATAGTTTGAGAACAAGTAATGAGTTTTGACTAATTTCTAGGATTGAATCGTAATTTTCCTGACTATTAAAACTTTTCTTATTATTAAACATTTGAATGAATATGCAAGAAATGCTTATGTGAATAGCATTTCCGTGTAGTTAAGTTTTAATGACAAAACTTGTAAACTTCTGGCAGTTAGTTTTTCAAACTTGATTTCATATCATATTGATGTCATAAAAATATTCTTGGAATAAGTGATTACATAGCAACAAACCTCTTGCGTGAGTTAAACCTTCGAAAATTGATTTTCTTAATTGATGCGGAAATTTATTGATCAGATTTGAGAAATGCTCAGACTTACTGATGCTGATGCTTTCTATTTGATAAGAGCGATTAAATTGAAAGCCGCCAAACTTTATAGCTCGACACCTAAAATATTCCCGAACCTCAAGCTATCACTTTGTTTGAGAGATTGGCCAAAATCTTGAGCTAATATAACAGTTCCTCTGAGAGTGATTGAGAATTGTATGAGTCTGGAAGGTCTGATGCGATAGACTGAGTGATACTTAGTTGTGACGCCAATTTAACTAATTGTTAGCCACTAGTGAAAAACTAATAGACATTAAAGTTACTTAAAATAGTTATGCTCTCTTTCCTGAAAAGCCATTTTCTATCCTTATCTCCACAAATATGTGTGCAATGACTTTAACTTTTATAGTTATTGTTTTTTCCGTTTTTACAAAATTATATTTCTCTTAACTGTTTTTTCTGTGCTATTCAATAGTTTGTTGAATTGCGCACACAATTAAGTTTTGTGGCTTCCGTTGCAAATAAAATGATGCATTTTCTTTTGTATTCTATATGACAATCAGATCAGAGCTATAGGAATATCAGTAGAAAAAAAGTTCCTCTCTCATATTCTTTTCCTCTTAAATGACAGACAAAGTTGTAATACTTGCCACTTCTCTCCGTGCGGTCTCTGAGTTTTTATTATAGTTTTCCTCCTATTCTTTCCCTCAAAGCATAACTGGCTTGAAATATATATATTTTTTTGCCTTAAAAATACCCGATTATATAAAATGTTACACAACTTTTTTGTGTTATCAGTAAACGTATATAAGAAATAACGCATTTTCTACTTCTCTTTCATGCCTCGACTCTTCTTCTAGCTTGAATTCCTAGCGATAAAATAAAATTGTTGTGATTCTAGGAATTTATAACAAGGAGACTGATAGGTGTATGGGTTTAAAAAAGCTCTTAAAAGTTATACTTCTAGCTTTCAGCCCCCTCGTCAGATACTTTGCACATTTAGTTCTATCTCTCTCTCTCTCTCTCTCTCTCTCTCTCTCTCTCTCTCTCTCTCTCTCTCTCTGTATTCTCTATCTCTTATGTTAAGTTGATGTAAGTCATGATGTTATGTTGAATTGAATTTGCCTCAGGCTATAAATGAGATGTTCAGCACATCTCACATTCTCACACATTATTGAAATACACCAGAACTAGACCAATGTTTCCCTTCAACGATTACTATAATACTCAACTTCTAATAAAAAGCTTCTTCTCATCCATTGAGTGCAAACACTCCTCAGCTGTTGTATGAAAAAAGGCAAATCATTTAGATTAGAGATAAGCGATAACTAGAGCTATAATAGATTTGCAAAAATGGAAATAAAAATTTTATCTTGTATTGCAATTGCGTCGAGATTTTATGTGTATTTTTTGATCTCCAAGTGCTAGACATTAGTCTTTAATAAATTGCATTTAGACTACGAATTTGCAGTTTTGATGCAGGATCTATTCAGTAAATCTCTGGATATGTCTACAAGTGCGAAACTTGAGAGATAACAAAATAGTTTCTTCACAAATCAAAGTTGATTCCCAAGTTAGTTCTATTGCTCTTTCAAATGACTTATTTCAAAATCCATTTCCTTAAAAATCAATTATTATCTGAAAGCGTAGGAAAGAAATTTTGAGAAATTTAATATTTCTAATACTGAATCAAATTTAGATTCTTTTGATGAAGTTTAACAAAACGTTTATCATCTTGATTGAATAGTCATTAACTGTGTGTTAAAACGAAGATCAAATGAATGTCTGCAATAAATACCAATGGTTTCTCTGCTAACTGCAGTATTCTACTGTAAGTTTCGTGTAAAAATCAAATGCGGTTTTTTCCTTTTTTCTATGTTTTCTCTGTGTTTCTTATTTAGAGATCAGTTATCATTAGTGATTATCTGTGTTTATCCTTGTGCTAAGGCTTTGCTCCCATTTCTTGTGATTGCAATCACAGACTTTTAGAAACCTTTATATAAAAAATTAATGATTAAATATAAAATCGCAGAGAAAGTCAAAAGCATTGCTTTTATCTTGAGAGGTCAAATTAAATATTAAATTGAAAGTATACTTCATTCTAAAAGAACTTTAAGTGAGAAAAAAATATTGAAATTACAGAAAGGAAATGTTCTTTTTGTCATTTAAGCAATTTAGTTACTGATCAAAGCTTTCAAATATTAGATAATTTCATTCAATTATATTTATATCCATTAATACCCCGAAAGCATACTTATCTGCAGCACACAAAGCAATTGCAATTTGCTGAAACAATATATAGTAATAACTCGACATGGCGAACCCCTAGTAACAGTCAACTCATTACTCCGATCCCGATATATCCGACTCGACCAATGTTGACCTCTTTCTAGTGAAACCTCGTTATAGTGAATGTGAATTATCAGTCCCCAGTGGTTCGCTATATCGAGGTATTACGGTATATAATTCGTTACCTAACCCAATTTATTCGTCTGTTTAAATGAAAAGCAATAATTTAAGTAACTTTCACCAAGACTTTTCTCCACTGATAACATTAATTTATAAAATTAATACTTTCTTCTTCATATTGATAGTCAAATACATCAAAAGCAGAATATCAGAAATCCATTCGATAGGGAAGTTAATTTGATCTCATAAAATATATAGACTTATTGAGGTATATAGGGATCAATTTAGTTCCTTAGGGCACAATATAGTTACTGATTTCAATAAAAATTCTGGCTATGCTATGGATAATATGCATAAAAATTAGGGAATAGCATCGAATTTCGTTAGTTATTTTCAGTTTACTATTAATAAAAATCAAAATTTGATCCAAACTATTTTCTATGTATAGTCACCATTAATATTAATAGAATATTCTATTTTAGTGACACTAATTTTAGTATTTCTCAAGTAGTTGGTTAAGAATAGAGATCTAAATATTTGGAATAAGTTATGATTTTTAGAGCGGAAAAACTAATCTAATCTCGCATTAAGAAATTGCAAACTTAATCCTGAAAGCTGGCATTAATTTAATTTGACAAGAATTTCTTAAAATCTCTTTTTTGATAAGCATAATCGTGATCTTCTTATGGTAGAAAACTTTTTGAATAATATTTAACAAAATTCATCATAATGTATTTCTGGATAGATGTTCAATTTTTTTACATGAAAACTATGGATAAGTGTATAAGAGATGAGTCCTAATACTCAAAGCATTTAGTTTGAATGAATTTTACATAAAGAATTCATGAAAAAATAAAGTGATATATTCATAAATGATTGATTAAGATCTCTAAAAAAATAGTTTTGAGATGTGATTCTGTCAGAACTCACACTTTTTAAGGCTTAAAATTTATTTTCTAAAACTGAAATCAATCTTGAAATAGTGAGCCTGATCTCATTATCATAAAATATAGCAATTGATTATTTGAAATAACATTAATAAACAACCATTTCTTTTGAACTGACATTTGAAGAAAAGTGAAAAGAAAAGGGAGTTCAAAAGTAAGCTTATGGAGAAATCAGTAAACCATGAATTTGTTATAGAGAAAAAGTTGGTTCATATCAGTCTTCGATAGGTTATGCTTACTTAAGTGTAAGAGAAAAAGAGAAGCAAAAGGCTAGGACTCACGCCTCACAGATTATTGTTACACACGTTTCCAGTGGCTAAATACTAGTTATGATGAATTTGGTCTTCATATGCATTTATTGTTAGACTTTTATGACTTGATGTTATATAAGTTATGTGTTCCTAGTCCTCTAAATGTATAACAGAACTCAATTTTCTTATATAACTTATCTGGGAGTGTATACAGAGGTGCGCAAGGGCAGATGCACTAGGGGGAGCGAGTCTCCAATTTTGGAGGTGTAAAAAATTTATCGGTCTTAAGATTTGATGTTTTCCACAAATTAATTTTTCAAGAGTTCCTTTTGAAAAAAATCTCTTTCCTAAATTGAATTTTTTCTGCCATATCCTTTTAAAACAATAGCTCAATTTATAATTTTATAACATTGAATACTATTTAAACTGTGTAGTTATGACTTATGATGAAATCTGATATTCATTTCTTAAAGGCTTAATAAGCTTGAAATTTTGCGAAATTGAATTAACTTTCTGAAAATAGTCGACTTTTAGGATAAGAGTTTGGAATTTGCAGATTTTTCACAGAGACCTCCAATTAGAGCCCTCCCCTTGTGCGTTTCAGGGTGTGTATATATCTGTTGTCTGTTTAACTTGTAAGATATGTCTTACATGAATTCACTGAAAATAAAAGCAAACAATCATGACTTATATTTAATTAGGTGTGCGATACTATGTGTTTATTTCTTGCCTACAATATGTGCGCAATTTTTCGCATTAGTTCTCTCCTTTCTAATAACTTGCTATTTTGCCCTCGTATACAATTCATGTCACACGATATCCTTCTATTCTCAATCTTAACTATTTTTTAAGAACATATTTTTTTATTTGACTTTTATTTGAATTTCCGTTATATGTGTTGGAACTGCTCTTTTACTTTAGCGTCTGAAAGAAAAAAATTTTATACAAAAGAAAATTGATATAAATTTATAGTGTTCTGTGCATTCTCAGTACTGGATGAAAATAAAATATTGTTAGAATCCCGTAAAGTTGATGTTTTAAGAAAAAAGAAACATCAAATTTAAAGTTGAGAAGCTATAACTTTGAAAAAGTGACACTTTTTGATTGCGATAAAATTCACAGATAAATGTCATTTCGAGGCCTATCTCACTTGAATTACGCTTCTTAAAGTTTCTTATCTAAATTATTATTACAATTTTAGTCTGAGACCAAAATATCCTAAAATATGATGCCGCAATAAGTTGTAGGCGCAACTGATAAATTTGATTCAACCTACTTACTTTCAGTAGACTTTCTAAGAGCTTTACAAAACAATCATTAATTATTTTACTCATTCTAACTTGACTTTTGATTTTGGGTCAAATTGTTGGATTAATCTTTTCGAAATTTATTTGTAAACTCCTGATCAGATTTTATTGAATAAAAGTTAGAAAATTTTTGATTGGATTCGTAATCAGTTCTATTCATTTGAATGCAATGATAACATTCGTGAAAAAGGATTTGAGAGTAACGGATGAGTTGACATCGGATTTACTCATTCATGTGATTAATCAATATTTAATAATATTTTTATTAGTTATAATATAGAGGAAGAAAAGACTGGGAGGATTAGAGAAAATCATATTAAGGGTAAAGTCCACATAACAGATTTCAGATATCAATTAAAGAACTCAGAGAATCGATGCAAGCGAGCAATCGTTGGATTCAGTTTATATGTATTACAGATTCAGTGCGTATTATTTTTTAGACTTCACATCATTTCTCATATATGAAATATTGTAGCTTTTTATCAGTTTTCGCTTTGATAGTCACCGGATTAGTTGAGTTATTCAATAAAAATATATCTTGTAATGACTTTTTCATGTTAAACAGAGTGAGTCTCGTCAGTCCAAATATTCTTGAATTTAATTTCATATGCTAGCAATGCCTAAATGAGAATTACTTCTAATTTAATACTTTAAGATTAGCTAACTTTTCATAGTAAGTAATAGATTTTGATTAGTGTCTAAGCCTAACTTTGACCAAATGCAGTTTTATTGATTATACGGCTGATTAAGTTTAAATTGTTTGATTTGGGAGATTGTTTACTATCTAATGAAATATTAATCAGTTTAATCACTAAAAAGCTAACAAAACCAAAATCAAATTCATTATCAGATTGAAACAACTTGGAGAATAAAAGGTTATATGAATAAATGGAACCATCTTTTCCCAGATGAAATTTCAGTAAGAGATTAAAAATTGTGTTTATATTGGAATTCAATTATCTTAATTGAAAATTTTCTCGAATTCATTGAACAGTTCATAAAGAGTTTCCGTAGTTTAAAGTGAAAACAAATTTTAGTATTTGAGTAAGTGAAAGTAAACTGAAAAATTTATAGTTGATTATTTGCCTTTCAATCTGATGTGCCTTATGTGTTGTATTAGAAATTGGTGTCATTTCATGCCACTGATAGTGAGCTCGTTAGTGAAATGTGAATTGATTGCAATTATTGCTCTTAGAATTCAAAGCATTCTTCCGGCAATGAATCCCCGCGTTCTTCCTAAAAGACTAGATTCTAGTATAAACCCTATTATACTTTTCAGCCCTAGTAATAAGCATTAAGTCCACATTAAAACCTTTATATTCATCCACTCTTGGCAAAACCTTAAATTGTTATATGTTTCGCAGAATCACTTACTATAGGGATTGCGAGGAAGAGATCAGAAACTAAAGAAGAGAGGAAAAAAGATTAAACACTAAATAGCTGTTTCTCTCTTACCACTGACAAGTTGGTTCAACTGCACCGTATTGTAGGCATGATTTTGCAGTAATGAGCGATAAAAGACAGCGAGAATAGGGAGACAACTGAACAAGTGCTCCATTTCATTTGCGAACTAACAATACAGGCATTAAGCTATTTGAGAAAAGAAAAGATGAACACAAAACTTATTACTACTCATACTCAAACATAGAATAGAGATCGTAATTGGAACAGACTGAGGATTAACATGCTCTCCTAGTGTGTTACTCAAAATTTGCTTGAGTGTAGTTAAAAATAATTTATTCGCACATAGAAAATTGATTTTTTTAATACTTTTTTTACTTTAAACAACATGTAAAAATACTAACGAATGAGCCAAAACAATTTTTACACAGTTGCAAAGATCTTAGGTATGCACCCAATTAGTTGGATATGTTTAAATTGTTCGTATGTTTTCTTCAAATAAAAAACCTCTGTTAAGACTCAAGTCATTACTGGTATTGGGAAAGATAGTTATTTATGTCTGTTGGGAAAAGGCTTAGTCATTAAAAATTAATTGAACTTTTCAAAAATCTAATTATACTACATGGATCAACTTTTCGACCAACCAATAGCAATATTCTGAAAAATATTTCCAAACCTTTTCTTTTATAAAAAGCAAACATCAAAACAATTTTACTTTTTTTGCTTTTGAGCATTTGGGAAAGAATTTGAAGTTTGAAATTTAGCAGTTATCCTGACAAAAGATGTAGTGATTATCTGATTTCTATAAGATAGAGTGCTTTGTAAAAACAAAACAAAGCAGCTCAAGAAGGGTTTAAGTGACTGACAAAAACAGTAGAAACTAGGATGCACTTATAGCAAATCATTTATCGACCGCTAAAACACTTTTAAAATACTATTTTCTACCAACTATTGGTTCCAACTAATTGTTAAAAGCGTAACATAACTGATTGTTGTACTATTTATACAAATCGTTTGTCTGTCTGTCAGTGAGTATTAAAGAAAAAATAGCAAAATTAATAACTGAATTTCTGTCTACTTGTGACATAAGAATTATGAACTATTGATTAATAGTCTAGTTTGACGTTAGCATTACTCGCCTTTAAAAATGCATTATTGCCGCAACAGAAACTCCTTACTGACCCATTCTTGTACTGAAATATTTTATTCTCCTCTTTCAGCCGCAACTCCAGACAAATATCTTTGTAAACCATATTTGTTCGTGTAAACTCTACGGTTGTATGTTTTTGAAACAAATTTTGAAATTTATTAGATCAATATTGAAGATTTGGTTACTTTTCAATAAAGAAAATTCAATAATTGTACAAATTGTATCAGTAGTTTAAATACGTTAAAAGATGTTTTATTAGGCCGAAAAGCCACATAAGCTATTTTACATGTTTGTTTGGGAACATAAATCACGATTATTGATGAGATTTTCAGTTTTGATCATATCTTTAATCCAACTCCCTTAATATAAATTTATTTGAACACTTATCTCTGAGACATTTTTTTATAAACATTTGTTCGATTTGATGTACTTTAGATATGAACTACTTTTTATTTGTCGACTCCAACAAAATTCTGATCTACTTTGACTCAAGCTATTACTCAATCTCTTAGATTCTATTCATCTAAGCCTACATATGATGAAATTCCTGCAATTCTATCAATCAGTTTTATATCTAATGGACGTCCAACTCATAAATGAACTAAAAATGAACTGTAGTTTCAAACGTAATGAAATTTGAAGCTTAGAATTACTGGCTTTCTGATAGAAAAAGATTGCGGTGTTGTTATATTTTAGTTTGAACTGTATTTTTGAACTGTATTTCAATGAATTGATAGAAAATTACAGAAGATCCTATGGATTTATCTATGTTTACTTTCGTCAGTCTCGACTCTGAGTGTGAGTATATCTAAAAATAACTTATACTTGAATATAATATACTGAAAAGCAGAACTAAATTTGATGGACGAATGAATCCAATATCATGTTACTTTTGGAGTTGTGTTCTAACCAAAAGTGTTATTTGAGATACACTTGAAAGTTTAGAAATGTTTCACTGTTTTCTCTTTTAATCGAATTGATGCTGAGATATTTTTGATGTTCCACAAACATAATTCTCTCCTTCTTTAGTTTCAAAACAAACCAAATTGTCAAATCACTAAATTTACTGCAATCTCATTTAACATTAGTCCTTATTTAGATTCAATGAAGCATTGTGTGTTATAACTTTAGTCCAAAGTTCAATTTACTATCAAATCGACTTATTCTGGATCTAATTTATCGACTGGCAAGTGAGAAAACGCTTTACCCATAATATAAAACTATCTCTGAGAGTAAAAAATTCACTGCAATCATCTTTTTCTGCAACAGATACAGTAATTATTGAATTGATTTTTGTAGCAAAACTAATGGGAAGCAATTTCCTAAAATAATGAATGTTTTTTTCATAATATAAATGCAAATTAGGGCATTGGCATTGATTTTATATTAATGGTATAATAGATTTTAATTTTAAGATATATATTGTATGTAAATATGAATCAATTTTGGGCCATTATTTTGCAACTGCATTTTATCAATCAATATGAATGATAGATGCAAATCAATTTTCAAAAAGTAATTTCTACTTTCACACAACTATTACATATCATGTTTTACTAGAATAATGTATTATTGTTCATAATACCATTTTATATCATTGTAATGCATTCGTATACACTTGCAAATTTAATAATCCCTGATAGCAACAAGAAAGAGGCCGTCGCAATGTTAACCTGCCTGTGATGCGCGTCAATTTGTTGCTAAATTTGATTTCCAATTTTCTTCTCTCTCTATATTAAATATGGAATAAGTTTCTTAATATACTCTACATTATGGTCTGATGGAAAGCATCTCATGACAAACACATCATTTCTCGTTACTATCAAAGATTATTAAGTTTCCGAGTGTAATGAAAAAAGATGTTAATTTGAAAGCTGTTGTGCATGCTATATGAGAGAACTAATGAAGACTCTGAAAATACTAGATTATTTCAGTTTCTAAGTAATTGTTTTACCTAAAAAAGATAAAATCTTTGTACATTTAGTCCAACATACATTTGGTTAGACTTGAAGATGGATAGAGAACATGAGATAATAATATAAGTGGATATGCACAAGAAAACGTTGAGAAGATAACTCTAAGTCTAAGTGACATTATTTGCTCCGAAAGCTTTGCAAAACGCAATTTTCATATTTATGTTAGTTTGGATATAATACAGTGGTTTTGATATAATTGCTTAGTTTTCTGGAATTTTTCGATACACTTTCTTCTTAGTAAGACGAATACTAATTCTCTTTGCCACAAACTGAGAGTCGAGTCACTGGTTAAGATATATTTATCGGAGAAAATTTCAATGCCGAGACTTTTCTTAATTTGTAGTTGAATGTTGAGCTTTTATACTTATTTTTATATTCCAGCTCTTGTAGCAGCACTCAAAGCTCAGAGTTGATCCTCTTATTTATTCGGTTGGTTGGCCATCACTCGCAAGACTGCTTTACTGATCAATTTAGCTTTCTTTCAATTTTTTCTACACAATTATGCAAAAAGCACTACTTATTATGAGAGAAAAATTACAATTTGGTAAATTTTGACATAAATCTAATTTAGGGCCAACTATTCGATCAATTAAAGCTTTATTTCTACAATTGATGTTATTTTTTGGACATCTTTATATATATCAGTCATCTCTTTGTTATTCTGAAAAATTTGAAATATTTGACAGAATTTGACCGCTATCTCAGTTCCTTTACTGCAAATAGCTATGTCAGTCAAGAATTTTTGAAAGGATTTAACTTTTACTCTGCTAGAAAGAGTATTCATTTACCTGTTGCCGGAATAAACTAATGATCTAAGGGTTTTGTCTCAGTCTGAGTCAGAATGCATTGAACGTGAACATTGAGTTGAGACCTTTAAGTCATTTCTATATTCTATTCTTTCGACTACGCGTGTACTTAACAATAATTGAAGCGTACTCTCAAATAATAGGACATAAGTTCGCTCAACTCTATTGCAGACAAAAGATGCACAAACCAATTATTATGACACAACTCTGCTGGATATTTGCACACTTGTATAAACTATGTAATTATTTTTTCAATACCAAATCTTTTAATGATATGACTTATCTGTTCGCTAAATAGCAATTATTTCAATCTACGAATGGATCGATTAAAATATTTTCAGAAACTTTCCTAATCAAAATCAGTTATTATCAAGTTTTCAGACAATATAGTAGTATAGTTCAAATGAAATGATTAATCTTACGCTACGCCAACTTTTCAAACAGTTTACAAAAATATTTTAAATAATTTTCTAAAATTGCTATCGGCACACGCTTGAATGACGTTTGTTTTGCTTCGCTTTCAGATTTGTTGAGTTCATTGCTATCGTATTTACATTCATTAAGAATAATGCGAGGATAAGGAATAAAGATTTTATTAATCTTTCCAAATTGGCTTTAAGTAAATATAATCCCCAAATCTGTTGAAATGCAACCAAAAACATTACTGAAGTTTAATATTTACTAGACTTGTGCATTTTTTCTAAAATACTTGTAGTTCTTGTTTAGAAAAATAACCCTCACTCAGAAATTGACGTCAACTTAGATGTTATTCAAAGGTGCAACAAAATTGTCAAATAAATCATAAAAATAATAAAAACTAAATGAGGCAACACTCTACGTGAATCACGACTTCAAGTCAACCTTTTCAACCTACTCAATAATTTTGAACTGTCGGAGAAATAAATCCTTTAAGTGTCTTGTATTTTTGTTAAAAACGTTTCACTTAACACAATTAAATGATTAATTTCTAAAGAATTTTTGTTCACTCGCTTTCCTCTTGCTCTTAGCTATTAATTATCAGAAGCTATCGTATCCTTCAGTTTGCATTAACATTGAATTATGAGTAATTTGCTTAAAATTGAAACTAATCAACAAGTCAATTAATCACTACAACTGTAGAAAGTTTTCTTTTAATAATTCATATCCATTTAATTCAAATCCCATTTCGTTACTATCTTTGTGTTTATATATAGTTTTGAGATTTTCAAACATTACTTTTGTCTAAGTCGAAAGAATGGTTTTAAGTCTTTTCTATTTATAAAAGCTTTTTATGGCCTTTTTATGACAAACTCGGTATTTATTTGGATACTACTCTCTTGAGGGAATCAGAAGCTAGATATTAAAAAAAGTAATTTAACTTTTCTTATATTAGTATTATATCTCTTGTTCAGCCTTTTCTTGTCCTTTTCTTTCTTGGTAATTGAGTGCTCTTTCGTTAAGAAAAGATATGACACGCAATCGCAATAAGAAAAGAAACGACTTAAATTAATGAAAATATTTTTCCGCTAAAACACTTCTTCTCATGAAAAACACATCACAAACAAGGACTCAGTTCCATAAATTCTTATTTTTACAACTATTTTCGATTCTGAAACCAAATACATCTGAAAGAAGTTTTTGTGTAGAGGTTTGTTTTTCATGAATATGCTTGACAAGAGTACCTATATTTGATATACCATATAAAAGTACTAATCTGCTATGGTCATTGTTATCAATTTCTTTAAAGAGTCTTTGTAAAAGCATTCATTAGACTTTGTGACAGGTCATACTTTACTGTTCATCCATTAAAGTATTGAATTTTTTCCAACTAGTTATACATTAATTCTTAATTTTTAGGTCATATATAGTAGTTGAATGAAAAAGTTACGAGTATTAGCGAATTGTGAAGCAGAATTTTAGAATAGGTTCAATGTTGGAGGTTTGTTGTGAACATTTCTTCGATAATGCATACAGAGATTATTCAGATTTTCTTTAACGAATCCCACCATTTTATCCCAAGTGCACTATCAATCTTAAAAGAATTCTCTCTAAATAAAACTTCAGAAAGTATATCAATAGAAAAGAGAAAGTTTCTAAGAAATTCAAGCTCCTGTTTTAGTACAACAGATTTATTCAGGTTTGAGAACTCATCACTTAATGATTAAAATGCTCAAAATAGCGATTATTGAGAGGCCTGTTGAACTAATTTGAAACTGCTCATTTAGAATGCTTCACGCTTAAATGTTTTATTTTTTATTTTGAGAAGTATTTTTCAACTTTATTCCAATGACTTGAGATACATTGAAAAATGAGCTCATAATTAGAATCGTTTTAAAATATTATAATATGTTCCCCTACTTGTAGACTTTGCAACAAATTCCCAATTTCCAAATCATTTGTCAACTAAATAAAAGAAATCTTTAAAATAATTATTTAGAAACGACTAATCCTTTAGAGAATTGGACCGAACATAAGTCTAACTCATTAATGAATACTAATATTGAATAAAAGTTAATGCAAAACAAACTTTTAGAGTAAGTCTTCTTCTCTTAATCCTATGTCTAAATAAATTCGTTATGTGAACGCAAACTATATATGCGTATATCTAAATATATACGTGAATATCATGCACTCAAATTAACTATGAGATTCTTTACGCATCAAATTTATATCAATTGAGTCCTATTTATCAAAATCTATTCATCAAAGTATAAGAAGAAATGTTTGGCGCACATGTTTTCAGCAGAGACTCGACCAGTTCTGAAAGGAAAAGAAAAAAGACTACATCGAAAAGAGAGATCATTGGCAATCAATAGGAAATAAGAAAATATAATGACTACACAACAAAGCTTTAAAGTGGTAAAATGTGTATTTGCTATTGGCTGGCTTTTTATCCAGCTAAGGGCTCTAATGTAAATAGAAGTCACCATCAAATAAGTAATCGATCAATATATTGATCGTTTTTAAAAATAAGTTTCAAAAGGACTTTTAGTTAAGTGCGATTAAATAATACTAACTATTCTACTATTCTGTACGTTTGTCTCTCTCTCTCTCTCTCTTTCTGGATCCCAATGCGATTGCATGTTGTCTGTGTATGAGACAATGCTTCTATGTTCGGTTGAACTATATTTCTATCCATTATAGACATTAAATCTTCTTCTCAAATGTCATCTCAAATTCATTATAAAGACAATCATAACATTGTTATGTTATTTATGATATAAAATGATGTGTTCCAAATCTCACAATTGAACTGTTTGACTATATTGATCATGTATTACAAACTGAAAGATTCTTAAACTGACGACTAGAAAATCGCGTTTGCAAAAAAACAAATTTTCATTAAATAAGAAGTAATTCTAACTTTTCTATTAAGAATGCTCTCAACTTTCTCGTGGAAGGAGACTGTTCTAATCTATTTATAGATTAGATTCTTCAGACCAATATTAATCAAATCGATTCAGATCGATGTCATAAACAATGCATAAAAGAATTTACAAAAAAATCAATACAAAGGATACTAAAGCTTTTTTTTCGATCGATATTTCCGAAGTTTTCTAATTCGGTTTATTACAAAATAAAATGGAAAATTCAAATGATTTGATCAATTTTGCAACTCTATTCGCTTTCTTATAAAATAGTAATATAAATTTCAATCTGCATGAGTAGTGAGTAATTGCAAATTCAGAATAAAAATTACTTTTCTGTTCAATCTATTATTTGGTATTACATATCAATTATTCAGAATATGATTCAACGTTACTAAGCCTAGATAGAGAATGTTTCCATTAAATTCTGTAATCTATGACCAATTTTATAAAATTTAATAAACTTTTATAAATAGCTCCACTGAACATAAACTCATTGATAATTTATTCTTAAAGACATTCTTTCAGTATATGTAAATCAATATTGAAAAGAATGACAGAATTCTTAGAAGATTAAGGAAAAATCAAAACTATTCAATCGATTACTCCGAATAATAGAGATTGAAATCAGTTATATGATGGCTAGATACAGTGACTTAAATTTTATGTAATATGATATGATCTGAACTCTATTTCTGATCATTTATGATGAGAGCATCCTTTAAATGGTAATCACTTTTTCCAGTAGAATGAGTCTCGTTAAGAGGATTAGCAACACATGCATATAAAATAACTTTCGAAATCATCTCTTTCATCCCTATTCTTGATCAAAAAATATTTCATTTCACTTCTTCCCCTCTATTTGTTATACATTTTCGGCAAAGTTTTGAGGGATTTCATAGTTGAAAAAGTATTACTAGTTTGTTATAACACGGTTTTGGAGAACTATGTAAATAGATTTTAGTTATGTTAAGGCATGCGAATTCTTAAGAAAATTAAATTATGAAAGCTATTCGTGAGTTAAACTAATAGGTGTTATTAATTTTAAACTATGCAAACACACAAACCGTTTTCGGTACGATAACTGTGACGAACAAATATAATCATAATCTAGATTGAAACCTTGTTGACTAATGTAAAAACATTTATCAAAAAAGCAAGTATTCACATCTAAATAGCATTTTTTCAGTTTATATACTAAATAGAAATGTTGAAAAAAGGTTTCTCTTAATTTTTCTCCATTTATATCATGCATCACTTCACATCCATATTAAACCAGTTTGTGTTAAAGGACAAAATCTAAATCTTTGGGTTCAGTACCAATCATTGCAAATAATCCGTTGGGAATTTGTTCACTACTCTATTTATTATTTTCTTATTTCTTATAAAGGAGAGAAAAATAAAAAGATAAACCAACTTTTTACGTTCTTTTCTTTATTATATGACTATCGAGTTTAGGTGTGCTCTCATTCTTTCGGCTTTCTTCACTCAATAGGTTTAGCTTTCAGTGAAAGGCATAACATTTCTTCGAGATATCACTAAATAACTGGAATTACTGCTGTATAAATCGTACCTCAAATAGACTCGATCTTTGCTTAAAATCGCTAAATTTAATATAGAAATACTTATAGTCTCATTTGAGAGTATGTCAAATAATACCAAATTTTACAGTCATAATCAATATGGAAATAGAAAATAGAAATTCAATCAAAATAGAAGTGCTCTTAAATCTTATAAATAGAATAAAATTTTAGTTCATTTCTTAAGGCCACTACACTGTAGACTCCATTCTTAAAAGGATGCTTTATCGGCAACAGAAAGAAAAATATTTCGGATTTTCAACGAAAATCCCCCTCGAGATCAAACTAGAACTAATCATTTTTATCTGAAGACGGACTTAAAAATAAGAATTTCTTATCATCGGTTCGTAGATTATGGCCTAGAAAGAGAACCAAGCAAGAAGAAAAATTCCTATTTTTAATATACCTTCCAATTCATAATTATTTTGACTGATTTTACTCTCCAATCATGTCTCAATGAAGATCCGACATATCGTTCTTCGAGAGAATGTTTATTTCCTCGGAGAAGGTTTGGCCTCAAATTCATAATTATTATGGATTTTGTTTGCTTTACTGAACTTCTGAGTAAACAAAACACAATATTTAATGAACTTGATGTGAAAAAAGGTTATGATTAAGCGTTAGTAAATGAAATAGATCGAGTTCGCCTCTAAATTTTTGCATAATAAATGCTAATCACTTTTTTCTTTAGCACTTCAGAGTATCGTAGAATTAAAAAGCTATGCTCTAAAAATCTCCATAAAATAACTTTGCATACAAGTTTTCATTTTTCGGTTCAAACTTCTTAATAAGATTGAATTATTCTTAAAGAATGAGCAAAACTATTGATTCAACAGTAGAAATATTGTATCTAATTTGAGGAGAAAACATAACCTTAACTATGAACCGAATTATTTTGATTTGAACTTTACTTTGTTTCGAAAGTGGAAATATGAAGCTTCGTTTATTTATTTGGATTAGAGCTGTGTATCCAAAGCATAATTTTTCTCGTTTATTATAGAACTGAACACAACATAAAGCGCGTACATATTTGCACAGTTCCTGATTTCACTCATGAACATAAAATAGAGTACCCGATAGAGCAAAAGACCATAATTACGAAAATTTTATCGCAACAAATTCACAAATGTTTTTTACAATTATAACAGTTTTATGACTTGAAATTTTTATATCAAAATTAGAGCATTGTTTCCACTTAACATCATATTCAAAAAGTAAACTGAAACAAAGATAAATGCTTTCTAGTCATATGAAATATAATTATATCCTGAACTTCAAGATTGAGTAATAGCTCTACTAAAGCACATGAAGGTCTTGATTCGACAAAACATTAGGGCTTTGTTATAAAAGTTTTAATTACGAACTCTCATATTTTTGTTGTAGAGAAGTCTGATATGATTTGACCTCTTGTTTAGTTCCTGTTCCTTCACCAACAAAAATAGTTGGCTCGAATTGAAAGAACTTTTAACGACAAAAAATATTTCACCTGGAGATAATTGAAAGGCGATTCAGCGTTCACACTCACAGCACTTCTCCGGATAATTATAAATGAGCAACTTTTGTAGCCCTGTTTGTCGCACATATCTATATAAGCCTTTAGTTAGGTTTTAATTCTGAAGAAGTTTAGCAAACTCTTAGCAAAGTGTGATTCTGATAAGAGACCAGAAGTTTATCGCTATGTTAGTAGCTCTCTTTCACTAGTTTGGAAACGCATTGCATCTACTCTTTAATGGAAAAGACTTCGCAAAATTGCATGTCCTCAGGCATACTGCACTATTGTAGTAGAAGTTTCTTTTCTTTATTTTCGTCACTTAACTATACCTTCCAATAGCCATCTCTTTGACGGCTTTCTTCAATTCCCTTATCTTATTTCATAGACTTATTTCTCTCTTTCTAAATAATTCTATGGAACAAATTTTTTTTCAAACGAGTATTTCTGACGAAATTGCATCTTAGGTTACAATAAACTTGACCATACTTTACAATACAGTTATTATTTAATGCCATTATGCCCATAATTTTCAGGTCGTACAGAGTTTTGCTTCAGTTTTATAATGCATTATACAATAGATGGTATATTGTATATGGAATGGTATTTTTTCTACTGCTTGTATATTTGTTTTTATTTATTGTTTTATTGAGGCTTTGGTGAGTCATTTCTCTCATAATAGAATTGAATTTACAGTATTGTAACAGTTATTTTTCAACAAACATGTTAGTATTGCCTTTTGAACAAATGCCTTTTCCCTTATATTGAATGCGTTGGAAACGCTGCTATACTTCACTTACACTGTACTTCTACTGCAAACACATGAGGCATTCACTAAGAAGAATAATTGCGAGCAATACAAACTTAAAAGAGAGAAATTACTTTCTATTTTCCATTTGAAATTAGTTGCGCTTAACAACAAGAAGAAGACGAACAATCAGCTGCAATCTCCTAAATTGAAAATTCTTTATAAACTAATATTGAATTTGTTTGATTTGTCCAATTTTACCAAAATCCCAAATAATAAATAGAGAATATTCCGAAATTGGCGAAAGTCACTTATCGGAAATTGAATTGTTTAGCGCTGAATGAACTTGAAGTAGAAAATTCAGTACGAATCAAGTTAAAACATATCTATAATGACTTGGATTCTGAGTGAAAATAACATTTTTTATCGCTTACTGAACAGTTTTTTCGATGACAAGCCACTATCTGATGAAGAAACAGCTTTTGTAAACATAAGTTCAAACAACAAATATTTTGATTGATAGTGAAAAATAGTGAGACTTCAATTTTCAAACTTATTTACTTTGAAATTAATGCTCTAAAAAGTGAACTTTTATTCCCAGAGCAAAGAAATGGCGCTATGATTGGCCTAATAGTAGTTTTTGCCATGAAAATAAAAATATAAGAAACAATAGTAACAGTAAAGTAATAGAACATTAGATTTGCTGAAGTAATGGTAATGCTAGTAGTCATATAACAGTATCACTACTGCTAACAGATATCAAACTCTCTAACTCACATGCAGTCAATGTTTAGCTGGTGATGCATTGATTTTATGACTCTGGCGTTGTTTGCATTATAATAAATAATAATAAGCATGTATGAACCGATTCCTCAAGGCTGAGGCGTATACTTTTGTTTAGACTAGAACGCGACAACTCTAATTATAAATGTTTATGAAATTGACTCAATTTAACCATAAGTCTACTGAAGTCTAACGCCTTTTAATGAGTTTTTTCTTGCTTTGACAGTTGGAAGAGAACCGCTTCGTCTACCAGTGCTTATGTTCATTCACGGAGAATCATATGAATGGAACTCAGGCTCATCTTATGACGGATCAGTTCTGGCCAGTTACGCCAACGTTGTGGTTGTCACCATAAATTATAGGATTGGTGTTTTAGGTGAGAGACATTACATTACTGCTCATTTAATGTGTTTTGCACTTGTGTTACACTCACTTCACCCTAAGTCAAACTCTGTTTTCTACTATTGGTATATAAGATCATCTAAATTCCATTCTCCTGCTTTGTCGGCTTCAATTAGAAGTTATTCCGAACGACACCTCAATCCGATCAGTAATTGAAGTAACAGTTACTGTAATTAGTATTTTGCGGCTCTTCATTGTTTTCATCTTCACTTATGTACCGGAACAGATATATCAGTTAATAACTTGTGATTTCAAACTGTAACTATAAGCTCATTAACTTTTCAGTATTTAATTTGTTTAGAAATGGTATAGAATTAATGCGCAGAATATTCTTTTATTCTGTTCTATCGCATAATAGAAATAAGCGCTAAATAGCTTATGCCTTATTCTAAATTATGCTTTTCGATTTATTAATCAAAAGGAAAATCATTTTATTTTGTTCAGCTAAGATATGAATGATCTGAAAGAGTGCAAATTCTTCTTCTGTTAAGCTTTACGATTGCCTTCAACTCCTCTTTTTTCGTATATTAAACAAATTCAATTTAAAAAATATATAACCAATCGATAAATAAAGTGAAATGTGTTTACAAGAAATGAATTTTGGTGTTTGTGCTCACAAATCAAGTCATAAATTATTTCTTCTCTCACTCTTTCTTACTCTCCTAAAATGTTTTAGAAAAATAATTTATCAAAACTCCAACATAACTAACAACATCTGAATAATATTCAGAATATATGAAAATATTGTTGTCTGACTTATAAATTGAAATTTTTGTTGGAATAGAGTTTAAAGGCAATGATGTTATGCAGTGAGTTTAGTACTAATGCAGTAGATGTTATTCCTAGTGAACGAGCAGAGAATATTCAGTAAATTTTATATGATCAAAATTGCGTGTATCGCGCATCGAGCCAATGTTGCCTTTTGTCAATTTCCTTTGAAAACCCTAAACTAACTCACATTTGGCAAATCAGCCTCCAGTCTGTTTTGCTTTGTGAACTTGCGGTTATTTAATTATTTCGTATTTGCACAGAGTTTGAGCCTTCTCTTTCTTGCTTCTCAGTCTGTCTTCTTCTGCAAATTGTGTGATGCGCTCCGCTTGTTTCTGCATGTTTTTATTGTCTTAAACAGACTCTTATTTGTTTTCAATGTTACAACGGTGTAGTGTTGCGTTGAACTAACTAAACCCAATTTACCCAAATCTAATCAAATTTAACCTAAAAATATTATCCTCTCATTAAAGAATATGTGATCTGAAAGTTGTCTATTTTTAGCAGGATTGAAAATTTTGACATTCTTGTGACTTAAGAAATGATACTAAACCTTAGTAATAGAATAAGATATAAGATATTTGCATAAACAAACAAATTAAAGATGTCTTCCTATACAGGAATTTGCTTTTCCATTAATTAGATTAAGTGAACTTTGAAGTTCTATGGGGATTTAGACAAATGTTACATCTGTTATATGAGTTCAAAAATTATGCAAAGTTTCAAAGCAAAAAAAAAGCCAAAAACACACACGATGTTTAGCGTGAAACGCTGCCCTAAATAGAGTAGGAGGAAAAAAATCGGCAGATGAAAATTCAATCAAACATATCTTAAGCTCAAGAGAAATGTAGTTAATTAGAAGAAATATAAGACTTCGTACAACACTAGCTGCAAGTTGTGCAGCTCAAGCAATGCTGATGGTCTGTTGTTTTTGCCTGACTCGCAGTTTTCCGCTGCAAGTGTTTTCTATAGTAGCCAAAAACTGTTTTCTCGCTTATTTAGGATGCAGTATTGTCAGCATTATCCATATTATATAAACCATACATATCCATAAAATATATATATCTTGCCAGTTGACTCTAACTCCTCAAGTCATATGCAAATCGACTCAGACACAAAAGCAAATACATTACAAAAATAATGTACCCAAATTCAAATGATCCTTTCAAGTCAGCTAAAAAAGGTTTTGGCAAAGCTTTATGTTTGCGAAAGTGAATTGATTCGGGATTGAGGCAAAGCTGAATGCGTAACGAGCTACCAATCATTGAGAATATGAGATCAGAGTTTACAACATCAGTAGAAAAGAAGTTCCTTGTTGTTATACTACTACAAAATTATCAGTAGTACGCAATCGAATATAAACTAAATATATCTGTCCTTTTTTATTATAATCCAATCAATCAGTATTTGTAGTGCTTCTCTATTCAGAACAACTTTCAGTCATTCTCATAGAAAAAACTCATTCCTTATATATTTTCTATATTTAAAAGGTTTCTTTCCATCGCTCGATGGCACAGCCAGGGGTAATTTTGGTCTTATGGATCAAGTTGCGGCTCTCCACTGGATCCAAGAGAATATCAAGGAGTTTGGTGGTGATGAGAGCAATGTAACGATCATAGGACACGGTCACGGGGCTGCGTGCGTCAATTTTTTGATGCTATCGCCTATGGCTAGAGGTATTGACAAATTAGATGAATAGCTAGACTTAGGGTTGAGAGCACGTAATGGTCTATAAATTATATTTAACTTACTATCTCTGACACAAGGATTATTTCATCGCGCTATTATGCAAAGTGGATCAGCGCTGTCTCCTTGGGCTATAGCATCAGATGCTGTCAGCCATTCAAGAAATTTAGCCAAAGCCTTGAGATGTCCCTACGAACCTGACAAGAATTCAATTATGGTTGACTGTCTCAGGCAGAGATCCGTTGATGAAATCATTGCTGTCGACTTCAAAGTTCCAACTCATTTAACAGCGTTCGGGCCTGTCGTTGACGGGATCGTGATTCCTAACGATCCGGCGCTACTCATGTCTGAATATAATTCTCTTTATGGAAATTACGATCTTTTATTCGGAGTAACAAAGATTGAGTCATATAATCAATTTACTCAACTTGACGAACGCCATGGTATCGATCCGTCGCGAAGGGATAGACTATTGAGAACTCTAGTCAGGAATTTATTCTCCTACCACTTACAAGTAAAAACGGATATAGATTAGACTCATTGCCTTTTCAAATAAAAAAAACTTGATTTTCCTCTTTTTTTCTCTCCTACTTTCTCTCCATTCATGTGACATCGCTTTTGTTGCCAATCAATAGGAAATTTTCTTAACTATAGTCAATGAATACACAGATTGGACGCGACCAGCTCTCCATCCGACCAGTACTTTTGATTCGATCGCCGATTCATTTGGCGATGCACTTATTGTGGCTCCCATGATAAGAGCAGGTCTTATGCACGCCAGAGTCAAGCGCAGCACCTACTTCTACAACTTTGCCTATCAGACAGAGGAGGGAGATTTTAATCCTAGATCGGGCTGTATTCATGGCCAAGACTTGGCATATTTGTTCGGCGCGCCGTTGGTCAATGGAATGCAATTATCATGGTTTACAAAGAACTATTCGAGAGCTGAGAGCACCCTTTCAGAAGCTGTAATGACATATTGGACTAACTTCGCTAAGACTGGGTATGAGAAACTTATTATACGAATAAGACTTATGTCATTGCCTCGACTGCCCATATTATTAATCATCTGTTCGACAGTTTTAATTTGTTGCCTTTCTTTCTGTCAGAGATCCAAATTCGAACCCAAACAGCGATGATAAGAGTGCGAAAGGAAGAGATCGTTTCGAAAGAGTACAGTGGCCTCAATACGATGAAATGCAACAACAATACTTAACGATTGGTAACTTAGAAAATAGTATTCATAATAAATCGAGTGAAATAAGTACCTCATTAAGAGTTTTTCTGCTTTCCATATATCCACAGCCATGAAACCTAAGACTCGTGATCATTATCACGCGCATAGACTCTCCTATTGGCTTAATCTGTTGCCACAACTTCATACTCCTGGTCCATCTTCGGCAGAAGAGCATCATTTATTAGAGGTAAGAGAGTACCTTAAAGATTATAGTCTAATAATAATGAGCAGAAAGAAAGAAAAAAGAGTCAGCTAGAAAGAAATGAATGATCTAAATGAAACAAGTATTATATCTGATGATTGTTGTACAATGTATTGTTGGCCAGGCTCATGATGATCCACTTAGTTATGATGGTATTGTGCGTTCGAGCACATTGACTGCTCCCACCCCATTAAGCCATTACTTTACAACACAATCGAGCAATGATATGAATATTGATGCAACTGATGGTCCATATCTGTCGCCAGTAAATAGTGGCCCTAATAGTACAAACTTGCATAGTATTCAGACGAGCACAGCATCAGTAATAGCTGATAAAACTCATCAACAAAGTGCCTTAGACTCGCCAACTACTAAAAATAATAATGGTAGCCCTAGTAATGCATCTGTTTCTATGATTGTGCAACAAGGAAGTTATTCCACTGCCCTCAGTGTTACCATTGCCATTGGCTGCTCATTATTAATTCTAAACGTACTCGTCTTTGCCGGCGTTTTCTATCAGAGAGATAAGAATCGATTAGAAGCTAAACTAATACGAAAGAATTACCAGGTATTGTATTAACTCTTTATATACTGCTCTTTCTCTCTCCTCCTCCTCCTCCTTCTCTTTCTATCTCTCTGTGTGTTTGTACACTGTTATGTCTGAATCGTTTCTTGAATACTAATGTAGCAATTAGTCGAGAAAGTGCTAATTGAATCCAAATCTGATGCTATACTTAAAGGTACAAAAGATCGACGAATTAAGTATGACTAAGAACCCGAGCTCACACTCGCCTCTTAAGCATCACTCATCAGCTATTGATGGAAGTCCATCAACTGTTCATCTTCACGCGAATTCAATGACCGGCGATTATGTGCACGGAATCACAAGCGCACAAAAGCATTCGCACAATTCAATGGTGATTAGTCAACATCAACCGCCATCCCCGCTATCATGTCATGTGCCTATACCGGCATCTAATAGATCCTCAGCTCACGTCTCAATGGCCAACAGCACGTTTCATACCAATCAAAGTGCTCGGACTTTACCTCGAGGAGAGCATAAAGTGGCCACCATTAATGTGATCAATACTACTGGCAGTACTGCTACTCTTGGACACCAACAAAGGCATTCTCTGTCGCAGGAAATGAGAGTTTGACAATTCAAGACAACGTCAGTCTAATTAAAGTAATCTAATTACATTTAATTGGACTGATTCGTGAAATCAAACTTTGCGTTGTGTGCCTCTAGAACTTGTTGTTAAGCCATTCCACGTAAAAACGTGTTAAATGACACGAAAATGCTTAATGGGATAATACTTTTGAGTTATACGACCAAAAATACATGCTAGTTATGTATTTACGTGTTTGATAAATATGAACTAATACTTGGTATATATTCTACTTGTAAATCTTCTATATGTTTATACTAAACAATATAGTGTTAATATTTGCGGCACTCAATTGTTGATTAATTGTTACGGTTCGGAAATGCCTGTTCTTCTCTCATCTCTCAAATCAATTATATTAGACTCTGTCTCAACTATTATTGACCTGTGATATAGAGTTTTTTCATAATAAAACTATATCCAATAACATTTGTCATTAAGTCAGAAAATGCTTCTTTCTTATTCTACTTGTTTATTTAATTTTCTTAAACACTAAGACGTTGTGATCAATCAAGTGATTCACAAAAAGATTCTCATTCATTAATGTTTTACTTAATCTATTTATATATAATTTGCTATTAATTTATTATACAATGACTAGAAGTATATATACATTGATATAAACTGTATTACAATAAGTTATAACAAAAAAATCGATCGATATCTCAAAAAAAAATTGAAGTCAAAGATGATAAAATCCAAAAATCTTAGACGAAAAAAGACTAAGAATTAATTTTCTAAAGCTAGTGATTATTCTTAATCCTCTCGTAGAATAGCATATAAGCAGAACTGTTGAGTACTTCTGAAAGACTAACTCCAAGAACATTGGTATCACTGGTGTAATACCAGTTCAATTCATTATGTTCTTCAGTTCCACGTCTATAACTAATGAAATGACCAGAAGAAGCGTCTCCCAAGTGGACGATAACTGAGCAGAGTCTATATTTATATTTAGCTATCAATGATTGCTGACTTCCATCGAGTCCAGCGCTTGATGGCATCGACGGCATTTGAGCATTAAGTGGTAGGTCTGTCGGTCGCGAAACATGTTTGACTGGAGTCGAAGCGCCACCAATTAGACCAATACTATTGAATGTAGAAGTCAATTCTGGACTCGACTTCTGAGACTTATAAACATAGGAATCCATATCGAGATATTCCGGAAACGTTACGTGTTCGTAGCGCTTCAAAGGCTCTCCATTACTCAACCAAACCATTCTTTGAATGTGTAGACATAAGAGTTGAGGCAATTTCAAAAATTTCAGATTCTTAACAAAAGCAGACTTATTATTTGAGGCATATTTCGAACATCTCTCGCAAGTAAATTCATTTATGATTTCATTGCTAACAAACTTATTGAGACAATCCTGCAATTGAAGCGGAACTCCAAATATGTTATTTGGCATTACGAGAGATATGGTGTCGAAAGTGTCTAAATGTAAGGGATATTTATAGCCACATCTTCTACAGTACAGTTGACTCGCAAGCATTCCTCTGGTAGGCAATGACTTAGGAATTCGATTATCCACTGAGGAATTCAGATTTGAGGATCGCGTGCGAATAGTAGGGCTTGTTTCAGGTGAGGATTGGCTGATAAGCTCCTGCTAGGAATAAAATATTCACAATTGTGATCATCAATTTTCATCATTGTTTAGAAAAAAACTTAAACCCTCAAACCAGATAACAAACCTCTATTAGGAGCGCATCTCTTAGCGAATAGACTGGTAGTGACGAATACAATTCACATTCTAGTGTTGACGTGAGAATGCTGAACAACTCGAATGCGTCCTAATTGGCCAAAAGCCATCAAAGTACACAAAATATAAAATATAAGATAAAAAGAGCCAATTTTTGCTGAAATTTTGTTCAGCTTGTTATCGATCTGCTTATTACCTGTTGTTCGTTTGAAATACTCCAACGATGAGCGCGCAGAGCATTCACAACGTCAGTTGGACTATAAGACGATTCTGAGCAAACTTTTGCATTATTAAGAACTGTGTGGTTACAAAAGACAAACCATATCATCAAAAAAACTCAGTCAATTATCATTAAGCGATTACAAAATTAATTGCAGATTCACAACAGACTCTAAGTTTTTTTTCTATCTTCAGTTTAACGATCGATTAGTGTTTTGTGGATTGGAATCCACACAAACAATTGGTTTTTGCTTTTCTTTATTTAATGGCATATTATTAATCATGAAATTCATTTAAGAGATTCGCAATTAAGCAGCAGAGAGTAACTCTAACGAGAGCAAATCTGATTTTCAAAACTTCGAATACTTGCCTTTTCAATATCTTATGCCATATACTTTTGAGACCATTACTATAATTGTTATCATTATTTTTATGATTCTATTTTGCTTCAATTAATACAAAACATTATTTTTGTTTAAATAAATGACATCTTTCTCAGAGAAAAACTAGTCATAAATAAACTAAAAACTTTATTCCAAAAACTTTAAAATTGCAGACAATCGCAAAAAGTTCACAAGTTTTTTCTAGTCTTAAAAGCAAAAATCGAAACTTCGATCGATTTTAAACTCTACCCAATAAATAGGAGTTTGTTTTATAGGAAAAATTTGTAAAGACTTACCATTAAAAGTATTAAGTAGTTGATATGTGAGGCTATTATTGCGTTCATTATGTAAAAGATTTGCGTAATTAAGCCATGAGAGCATTGATTTGCAGGCGGCTAATGATTGTAGTATTGAATTAATGAAACATTGATTACCAAAATTGTGGAGACCATGAATAGCATCTATTAATTAACATAAATATTAACTCATTTTGATAGCATTTCAACGTTCATTTCGTTTAAATGTTTAAATATTTATTATTCAAAAGATTGAAAAATGCTTTTAGATTAAGAACTTTCAACACAAATAACTCGTTTTCCAACAACTTTATCATTTAATTAGTCTACAGGTTTAAAAAACTTTTATAAAATTAGAAGATCAAATTATTTTTAAATTAATGAAATCTTTAGGTTAAGGACTTTTCAAATAATTACTAATATCTTGCGATAGCATCAGTGAGTTCATTTAAAAATTAGAAAACTTACGCTTCAATAGAATAGAAAAATAAAAAATAGTCAAACAATTGGAATTACTTTTAGATTTGGGATTCTTTCCGGATTTTGAAGTCTGTGACGGCCCATAAAATATATAAACAAATGATGCAAATCCGAAAGAAAGCGCACCGAAAACAAATGCATTATTAGCTGATCCAAACATGATTTTTGTCGGCTTTTAATCAAATCCGATATAAGATTTCTGACAACAAATATATAACCGTTTAAGTGGTTTTGTTTCTTCTGATCCAAAAGTATGTCAAACACGCCATAAATGTCTTATATTTTTACGCACTATTTAACCAAAATACTATTTTTTGTAGAAAAACATTTCTCTTTAGCTAATTTTTAGATTTTACTTTAAAAGTAAACTATATTCCAATTAATTATTTATTAAATGGAGTTTTCACCTTATCTCATAATAATTACTGCTAATGTGTCGGTAATTATAGATATATTGATTAAATTTATCAAACAATTGATTATCTCTTTAGATAGAACACTTGTTTATTGAAAAAGCAATTTCTTAACTGAGTAGATTAATTAACTCAAATATTGTTTACTTTCAATCAAAACGCAATTACTATTCAAATATCAATTTATTTAATTATTATCATAATTAGATTATTCGTTTATCATATTATTTATTTACTTTAAATAACAATAGAAAATGTGATGCAATGGAAACACAATAAAAAACACTTTTAAGAGTTCAATGACCGCAACACATTTGATCTCAATTTTTCTTTATTTAATTCACGCGATCATATCACGTCCATATGCGCGAGGGCTGGAAACATGTATAGAAAGTCTTGTAAAACATACTATATTTCGTCCACATAATACGTTCGCATATATCACTCTATTTTACGCGATTTCAGTCCTCGAATTACTAATACTTTTGATTCCTTTGTACGTTATTTATATGTCGTAATATCGATTGCATGAACGTTAAATTACGTACTTTTTAAAATGCAAATATTTTGAGTATTTTGAATATTTTCGCAGTCAAATATCAATTTTTTAGATAGAAATAGTAATTTACAGATGTTCTCCTGGTAAGAATCAATTTTGAACTCAAACTTTCAAAAAATGAAGGATTTCATTAATTTTTCGTTAAAGTTCAGCTTAAAAGTGACGTAATATATATGTGAGTAAGAAATCATCCAATGAGAATGATTTAAAGCAAAAGTTCGTTCAAATTCAAAAAATAAATGCAGGAAAAGCAAAACAAACTGAAGTGTTAACGAAACGCGTCAGACGGTTTATATTTTATACAAAACACTTCAAAGTCATTTGACAGCAACTTATCTGAATATCAAATCAATTTAATTGACTCAATAAGAAAATAATAACAATTAAACTGAATGTAAGTGAAAAGTGAAGATATTAATAAGTGAACAACTGAAGGAGTTATTGTTTTTATTTAAAGATATCTATAGAATGGCACCAGTTGTCTCAATGGTTGGTCCGAAGACTCCTCACGGCAAGGAAAGCAACACAACTTCGGCTGAAGTCAATCAAAACATTCAAGTCTTCGTAAGATGTCGTCCAATTAAGCCAACAGAGAAGAAGAATGTGGTGGAAGTGATACCCGAACGACGAGAAGTGCGAATCAGTGAAAGTAAAAACATAGCAACGGATCGTTTCAATACAAGAACGTTCACTTTTGACAATACATTTAATGCCGATACGCCACAAATCGAAGTCTATCGAGCAGTTGTCGAGCCATTAATCGAACAGGTGGTCATGGGATATAACTGCACTGTCTTTGCGTACGGTCAGACTGGAACCGGTAAGACATATACCATGGAGGGCGAGCGATCTACTGATGATACGCTATGTTCGTGGGAAAACGACCCCAGCAGTGGAATCATTCCCCGAGCACTTCACCAGCTATTCGAAGTTATTCAATCACAGAATACTGAACATACAGTCAGAGTTTCATTCCTCGAGTTATATAACGAAGAACTTTATGACCTATTAAGTGCTATCGACGACACGACAAAGCTTAAGATCTATGAAGATTCGACTCGCAAGGGATCAACAATTGTTGGCGGTCTCGAAGAGATTACTGTTCATTCGAAGTCCGAGATCTACGACATCTTGAGAAAGGGTTCGGCTAAACGTCAAACAGCAGCTACTCTTATGAACGCCTGCTCGAGTAGAAGTCATACCATATTTTCAGTCACTGTTCATATCAAAGAAAATTCTATTGATGGCGAAGATTTGGTCAAAATCGGTAAACTCAATTTAGTTGATTTGGCTGGAAGTGAAAATATCGGACGTTCGGGTGCTATCGACAAAAGAGCCAGAGAGGCCGGGAATATAAATCAGAGTTTGTTAACTCTCGGAAGAGTTATCACTTGTTTAGTTGATAGAACGCCTCATATTCCTTATCGTGAATCCAAATTGACTCGACTTTTACAGGATTCGCTCGGAGGAAGAACTAAGACATCAATTATAGCTACCATATCGCCTAATATTCTTGATGCGGAGGACACGCTCAGCACTTTAGAGTACGCGCAAAGAGCTAAGAAAATCACTAACAAGCCTGAAATCAATCAGAAGTTGAGCAAAAAGACGCTCTTAAGAGAATATACGGCTGAGATCGAGAGACTTCGTCGTGATTTAGCCGCCTGTCGCGAAAAGAATGGCATCTATATTAACGAAGACAATTACAACGCAATGGAAGAGCAAATTAAAGTCCAAACAGAACAAATTGAGACTAAAACAGCACAGATTCAGGCATTACAGGATGAAATCGCCAAAATTACACAATTGTTTGATGAAACTAAACAACAATTGGACACCAAGTCTGAAGAACTCGAGAAGACGAGCAAAAACTTGAAGTCGACTTGTGTTGAGCTAAAGAAAACTCAAATCAATTTATACGAAACACAAGTTGATCGAAATGAACAAAAGCATTTGGTTTCATGTCACGCCACTTCTGAGAAACTACTCACAGATCAGGCCAAACAGTTATTGAATATCGCAGATTCGACCACTTCTGATGTCATGAGACTTCATCAAAAAGTTGATCGACAGAAAAATGTTGAACTTACCAACAAGCAAAAGACTGACGAGTTTCAGGTCTGTCTCCATCATTATTATAATCCAATTTTGATAATAGTTTGACAATATTATAATTTTTGAGCTTTTTTCTATTATAGGAAAAATTCCGTAATGATATGCTTAGACTTGAAGAGTTTGTCTGCATAACTACCACTTCGTGTCACGATGGTTTAGATGAGATGCAAAATGCTATTAAGGAAAAGATAGAAAATGTCGCACTAATTGTTGCTAAAGCTCAAAACAAAATTCAATCATTGACTGATTCAATCGAAAGTCATAAGAGCCATATATCGAGTCTTCATAGTAAAGATCGAATTGCCTTAGAGCAGTCCATTCTGTTGAGAGATAAGGCCGAAAAAGTTAATAATTCAATTGTGTTGTCATTCAAAGAATTTATATCCAAAGTAGAAGAGTCACAGAATGTTATTCAACAAGAATTGCAAGCCGTTAGTGCAACTGTTGCTCAACAAAGACTAGAAGTCGAAGATCTAGTTATGAAACAAAACACTTTCATGAAGAACATTAGTCATATCACAATCGATGCTTTCAATGACATTAAGAATGATTTGCAGCTTATCTTCAATGGTCAAAGTAAGGGAAAACTTGATTTTTTTCAATTTGAATTGTAGTTTAATTATTTTTGTCTTATCATTAAAGATGAAGAGTATATGTCACTCAAGAGTCAAATTGAGCGCATTAAGAGTGAACGCATTGAAGCCAAACAATCAATGGATCAGAAATGGGATCAATTGAAAAAGTTGATGAACGATATGGAAGTCGAACAAATACGAGAAGAAACTAATTTGCAGAAGTTTAGCTCCGATATGTTGACTAAATTAAATGAGGCCACAGTTTCTAATGACAGTCTCAAGAATAAGATGTCTATAAAAGTGGACGAATCTTTGGGTAAAATTATTTCTGAAGAAAAAGTTGGACTTAAGACCATTGAAGATGTTGATGACTTGAACACTAGAAATACTCAACAAATTATGGATCAAATCAACGAAATTAATAATAAGAATAATGAATTCTCTGAACAAACAAAATCATTGATTAATGCAAGAGAAGACTTGCTGGCGAAGGAGATCAAAGAATCGATTCAATTGAATGACGATATGATTAAGACCAATGATAAACAATTGAGCGCAAAACAGATCGCGTTGACAGAAATGAGCGCAAAACTCAACGATGAAGTGAGCGAACAAAAGATTTGGTCTCAAGTATTGATGAGAATATCGTTAAAATAACTGAATGTCTTAGCGATAAGGTATCAGAAATGGTGCGAATGGCGACAACAATGCAAAAGTCGCAGATCAGAGAAATTGATAATCGATTCAAAGATTTTGAGCGATTTGTCAGAAATGATTTGGTTAAAGACATTCCAACCGGAGCTACACCTCAAAAAACTGATTATAACTATCCTCGAGATCTCGTACAGACATCACCGCATCAGAGGATTCTAGAGAGATATCGATCAGCATTAGATCCGAGTGATGCCATCAATATTTCATTGCCCGAAGAAACGGATTCGGAATTCATGTCTGATTCTAATTGTTCGGAAAAGAGTGTCAGCAGTAGTGCAACTAATGACGAGAACATGAAACCGCAAGGCGATAAGCAAAACAACAGAAAAACTCGCATCAACTCAAAAAATAAGTCGAGTTCAGATTTGAAAACAGTTGAATCGAAAGTCAACTCGAATTCTGATTTGAAAAAGTTGTCAGAATGTGATACAACTTATGTATTGGAAAAGAAGATCAGCTCAAAGAAGTTGACGCCAAAAGAAAACACAAAACCGATTCCATTGAAGACTAATTACACGAATTGAAAAGTGTATATCAAATCTTTTTTACTTAATTCACTCAACGAGTTGTTTTTATTAATCTTAAACAAATCGAAACATCATATCACGTATTGATTTTGTATTCGTTCTGCATTTAATTAATCGAATTTAAATATATCACAATTTTAACCAATAATTTTATAAAAACTTTGTTTCAAAACATTTTAAAAGTAAAAATTGAATTAAAAGTATTTAAACTAAACTAATGAAATCACATTATCTCCTCTGACGAAAACCTGTTGTATATCATTAATGACATTTTGAATGACTAAAAGTCCGTAAACGCGACGAAACAGTTCACAAAACAACTAAGCTGTTCATCTTCTAATCAAAACTTTGATCCTATTGTTCAAAGCCTTATAAGAGAAAATACGGACCGTTCATTCGTTTCATTTGAGTCAATACTATCTGCAATTGTCTTATGTCTCGAAACATCGAACTATTTTAAGAGTTGTTTCGATTGGCGCAAATGTTTGTCTACCGGTCGCTACAGTTATTTGTTGAATACATTTTGTTTTTCAATTGTTTTGGCATAATATTCATCAATATTATTGAAAGTTTGTGTCAAAGGCTTTGGTGAATGAACCTAGGTTTAATCCAAGAGTAGAGATGAATTTGCGTCATATGTTTGCGATTCTAAGTCAATATCAATTAAGTACAATATTGTTTTTTATTGATTTGATTGTTGCGTTCGTTCACTTTTGATTCTTCTGTTTTTATCAAAATTACAAAAGGAAAACCCACCTTAAGCAATTGTACGTGGGCAAAGACCTTTGACTTCATGGTTCGATGGCAAATACGTCTTAGACTAGAATGTTCAAATATTTGACGCGTACAGTTCCGTAGAAAATAAAATTCTATAAAATCCTCTAACATTACGTCTATGGAAGAAATAGTGATTTCAGACATTCATTTGATCCCCGTCCCCATCAGTTTTCTTTTGAGATTTCGCTCAAAAAATCACTAAAAATATGGGATGATTTTAGGAAAGTTTTAGTGGTGCAAGATCTGGAAAAGAGTCAAATCGGTGATTGAAGTTTTCATTTAACTGTCTATATAACGAGTGAGAAACACTCAACATCATAAAGTTAATTCATTTTTAAAGAGTGATATTCAAAATTTCAAAAGTGAATAACTCTTTAAGTGTTCATCTGATATGCTTAAGACTTATATTTCTGGAAGCTGTGCGCAAACCTTTGAAATAGAGTATAAACTTGAAAACCCGAAACCGAGCAGACCCGTATGAAACCGAAACCGAAAACGGTTCGGGTTGAGATCTTACGGTTTCGGTTCGGGTCGGGTCGAAAACTTTCGGTTTCGGTTCGGATCGGTTTCTTAAGTTTTGAAACGGGTCTGTGCGGGTCTGTAAGTATTGGTTTAAAAATAATTATTGCAAATAAGTATTGGTTTTCAAAGTCTATTCAAATGCAAAGTAATATAGTGACTTATGAAACTAATATAATATCTATTTTACAAACGCATTGCAAACGAATGAGTAATACATTCTGTATTTCTTTGTGTACTTAATGCGACACAAATGATCAAAATGAGTGAATCAGATGCAGAAGAATGTGATTTAAGTGAAAAAAGTAGTCAATCCAAAAGACAAAATTTCTTTACTTTAAAAATTACTCTTTCTTTAATACGGTTTCGGTTCGGGTCGGGTTTAGAAAATACTATTAGGATCGGTTTCGGTTCGGGTCGGTTCCTGAAAATACCTATAAGTTTATACTCTACTTTGAAATTATGTGCATATCATCATCTGCTCCAACAGGTCCACCGATGAACATCAGTGATATGCACATCATTTCAAAGGTTTGCGCACAGCTTCCAGAAATATAAGTCTTAAGCATATCAGATGAACACTTAAAGAGTTATTCACTTTTGAAATTTTGAATATCACTCTTTAAAAATGAATTAACTTTATGATGTTGAGTGTTTCTCACTCGTTATATAGACAGTTAAATGAAAACTTCAATCACCGATTTGACTCTTTTCCAGATCTTGCACCACTAAAACTTTCCTAAAATCATCCCATATTTTTAGTGATTTTTGAGCGAAATCTCAAAAGAAAACTGATGGGGACGGGGATCAAATGAATGTCTGAAATCACTATTTCTTCCATAGACGTAATGTTAGAGGATTTTATAGAATTTTATTTTCTACGGAACTGTACGCGTCAATGCTATATATGGCTAATGCTATTGCTGCGCCAAATAGCGCAGCAATAGCTCCTTAGAAGCTATTTCTGCTCTTTGAGTTGAATATATTGAAATCGTTCAAATTTTGAAGAAAAATTTAATATAATTTATGATAAATTGTAAAAAAAATTAGGAAAAAAGATGTTTAGAATGCTATTGAATGTAACAAATTATTTACTGTTGTGAACATGTTAAATTTAGAGTAAAAATCTTCAAATTATTGAAACATGGTTTCATTATTCATTACGAAATTTTTCTAATTTAATGATTTATTGAGAAGTTCAACCAAAAACTGTGAATAATTAAATTCTATAGAATTTTAATTTTCATATAAAATAAAAGTTTAAAATTTTGAATTTCCTATATAGTGACGTGGTATTTTTATTTGATAAGTAACAAATATAAATTTTTTTCATTTATTTCTTGAAATAAAGATAAATTAAAACGTTTGGATACTTATGGACTGTATAACTTTTATGAGCACTCTCGAAGCAGTAATCGCAGTACCATATTGAGCTTCTATCAATCTGGTTTGGTAAACATACCAAATGAAACCATTTAAAGCAACGATTACATTGAATCATTTTATTCTCACCCTCTTCTAGACCACAATAGCAAAAGACAGGTTTTACTTTCTTAGAACAAGTTCTTGAGCGTAATTCAAATATTGCTCTGTTGAACAACGCTGAATGTTCTCCATTTTCAATTATTGAAATTAAATGACTTCGCATCTCATTCCTAAAATAGACATGACAGTCGGAAGTCCATCATTGTATAGAACAATAGCGTTAACGATAGAATGCAATCCACAGGACGAGCCATCTAATTGATCCGTTACACGATGAAATACGAATTCAAAATATTCCAAATCATGACATTTAAATAAACTTAAGACTCGAGAAATTAGTTCATCGTCAACTATATTACTATTTTGCGAATCCAAAACATCAATTAAAATCGTCTGGTTCGGTTCACAATGACAAGAAATGCAAATCCAATGACTGCGAATATTTAAATTGAGGATTTGGACGAAATATCCTTTTTGTGGGAGCGCTCTAAATCTGAGGATTTTAGAAGCTTTCGGGTCTCTCGAATACAAACCACCCCACAAAGTATCCTACGAGTAATATTGTGAATATTAGAGTATAATTTCCTTTTAAAATTTTATTTTAAACTTGATTTTATCAAAAAAATATTTTGAAATTATTCAGAGCGCAAATTTCTTCAACTGATTTGTAAATGCGAAACTACAGTAGAATATAGTGAATATAAATTGAATAAGTAGATAAATACCGAATTTATAGGAATAAGATATTAATAACTGAATAAAAACTCAAACTGAAAAACACACCTGTAAACCTGTAAATATATGGGAATTCAGTTCTCAGCTTATACTGTATTCCGGTTACAATTCCATCATGGATGCAACTATCTTTGTTTTTATTAATTCTTTGTCAATTTTGGTTAGAGCTATTGAAAATTGTGGAGAATTCGCCCATACAGCAGGCGTTTCGATAGTTGAGCAATGGAGAATTATCACATCATCAACATCACTATAAATCTGGGATTCATAATCGAAATTCAATGGTTCCTCGAAAAGTAAGCAAATATAAATAAATAAATAGATCACATTATTTTTCACTCAATTTAAAAGCATTAATTGAAAATTTAATAAAGTGTTTCATTACAAACAGTACTCACATATCATTTGTTAAATTGCACACAAAAAATGTAATTTTTATTTTAATATAATCTGATTCCTTTCAGTTCTCATTTAAGTAGTGCATATATGAGGAGTCTGGGACAGTACGAGCTCATACTTTTCATACCCTTCTAAAATTAATAAATAATAGCCTATTTTTATCAAATAAATGACCAAAAAACCTAAAAATCAATCAAAAAATCTATAAGATCCTGGGACACTACGAACTCGTACTTTTCGTATCCCTCTAAAATTCACGAAAAATACAGGATTTCCATGAAAAAACTCACAAAAATAGCCAATACAAACCTAAAAAATCAATGGAAAATACTGGGGCAGTGCGACGTGTATCCTCTAAAATTGAACTTTAATATGGAATTTAAGGTAAAACTATCATGTTTCGTTATTGCGGGGCTGAGACACTACGAATAGTACGAGCACGAAAAATAGCAGATTTTTATCAAATAAAACGAAAAAACTTCACGAAAATAGTCAATAGAAAGCCTAAAATCAATAAAAAAAAGCTGGGACACTACGAGGGGTATGAGCTCATAGCCCCAAAAATCATGAAAAAACATTAAAAATTGAACTTTCGCATCGTTTTGTATGGAATTCAAGCTAAAATATCATAAAAAGTCGTCTAAAACTATCAAATTCACTACTAATTTCCTGAGACAGCACGATTCGTACCCTCTAAAAACTCAAGAAAAACAACAGAATTTCAAACAAATAAAACAGAAAAGCTCACAAAAATAATCTAATGGATTATACTTGAAATAACAACTTTATGCTTAACGCTTGACGTCACGCAATGCTTTTCTATGAGGGACAAAAAAGCTGTCCCGTTTGTCCCCTGTCCCCTTCAAACTCTAGTGGGACAGAAAAGTGTTGAATGAAAGTGAATGAAGGTGAATGAATGACTCACCAAAACCATTTAAAAATAGCATGCATTCAAAAATCAAAAGATGAATGAAAAATTTTTCGAAACAATATAAGTTATATCATTGTAAAGATAATTTTGTCTACTATTTAAATAAAAATGTCCGAAATCAATCGGTTAATTAGTATAATCAAAATTAATTTTCAAAATTAAAAAATTAACTTATTTTAACGTTAAAAGTGTTTGAATATCTTATACATTAATTCCTATGGATAATAAGCCACCACACGTGGGACCGTCGGGTAGTTGCTCGGCTCACTGATAGAGCATTTGTATAATTGATCACTTAAGCCACCCGAAATTCTGGTCACTTCAATGCTGTTCACTGTCTGCCGAAGCCAATCGCCCGACACATAGTCCTGACACTACTGTAGACACCTTTGCTTAATATCGTCGAGTGTCTCACCTCTGATCAGTTCCACTGAATCCACTTCTAGATCGTCTAAGCTTTTGACATCTTAGAAACTTTTCAATTGATTCCCATTTGAATCCATTTTGATAACTATTAATATTTACATTTAAAATGATAGCTATTTTTGAAGTAAAAGTTGCTTTTTATTAAATTACCACATGAATCTATTCATACATATAATTATGATAATTGATAATAAATTTAATTTACTTATACTGTAGATTAACCGTTATCTAAATAATTAACAGTAAAATTTTCAAGGCTATCACACATCAATTTTCTAGACTACTCTGTTAAAAGTAATTATTAGCATTATTAACTTTTTATTTATAACTTATTGATTATTGTTTACTAAAATATTTACATTAAACATGTGGCTTGAAAATTAAATATAATAAAATTAATGAACTAAAATTAAATATGAAATAAATTTATTGATTATTTATATTTATTAAAGTTAATTTGCAAAAAGTCTAATTTTATAAGACATGAAATATTTTAGTTTTACAAGTAAAAATATAACATTAATAAAATGTATAATAAAATGGTTTTAAAACAATATTTTTGAGGCCATAAATAATCTATTATTTATTGCAATAAAAGATGTCAAAAATTAGTCAAAAACTTTTTGTTGTTTAAACTGCTCTTTAAGGTGAAGATAGTTTCTGAATCTCATATCAGCAAATTGCTATAGTTAAAATGAATTAAAATGAATTAAGTCGCAATGAAAATATCTCACAATTAGGTATACATACCATCATAAAATTGTTATCCATAGGAATATCCTGTGGTGAATCATTGCCGGCAATGAAGACAACCAAAAATAGCTGCATAAAAAGGGTAAACACTTTGGCCTCCCTCAAGATGACATCCATTGTGAAACGTCTTTTGGCGGCTAATTCTTTTCCCAAAACTCTTTCCGATTCTTTAATATAGATATCAAATATGGGTTTCAGTGTCTCGTCATCGGGAAATGTCTGCAACTTCTTAAAGTTGTCATTCATAGTACGCCCCCATTCACCCATAATAATACCGAAGTCATGTCCCCGATAGCCATAACTCGAGTACTCGAAATCACACAACACTAGTCGTCCATCGGTTTCATTGATATTATTATTGTTGTCTTCCAAAACCATAATATTACTGCTGCGGAAGTCGTTATGAGTGAACACCATTGGACTGTCTGTCCTCTCCACCAAACTCTTCATCCATTCGATTTCGGCCTTCAAATCGTTTTTGGCGAACAACTCATTTTTGCTAATCAGTTCAAACAAATCTGTTTTTTCTGATATTTCTCGTAAAACATATCCACTTCTTTAAGAGACCAGAATGTCTTCTTTATGGGCACATCCATGGCGTGAACTCGGGCTAACTTCTGGAACAATTCTGTCACCAATTTCCAGTCTTTTTGTTCCTCAACCTGGAAGGCCCGGTGCTGTCGATTCGATTAACACATTTTAATATCAAAACCTGATTTTTAAGCTTTATGGCATACCTTATAGTAGGCCTGTATCTGTCCGTCATCAAAAATACCGTATATTTTGGGCCCCAATTTATTTTTCGAGACCAACAACGTGATTACAACATCGGTCAGCCTTTCATTGCCCTCACAATCACTTTTGTTGAAATGCTTAGATCCATACAGTCTAATGGCTACCTCCTGGGGAACTCCTTTTGGATCACTAGATGGCTTCTCTATTCCGCAATAGTAGAGTTGGTTAGTCATACCACCCGACACTCGAACCACTTTAATAGTGTCGACCGTCTGTTGTTCCCAATTGCTGCCCAAATACTGTTGACATAGAGATAGACATCTCTCTTGTATGTCGACCGGTGTCTCACCTCTTAACAATTCTAACTTATCTAAGTCTATATCATTGATGTCTTTGACGTCCTTAAGATCTCTAATATCTATTTTGTCATGTTGTTCACAGTTTGTGGCCATTGATTACCAATAGATGACAAAAGTTTTATTCTAGAAAAGTGAAATAAAATACTAATCAGTGACGGATTTCCAAAACAATGTACATACATATAAAATCTTTTTATGGTAGTGTCAGCCAAAGCATATGATCATATTAAATAACTGATTACTCAAGGATTCATTGAGTATATAAACAATCAGTGGATTTCAACTTGAAGGACAAGTGTATGATTGATACTAATTTCATTAATAAAGAGAAATATTTGCACAAAAACAGGATCTTCTCGTAAAACGTATAACGTACAGTAAGCACATTATGTCCGGTAACACAGTCAAAAGTACTTTCTTAAACTTATATCACTTTTGATAATAAAATGAAAGCTAAAGGATTAGTGAAACATGACTGTGTTACCGGATATAATGTGCTTACTGTACCTATAAAACGTATCCTCTTCACAATTGAAAGCGAAACTGACTAAAAGTAATACATTATTCTAGAAAGATTGCTATTTCATGTTTTAATACTTTATATGATTTATTATTTATATCTTATATTTTATGTGATTTCAAATGTTTTATTCAACAAAAATTTATGACTTTTTGCACATTTTATTGTTTAGTACTTCAACTGGAATATGTAATGATAAAAATTTTATTGTGCAGAGATTATGACATTAACGCGTGATTTAGATAAGAAATCTCAATATTATATGCTTTGCCCGCATTACTTTTTCTGTTTTCATTACTATTGATTTGTTTACTTTCTGCCGTTTTAGTTGAGAGTTTCTCACTGTATTTTACTATGTCTTCAATTTTAGTGTCATTTGTTATTTTATTGACTTTATCAATCAGTTGATCTAACCAACAGCAGTCACTTATCTGATTCTCCAAACTTACCGTCTTCACCACAAACGCACTTTTAGAACACCCGTGGTTGTCGGAGATAATTGGATCGTTCTGTGTGTTTTTGTTAAAAATCAGATACATTTCTTAATAACTCGTTATCCCAATCAAATATAATATATTTTTCTAAATAACATATCATCCATATGTTTATTAATATCAAATCTTGTTCATTCACATTAGATTAGATTCGACCAGTAATAAACAAATGCCGTTTTAAATCAGACAGATTAAAACCATTACCTCGATCAGACCCGATCAGTTTTGAATGTATTTAAGGTCAGCTTTAAATAGTATTAAATACAAGATCAGTTGAATAATATAAAGTATACGAGTACAATAGTACCAGATGATATAAGGAAAAATATGTCAATGAAAAAGGTTTTAGTGTTTGTTCAAGCGAACGAAGAACATCCTTAATGAAAAAACCACAGCTTTGTAAGATGGTAGGGATATCAAATTCAAGTCTTAAGCGTATTATGAAGGATCTAAATATGAAGAGTTTCTATCGTCATGAGACGCCTGTAAATAGAAAAAAGGCAGATATAACAATCAATAAAAAGATAAATAAAGGTACTAAGAAATTATCTTTAAGATGTAGAACAATAGCGAACACAAAGTGCATGGATTTGTACCTCCTAATTGTGACATCTATGGAATGGAAATGACACCAAATATAAACTATGATAATGTTAAGTGATTTATTGGTTAGCGTTTAATTCTTCAGCTTTTTAGCGAGAAAATTTTAAGTTCCACTCATTTGTATAAGTTTAAATTTCCATAATAGAAAAAGTATATCAATGTTAAAACAAGTACAGATAGAATACCAAGTAATATTTAAACCCGAACCTGTTATTTTATTAATAACTTAATGTGGCATTGTCATTGAAGAAGACATGTTTATCTTTCCTATGTTCTAATTTTTTTTTTAAATTTAAAGATAAAATATAGCAAGATTATACCAAATACAATTAAAACACCAGTTAAAACATAAATACAATACCACAATATTTTATTTTCAGAACAAAGTGATTTAACTTTTTCATAGCATCTATTAATTTTAGAATCTATTTTTCATCTATTAATTTCTCAGTTATCATTTATAAAGATAAAGACAGAGTGTTCAGTAAATGTCGTTTAGCTCTTCTTTTATTATTGTTTCTAATTACAGGTTTTTTTTTAGCAAAGTCTGAATTTTTTGTTCATCGTAGTGATTAACATCTTTAAGTTCTTTTTCTAAAACATTAATTTTGTTATCCTTCAATTCAATTTCTTCGTCCATTCTTTCAATAGTTTCAACAGCTGCAACACCTAATTCTTTTAAAATTCTATTTTCTGTATAAACGAAGTCTAGAACAAATCAATAATTCGTTATATAATTAATTAGCAGCTTTAGCTTTAGATTCAACGGAACATAAAAAATTTAATGATATAAAGAATCAGTTTCTTTATTCTTTTTTTATTTAATTCAACAAGGTCTTTGTAATAATTAAAAATGGTTTTAATTGAAAATAATATTTATTTATAATTCTATCTATTGGATGAGATTTTTCATTAAATGATTTTACATTATTATTTAGTGAACATAATTACATTATTAGAATCTTTGTTTCCATTAAGCGAAGTCAATTGTTTAGCACCATGAGTCTCGGTTGCGGTTGACAACTTCGTTGGAGTTAAACTTATCTTTTCAGGGGCAATTTCATTTAATGGTTTAACTTCATGAAGATTTGAATCATCATAAAATTTCTAAAATATCTTCTTTCAAATGTCTTAATTTTATATTACCACCATTTTTAAGATATTTTCTGTAATCATGTGATAACATACTTTCATATTTCTTACCATCAAACATTAAAAAATTTTCTTTAATATAATTTAATGTAACTAGCGTATAATCATCTATTTTTCTTACAGATGATATTATAAAATTGACGGACGCTATGCTGAGGAGGTCCGCCAATACACTTTCTCGACCCGGTAAACAATAGTTAACGCAGCACTTAATATACATCTATGTCACTCCGAGTTAAATAGCGAATAATCAAACTTCAGTAATTAAAAATAAACAATTTAATGTTAAAATAAGTTAATTAAAAATTAAATACAACAAAAATATAAGAACAACAAAGACAATTCAATCCGACATGCTCTCTCCTCAAGAGGCTTATCAAGTCTCCTTTATTCGTAAAAACTCCCCCTTTTATATATGTATTGAACTGTATTACGGTACAGTTCAATGAATGACCAGTTAGTGTTGAACTGACTGGCTTACGCGTGGAGTTGACGTTTCGCCCCCGTCAAAATTATTATTTATATCTTTATGGATAAAACATCTTATTGTAGAGTTTTTCATTTATTATATAAAATATTATCCTATTATCCTATAGATTTCTATATTTTTTATTTAAAGGTGTCATAATACATCTCAATTTTTTCATAAGACTTTTCACTTAAATTTTGATTTTTAGATGGATTTATTTTTATTCTCTCAATTGTTTTTAATTTATTATCTTTAACTCTTTCAGCACCCAATGAGTTAATACTTAAACAAAATTTACCATTAACATCACGATTTTTATGTATTAATAATGTTCTTGAATTACAATCAATATTATTTTGTTTTAGATATTTTGTACCAGTTTTTTCAGATATTTTATATTCGTTAGCAAATTTTCTTATGCTATTCTTTTTAAAATTATATTCTTTTAACAATTTGATAAACTCATCTGTTGTTATATTGACTTAACTCATTTATATAAAAATAGATTTTTTAATTTGTGGAAATACGGTACAGTATGGTATAGTATTATGGAAATACAGTATAGAATTATGGTATAGAATTATAGTAATATGGTATGGAAATACATGGAATACATATTCAAAAAAATCAAACCACTAAACAAAAAATTGTAATTAGAAATAATAATAAGGAAAGAGCTAAACACCATTTATTGAATACTCTTTCTTATAATTAAAGATCATGAAGAATTATTAATTCTTTAAATGATGACAGAGACTTTAATAAATGATGCTAATGATAAAGTTAAATCACTTTATTCTGAAAACAAAAGATTATGGTGTTGAATTTATGTTTTAATTTGTGTTTCAATTGTATTTCGTATAATCTTACTATATTTTATTTTTAAATTTAAAAACAATTTAGAACATAGGAAGGATAACATATCTCCTTTAATGACATTATCACACTAAATTATTAATAAAATAACCGGTTTGGGTTTATATATTACTTGGTATTTTATCTGTACTTGTTTTAACATTGATATACTTTTTCTATTAGATGGTTTTCTGTAGTGTTGTAGCTTAAAATCCATGTTAAACGATATGAAAAGTTCACTTTTTGGTGATTTTAGAGTGGGTAAGAAAAGTACGAGCTAGTACTTCGCACAAATCGAGTTTGAGTCGAGTTGGAGCAGATTTGAATTCGACTCGTAAAAATCGAGTCGAGTCTGTTCAAACTGGGAATCGATTTGATTTGGATTCGCGTCGAGTCTATCCGAAGACTCGAATCAACTAATATTAATGGATTACATAAGATTTTCAACTCAAATATCGAACAGATGTGTAGAGTGGACTCTTTTATACTAAAATGCATGCTTTCTAGATAATTCCTGAATATTTTGCAAGATTGTAGGATGCTTTGAAAAGTTACAAAATATTCCATAAGTTTCTAGAATGCTCTAATGAGTTCTTGAATATTTCATGAGTTTATAGAGTGTTCTAACCAACTCTAGAATATTCCATAACTATAAAATACTCCACCGATTTCTAGAATGCTCTAAAAAGTTCTAGAATGTTGAAATCATAGAACATTTTACAGCTCAAAAGAATTCAAATCCCTCAAACCTAATTGAGTCATACCCGGACTCGATTCGACTGCGTTCTAGTCAAATCTTCTAGAGATTTCAACTTGAAAGTTTGAATCGATTTGACAAATCGGTCAAGTCGACTCGACCCGTGCGGAGCACTAGAACGAGCTCGTACTGTCCCAGGCTTTTGTATTAATATCGTGAGTTTTTATTGAATCTTGTTCGTACGAGTTGTGCTGTCCTAGGTTTTTTCGTTAATTTTGTGGATTTTGGAGAATCTGAGATAGTATGATTTGTACTGTTAGTAGATTCGTACTATCGTACTGTCCCAGCCCCGCCATATATACACTACCCTCGATCATGGTCTAATGATATATCACTTAAGATTTCTGGATAATAGGGATCTATGTGGACACATACTTTAATGATTGATTCTAATAGTACTTGATGTGAGGAGTCGAATGATATATTACAACCCATATAAGTTACGTCAAAGTTACATCAAAAATCCGTTCCCCATCCTCCCACCCCACCCTAATACCCACTATTCTACTTACCCTTCTCGATATTCTTCAAATGCGATATTTTCACGCATTTATTTAAATTAAAATGAAAAGATTTAATTATCCCACCCAACTCCACCTCACCCCCCACTATTAGCACTATCATCATCATTACCATCAGAATCTCTGTTCATATCATAATCATCATTATTCATGGGTGTACTATTGGGGGGTTGGACCAATGGTACATCCACTTCATAAAAAATTTGAATAATACAAAAAATACAAAAATACAAAAAACTCAAAAAGTAAGAAATAAAATTTAACCCTCGCACGGCTAATGATATTTTTGTAACCAAAACGGCTAAGAGTGGGTCATATTGACCCTGGAATTTTTTCTGGACTCAAATACTATTTAATGAGAAACTAATGATACAAAATATTAATAGTAAGATTATTTTATACTACTATGTCTTATATATTAATAGTAAGTGATACTTTGTTTGACTCAATTTTCGAAATAGTAATAGAAATGTCATTATGTATATATCAAAGTATGTAATATGAGAGTTTGGTTCAATTTGTTAATGTAAACATGCAACTTATTGTTTATAACTTACAAATATGATTTCATTCATTCATTCTATCTAGAGTTTTAGACAATACTCAAAGTATTCGAAGAATACATGAGGTCAAAGTCTAATTTGTATTAAACTAAACGAAAAACTAATTTTTAATTATCATCGGATCAAAATAACCCACCTTTAACCGTGCGAGGGTTAAATTTCATGAATTGAAAAATTCATTAGGGTGAACGGTTGGGGGATGGTGGGCGGGAATTCGTGCGCGCTCGCTAGGTATCCCCTCCGAAGCGCGTGTAGCCCTTCAGAGAGAATATCTAGCGTATATTAGTTAATATAAAAAGCTTTTTAATTTTTGAAAAAGTTAATTTTTTGACGTAATATATGGATAAAACATCGAATGTAATCTATCATTCGACTCCCCACACTGAGTACTATTAAGATCAATTATTCAAAGTATGTGCCCGCATAGAGTCCCATCTACCCAAGTTTTCAGCCAATAAAATTTATTTCACTATAATTAGTCAACTTTGAGACCCAGGGGTCTAGTGTTATTCATAGTTTTTAGCTTAGTTTTCACTAAACTCTTTAGATTTTAGGTTAGACTTTAGACGTAAACCTAAAATTTTCCTTAGACTAGGTCTACTTTAGATGCCTAAAATCTAAGGCCTAAAATTGCCTTCACTAGTCAAACTACTTAATTTATACTTAATAAAGTTTAACAACTTTTTATTGAGTTGTTCTGTGAATAAACCATTTTCACAAACTTCACAAATTAATTTCGCTAAATACTGTTTGATCGATAAGAATAATACAAAACTAACTTGATGTCATGATTTGTAATGTTGAAGCGGTTGCTTCAAGATGGACAGTTAAGTTATTTAGATATTAACAATGAAGATTAATGCAAAATCAATCATACGCCTTAAAGTCTTGGGCGACTCTGACACTATACACATGGTCCCTACAGGCGTTGTAGCAATGTGTTTAGTGTAAGAGTTGTGAGAAAATCAAATTTCATTGTAATGCCGGTTGTCTAACTATGTATTTTTGCGAGAATACGGATTAATTTGAATTTCGCGCTCCATTGAATATGAGTAATGTTGTAGACGATAGATGGCGTATTGAGTAGTGAACTAAAGATCAAATTGAACACTAGAGGTCTGAAAGAATTATTTTACAATAGTTTATGAATTAGAGAAGTTAGGTTAGGTCAATACACACTTAAAATTGAGGTTACAAGTTAGAATTTGTACAATTCATCAATACTAAAACGAAGCAGTGAAAGTCTACAATTTTGAGATATTTCAAAGCATTTAGGGTATGATTTTTGAACCATTTGAGTCCAAATACTAAACCTAAAACTTATGTGAAATATGACATACTTTATAGTTAGTCTGTGCTATCGCATCAGTCATTTTATATATAATTTTACGTAAAGTTTAAAATATCAACAATTTTATCAATATTTTCCCTGAGAATTTCACTATACAGTGATTTTAACAAATATGCAATTTTCTACTACATAAAAGTAAAACACTACTCCGTTTTAGTTTTGATGAATTGTACAACATATTTTAGACAATCATGTAATCCCTGGAAAAATCATTTGCATTCAGAGCCCATAAACCTTGTCTTCAATCTTCTGCAGTTCTCTTAATCGGAATCTGAATTTGATGTATTTTGCGAGCTCAAGTCAGATTTAGATTCGAATATAAGTTCAGATTCTGATTCCGATTCTGATTCAGAGTCCGTGGTAAAATTCGAATCCGTATCGGATTCAGATTCATGGTTCGGTTGAGCACGTTTTATGATACTTAGAACGATATTTGATGTCCGACAAGGATTTGAAAACTGAGGAAAATCAAATTCATTTGCGTTCAGAGCCCATGAACCTTTGGCTTCCAGTATTTCCTCGCAATTCGGCCTGATGCGAATTACTTTGTCCGTCATTTTACACGATTTTTCACCTAAATCTTGAAATTTAGACTTAAGAATTTCTGGAATATTCAAATTCTCCCTGCAGTAATGCAAAAATTCAAATGAGTCTATATTGAGAATTGGCCTTATCTGAATATATTTGGAGCACACCTGTTTGGGTCTATATCAAATAGCTCCCGAGCAATGATCCCTAAACTATAGACGTCTGCTTTTGTATCATATTTCGTTGAATACAATACTTCTGGTGCTGCATATTTGATGGCTCCTCTGTCTGCGCTATGTGATTGCTGAGCGAATTCATGAAATGCAGCTAAACCAAAGTCTCCAATTTTCACAGTTGTTCCACCAGTCGATTTAATCTTCAAAAGTATGTTATCGGGTTTCAGGTCTCTGTGAATGATTGGAGGGTTGTGGTGATGCAAATATTGGACTCCTTTCAATGTTTCAATGAATAATTCGCTCGCTACAAAGTAACCCAATGGCGTCAAGAAATCATGTGCTTTGAGGTTCGAATCTTCTTTCAACTCCGCGATGATTGCTTTCAAATTCGTGTCGCATAGTTCCATTTCAATATAAAGGGTGCAATCCTTTAATCCAGATTCATCTGTGATCAAATCTTCAACCCATATGTCGCGGTACTTCACAAGTTTCTCATCTCTCAATCCCTGAATCGTAGCACAAGTCTCCAGTTCTTTCAAAAACTCTCTTGCTTCATTAGTGCTGAACCTTACTTTCTTCACCGCAGAATATACGAATTCATTCCAACAATAGCTCCCACACACTTTGAACACTTGTCCGTAGCTGCCTTCTCCGAGTTTCCCCAATTCATTGAATCGTCTTCTGTATTGTCCATTCTTAATGAAGGTGTCATTAAATGGAGTGATTCTCCCCTCAACTGGTTTGTAATTTATTTGTAAATAATGCTCATAAATGTCATCGAATGATTTAAAAGGAGCTTCCTTCGGTTCCCATATCACATTTCTCTCCCATCGACCCCAAATATAGTATGAACCATTCTCTGATTGTGCAGCAGAAATGTCATACCGCCAATATGATTCGATGTTAGTGAATTTACTCGAACAAACCAGCTTTTTAGGAGTGATCTGTTCCAAAACATCGACGCCAGTTCCCAGTTCTCCGTATTTATTCCAACCGAACACATGAATGTCTCTATCATGTGACAACAACAAACTGTGAAATGAACCACAACAGATTTTCTCAACAGTGATATCGTTCATTTCGATTCGTTTCGGTGAATTCCAATTCCTACATTTTATTCCAGTCCCAAGTTGACCATGTGCATTCCTCCCCCAACTGAAGACTTTTCCCGTCTCTGTCAATGCCATTGAATGAGAATGACCACAAGCAATAGCTTTCACTTTCTCACCATCGAATCCTCCCACATGCCATGGCGTTGGTTCACATTCACTATCTTTCCCATTCCCAATCTGCCCACATTCATTGTCACCCCACGCATAGACCTGACCATCGATTGTCAAAGCAAGCGAATGCGAACTACCACAGCAAACATCAGTGACATTTTTGTCGCTCAAGTATTCATTTAATGCTGGTTTATATTTTCGACGATCATCACTTCCATTCCCTAGTATTCCCTCTCCATTCCAACCCCAACAATAAACCTTGCCATTAACAGTGCGCGCAACTGTATGGAATTGACCACTCTTAAAATCAGTGACTCCTTTTCCGCACAACTGTTTAACTAATGATTGCTCTACAATTGAATCGACGATCGCTTTGTCACTCGTTATGAAGACTATGTTTCTGAATACACTCTTCCCGAATTTGTAGACCTTGTCCTCTTTGGTCACCACTATCACATTTCTGTTAACGAATGATAATCTGATATCGTCTTTGAAATAATGATTTAGTTTATTTGAAAATGTGTTATTCGTCATGACGTTATGGACAGATTGTTTTACAAAAAAATACTGTACGGAATGTTTTCACTGCTTCTCAAAATTAGTTACATTACAATCGAAGGCGATATTATAATTAAATGCGTTGAAAATGGAAACTAACGCGTAGTTACTATCTTTTGGTTACCTGCGACCGCCTCATATCACCAAATTTAAATCTAATCACATAATACGATTCATAAATTTGTTCTAAAACATAACTGTGGACATCAATCATTCTAATTGATATGCATTTGCTTCCATTTTGAGCGCAACTTCTTTTAACTTTTTGTAGATGCTAAACATCTAGTGATTCACATAAGATAGCTGTCGAGCAATTCCAAATTAAAGAGCATGCTTTGCGACACCAACAATATCAACAATAGGCTAACAAATATGATTACTACTGCAAAACGTACTAAATAAAACACAAACGTCTTTGTTACTATTCTCGAAACACTTTTGTATTAAAAGCAAAATTTGATCAAATACTTGATAAATAGGTTGGCGTCAGTTGTATTATAGGCACTGCTGTTAAAATTCAATTTTCCGCATTCACTGACCAATCCATTGAAATGCTTGTTTGAAGTACAGCTGATGTGAATCTGTTTCGAAGATCGTGTTCTGCTTGTTCTACGTTTTCACAACTTTGATAGAAATGGTCAAAAAGTAGTTTAGCCCACATTCCACTTTTTTGGCCAAAGTTCCAAATATTGTTTCAAATTCTATGACTATCAGTACTGTGGTTGCGGTGCAGACATTGCCGTGCAATCGTTCCGATCAGTCATATAATGACTGATTTTATGCTTCGAAAGTCTCCAAACGATTACTAAACAATTCTATAAAATAACACAATTGCCAGCATTGAAGTAAACGCTGTCAAAGCTTATTTACAAATGAATCATAAATTAACACAAATCACTAAAACAATCAAAAGTTACAAAAAAGACTTCAATAAATCAAAATCAAAGACAAGTAAATGAATCGATAGATAGATCGCCAAAACATTAGTTGACCTGCAATTTGCTTCTGGCGTCCGATTCTGTTTCTCATCTTGAAATCAATACCAGTTGTGTCACTTTGCATAACATTTTGTGCATCAAATGTGTTGCTGTCCGCAAACCACAATAAACATCATTTAATGATTGGTTTGCCACATACTTTAGTTATCCATTCATTTGATTGGAAGAGTTGCTAAAAGTCAAAATCAAAATCAAAATAAATATCAATACATTAATACAATAGCTTTGTTTTTACTATTCGGAATCCGTTCACTTGTTCATTTCCTTCTTATTAACCACCATTTGTTCACTGACTAAATGTAATAATTAATTAGTTTAATTAAATAATTATGCAAATTATTTAAAATAACTGAAGTATCTAACGAACTCATTGAACAATTGAACCGCTTCGTAATCGAGAGAGCAATGAGTTGGTTCTGATTTTATACCATTCATTAATAACGTTACGCCAAAATGATGTATTTGTTCGGATCCCTTACTCTTATGTTACGCTGTCGTTCTGAAGGTTTCAACACGACATGTCCACCTTCATGTAACATTTTTTCAAACTTTTAATTTATGAGTATTGCCCACATAACACGAAAATAGTGAGAAATCTAAAACCATTCTTATTATGAGAGCATTATTATTGTTGAAACTAATCAATAATTTAACTCATAATTATTTAATTGTAATTTTTTAAGTAAAAAATGAAGTAAAAGAATCGAACGTTTGCGATCCTTCAAATCCTACCCCCTCATGTTACAATTTGCTACGTTTAGCTCTAGACACCCCTTGCCCCTTTTCAACGTAACGTTATAAACTGCTTTCAAATGATTGACATGTATTCAATGCATTCATTGCACGTCTTTTAACTGTTGTCACTTATTCATTGAGTTTGTGACGATTTTTCAGCAGTATTTTATTTAATTAAACAGAAAATATTCAATAATTATAGAAGATAATTTTGAAAACTATTCTGCTGATGCACTGACCACTAGAATTTAGAAAGCTAAAAAACTAGTCCCGAATCGCTAAAATTTTTGACAGTACAGACCTGTGGCAAAATGCGGTCACTTTTGCTGTAACTAAAGGGTGAATGATTAATATTTGTAATAATATGTTTGTGACTAATGCTTGCTTCATGTATTAAGACAAAGGGAAGACGCACACTTTTCAATAGTTTTCTTTTAATATTTTTTTGCTTCAATGTCTGTATAAATTTTGAAGATGACACTACTTTCTATGCAATATATTGACTATTCAATACAAAAAGATACTATCACTAATTTAGTTACTTTAATTGCCACAATTGCAATATGTCAGGTCATTACGATTGCTCCGTCTTCCTGTACGCTTAGCTTCAAGTACCCTTAATTTTGTATAACTTGAAGATTGTTTCAAATTTTCATTATTTGTACCATCAGATCAACTGATCTAACATTTGACCAAATAAACAATAATTTAATTCTATTCGAATCAAATTTGGTTTCAACTAGAAAGCTTAAGAACTCAATAAATTAAACAAAGATTCAGTGTAAAGGCTACAAGAAAATGAATTAAATTTGAAATATGACTTTAAAAATATTTAGACAACATTTAGACTTAGCTCTAAACCGTTAGAACTATAAATAATAAGTATTGCGAATCAATTGATTGAATGCAATGAATCGTAAAGACATTTAAAAGAGAAATAGTTTAGTAAACATTCATAAATTGTGCTAAAAGACGTTCAGTATGTTTACAATTAAATTGTAGCCAAGCTTTCAATCAGATAAAGTCAGTGATTGTTTACGATTCTTTATTTATTTAACTGAATCTACTCTAAAATAATAGTAGAAAATAAGGTTAACTGCGAGACCAAATTCCATAAAACAAAAAACATAAGACCAACAACTGTCAAAACCATATCAGTTGACACTTGAAAACATATGCAAATTGAAAATATCTTTTTTAAGACAGATTTAGTGGCGACGAGTCAAACACAGAGTGAATAAGAGTGTCGACATATATAACTTCTTTGTGCAGAAGTAAAGCATTCCAATAGTTAGCTTTGAAAGTCTTAATTCGAGTTTAAGTTTAATAATTAGCTCATCTTTAATATGGGACATAAGATTTGGATTAAGTGCTTTGTGTTAATTTGGTTTAATGTGTTGATCGCCTCACATAAAGCTGGTGCAAAAGCAGCTCATTGTTAGTCCTTTTCTGAACAATTCGGACAAAGTTTAAAACTTACCCAATAGTTTTATTTAAACTTGACTCATTAATCATTACTATTACTTTATATTTTGAATTAGTTCAACCATTTAGTCATCGAAAGCAACAAACAGAAGTAGTTGGTGGTCAGTTTTTTAAAACTTAATTGTCTAATTCAGTTTTTGAGTATATATTTTACTGTTGTTAGAAGATTCAAATATGGTCTGCCCCGACGTAGTCCAAGAAGCAGATGATTTGCCGACTTTTGACTTAATTCGAAAGTTCAAATTGGATGGCATCGATTTGGATTTTGCTGGCGTTAAACGAGTTCGTGGTTCTAATAAAATGCAAACTGCGTATCGCTTATCTAAAAAAGCAGATTTAGTACTACCGACCAGGTCTTGAATAATGACTGTTTTGTTTTTCTATCAAGGTTTTGATGAGTGTCAACTATTTTTTACAGCGATGTTTTTCCATATGGGATACCCGATCAGTTCTCATTCGTTTGTTCATTCAGGAAGAGACCGTCTAAAGACGAGCCCTGGACTCTAATTAGGATAAGCGATGAGTTGGGAAAACCACAGTCAGTACAATAACTTAATTTCTCTGATTTTATTACAAATCATAATTAAAGTTCAAAATATTTAACAGTTTAGTGTACTTAAGAGTTAGTTTTAAAGCTGAGTTCAAAAATTTTGAAGATCTCTGAAACTGACTGAATATGTAAGTATTAGAAAGCAATCTAAACATAAAATGAACTGTTTTTCAGGTTTGGTGTAACTTTTGTGCCAAAGAAACAGCGCTTAGATTTCTATACATTAGATTATAATAATCGGATTCAGACATTAAAGTTTCCAAATGTGATCTGTGAAGACAATGAGTGGAATAAAATACACTTTAGTGTTCTGGTAGATCGAGTCACTCTATTTTTCAATTGTAATAAACATACAACTCTTCCAATTGATGTGAGAAGTCCGATTAAAGTGGATGGAGATGTTTGGTTAGCTAAATACGAAGATGACTTGTCAACTGTTCCTGTATGTTATGACTGCATCTATTTGTGTGCTGTATAGTTGTAGACAATGTTAAGATTTGTTTTATAGCTTGATCTTCAATGGATGGTCATGAGCTGCGATCCAACTAGACCTGAGAGAGAATCTTGTGATGAGTTTCCAGTAATTATACAAATAGATAAAACTTGATTTTAGTTATAATAACAATCATTGATTTAGTCTAGAAAACCAGTTGTACGACCGCAACCACAACCTCAACCACCAGGTGAAATGCCGTGTCCGATATGTCCACCTGGACCTCAGGTATTCATGAGAATCAATGTGAGCATATAGTTATTTTGTAAATGCCATGAAATTAGGGACCTCAAGGATTACCAGGACTTCCAGGACAAACAGTTGTTGGACCGAAGGGAGAGCCAGGTATGAATTTTATGCTGATTATGTTTTGAAAGACTATCACGTTTAAAGTCTATAAAGTCGAAATTCAAAATGAAATTGAATCAAATTGAAAATTTTCATATTTTATCGAAATACTTTGGAAAATAAACTTTTGCTATTTAGGCGTGAAAGGAGAAAGAGGTGAAGATGGGCTCGAAGGTGAAAAAGGAGAAAAAGTATATCAACTTAGATTCCTGAAGATTGAAATTGTTAATTATACGAAGAATAACTTTCTGTGAAATAGGGGGAACCCGGACCTGCAGGTAAGCCTGGTTTGGATGGCGTTCCCGGAATTAATGGCTCTCCTGGAAGAGATGGTGAGGCATATGGCATACAAGGAGAACGAGGACTTCCTGTAATTGAACTGAGAGTACATTTTAGAGAAATAATATTTTAATGTGTTTGCTTTGATGAAAGGGACCCCGGGGTGAGCCCGGTCCACCAGGCATTGCAGGAGCGTCAGGAAAAATTGGACCACAGGGACCAGCTGGACCGGAAGTATGTATTTTTGTTAATAACTGTTTTTCCAAATAAGAAATCTTTTTTCGAAGGGTCCGATCGGTCCGCCGGGTTTGCCTGGAAAAGATGGAGAACCTGGTGCTAACGGTGAACCGGGGCTCAGAGGAGAGGATGGCTTACCAGGAGAAAGAGGTCTTCCTGGGATTGAGGGTCAGACAGGACTTCAAGGGTCTAAAGGAGATAAAGGAGAAAAAGTAAGATTTCGATTGGAAGTAATTTTGATTCGTTTAAGTATTAATTAGAATAAGTCTTTATTGTGTGTTAAAACGCTATAATTATGTAGCAAAATTTTGAAAAATTCTCTGAAAATAGGGTCCACGTGGAAACGACGGTCAACGCGGGCCGCCAGGATTGCCAGTAAGACGTGAATCGAAATTTCTTTAGTTTAAGTTTTGTTGAACTCATTTTAAAAAATTGAAAACAACTTTTAGGGACCTCAAGGAGTGCAAGGTCTTCCTGGTCCTCAAGGACTACCAGGTCTTAACGGTCAACCTGGAGAAAGGGGTCCAATTGGACCTGCAGGACCTCCAGGTCAAGGGGTAAAATTTGTTAAAAATCTCAGATTATTTGACAATTAATTAATATTTTTCATAACAAAGTGCGACACTTCGAATGAAATTAAATATTCTCCTGAAGGCAGACCTGGAAGAGTGGGACCCCCGGGAATGCAAGGAGAGGCAAGTTTTGTGAAATTGTTGACAAAAATAGAGAAAATGTTCAAATTAAATGAAGTTTTGATCATTTTGAAAAGATTGGTTTCAAATTATCAATGTATTAAAAGATTTTTTTGATTTACAATTGATAGCCGGGTCCGGCGGGTCCTCCGGGAGAGAAAGGACAAATGGGTGAATCAGGAAGGCCTGGTAATCCAGGGCCTCCTGGTCTGACTGGATCACCGGGTCAAGTGGGTCCTAGGGGTCAGAATGGAGTTCCTGGACTACCGGGTCCTCCTGGACGATCATACACTGAGGATGAACTGAAAGAAGTGATTGCTGCTGTTTTGCGCGGTAGGGAACATGTTCTTTCATTATTCTTACTGTTCTCAAAGTTTTTGATCACTTTGTTTATAGAACATATGTCTGAATTGGCCAATCGATTCAGAGGTAACTTCAATTAAAATCTTATGATTTGGCATAAATTAATATTTGAATTTCAATTGAGGACCACCGGGGCCCCAAGGAAGACCGGGAAAATCTAGAACCGGACCACCAGGTCAGCACTTAATCATACTTGATTTTTTTCTTTTAACTTATTTGTTTGAATATAAAGGAATTGCGGGTTTGTATCAATGATTAACTGATATTGAGTTGGGTTAATTATTGAATCGGTAATTAAGGTCCACCGGGACCACAAGGAGAAACTGGTCTGCAAGGAGAACGAGGTTTTATCGGTTTACCAGGTATTAAAACAGAGCAGTAACTCATTTCATACAAATTTTACAATTTTTAACTACTATTCAAAGGAGTTCCGGGATCTCAGGGACCACAAGGATCTAAAGGGGACAAAGGAGATGTTGGCAGTAAAGGAGATCGAGGAGAAGAGGGAGAAACGGGACAACCAGTTCGTTCATTTTCAATACACTTTCAGATGTGATATTGATTTAATATTTTCTGAAGGGAATTCCTGGGCCAATTGGTCCTCCAGGACCACCTGGTACTGGACTACCAGGACCTCAAGGAGAAAGAGGACCGCCTGGAAAAGCAGGAATCCAAGGGATAAGAGGCATACCGGGTACGCAGTTTCATATTCATTTCTAAGATTAAATGTCAAGATCTATGATAAAACTTATAATTAATGTTATGCTGGATTTAAATTTAAGGGCCAGTCGGACCACCGGGTTATTGTGAACTTTGCAATTTGGATTTGGCTAATGCCTTACAAATTATGGGACAAACACAAACAAGAGATAAGGGACCAACCAATTGAGTATTAATTTGAAAATAAAGTAATGATCACTCGATAATGTGAGACAATTTGCAAATTAATAAAATCCTAAAATATTTAATAAATCATTTGATGTTATGGTCGATATTAACTATGATTACAGTATTATTGAATTCCAATGAACTGATTCAAATAGATTTTGAATAACATTATAAATTGACTTAAATGATTGAATATTTTGAAGTGAAAGGAAATTTTTATAATGATTTTCACTCGCGATTCGTAACAGGCGTCAAAACAGAAGCTGTAAAGTCCACTTCTTCGGTGACGTTTTGATCAGATTGTTGAGAAACTGCATTAATGTTAGACAGATGTTGATTAACTTTGGTCTGAAGTTGTTCGAACAATGTTTTAGTGCTTTCGTTGTGAGATGAATAGGTTTCGATAACTTTCATAATAGGATCAACTCTTGATTGAGGCATATGTTGATGAACATGCCACAAAAGCTTCATCAGGTGGTGGACAACATTGCCATAAGTGAGTGATGGCAGGAAAATCTCATCAAACACTACAGAACAGAACTCTTCGCTCTGAAATTCTTCGGCCATCGGAATTAAATTAGTGATGAGAATATGTAAGTATTGGTCGTCAAGCGCTCTGTTGTCATGAGATGTGGACAGAGTGGCCAAAACTCTCATAACTGCCTGTTTGTCCTTTTGTTTTGTTACTTGGACTGTATAATAAATGGCCAGAACTGATGCCAATCTATCATCAGTTATAAACTGTTGATAAGAGTCAGGCGGAGGTCCCGAATGTTCAATGATTGCAAGTGCCGACTCTCTATCATCCGGCGGAAGCTTTGAGTTAACACTACGGACCTGATCGTCAACAATAAATGACATTAAAATCGGTAAGAATTTGGTTATGATATCCGAATCGAGTTTAGGCTCACGGAACACTTGCGAATTCAAAATATCCCAACTGTGAAGACCTAAGTTAAGCATTCTTAACAATAACATTAAGACATGATTTTCTCGCGGAAGTGTTTCATTAGTGATGTGGTGGTTAAGCATTTTCATGGATGAGGTCGCGAGAAAATTAATAGCATAGGGATCGCATAAAGTCATAGATATGTCGCCCAAAACATGTTCTTGTCCTCTACGAACACCTTCCAGAAAGCCCTGTAGTTCTCGGGACCTCTTCGGGTCCACGTTTTGTTCCCGAATGCAAGCGTCCAGACACCAGGCGAACTTATGGCACGGATCCATTGCTGTAATGTCTTGTATTTCTGAATCGTGTAATGCCATCAATAGACTGACCCGAAGTGTACAGTAGTGAACGTTCTTTGTTCGGAGAAATAGTGTGCGCAAGAATTGCAGAATTGTGTCATAAAGTAACACATTCTTTCCAACCATACAGACTAATGTCTGTATTATTGAGTTTTGTCGCCGAACTCGAGGTGTCAACGAATAGAATGTCTTATTTGGTTCTTTCACGTTGAAAAATATCGACTCTTTCTGTTTGAATGCAAATTGATTTAATTAAAGTGAAATCAACAATAAATTGAGTGCAATAATTAAATACTTCTTTAATATATTGAGAAAGTATTGGAGAGACTTCATCTCCAAACAGGCTTTGGTGTTCTTGCCATATCTGTCTCTTCACAGTGACATCACATTTTTCATACAAGGCCTTATCAGCAACTAACTGTTTCAGATATTTATCTTCAACAATATCCATATTTTTCATAATGCACATGACGACCGGTTGCAAAGAGGGAACTCTTATCAATGGAAAACTTTTGTGTAGTAATTCTTTCAATTTCTGCTCCTTTTCTTTTGCCTCTAATTTTGCCATTTGCTCAATACGACTGATCAGTTTGTCTCTCAATTCTTCTAATACTGAGAAATGAAATTCTAGTCGTTTCACTCCATGCAAGTCAAGCAATGGTAACATTGGTCTCAGAGATGGTAATAAAATTCCATTTTCTAATTGAAATTCTTCGATAGCTCTCAACGGGTCCGAGCAATTAGTCAAAGCTTCGCGAAGATATTCTTTGCCTGGAATCCCTGCTTCTTCTAGACCAAACATTTTGTAGAAGTGCTCTAAATTTAACCAAACATAAGAAAAATGACGTAAAGATTTATGATTAAATATAAATAATTTCAGTAAAATTGTAATAGACAATAAAAATAACGTAATTGTTAGGAAATAAAGGTAGTGCAAAAATAATGATAAGATAATGTGTTAAATCAACTCTAAATACAATAAAGACTTGCAATAGTTTTATTACTGAGCAAGTGAAATGCTACTTTCATATTATTAATACTATTTGTTCAAATGAATTGTTTAATGTTTCCTGGTAAACAATAAAACGTTCTCACGACAAAGAAAATTCAAGGGCTGGGTATAAAACTAGTCCATCAGTTCATTTGAGATAATTAAGTCAAACAGAGAAGTTCAATATGAGGAATGAGGGTAAATAAATTATTCAAACATGTCCAAGCTGATTTGAAATATCGATTTAAAATCAAGCTCTTTTATCAATTTGTAGATCAGCCAAACGAACAAACTCCCAATTTATCACAAGAACAGTTGTCTCGAAGTATTCGTCACGCAACTGTTGCCAATCGAAGAAGAAAAATATCTGAAGCTTTCGATAAAACAAGAGGAAGAGTCGAGAGAGAAGATGGAACAATTGATTATTTAAATCTGAGGCGAGAAATGAAAGAATCAAATGTTGCTCTGAGCAAAAAAGTAGCCCTACTCAGAAGGTTTAATACTAATAGAGCTCAAAGATTAGAATCGAGAACTAGTATTAGTTATAAGAAATCGATTTCTTCTGAATTCAAGTTAAAACTAATACGATTCAAACAATTCGTCACAACTAAAATCAAAAGGGATTTGTGGAAATCGCACATCAAATCAATTTACAAACAATATGGATCTCATACGGCTTACTATTTCTATCTCTTTCGATGGTTTTTCTATTTGAATTTGTTCGGTTCTGTAATTAATTTCTTCTTCCTAATTGTGCCTCAAATTCATGATGACAATATTAAAAAAATATCACTTATTAGCGGAATTCGCAAAGATTGTTCGGATAGTCAACAAGGATTTATTTCTGATTTTATAGGCTTATTCACCAAAATTCAATCTTATATTATGGACACTATACTAATTCTTCCTTCAAAGAAGGCATGCCTTATGTCTATTTGGCTGTAAATGCAGTCTATTTAGTTTTCAACTTGATATTTATTGCTTATAAATTGGGTGCAAATTATACCAAAAATTATATCATTGAACAAACAACTGTGAAAACTCCGCACAAAGATTTTGCGTCTAAAGTATTTACTCGTTGGGAGTACACAATGTCCAGCTCTAGATCAGTAGAATTGCAGAAGAAGCAAATGCTTTATGATATTCAGGTCAGTAAAACAACTATAATTTCAGAAATAATTCATTTGAAAAGTAATTTTGAGAAATTTTTACGATACTACTGAGAAATACATAGACTGTTTCCTTATTTGTTAATTAAGATAATTTATAATGATAGCAAAAACTGAGAGCATTGGAACCAAAACGTCGTAAAGGAGTTGTTAACGCAATTGATGTTATGAAGATAGCTTCTATTTTCTTATCATTGGCAGCAATTGTAGGCATCTGTTATTGCATGTTTTTAGCTTATAAGAATTATTCAAAGCTAACAATTTTCGGAGATTATTTTGAGATTTTGAATTATTCATATGGAATTCCACTAGCAGTTACTTTATTCATGTTTGTCTATAATGATATTCTCAATCAAATATTGAAGAAAATACTAGAAAATCAGAGCAATTATAGCAGAAAATCTCCTAAATATATACAAATGTTAAAAAAGATATTACTATTTGTCAGCATTGTCGCAAGCTTGAGTGTCATACATTTGTCTAAATTAATTGACCGCAGTCATTTGAAAACTACGTTAATGATTAATTCAAATGGATCCGACTTTACGAACGAGACCTGCACAAACATTACAACACAGGAATCTTGTTGGGAAAATAAATTCGCTCAGGATATCTTCAGTTATCTATTGGCTTATTTAGCATTTTTGGTATTGTCACTAATATTGCGTGAATGGTTGCCATCATTGGTCACATGCAAACCAAAACCATTTGATTCTTCGCGTAATGCTTTCGACCTGATATATATTCAACTTCTTTGTTGGTTAAATGCTTTGTATTCGCCGTTTGCGCCAATATTTACATGTATTATATTTGTCGTTATCTTTTATGTCAAGCGAATATCAATAGCAGTCGTACATAAGCCGAAGATACAGAAAACAAAAACTATTAATCTTTCGGTTTGGATTTATGTCTGGCTACTGATTGGTTTTATAGTTTGTTCTCTTCCTCCGCTCTACACAATTTTCAAGTAATTAACCTTGCACTTTTTAAGTTTAAGTGTATTTTTTTATCCTATTTCATGAAGGATTTATTTGCTTTTCAACTGTTGATTATGATAAGATCTAACACTATCATTTACAACTTTAATAGCGAAAAATTGAGCTACTGAGACAAACTTTTTACTAGTATTTAATCTCTTCGTTTCATGTTATCTCTGAGTCATTCGATACTAATTAAAGTGCAATAAATGATAAAGAAATGACATGGACCTAAATTAAGCTATCTTTCAATCTAATAGTTATGATGAACCATCAAAATGTGGTCCATTTACTGTGAAAAATGATACTCTGGAGCGTTATTACCATATTGTCACTCGTCTAATTGATAACTTAGAAGAACATCACCAGAACTACAAGCAGTGATCGATTCATTGTTATCGAGAACATCATCAGTTTTTATTATCTTAATCTTATGGTAAACTAAATTTAATGTGAAAACTAATGAAAACTAACTAAATATTAATTATTTGGTAGCGTAATCGTTCACTATATGAGGGCCACTAGTAATGCGAGGAAACATTTGGTTTTATTAAGTGATCAACAAGTTACTAAGGTATTCTAAATTTCAAATTATTATCAACTTTGTCATTTAAATCAATTTTATTTGAGTTTAGAATCAAAAAGAAAACCAAATGCTCACCAGAACTCTTATTCGATTAAGAGCAATCAATGCTAACCGTCAAAGTAGAAATCAGTCGCTGGATCAACAATCAGCAGATCGATTAAGACATCAATTCAGAAGAAATTCTCCCTTCAGTTGAAACCAATTACAAAAATAATTACTTATTTATTATTATTATACTCAAATATATTTTATTAACTGTTAATCAGATTATTGTTTATAACAAAATAATATTAAGTGACTATTTTGAAAAATTGTCAAAACATTCACTTTAGAGAAACCACATAATCCTTCTATCACGACATCTATTGTTCAATAAGTAATAAAATTGTGTTTGATGTATGTAAAAATTGGGTTTTAGTTTCTGAGTAGTCCGCGAAAGCGGTCCAAAAACGATCTAATTTCAGATTTAGCTTGGATAACAATAAAAAACGTATATTTATGTACGAACTGGTTCAACAGATAAGACTCGCGTTCAAAGTGGAGTCAGTATTTAGTTGTAAACGTCTTGTCAACGCACAGTAGTATGTATTACTCTCTGCAACTACAGCACTTGTAGCACTGCTACGCGCACCATTCTTCTTATCTAACTGAACCTAACTAAGTTAATTATTGTAATGGTAGTGTATTTAGATCAGTTAGTAGGTAAGGATAGTAGCACGCTTAGCATAAAAGACATAGACCAATTGTTCAATGGTAACCGCATACTACTCTAATACCCATAAGCTTTGAAAACACAACTCGACGCTTAAAACTAATGTCAGTCTTTACAATAAAAAACGTCAAAAAATTGAGGCCAAACGAAAACAAATATAAAACGCCATAACATATATAGCAAAGTGGTTATAAGGAAGAATGCGTCATTGAGTCCAATAAAATATTGATTAAATAAAATAAATATATTGAATAATTAACGAAAACAATACTGGTATGATTTGGTAAACAATAATAATAGGAGAGAGACATTGATTTGTAACGAAATATCAGTTTGAAGCGTGAAAAGTGTTGAGACAAACTGGCAATAAAATCACTGAAAGACATACAATTTGTGAAAAATTATTAGATCTAAATAATACGAATATTGAAGATGTATTGCCTTCAGTGGTTAATACCAGTCCTATTGATACCGAAGCCAACAAATCCAACTCTACTGCAAAACCATGTAATGTTTGTGAGTCTCTACCTGATCGGATATTTTCTTCAGCGCAAGCCGTGTACTATATGTTCGCTCGTGTTCGCGATCGCTGTCTTCTTATTATGTTTTAGTGGTTTTGGAAATTGTATTTTCTCTTTCATCACGAGTTGTGATTCAGTCAAATGCAGTTAAAACCAAACACAACACGATTAATTTATACGTTGTTTTAACTTTTTCTTATTAATTATTCATATTTATATTTGTTGTTTACTATGCAATCAATTTGCCAATTGATTAAATGATTTTAGAATTTATTGTCAATTTATTAATTTGATTGGTCCTAAAAAGAATGGCTTTAGAATAGTTTTCCTTCTCTTTCTAACTTTTTGATCGACTGTTTTATCAAATACATGAGACATTAGTTTGACTTATGTTTGATCCGTTTACCCTTCAAATTGCATATCAATTTTGCTATAATTCATAATAATTAGTTCATATTTGATGACTTTACCCTTAATTTGTAACAGTTGTAATTATAACTAGAATGTAACTATGCTGTAAATCATTTCAATTTTTCTATTAACTTACATTCTGTGATACAATAATTCATCTCATTTGTAGGACAATTAATAAAAGTCATGTTTACATAAAATTCTATTTTGTCTTAAAGTTGAACTTTTTTTTCAGTTAAGATAATACAGAATACAAAATTCAGTAATTTCAAACTTTAATCACAATCGACAAAATCAGTAATTTCAAACTTTTCCAAGTCTTACTTCTTGTACAATAAATATAATAAATAAGTCAGTCAAATATTCACGAAATCAATTGAGATTTTATGCAGAAATAGATTTAATAATAATTCAGAAGTAAATAACTGAATGAAAGCTAAAAAATTTAAATTACACAAAAAAAATTTTAACATTCAATCCTAAAATCATAGTAAGGATTGTCAAAGGACTGAATGCGAACATAACCGTCTTCTCCACCACTACTGAAACTTCTGCCGTCGGGATGGAAAGCAAGCGATTGAATTGGACCGAAATGACCCTTAACTCGGCCGAACTCTTCTTCAAAAATCAAATGGAAAAATCTAGCCTCGAATTTACCGGAGCGGGCAGCAGTTGTCGTTACTTCCATAGCCTCTTGACCACCACCGAGTGCTACATGATCTCTAATTGGAGAAATAGCCGCAGAATTAACGGACGTTCAGTTTTATACGTCTTCAAATGATCCAGAGTGTGTGTATCAAACAACTGGTCAAAAATAAATTTATTAATTAGTATGAGACATAATAGGTATTAAAATTCTAAAATCGTAAGAATTCAATCCAAACCTTTGCAGTATTATCTTTAGAGGCAGAGATGAACATAGTCTGATCCTTATTATACTGTAAATCATTGATTTGTGACTTATGGACATAAACATCTTTGAGTTTAGTTTTAGGCATTCTCATCTCCCACTTCACTATATGTCCACTTTCGTGGCCAGTAATAAACGATTCGTCAAGTGGTCCCCATAAAGAACTCGTCACTTTAGACATTCCTAGTTCTTTGAAACTTAAAACAGTTCCCAAACCCTTAAGTTGTTCGCCAGAAGTGATATCAATGACATGAATCTCAGGTTGCATCTTCATGGCTTGATCTGTTGTGTAAAGAACTAGTTTTCCGCTATATGAGAAACAAGAACTTCTGACCGATGTGTTCGTTTGAATTTTGGTTAATTCTGTTCCCGTCTCACAGTCCCAAATACGTAGAGTCGAGTCTCCACCACCAGTTACCACTCGGGTAGTATCCCCTATAATGACGTTTATTGATAATTCAGTGGATGAAAGTTTTTAAACTTGTTTACAATTTTTCGTATAATTAGGTATTGGTAATAAGTAGTCACCATTCATATCGTGACCACTATTATCATATTAAGCGACAACACGTTAAAACAACTTTTGAATGTTTGTAAACTTATAAACAATTATGGTTAAGATCTAGCAATAAATAACATACAGTTGCAATCAATACTCCAAACAGCACCGTTATGTCCATCGAAAGTACCCAAACGTTCTCCATTTATGGAATACCAGACATTTGGTGTACTGTCTTTTGACGATGAAAAGAGTAAATCTCCTTCTCTGTTGTACTTGATCTGAGTTATCGATCGCTCGTGTCCGTGAAGTGCTAAAGGTTTCTGTGATAAAAAAATGTAAAAAACATTAACAAATTATTTCTATTAAACCTTTGTTTGATTCTTACCATTTTGTCTTATACTCGTTTTAATTTGATTTAATATATGATCTATTTGTGATATTTTATTTGACATGTGTATTGAGGAAACGGATATCAATATGACATGAGGGTTTGTTTAGTAATTGCTTGCACTATAAATATGTATCAGTTCTCTGTAAGCCAGCCGTTATTTCTAAACTTTCACCACTTATTAATTCGACTTAGTAGTTGACCAAAGGTAAAAACATTATCAGTTATCAAAGATGGAAGTTTGATTGCTGAAACTAATCAAAAGATGAGATATATAAAATGCTGCTTCAGTTGAATAAGACTCGCTACAACCCTATCAACTTCTCAACAGAGACTTCTTTAATAGTTGTTTTGATATAAATATCCTATAGATCCGACAAAAGCTTCAATATTACCTTATAAATGCTATGATTTAGTTCAAAGTTTAAGCCGATATTCTAATCAGAATTATTAATTTTATTGCGTAGCTTTGATTATGAATGAGATTAAAATTTAGCAAAACAAGTCTTCAAATAATGGTCCCTATTCAGGACTAGGTTAAAATTATCTTCATTGAAAGTAAAATGCTCAATACTTTCTTCAGTTGTTGAATGTATTTTGACCAAAAATAATAGTCATATTCAGAAACATATAATATATTCTAGTGTCGAGCTAACTAACCAAAACCTAATTCTCATAAAACTTTTCAAACCCTTTCAAAAAGTTATTTTCACATCAATTTACTAAAATTGTTTATTTAAAGTTACTCAAAACAAGTTGAAAGTTTATTCATAACGTAAAAATTGATTGTTTGCAAAGAAGTTCAAGCTTTTGAAAAACTTTGACACTTTGCAGGAAAAGTTTAACGGAAAAAATTTGGTAATTTGTAGAACTGTTAGAAGTGAACTACTGTTGCAGTAAGAGTAATTTGTAAGTAACCCCCTTTCTGGTAAAGAGTGAAATAGTTGTCAGATTGCCAAATGTTGAGTAATGCGAAACTATTTTTCAATAAGTGTTTACCACAATTAGTGTTTGCGTTCAGGACATTACATGTCTCTCACATGAAAAACTAAATAAGACGTAAGCTTATCGATTAAAAGTGCATTTAAGAAGTAAGTGAATTATAAACTAATTGTGAATTAAATGAGACATCGATTGCGCATAAGTTATGCATTGAATGCATCAGAAGTTATAGTAAAAAAACTACTCACATCAATGTAATATTTAGTGCCAATTATTACACACACACAAGTGTTTGCATTCATTCATAGCTTAATAAGTTATATATCAAATATTAGCTTAATATTCAATCTCATAATCAAATCATTCATTCTTTGATCTTCTCTCTGGTAACTCTAAAGTAATCTCATTTTTATTAAACTAAATGTAAAAATCAATTCAAAAATGAATTTGATAATCGTTTGCACAATACTTGTGTTAACTATAACTCAATACAAGTAAGTTTTCGATAGTTTTTATTTATTACTGAACATGATCTCAATTTTTTATTTGTTTTTAATGAACTCTTAACTTATTTGGAACAATAGTTTTTAGACAAATGTTTCGTTTAAGAAACCAATGAGTTTTTACTATTGTTTTATAACTTATATGGCACTTAGTAACAAATCATTTAATCGATTAAGAAGTTTAAAAGCTTTCATAGCCATAAAAACTATTGTTTTAACGGAAAAATGACTTTCAATTTATTTATGCAAACTTGAAGCTGTTACTGAGTAAATTGATGTAACTATTGATCTTAAAAACATTGAATTAGCTGTGAAATTTGGCCTATTGTTATAACGCCGAAACAGCTTGGATATAACGTGGTCGAAAATATAGTTATTATTTCACAAAAAGATGAGTCGGTACAAGTCTCACTCAACGATGACAAGACACAAGACTTACTTTATAACAAAACTTTCAACATTACTAAAGGTAATTACCACCAATAATGAGTTTATAAAAGTGTGATTTAATCTTTTTAATTATTGCTAGTCTACCAGTAAGCTTATATTATGCTCACTAATCTTTGACTGCTTTATTTCTGTAAAGTGATAAAAGCTAGACGTGGGATCAGATATAAGCAGAAATGGCCAATCTTTTAGCACTAAAAAAACAAATCTAATCACGTGAATATATGACCCTTTACCTAAGGTTCCGATAATACTCTTAAATGGAAATTTCCGTAAATGTTTTAAAATAGAAATGACTGAACTCCTTCATAAGTAAAAAGACTAGGTTATATTTGTTGATTATAAGTTGAAATTATCAAAATTTTGCACCAATTTTTAAGCTACCCAAATTTGACGAGTTATCGATCGGAAAACCACTGGAGCCTTTGCTCGTCACTTCATGTGTAATATTACACATTGGGTTACCATTTTTAAATAAATAAAATAATTAAATGCATGTCTATTGTCAAGGTTATATCTATAAATCACATGAGCGCTAATATTATCCATTAGTCTATTTTTGTATCTTGATTCTAGTATATTGAATACTTGTTTTCGAAATTTTATCCCATGTTGTGACGAGTAACTTGATAATTTTGCTTCAAAAATATTCAATTTTAAAATGTTCATTAAAAGTACTATAAGAGCCTTAGCTCTCGAAAAGAGCATGATTTACACATACTTCGTGTCATTGTCCAAAGTGTAATCCGGATATTTAGTTGATACTGCTGAACCCTTCAAATTTTATTCGGGTGTGCCTCAGGAAAAATGAATTTTGCTAGTCATTGTTTGAATAGAATGTTTATTCTAGATATTGTCTGGCTTTGCTTTCATTTTTTCGCCCTTATGTCAAACTTAATTTCAAGATCTGATTACTTGCACTCGTGCCTAACGGCTTCCAAAGAACTTGTTTGAGAATTAGTTTTGAGGAAAACTTTAATAATACCAGTATTTTCTAGTTAATTTTTTTCACTAATATTGTTGAAAATGTTGCAATATATTGTGCAACTCAATTTGAACATACAATTTAATTCGAAGTAGTTGCAAACCAGACAGTTGTGACACTTTGAAAAAAAATAGAAAACCTAATTAGCTATGATTCACAAATTGATGATTAATTTGTTCGCAAGTGTTTTCTGACTAGTTCACTAAGACTTGATCTGTTTGTCAAGTGTAGTAATTGGTGCAATACCTGAAGTTTATGAGCAAACTAGTAGCAAAGTTGACTAGGCAACTTGGACAGGTCTTATTTCGTTTAGATTGGGCATTTTGCAAAAAGTTTATTTCGTTTTCGACAAATAGAATAACACTAGTTTGGACTAATCTCCTTAATAACGAGACATTGTTGTTCATCGTTATTTTTATCCACTTTGTTCCATCCTATTGCACAACAATTTGAATAACCTTTTCTAGTTGGAGAATATTAAGACCTTTTCTAAAAGTACAGACTAAATATTAGAATAGATTTTTATTTAATGGATGTTTAAAGTCCATATAATAGTATTGGTTTTAGTCTTTTTTTCATCTGAATTAATTGGAGTTGAGGCTATAAATAGCATTAACCATACTGTTTCTTTCATTGACGTATGTAAGTAAAGATTAATGCAATCTTAAGCGGAAACAGTTTATCACTGTATTGTAAATTTAATACTAATAAGTTATATCACAATAAGCGTTGCTTATCAATAGTATTGTTTCTTTATGCTGTACAAATATTTTTCTATTTAATAAATCAATTTTGATATAATTTTCGAAAATTACTCTGAATTTAACTGATTCATGAATCTAGATTATGCATATTAAATGTTTGGTTTACATAACATATTTGAATTGCCACTACTTGTTAATGATTCTAGGTGTCATAAATCTATGCAATCAAAACTATCATAAACCTCATTTGTGTTTGAATGACATAATAAACAAACATTAAAAACTAATAAGTCTAGTATTTCAATCTAATATAATCGGAAGCACATCAAATTTATAAATGATAAAAATGACGAGTCAATTATTACCTAATTTAAATCTATTTGCATAATAACAGATTTATCGAAAGCTGAGTCTTAGCTCATCCTTAAGCTTTAGCTTGAGTTTTACTCGATGAATGAATCAAAAGTTATCTCAAATATTGTTTTATTAGATGAACCCTTAGAAGTACCTCTTATGGTCAGTAATATAACCTCATCTTTGGACAAAGTTTTGCTAACTGTGATAAGTGAGTCCGGAGAAAAAAGAGAGTCATTCATCAAACTATTGTCAAAGTCTGGCTATGCATTCATACAGACAGATAAACCTATATATACTCCACAAGAAGATGTGCGAATACGTATGGTTAGACTCGATGAACAACTAAAACCTCTCAGCGAAAAGATTAAGCTTAGAATAAGAGTAAGGTTTAAAGCGTTTTTCTCAGAAAACAATTTTAGTTTTTGTTTTTATTTATCCTTCAAAAAAGAATTCCCAAAAAATAATAGTCGAAGAAACAACTTTCACGCCAAGTGAGCCCAATTATTTTGTTGACTATAAGTTCGAGTTTCCTCCAGCGCCAAAGCTCGGCATATGGTTTGCAGAGCTATTATATGGAAGAAATGTACGTAAAACTTCACAATAGTTGCTATATATTCATGAGAAACAATAAAAATGAATTTTTCGCACATATAGTTCTCTTCCAACTATACGGTCTCTTTTGAGATCAGAGAATACGTTTTGCCAACTTTTTCAATAAAAATAAAATCCCGAAATTCATACTCCCGAGCACTCAAAGTATTTCTGGTTCAGTACAAGTGGATTATGTGTATGGAAAGCCAGTAAACGGTAGCGTTATATTTAGATTCGGTACTAGAGAGAAAAACGGGAAAGTTACGTATTTTGGTGCGACTGACCTCAAAACGTTGGTTAATGGGTCGGCCTCTTATTACTTCGAAACTAATCAGTTCCGTCAGTTGCCTTCAGCTTGGTTTCCGCTCGTTAATGGTTTTAGATTTGTTGTCGAAGTAACTGTTCACGAAAGAGTAACCGGAAAGAAAGATAAGGCTATTGACGACAGTGGATTGTTTGTTAAATCGCCGTACGTCATATCGTTCAAGAATGCGTTCTCCGATTTCAAGCCTAACGTTGAGACTTACGTTACTGTGAGTTAAACAAGTCTTATGTCAATTTTTATTTCTTCTAAATTAAACTTAATTGACTTCAGTCGAAATGCCCTTCTCCTGCATTTAAAGTCAAATGAATATACTTTTATCCTCCAATTGAATCTTTAGAGAAAGTTTTTTTTTCTTACGCACTGATCCGTAAAGTTTTTGAGCTCTATTGGCTTACAGACAACAATAAAGTTATTTAAATTAGTGTAATATAATTTATGTCTGACCCTGGGTTAGAAAAATATTTGGTTTTATCATATATTTTATGAGACGATTGCATATTATTTTCTGGATCAGAGCTTTCCATGAAGTTTGCTCATTATATCAGTATACTTTAATTTAATCATTTTCAATAGATTTTGCCAATGGTTAAGAAAACTTTCATCTCAAATATGTAAAAATTGATCACAACCAAATAATTATAGCCAGAATTAAAAAGCTGACAAAAACATTTTTGAACATGCTCTCGATCTCCTGGCTTAAGCTCTAACTGAAATAATCTATTTTTTTAAAGCTAATAAAACTTTATGATTGAAACGCACAAAATATGACTAAAAATACTTTTGACATTGGATCATAGGGCGAAGTCTTGAATGTGTTTGGAGAGCCCGTACCCGAAATGCCAGTGTCCCTGCACTTAATGGACGAGAGAGGAGTGCCAATAAAACCAAATGCTATCTCGTCAAATATAAGTTCTAGTCAACTATCAAGCGATCATTTGGGTAGAATCTCATTTCCAGTAAATCTGAAAAAAAGTGTCGAACAATTACACGTAACCCTAAGAACAGTAGACCCGAATTGCACGAGAGAAGAACAAGCAGAAGCAGCCCATATAATGTTTGCCTATCAATCAGAAAGTGGATTCATATCTATTGTGAAAAGAGACAAATATAAAACTTTATTACCAGTCGGCGAAACATATCGAAGTCCATTGATTGTTAGAGGCTCGATCATTCTGGATCAAATCTACTTGATTGTTGTAAATCGTGGTAATATTTTATACTCAGAAAAAGCTCACAATGATAGAGAAATCAAAGTTGCCATAACTCGTGAAATGATGCCTAGTATAAGAATTTTTGTTTTTGCCGTTTCGAGGAATGATGAGATAGTTTCAGATTCTATTAAAATAAACGTTCTCCAGGATAACTGTGGGTTTGATATGAAGGCACAAATTGATGGCATGCAAGTCTTACCCGGAAAAGCTATCAATTTGACGCTAAATGGATCGAAAGGAGACAGTGTTGCACTTCTTGGTGTTGATGAAGCAGTTTATGTATTGCGCAATGAGGATCGACTGACAAAGACTAAAGTAATGAAAGAGCTTTTCAAATCTGATCCAGGATGTGGTCCAGGCGGTGGTCGTAACGCGATAGATGTGGCCAATAATGTTGGGCTGAAACTTATAGCTTCTAGATCTGAATCAGATGATAGTGTGAACACATGTCGCAAAACAGTTCGCGTGAAGAGAGATGTTTCAAGTATTGCTAATATCTATCAGGGATTTATTAAGAAATGCTGTTTGTTAGGCATGTGGCCCAGCAATAAGCGCCGCAATTGTCAACATAAGGCTAATATTGTCAAGGCTCATATGCCTGATCATGAAGAATGCTATAGAGCATTTCTTAGTTGTTGTCGCGCTAGTTCACAGCCTACTGTTGCTGCTTCGGCTGCTTCGGTCCCCTGTAAGTTTACATTGCCTCAAACCACAAATAGATTTTGGTTTTAAAGATTTTTTCTCAAAAGTTCCTGAAGTTGAAATCGATAGGACTCGGATCGGTTCTGGATCTGAAGAATATGTTCACATCGCTTATGAACAAGAAATGGAAGACAAAGCTTTCATCAGAAGTGACTTCAGAGAGACGTGGCTTTTCGACGTTGTGTTTCTGGACCAAAGGTTTGACTCGAACAATATTAGAAGCTAACTGAATTTTGAGTTAATGTTATTATGATCAATAGTTCTGTCAATCATGAGGTAACTCTTCCTCATTCAATAACAACATGGTCTCTAATGGGAATGTCATTATCACCATCTAATGGCCTGTGCATAATGCCATCACCATATCGTATAAGAACATTTCAAGATGTATTCATCCAGATATCTCTTCCGTATTCAGTCGTACAAAACGAACAAATGGAAATGATAGCAACAGTTTTTAATTACGGCGATAAACGACTAGCAATACTTTTGTATTTTATTGGTGTCGAAGATATTTGCTCAGAAGCACAAGAAGCCGGAAAGAAAGCCAAAAAGAATTTTGTAGTAGACCCAAATTCTTTCCGAACTGTTGCCTTTCCAATGGTTCCCCTAAAGACGGGAATTTTCGACCTCAAAGTTGTGGCTTTATGGTCAACAGGCAGTGACGTTGTCATTAAGAAGTTGAATGTTGTGCCGCCAGGAGTTACTGTTGAAGAGGACTTCACTTTTCAATTGGATCCAATCAATAGGCAAAAAAGAAGTAAGAGATCTATCAAAACTTCAAGAATTGTTGATGAAATAGAGCCCGAAAAGGCGATTCAAAGCACTTCTATCAATCTGAATCCAACGGAAGTAAATGGATTTCATTCGAAAGGGTTCATTGTTCCGAATACAAAAGAGTGCATCGTTGCAGGAATTGGTGACCAATACGGGGCTACAGCTTATACTACTTTGAGTGATATCGATAAATTGATAAGACAACCGAAAGGTTGTGGCGAACAGACAATGCTTTTCATGGCGCCTACTCTTTATACACTTAAATATTTACAATCAGTCGAGAAATTGAACGGAGATTCGAAATTTCGAGGAGTTAAATATCTGAGAGAAGGCTATAAAAGAGAGTTATCTTTCCGTAAAGATGACGGATCTTTCAGTGCATTCCCAACAAGGCCTTCATCCGTTTGGTTGACGGCTTTTGTGATGAAAGTGTTCTGTCAGGCGACTCCCTACTTAGATGGAGATAAGTTTGATCCCAGAGTTATCGAAGAAGCTCTGAAATGGTTGAAATCTAAGCGAAACAGTGATGGCTCGTGGTCCGAAACTAATCCTGTGATTCATGAAAGCGCTTTGGGAGGAGTTAATGGTAAAATTGCGATGACTGCATATGTGGTGATTGCTTTTCATGAATGCAAAAAGATTCATTCAATCGATATCAAAGACTCAGAAGATTTCTTAATCAAAAATCAAGATTCGATAATTAAGAAGAAAGATGTTTATTCTATGGCTTTAGTGGCTTACAGTTTGACGTTTACTGATGAGAAAAAATCGCATAAATTGATGGAAAAACTTCATAATTATTCAAACGTGGATAACTCTAAAAATTATAAATTCTGGCGCCATCAATATGAAGTTGAAGCCACTTCTTATGCCTTAATGGCAATTTTGAAGTCAGGTTTTAGGAATTCTATCGACCCTCTATCGATCGCCAATTGGCTCAACTCTAAGCGATCTTTTTCGGGATCATTCGATACAACTCAAGACACAATTGTAGCCCTCGAAGCATTGTCTGAATATACGAACATTCAAAGAGCTATTGATAAGGATTATGAAGTATCAACAACAATAATTTGTAATGTAACTGCGAAAAGTAAATTCAGGAGATCTCTGACCTTCACTAAAGAGAATGCACTCGTTTTGCAACAATTCAAAGTGGATGCCGATACTGATGTATTGGAATTCAAAACAACTGGTAATGGAATGGGACACATGTTGGTTAAGTTGAGGTACAATGTTTTGGAACCACCAGAAGTCATCTGCAAGTTTGATATGGATGTTAAAGTTAGCGAATGGAAGGAACCACCTGAAGGTCGCGATAATCCCGATCAGCCTCAAGATATCGGCGATGAATTTTTCGAAGAATTCGATTCTGACCTTTTGAATACACTTGATCTTAAAAATGGTAGAAATAGTAGACAAAAGCGATCGTTCCGAAGCAGTATTAGAAGAGCTTACAATCGGATTAGAACTGGAACACCTGAGCCTCCCCTAGCGGTTAACAGTAGGGACAGAAGCGCTTCTCTATCTGAAAGTAAAAGTGATTTCAATATTAATTTAAATATAAGCGATGGTCATAATTTCGAGAAGAATAATTTAAGCAGTAATTCGATCAGCAGCAACGGCAAAAGTAAATTGGTTCTAGTCTTAGAGATTTGTGTCCGACATATACCACGATATTTCTCTGAAATGAGTATTATTGAGATCGGAATGCTTAGCGGCTATAAACCACATAAAGACGATTTGGAAGAAATTATTAATATGAAAGATTCGTTGGTGTCTAAGTTTGAGATATCAGAGCGAAACCTTGTTTTCTACTTCGATAAAGTGCCATTTGGTAAACCTTATTGTTTACAATTTAGGAAAATACAAGAACACAGTGTGTCCAACACTCAGGCGGCTATCATCAAAGTTTATGACTACTATCAGAAAGGTTGTCAACTATTATTTATTGAAAGCTCGTGCTTTTGCTTATCTTTGCGTGATTTATGTTTCAGATCATAGCTGTTCACAACTCTATACACCGACCCGCATTAGTGATTACATCGAAACGGAGTGCAATTCAGATGTGTGTCAATGTGCCAAACGGGAAACCTGTCCGACTGCTAAGTCATTGATCGAAATCGGGACCATTGCCCAAGTTAAGATGGTCAGAGCTCGAGAACTGTTCGAACAACTCATTTGTTCGCCTAAATATGACTATGTTTTTAGTGGTAGTTTTGTTCGACAAAATAGTACTAAACATGGCTTTAAATTGCTTCGATTTAAGGTTAACATTGCCTTCAAAGGAAGTGAGTTTTTATTTAGAAAAGCATTTCATTCAACTGTTGTTTCTATTAATTGTTGTTGATTTTTCAGATGTTGCGAAGGGTGACGGCTTTTGGCTGAGTCTTAATAAAGAATGCAATGACTTATCGACAAATGTAGGCAGAGATGCCTTAATATTCGGTCAGTTCAGCGAAAATACTCGACACCTAAACGGTTCTTCCATTGTCTACGATATCACGAGTGAATTCAAATCGGATGAAACCAGAAATAACATTCTTGCGTTGATCTCATGGTTTGACAATAGGATCAAAAGAGAGAATTGGAGGTGCGCACAAGCATAACTATCATCTATTATACCAAACTTTTTCTGTTGTTTTTTGTTTAGCGCTTAAATTATACTTATCTAATAATACAGGTATTGATGAAAGATTTACTAAATATTTCAAATATTTAATTATTCAATATTTGTTACTTAAGATAATATGTTTATTTGTCAATCAATTATTTGATAGCTTTGTATAATTTCATATAATTTACTTATTATTTCAGTAATTTTGTTTGACATGTATATAAGAATTTTCAATTAAAACATTAAAGTTCTATAATACTGATCAAACTTCAAATATTTTGATTAGTGGAGTGAAAGTTTGCCCAAGTCAACAATACTTTTAAGAGATTTTATGATTCTGGCCTAACAACACTTTATTTATCTTGCTAGTTGTCGATTCAAATCTATTAATAATTTCCTATATTTTGCGGTTCCATAATTTAAATCAAATATGCTTCAAATGTAATTAATGCGAGCATTAGAAACAATAAATTCAATGTATTTGGAGTAATCCTTGGCTTTTATTGAAACAACGCTAGTTTTTTGTGACTCGTTCTATAGAGAGTGCAATGCTTTTGAGAACTATCACCAGCGGTGTCAAGGATCGGTTAATCACTTAACTAATGCAATGGACAAAAAGAATGGATATTCGCGACAAATAGAACTGCGACAATCTGAGAGACAGAAAGCAGATTCACATTAACCGAAATAGAGATAACTGCTGAAGTGATCATCAATTACAATAAACAAATTGCTAATACTGGTTATAGTTGTAGTTTTGCTATTACGGTACTAGAAGTACGAAATGTTTTCATGCCCACATAATCGTAGTCAACTAGGGAATACAACAAGAGCACGACAATAAATGCAATCATTAATTAAACCATTATCGATACGAGCTGTGGTTTTTGTCATCAAATTACTTTAACAATAACCAATTATTTGGTTTCAGTTATGATCAATACAAAAGTATTAGTTGTGGCAATAGTAAAAACCAGTTCATACGAATCAAAATTTGTGGTTTTAATTGCGAGAAAGTGGTCTCTATTTTGGCGGGGTATTACCTACATTTATGTTAAAAGGAAAGTCATCATGTCATTAGTTGGGGCTGTAATCGAGTCAAACATACTAGGAATCAGGAATAAAAGAAAAGTGCCAAAGAGAACCAATTTAAGTAATTTGATCAGTTTTAGGTCCTTTAAACAATGATAGTTATTGAATTACTTAAGAAACGCACGCGCGCACCGTCAATTTAGAGTTCCTATTAATCTGATATGAATTTTAAAAGTTTGTATGGTTCCACATGGAAAGTGCCTACCCCAGTTGGTTAAAACACGCGCAAACTGGCAAGAAAGTTAGCATTGCGTCACAATGGATAACTAAATACTAAATGATTAATTTAATTATGATGATAGTATTATTCCTACAATTGAACGTATTTGTGCAAGTGCATTGGAAATGTAACCGTATATTTGTGTCAGAATAAATTACTCCAGTCAATTACTGATAGACGGTTAAAAATCCTTATTTCATTAAAAACACTGAATACGTCATATCAGAGAAATATCAATTTTTTAAAAGTTCAATCAAAGCCAAAACACTACAAATTTGAATGAAAATAAATCTATTATGACTAATATGTACAGTCAGTCGAAAAGAGTTATGCATAGAACCCGGATTAATCTCTGATGCGTTTGGATAAGATAAGAGGGACGAGACAGAAATTGAAACTATAAGTTTATAGCGTCAAATTATAGCATTACCCAGCAATTAAAAAACATAATATGAGTAATGTTATTCATAGCTGAAGTCAGTTTATTTGATATTCATAAGTAACTGATAAGATATATCAAACTATTTCAATTAGAATAGTTCAACAGTCAACTGTGATTCAATTTAAATAATTTTAATGAGTCGGACCGCTCTCTCGAGCTATCGCTTCTTGTAACAGATATGGCATTGACTCAACTACAAAGATGAGTCAAAGTCTATTTTATCAGAGTTCCAAACTAATTTTTTAAGTATTCATTTATTGATTAATATCACTAAACGTAATGCAGATATGAATGAGTTGTTGAGCCCTTAGGTTTATGAACTCGTCTGCAATTTTTTAGTGATGACAAATGCATAACTTTAATCTGTCGACGGTACAAAATGACTAACAAAAGAAGCATTTAATCACTTCACAATCAGCGATTTGTAACCATCTTTTGTAATCAATAGACGTTAATCATTGATAGGGGAGAAGTTTTATTTGGCTCAAGTTAATTCACTTAACTTTCTTTCTTTCTTAAATTTATTAAGTTGAAATTTAATTCCTAAAATGTTAACTTTTTTCACTGGAAGAATTTATTCTGACATAACTATACATTTATTTGACTGTATTATTAATAGAGTGAAGTACATCTGCTTTTATGTATCTACACTGACGCGTGAACAGCCAATTATGGAGGATTTGTTCACTCATTAGTTACCTATAAAAACATATTAACTTAAAACATCAATCATCATATTTGAACGTAATAAACGTGCAGTTAATCATTCAGAATCAATGATCTAATACACTTGTTAGTTTAAAGTTAATTGAAAGACCTTTTGCAAACAAACCTACAAATAAATGCTATTCTTATTAAATGTTGATTCTATGTTCCCAATTAGTGATCTGCGCGTATCTCAGATTTAGACACACGCACTTATGTACAATAATTATTATGAAGTATTAAAAGTCGCACGTTTCCACTGAGTGTTAGTCTCTATACTACCATCATGCAGTAAACACTGACTGACAAAAATTAGAGTTATAAAAGTTTTATAAGAGAAATAATGTGTTTTAACTTGAAGAGAACTCAATAATGACTAATATTTAAGATAAAATGTTGCGTTTAGCTTAGCTTTTTTAACTGTTCTGTACTGGAATTAAAACCCTAAAATGCACTCTTTTTTTCTAGTGAAACTTTATTATCTCATGATTGTACTCATGAAACAGCTATCTGAACAAAATAAAGTATAATATACTTTATTTTGTTCAGATAGCTGTTCATGAGTACAATCATGAGATAATAATCTGGTATATTATACCAGATAACATCGAACAAATATACGTCTTTAAAGTGTTGACTCGCAATGATTAATACTTTGACTGTTAACCTTAAAGTGAACCATCAATTTGTATTCTATTAAAACTTATCTATTTGTTGAACTGATTGGCAGTCAAGGTTTAGAAGATTAATCTATTTTGAATGAGCCAATACAATAGAAATGCTACAATATAGACAATCACTTAATATGAATGCTTAAGTAAGTATATAAAGAGTGATTTTTATTGTTTGGGCCACTAGCACTGGGTGGCAATAAATAAATATGATTAAGGAACCACGCAAAACTATAGTGCGTCCAGTTACCACCCAGTGCTAGTGGCCCAAACAATAAAAATCACTATCAATTAACTTTGTTCAGGCAACTGCTTCATAAATAATATGCTAACTCTATTCAATTTAAATTGATCTGTAAGTAAATTCATATTAGATCTTTAGTTACATAATTGAAATGAGCTAAAACTTTAAAATGTTTAAAATGAATGTAAGTATTAATAAGATTAACAAAGACGCGTTAAATGAAGTCAAGTCTAATGTTCGTTGGCGTTCAAAAAGTGCGCCCTAAGTACAGGTTTTTAATACGTAATTGAAACATTGCATAAATTTTACGTAACATTTTGATCATGTAATAATCTATTTACTAATCAAAACGATTTGAGGTTTCAATTGACTCCCTACTCCAAACATAGTCATAACTATTCAAATCAATTAATTTTATCAAATTAATGGCAGCTCAAAAGTTAATAAAAGTTCAAATGAAGTGAAAAATATATTTTTGGTGATAAATTATTTTAATTAAGTTTTACTGAATTCGATAAAAAAGTAGTGATAACTGCGTTAACATTTAATGTAGAAATGGTTATGAAATAATATTAATTAGTGATTAATAAGCTCGTAAACCAATGTTTAAGCCAAACAAAATTGTTCATTACTAAGTTACTAAATATTTATGATCAGTAGTTAAGCAAATAATAATTTTCGTAACAAACCAATCATTATTTTTATATTATTTGATTACCAAATATTTAACTAATTTTGTTATCAACTAAAGTAAATATCAATCAATTTTGTAATACTTTCTGTTATAAAGTAAGTGATTATAAAATTTTCTCATAATCTATTTATGTTTTTGATTAGAACAGTTTGAATGTGTTTTAGATATCGTTGTAATCAATGGCGGACTCAGTTGCGAAAGAAAGTGAAGTAATTATTGATAAGTGGAAGAGAGAGCAGATATTAGGTTCGGGTGGCTTTGGAGTTGTCTCTCTTTGGGTCAATTTGGAAACCAATCAAAGAATAGCTTTAAAACAGTGTCGTTGGGGTAATGATAGCGGAATGACTCAGAAGCATAAGTTAGTTGACTGTCAATCAATTTTCAAACATTGATTAATACTGTAGAAGATTAATAATAGCACCAAATCTCTGTAATGTCGTTCAAAATGTTAACCACAATACAAACTATCTGTTATTTATAGCAATGATTAATCGCTATATGAGGCTTGAAATTAGTATTTCACAAATTGATAGTTTATTTCTAAATGCCTTAAGATTTAAATTTAATCAAACTTAACACAATTTAATAGTAAGTTTTTGACTAATTCTGAAGAACTCATTTGGTTTTTAATGAGAGCGTCAACTCTTATATCGTTAGGTTTAGAAAATGGGATTTGTGCTAAAGTGTACAATTATATAATTGCGTTAATTGATTGTAATATCGTTTGACTTGAAATAGAGAACGTTGGAGACAAGAAGTAGATATAATGCGACGACTCGAATGTCCAAATGTGGTCAAAGCTATAGATGTACCCGAAGTGCTCGACTCGCCCAAAAGTGATTTACCTATTCTTGCTATGGAATTCTGTAGTGGAGGAGACCTGAGAACAGTTCTGAATAAACCTGAAAACTGTTGTGGTTTACCAGAACTGCAAGTCAGACAAATCTTAAGACAAGTGGCGTCTGCTGTTGAGTATCTTCACTCAAACAGAATCATTCACAGAGACCTAAAGCCTGAGAATGTTGTGCTACAGCCGCAAAGCGACGGTTCAATTCTGTACAAATTGATTGATTTAGGATATGCTAAGGAATTGGATCAGTCTAGTCTGTGTTCTTCGTTTGTCGGAACACTTCAATACTTGGCTCCAGAATTGTTTTTAGATAAGCAATATTCCAGTTCTGTTGACAATTGGAGTTTTGGTCTATTGATTCATGAGATTATTGTCGGTCGAAGACCTTTTCTGCCTAATTATTCTCCTGCCCAATGGATACCGATTATTTCGCGAAAGTCTTCGTCAGATATTTGTGCACATGTTAATAGTGAAGGGAAGGTCTCGTTCTCCAGACAGATATCACAGTTTAATCAGATTTGTGGCGCTCTTAAATTTAATTTAGAGAATTATCTGCGAGTAAGTTTTGCAGCGGAAATGTAAATCAATTTGAAATTTGTTCGCGATCTAAACTGGTTTGTCATTTGATTTTCAGATGGTTTTGGAGTGGGATCCAAAGAAAAGGGGCGGAAAAGTTGCGTTTCAAATGTTGCGCGATATTCTGGACAAACGTATTGTTGAGGTATTTGTTATCAATTCTCTGGAAAGCTATTCATATGAAATAACAGAAGACACAAAACTACTTGACCTGCAATTACTTATCGATTCAAATACAGGAATCAACAGCAATAACCAATACTTAATATTACCAAAAGGTGTTATACCGGTTGAAAATATAGGCCAACAAATAATGAAAAATTGGTATAAAAATGATCAAAACAGAGATATGTACCCAATCTGTATAATGATGTTCGACAAGTCAAAGATACCTGGCTATAACGCATATTCCGCGTGTATTATTCCGCCATCGGTCGAACAAATAATGTTAAATCCAACCGAATTAATGGGCTTTGAAGAACAGAAGAGTGCCTGGAGAAACAGCGTTTGGGTCGCACATCAGGCCATCAAAAAGTATCGATATTTACACGAAGGCTCCAAAAGTTTTCTAATGAATTGTTTAGGTTTGCAAAGTCTTATGCAGAAAATGACGACTAAAGTGAATGTTGAATTTAGTAAACTATACGCAGTCGCCCAGTTTTTCAAAAGCTCGATTAAATTAAATCTTGAAAATTGTCAGAAGTGTAAAGTTTCGGCGTCTCTGTTGAGATCATCAAAAGAGGCATTGATGGAGTTGAGAGAAGTTTATGGAATGCAACAGACCATTACTGAGCTCTTGACTAAATCACACACTATTGTCACCAAAGTTATTGACGCTCAGAGGAATTCACAGTTTAATAGTTTTTTGAAGTCGAAACCTATCGACGAATCGCTTTCTAATATCTATAACGATATTCTTTCAGCTTATGATCAGTTAAGGAAAAGACCTAAAGAAGAGAGAAATCGCAAATCTAATAATACACTTATGGTTAAGCTTTTATGCGATTGTTTTCAATTAGAAGAGAAGTTAATGACAGAAATTTATTGTTATCTAAGAAAACTTATTGAGATTGTACTACAGATTGAATCACATCAGAAGGATTTAGAGCTTATTTTAAAGACTGTGAATGATTCGCAACACAAGTTGAATGTTTTGCAGACTAAACTTCACAACGATTTGTGGACTTGTCTTCAATTTAAAGAGAAAGATAATGACAGTAATTATAATTCTAGGACCTCATTAGGAAGTAGTTTAACGAGCGATCAACTCGTCAATGAAAACGAGTCCCTTATGAAAAGTATTGACTCTATTATATCAACGATTCAATCAATCAACACTAACAATATGTCGAATGACTATTCCTTTTTGAACGCATACATTTAAACATTGAAAAAAAAACAAATTCATACATTTATTTACTTTTTATATTTATTTTAAAATTTTTAAAATAATTTTAAACTAATTTTTAAAATTTGTTTGACATAAGGTTCAAATAACACACAATTGGTTGAAAGCATATGTAAAGTTTGGTTATATTTAGTACAATATTTATTATTATCAACAAATTAACAAACTTTGGTTTAACTAAAATTTGAAGAATTGCTGAACAGTTTTTCGTTGTTTCATATTGAATGACACTAAAGTGTCGATTAGACCAATTCTTCAGGGCTTTAAAATGAATTTTATAACTTAACTTCTTAGGGGTTCATTGTTAGTAAATCCAATCAAAAATTGTAATGATTTTCATATAAAACTGACTTTACAAAATTTCTGGTCATTTTTAATAAGAGCTCAAACACTTATCATAGCAAATGTATTTAACGGATTAGATTTAAATTGACTCGCAATCAATCATTTCATAAGCTATTTGATTGAAGTTCACTAAGTTTTTAATAATTCCATTCATTTGAATAGAAATTAGCTTTAAGTAAATAAGTGAAAACTTGAATTTGAAAACAATTTGTGAGCTGTGAAGAACACAACTTTTGAACCAGCTTTGGAAAGCTAGTCAGTTTGCTCAATAGTTTTTCCAGATCATAACATTGGTATTAGTATGATATGTCGACACCTGAGTCGACGCCAGAGTCGACACTTGGGTCTCAACATAAATGACGTCGACTTTAACTGCAAGATTTTTACTATACCTTCATTTAATGCAGAGTTGAGTAATTTATTTTACAAGTTATTAGAATAATAAAAATAATGAACAAAGTGGTAATAAATAAATAAATAAATAAATAAATAATAAATTTAACGTAATGGAAATTGGCCTCTTATCTCAGCAATAATGTGTTAAAATGGCGTGTTTTCATGAAGTTTTTTCCACCAAATTTCTGCAAGATGACTAGGAAGAAAATTTTCTTTAGTTCCTCTCATAACACGTACGATTTTAGTCCTAACCCATCCCCAATTAGCTTCAATTCTTTGAGTGTTTACGCCTGTTATGGGGTTAACAAAGTTTTGTGAATGATTTACAGTCCGATGAATGTATCTTAATTGTCCTGGATGATGCCATCTTGGAATATTAACATAGGCTACCCATTCATCTGACCAAATTTCACTCCCAGGAGCGATATGTCGCTGAACGATTGGCTTCAAAGTACTTTCATTTCAGCGTAACACGTTAAACATTCTGAGTTCTTGCTTTTCATCTGGTCTACGATAAGCCATACCCAAGGGCCAACTATAGTTCTTCCATAGTTTTGACTCGCTGGTGGGAATCTGTTACCATCTGAAAAATGAAAAGATTACATAAAAGACGGTGTTTTGAGCGTGGTATCGACTTAACTTACCGAGAATACGTCCTACATTATTTTTGCGACGTCCTCTCATTAAACTTTCATCAATTTGAACTGTTGTATCAGGACCTCCAATTGGTTCAGCATCTTCAAGAGCTCTTAAGCAAACTTGGCGGATATAATTTCGCCAATCGACTCAAACTTCATTGTAGTTACCAACTAAATTACCAAGAAGCTTCTTTGTTTGCTTAAGGGACATACCTTTAGACCAGCACTAAATAATTAATAATATGATCCTAACTTTAAGCTTTGTTCGAGATTGACCATTTTTGTCAGGCTGACTAAAGAACGATTTCAATACATCTTGTTGACTACTGAGAACTCCATTTTCTTGAACCGCATTTTTTATTGTTCTTTTGCGTTTACACTTATTGCATTTGACCACTTGATATGAATTCTCTCGTCTAGCTTCAAAGCAAGAAGTTACGGTTGCATTTTCAGTACAACATTCTTTACCTAATTGGCACTTCACTAGTCTCATAGGAGGTGTCATATAGATATGGTTAGTTTAGTTTAGGATAGTTTAAGATAGTTTTGTATAAGGTCAGCGAAATAAAGGAGGATGTCCGTTTTCTATGGGCCAGTGGAGGTAATTGCAACATCACAAAACCTATACCAAAATACTCGCAAGGTCAGGTACTACAACTTTTTTACTGACCGCACCGTTGTAAATCGCCGGGTTTAGCCGCTAGAGGGCTCCAAATATAAGGCGAAAAGCTCACAGAAAACAGACATATGAGGAGTCTATTTCCACTAATTCGACCATGCTGAATCGTATGGTGATGACATCATTCTGGTAGAACATGAGGTTGCGACGGGGGCCACCTCTTCGTGGTGACGGCGACAAATAGCATTGGGTTCCTACCAACTGAAACAGGCTCGCTCGTACTATGCCGAGCATAAGAGCCCCCATGGGAGGTTTGAGATCAAGTGTGCCGGCACATTGGACCTCTTCCACTTTCCTCCCATGGCATTTCAGTTGTTGACCCAATGCTATTACGTATAAGAATACAGTCTCGACACCAGAATAGCACAAAGTACTTTGTCTACGTTTTAGTAGATAAAGAAAAATCTGGTGTTGGGACTGTGGCAGAGTACTGTTGTCAGTGCAAAAATGGCCTCAGAACTGTTGGATGTTGTGCCCATACCATGACAGTTCTGTGATATCTTGGGTATGGCCGGCACCTTCCAGAGATTCCAGAATCTGCTGCCTCATTGAATAAGGTTTGTTTGGTTCTGGAAAGCACTGACACAGGCTCTGACACAGGCTCTGACTAGTTGTGGCTAGTGAGTACTGGAAGAGCCTAATAGCCTAGGCCGCACCAATCGCAACATGTATTCGCGAATAAATGCTTTATTATCCATTTTAAGAAAACTTCCATTTTCTATGTTTTATTGAAAAATTAACATCGTCATTCGGTTCAGCATGTTTGGATTAATAGGATTCGACGCCTCGTATTCGCGTTTTCCTCAATTTTTGATTACAACTTTAGAGCCATCTAGCGGGTGAACCCCGCCCTCAACAACTATACTCCCATAAGCAAAGTTATAGTACTTGACCTGGCAAGTATTTTGGTATAAGTTTTGCGATGTTGCAATTACCTCCAAAAATGGACTTCCTCTAACAACTGACGATTTTCTTGAATAACTTTTTAATTATAAACTTTAGGACATTGAAATTTACAACAGTTATATATTTTAATAATAGTAAAAATATTATGAAGAAAAAAATATTTTTCATTGCATCTTTCCCTAGAAAAATTTTAAAAACCAATTTTTAAGTGCGAAATGAATATAAAAACTTTTCGAAAAACTGAACAATTGCACCGATTAATAGCCTATAAATTTACCGTATTTTCAAAACTGAATCGGGAATTAAATTTCAAGGCCTGAGGATTTCGGCACGAAGTTCGGCCACCGTTTCAAACTGGCGGCCGTTGGCATATACCAGCCGAACCAATTGACCCCATAAATTTTCAATAGGGCTCAAGCCTGGGCTCTTCGATGGCCAAACCAAAACTTCAACATCGTTGGCCAGAAACCATTCCCGAGTGGCTGCCGAAGTGTGGATCGCGGCATTATCTTGCTGAAAAATCCAATTTCGGCCAGCAATCAACTTTCCATAAGGTAGCAAATGGTCATTTAGAACACAGATATAATCTTGAGAGTTTGCCCGACCATTTAGGAAAACTATTTGAGTTTTACCACCGAAACCAAAGCCAGCCCAGACGATCAAAGAACCACCGCCTAAAGGTCTTTTGGAAAAGTATTGAGGTTCTTTCCTCAAGTCATGCCAGTAAAACTGGTTACCATCAGGTCTATCTAAATTAAATTTTTTTTCATCGCTAAGGATGACCTCGCGCAATTTTCGGTCCTAAATGACCCTTTCGGTAGCCCATTGAAGCCGAGTTGTTATATGCTCCTTTTTGAGCTTCAGCCATGACTTTCTCTTCTCATATTTAAGATGAGGTAATGAACTTAAGATTCGTTGGACTCTTCTGGTGGACAGAGCGATATTTTGGCTGACTCTGATTTGATTGGCAGTTTAATTTTCCTTCATTCAGGCTGAAATCAAGCGTCTTTCGGCTCGGGCAGACAGAGTTCGAGACCTACCGGATCGCTTACGGCGGCCATATTCTTCCGGATTGGCCAGAAATAAACTTATGACTGACTTATCGAGACCAACCTTCCTCGCGATATTGATCGGTCGGACATTTATGTCCCGATAGGCCGAAATCTGCCACGCTCTAAATCAATAAGTTGATGGCGTTTCGTCATCTAAATCGGTTTTTTAAAAGTTGGCTTTTGTTAATTAGCAATTAAACACGAAAAACTTACCTTAAAATGTGTTTAATTGTATTCAAATTTTGTAAAATTTATAAAGGAGAATTCGGTGGCCCCATAGAAAATTCCCCTGAGACACCGATTTTTTTGAAATTTTTTATTCAAAAAGAACACTAAAAAAGAATATATGTTCGTGCTTATCACTTTGAGTTTGGACGCGCCTGAGCGCTGCAAAAAATTCCAGAAGATTGAAATTTAAAATTTTTATTGTAGGAAAACCGTTAGAGATATTTTGAAAATTTGTTCACTAAAACTTAAAGTTTGAATACAAGTTTATGAGGGAAAAAATCATCATAAAATTTTCATTATTAAGAAAGTTATAAAGATAATAAAATTTCAAAATTTTATTTATACATATTACCCCGAAAGGGCTAGCTTGGGGATTTTTCCTAAGAAACAACTTTATCTAAAGAAACTTTGGTTAAAAGGAAAAGCTAGCTCTTATGGGGTAACATGTTAAAAAAATACAAAAACAAAAATTCAATTTTAATTCATTTTCAAATTATTTTGAATACTGATGAGCGAGTCTGGATTTCAAGACGGTTAAAGACCTGGGACCTGAGGTCCTAAAGTCCTAAAGTCCGGGTCCGAGTCGTTATATTTAGCAGAAGTCCAGGTCCGGGTCCTGATCTAGAGGTCCGAGTCCGAGTCCGGGTCTTTGATAAAGACTTCAGGTCCTGGACTCGGACTCCCTTTAAAAAAATTAACAATAGACAAAATATTATCATTCAAAAATTTTAATTTTTATTAAATCATTGATAGTAAAATCAACAAATATTAATATAATATAAATCATTTATTTTAAAATTGCAAAATAAGTGATTCATGAAACGAGATACACGCAATGTCTAACAGAATTAATGCTCAATTGACTTCTCTTCTTGCTGATCAAATCTCCAGATTTGGAAATACATGTTTTGAAGAAACACTATGCTGGAGTGATAAGTATTTCAAATGCAAAATGTAAAAGATAAGGAAATCCTAAACAATTGTTCCCACGAAAACAAAGGCTCAGTTTTCCAATCAGCGATGAGCAAACGCAGTTTTCAATTTCATCGTATGTTTCAACTCTTGTCTTTACAAATTTAGAGACAAAAGAAACATTTGAAATTTCAATTTGAAATTGAATAATCTGATGATAATTTTTCTTGAAGAAATCAACAAATACTTGTTTTACAGTTTGATCATTCTCAGAAAAATCGAGTTTCAAGCGAGGTAAAGTATAACAGTAAATTTTGTGATATCAATTTCAAGTAAATCTTTATACTTATCAAACTTCAAAAGCATATTTCAGCATAAAGTTTAATCAAACTGTTACTTGAATTATTGTGATCATTTAATTGTTAATAAAAAGTTTGAGAACTAGCAAAATTAAGCATATGCTTACATATTTAGGTCGTGTTATAAGTTTGTCCCCTTTGAATGATTTCATAAGTCACTCAATTCCTCACATAAAAGGCAATCATTATCAAATATTTCACTTACAGAATTGTTTTGTATCAGAGTCAGGGACTTGAGGCCCGAGTCTTAAAGATTTGAAGAACCAAGGTCCCGAGTCCGGGTCCCGAGTCCGAGTCCAGATCTTCAATTTTCCAAGAGGTCCGAGTCCGGGTCCTGGGTTAGAGGTCCAGGTCCCAGGTCCGAGTCTTTCAAAAAGACCTGAAGACTCGGACCTGCTCATCAGTAATTTTGAATATGTTTAAAATAATTAATGTTAAAAAAATTTAAACCTCATCATTTTATAATAATTACAGAATTTTTATTAAGTTTTGAAATAATATTTATTACATACTGCTTGAATAAACTTTAGTCAGATTCTCAAATAAAACGTATTAAAGGAGGAGTAGGAATAAGCGTTCTAATGGACAGATTTTGATCAAACTCATTATACTTATACTGATATGTATATAATTATATTTATATGTATACAATTGCGAATACATTACACTGGTTAGTTTTTTGTCAATATTATTTTTGCCCATAGAGTCCCCAAAAGTTTTTTTGTTGTTTTATGTAGGGGAGATGTTACTCTATAATTACATAGAAAAAAACCTTTGGGGACTCTATGGGCAAAGATAGTGGAAGATTTCAAAATTTTCACTTTTTCATGAAATATTGTAAAGTCTGGATCTTTGATAGGAGCGTGTACGAAATCAAATTTAAAATATAAGCACTTTATTTAACATAACCACAATAAAAAAATTACATAAGATTTCACAGGATTTTAACACTGGAAGAAAGAGCGAAAAATTTAAGAAAAACACGACATTTTATAGGAAAAATAGGCGGGTTAAATTAGAAAATGTTTTACAATGATAGGCTAAACCTTTTAAGGTCAATAGCACATTTAACTAGGATTGGGAGATTGTTTAACTAGGACATACTTAGGTAGGTTTTAAGAGTTGAAATATGCTTACTCTCAACTGTCTTTATAACTTGTACAGTTGAGACAAGTATGTGAAGATTTCTTTTGTACAAACAAAAAGTAATCTTTAGATCGGTAATAAATGTTGACATATACGGTGAGTTATGAAAATTAATTTAGCAATATAGGTTATTACAAAAGTATTTTGGTATAGGTCTAATTAAGAAACTTAGACGTTATTACAATATATTTGTACGTATAGTGCTAGTTTTGAAATGTTCACATATTGTTTAGAATCAATTTTCACTCATATTTGCGTTGGTTTGGTGTTTCTATCTTGTCCCGTTTCGCTGAAATAAAGTTTTCCGCATTTTAGATTATAACACTTTAAATCTCGCGCGAGGTGCGGAATCGGGTCAAACCTTTGGTCAAACTTAATAGTTGGACATGGACTATAACTATATTGAATTTGATCAAAATCACTCGATCGGCAAGTTTTCAGTGCTTATTCCTACCCCTCCTTTATCTAAGGTTCATCAGTCAAGAGTGTCAACTTTGCAATGAAATATGCTGAGTTTGAAACTTCCTTACATAAATATTTTTTCAAGCTTCCTTATTAATCTTTTCATTAGTTAAAATTATTTCATTTGCAAAAAATCATATTTTTTTTCATTTTTATTCATCTAAAATTCGATTTTTCTAATCTTTTTTTGTTAATGTTTCTAAAAAATAGCACCAAAACAACAACAAATGCGATAAAACTCAATTTTTTTCATTATAAATGAGTTCAATTGGCATTTTCCCCATGTTTTAAAATTATTTTATCCATTTTTGAGGGGAAGGGCCAATGTTATAATGGAATCCTCCTTTATTAATGTTTATACTCTAAAGTTAAAAGTTGTTATCAATATTTCGCACCTGAAAGAAAGTTATTTGCGTTTTTGTACGTGTTTATTGAACTTTGAACCTGAGATTTTTTCAACCCATGCCTTTGAGTGCCATTAAGCTATGGTCAAAATTTCATTAAGATTGCTAAATCCTTTTCCGAGTAATTCAATTTCACAATCAGTTGTTAAAATTGTTTTGCGGATCTTAGATTAGGTTAGGTTAATATAGATTAAGATAGTTTAGGATAAAATTAGGATAGTTTAGAATAGTTTAGGGTAGTTTAAGTTAGATTAAGGTAGTTTAGGATAGATTAGGGTAGTTGAAGTAGAAGTTGAGTTACGAAAAAAAACTTGCACGATGGCCCTTGTAGAATTACATTGTGGTAGTCGATGTGCTTCATTTAATGTCAAATTATTCATCAATAATCCATGATCTTGCACAAATTTTGTTGCTGATTCTTCTGTTTTGCAAATTTCGTTAATCTGAAGAATATTATAATCTTCGGCCGCCATTTTTTGTAATGAAATTAATACACAAATAAATATCACAATTAAATCAACAATTTAATATAACAATTATATATCACTATTTAATAATAAAATGAACACGATTTAATTAAAAGTAACACCAAATGTATTATCTGCTATAATACCTAAAATGGTTTTTATGGATATTTATTAGACGTAATTTATGTTGAGACCCAGGTTTCGACATATCCTACCAATCGCATTTGCAAAATTTGAATATTAAATTTTGGGTCATTGGGGGATTAAGGAAATGGGCGTTTTTCTTAGACACATTAAGGACCACGCCTATCATACTATATATATAGTGTTTACTAATCGTACCCTACTTACCCACACCCCTAAAAGATGACTCGCCTACTTTTTAAAAAATACATATAGCACGTCCCCATTTGCCCTAGCACTGCCAAAGTTACGTGAGTAGTACAAGTGACCATCCTTTATCAAGCCATACCCATAGTGATCACGCCGCCCACTTTTAAAAAGTTTAAAGTTCCTGAAATATTTATAATTCGAATTCAATATTTGGATTGAAGTAAATTTTACCAATATAGGAAATACGCAAGATCCTAGAGTCACAACTAATGTATCGTTGGACTCCCTCATCGATTAGTGTACGCGGGCATGGTCAAGTTTTAACTCCGCCCACTCTTATAAAACGCTCATTTTCTCAAGTCAATTTTCGTCAAAGATTTAGCTGAATTTTATTTACCCGATGGGCACTTATCCACTGAGCCCCATCAATCATAAAAGGGTTGGACCCCTAAAAGATCTTGCCTATCTAAGGATCACATGAGTTAGCTGCATTGTAGCCTCCTGTTAGCAATAAAAGCCCCTTTACGGACCCGACCCCTTTATGATCGATAGGGCTTACTGGATATGCCTCAAAATATCCCTCTAAATATACATACTTTTGGAGGCAGGGTAGCACGTCAATTCAGCGCCAACAATTGGGCGCTACGACAAATCGGCGCTAAAATGGGGAGTCCAGTGGGGGATGAGGGTGGGGTCCCCACCAAAATATTACATTTTATATTGTGATTAAATATGTTATATATTTAATAATATATGATAGGCAGGGTTCGGCAATGTTCTTAATACATTATTGAAATCTTTCTGACCATACTAATCGAAAGAGCCCATACTCGAGGTCATTCATTTTTTCGACTTTGAATGTGAAATTTTGGGTTTCATTCTATGATTTGTATGAATGAAAAACGCAAATTGAAAAACCAATACGAGTTATTTTTATTTATTAAAATTGATTTTGTTTTACAAATTATTGAAATACAAATTTAAAATAGCGTATTCGGATATAAAAAAATTGACTCATTTATATTGTCAAAAACTGAATCTTTAAATGAAAATATAACGAATAATACCTTATTTTAAAGCTCATTTATTCGAGAGTTAAATATAAAAAATTGATTTCATTTTAATTAGTGATTAATTAATTATATCAAAACGAGAACTACTGCGCGAAAGGATTGTGAATTTTGTTAAAAACTGAAAATGAGCCGGATATGTTTACTGTAAATTACTTGGACTGGAGTACCGCGAAGTATAGCGTTTCAAATGTGTATTTGCCTGTATGCTACAGGAAATATCAGGAGGTATTAAAAGACAATTTTGTTCCTAAAATAAACACGATTAAAATATGTATTTGTGACACTAATTTCAAATCTGAAAAATTAATTTCTGGGGTAACACAATGTGGCCTGGTAACAGTCCTGACTTGAATCCTGCGGAGCACATTAGCATCATTATTAAAGGTCATGTTGAAGAAAAGATGGCTAGTGAAAGGCCCGAAAATCGGTTTAAAAAAAGTTCTTAAAATCTATGTCAAAGTTGTTCTGAAAGAGCAAGAAAACAATAGTAATTCTCTTGTGGATTTATTGTGCAACAAGAAAATGCTTTGATGCCTGCAGAAGTGCAAATAGAGGAAACTTTGAGATTTGAAATTGGTGTCATAAATCTATATTTTTATCATGTTTATTTTAATAATAAAATTATCCTTTAATACTTTCTGATATATCCTTGAGTATATCGGCAAATACATATTTGAGACCATATTTAAGTAAATTTTTTGATTGACTGCCTGACCATTGGATCTAAAGTACGGTTTCGATACTGTACTTTAGACCCAGTGGTCATGCAGTCAATCAAAACATTTACTTAAATGATTGCATTAGGAAGAGATTGATCTCATTTGTTAATGCAAATCATTCGGATAATAATTACCTCTTCTGGCTAGACAAGGCTTATGCACATTATACAAAAAATGTAAACTTTTTGAATGAGAAAATATTAATTTTGTGCCGAAACACCGAAAACTCCACTAATGTTCCTCAACACTGGCCGGTCGAGAATTTTTTTTTATTGATTTGGCTTAGATTATTTACTTCAATTGTTGGAAAGCCGAAAACATTCCTCAACTTCGACGAAGAGTTCAAAATTATATTGAAAAACTGCATTTAAATGTTGGCAAAAAGACTGTTCAGAGTGTCTACAAAAGGCTCCGAAAATGTGGTCAATCGGGACCCATGGCTGTGGTTCATTGATATCATTTTGTGAGTCATAATGTAGTTTTTGTGATAAACTTTGAAAATTTTCTGTAAAGCAGTTTTTAGTTTTTAAAACTAAATTCTAGTCTAATTTTCATGTCCGAATACGTTATAATAAATAATCAATTATTTAAATTTACATTGTTTACAAGGCCTTCTTGTCTTTTGTTAAGAATCCAGCGATTCAAATTCTGGTAGCATGTCAATATAATTATGCTCTGGTAATATCTCAATATAATTATGTTCTGATAATATTTCGGAATCTTGAAGTTCATCATTATGATAATTATAGTTAATTTCGCAATAACCTTCATTAATGCTCCTCGTTTCATGCATATTTCTAGTTTGAGCTGACTTAACTTTCCGATATTTATTTTTAAAGTTTAACAATAAAATTATTAGGATTATGAATATTATTATAAATAAGGCAAGCAAGATTAGGAGCAATAAAACGAAACTTTGATTTTTTGTTTCATAAGAAAAGCGCTCTTCAGATTCTGTGATGTTTTTTATCTGATTTAACAATTATATATTTTATATTAAAATAATTTCAATAAAAATAAAGATTTTACTTTTAATTACAGATACTCACATATTCCTCACAAAACGGCATCATATTTTTATCATTAAAAAATACATCCTTTTGAGGGCAAACACACCGATATTGATCTTCGGAAATAGGTATACATAAGTAGAGACATGTTGAATTCTGGCATAAATTATTAATAGTTGTTGGTTGTTGGTATGAATCCATAATTTTAAATGTATCCGAACTTTTAGGATATGTTATATAATAATCATTATTATCTTTCATATTTTTAGACTTGAAACGATATAATCTATTAATACGATAGTCATCACCAATGTAAAAATAGTATCTATCATGTTGTATTTCTAGATTGAGATTTTCTACTTTTATTATTTTTTTTCTACTTTTACCAAAATAATCAGTTGATTCGATGTGCAGATGATTGGTGTCTGTACCATAAATGTAATAAACCCTTTCCATAATTAAATCAATAGATATTAAGTGCGAGTTAAATAAATGTAGATGTGATATATTAGTTAAATTAAAACCGTCATAATATAGTTTATATAAACCATCCCATCTTGTCAAAATTAAAAACCTATTGATTGGATTTAATAGTAATTTATGATTTCCATAAAAACTAGTATTAGATTTCAATAAATATATATTTTTAGGATTACTTATACTAAAAACATATAAATCTGGTTCACTTATTAAAAATATTAAGTTATGAATCCAGTCATATGCAAATTCATCCACTTTTTTAAAAAAAGAATACAATACTTTCTCCTCAATTAACGATATTTTACTATTGTTAATATGTTGAAATTTTGCCATAAATATAGTATTATTGTTGTTAGACCAAAAAATCAATTTGTTGTTAAAATCATAATCAATTCTTTTAATTGAATAATTCGCATTAATTAATAATTCAAAATTTTCAGAATTGAATCCAATATTTTTATCAGCAATTCTATAGTAAATTTTTCCGTTTATCGAGATAAGCATCAAATTAAAATTTACAGTATTGCCGAACTATAATTTAAAAATAGGAAAATAGTCATTTAAATTTAACTTATAAAGTTAAAAATACATACCCTCTGCTCACAAATAAATTCGTCATTTGTATTTTGTTGTATTGGACAAACACAACGATATAAATGTATTCGATTTGGAATACATAAAAAATGGCAATCAGAACTTTCACATATGTTTTTGTATCTTATTTGCTGTTCTGAGGAATCAATTTTGAATTGGAAAATAGAGTCGCCTTCAAGAGCAATTGAGATGTTTTTAGAAAATTTATTAATTTTAAAAATTTGATTTTTAAAGTGTTTATCATAATTAAAGTATCCAGCAATATAAATGTAATCTCCAAAGTTTTCAATTGAATAAAATCCACCATTTGAGTATTTTATCTTCGTTATTAAAGTTACATACTTTCCCTCAAAATTCAATGATAATAATGAAGATGATCGTAAGTCAATCCAATAAATTTTTTTAAGTTCATAATCAATACTTAGGCCTCCTATTAATAGTTTTTCATTTTTTAATAAAATTTTCATATCAGATCCGTCTGAATTTAATCTCATTATTGCATCTTCTGTAAATATAATTATGAAATAATCATAAGGATTAATAAGGATGTCCAATACTTTGAGTTGATTCACATTATCAAAAACTTTATATTGAATATGAGGATAATTTAAATGCATCACAATAGTATCAAAGTTCTCCTCAAAATAAATTAAAGAATGAATCCAATCATATTTAAAATATCCACCAATTTTATCCAAAATTAATTTAGAGTCAATAGTGTTGTCACTTTTATAAAGACCATAACCAACGTCTAAATTTTGTGAATTCCAAAAAATTGACTTATCGACAATACTAAAGTCAAAATAATTAATTATACCGCTAGCATTTAAATAAATCTCACTTTCGTTAGCCCAGCTTGTTTCATTTAGCTTTAAATTAGTAATTTTTATTGATTTACTTAAATATTGAGAATAAATCAGCTTTATATTCTCGCACTTTATGATGTTAACAATACAGAATAATTTAATAAACTTATATAAATTGAACCTCCTCAACATGTTTAATTTGATATAAAATCAACATCCTCAAATATCAGTCTTTTCAACTATTCGATTTTTTGTACTATTAATTTCGGGAATAATAAATTCCTATATATAATGTATAACTTCCCGTCAACTACTTTTATATTTCCCGTCAACTACTTTTATATTTCCCGTCAATTACTATTATAGTTAGGGTTAATAATAACTCAAGGAAATGAATGTACAGGTTGTTTAAGACAAGCTTTACTAGTTTTATCTTTTGATATTTACACTATGTGGCATAAGTATATCACGCTATGAAACCTCTTAATAACTTTATATTAACATTAAAAATTACAAAAATAATTTGACTGTTTGTTAAAAACTAGAATACAAATGATCACATAAAGTTTCGATTTCCTACACCCAAACCCAACGCAGCAGAGACCGAAAAACCAATTTTTTAGGGTTTATGGCTGTGACATAAATATATCACGCATAGCGTTAATTGGCTTAAAGATGATTAATAATTTATGGTCTTGCCATTCTTCTTGAGAAGCTGGATTATGAGTCGGGGTATCGATTGGATCAGATTCTGGGGTTCGGAAAACTGGATCTGATCCCTAGAAAATTCAATTGCAGCTTTGAGATCGGTACTGGTGTCATATTGACAGCCACCGGTGTATACCAGACGAACCAAAGACACTGAAGGATTTTCAATGGGATTGATATCTGGGCTACGCGTTGACCAGTTCAGAACCCAAACTCTGCGGTCCTGGAACTACTTTTTCGTAGTCCTAATGGTACCTATTGATGCATTGTTCTGCTGAGTCTTCCAGTTACGACCACCAATTAGACCCCCAAAGGGAAGGAGGTGCTGATAGAGAACTTTCTAGCATGCTGCTGCATTCTGCAAACCATATAGGAAAGCGATTATTACCTTCCCGTTATACCCGAAGACAGCCCAGACCATAACAAAACGTCCTCCCTGAGCCCTTTTGGAGTATTACTACAGTTTCTTCCGCAGATCATGCCAATAGTACTAGCAACCATTAGGGCCATTGAGATTGAATTTCATCTCGTCTCTGAAGATGGTAGTTAGCCACATAGTGGTCCAGGACACCAATAGTTCGCCCAAGTCAACTTCACTTGAATGTGTTTTGGTTCCAGCTTCGGCTGCTTTTTCCTCTTCTGATATCCCATGTGTGGCAACGGACCGTTGACCCTCTGAACACTCCTGGTACTTATAGGGACCTCTTGCGCCACCGGATCTGATTTATGGAGAGTTCGCCAGTGCTGGCCGCTCTCAGAATCTGCTGCTCCGCTCTTTCGTCAAGTGTTTGTGGTCATCCTGGACTTTTTCTCTGAGCTACATATTGAAAGAATGTGTTGCATTACGTTTTTACTCATTAATCGTGATTCTTACTTCATTTAAATTGTTATTTTGACATACAATCAATTTGTTATTTGTAGTGAAAAATTTTTTACTTAGTAAATTTTTGCAAAATCTCCTCTTTTCTTATTAGTTTTACGAAAACTGATCTTGTCTCGTCTCACAAGACGAGACATCTTGAGATTCCGCAAGATTTTCGCAACAATATTTTATGTTAAATTTTTACTTGAAAAATTCAAATAGGCTCACCCATAATGTCACCCCTAAGCCAAGGGTTTTGGGTCGATCAAACTTAAAAAGGCTAGCTTTCGGCCCAAAAGGCAGAAGGATGGCAACTCTGGATACAACACCACATTGTTCTAGAAAAACAATCGAAATAATGTATGTAAATGTCACATAATTTGGATAGGAAAAGTAAACGCGTTTTCAATATCCAGTTATTAAATCAGCGAAAAAAATACCCGAGGAAAACTCTTCAAAGGATTTATTGTTTACTTGGATCAATCTTTTCATTTATAATAATTATAAATTTAGTTTTTCCAAGTAAGCGCGTAAGTGATGATATCAGCGATGCATCACTTAAGTTGTTGACCAAAAAATGATTCAAATAAGAAACTGAATTATTCTTTAAAATGGTTATTTAGCTAATTCAACTAAAACCTTTGTGGAAATCTACTATTTTTCAGAGAGACTAACAATTACAGGGTGTAAAAGAAAAGACTCCCTAAAAGTAAAAGTTAATAACTTTTTAATTATTCGACTGATTTAAAAAAAATTTTTTCATTTAAAAGTAGAATAATGGGAATTTTTTCTAGCTTTGGAATTTTTATGATTCTAGCACCCATGTCATTTATATTCGTGAAATAGTTAACATTACAGTCTATGGGAAAAAAATTTAAATTTGAATATCTTGAAAACGCGAGCTGATATCGACACCATTTTTTCAAAATATATTTATTATATCAATATAGTCAACCTTACCAAATTTGACAGCCATTGGTCAAGAACTTTAAAAGTTATGGCTATTTTCATATTTTTCATAGAGTGTAGAGAATATAAAATAATAGACTCGGTAAAAGTGAAAGTTAATAACTTTTAATCTCTTTTATTTAGTAAAGTGAAATTTGAAAAATAAATAAATAAAAATGTGAGGGTTTAAGATAAAATAGACTCAATATGCCAACCGTTTTGATTATGGATGTGATACAAACGAACTTTGAAATTCTACATTCTGTATGAAAAATATGAAAATAGCCATAACTTTTAAAGTTCTTGACCAATGGCTGTCAAATTTGGTAAGGTTGACTATATTGATATAATAAATATATTTTGAAAAAATGGTGTCGATATCAGCTCGCGTTTTCAAGATATTCAAATTTAAAATTTTTTCCCATAGACTGTAATGTTAACTATTTCACGAATATAAATGACATGGGTGCTAGAATATAAAAATTCCAAAGCTAGAAAAAACTCCCATTATTCTACTTTTAAATAAAAAAAATTTTTTTAAATCAGTCGAATAATTAAAAAGTTATTAACTTTTACTTTTAGGGAGTCTTTTCTTTTACACCCTGTAGTTTGCATTATGCACCTATTTTCGAGAAACGAACTTGGTTTTCCAAGTTTTGCCCAAAAATTTTGATCTTTAGACTCAACAATTCGAGAATTTGGAATAAAAGGCTAAACTTGATTTAGAATTATAATTTTGTGCTTGAATTCAATGACAAACACATTAAATATCAGATTATTTGTCGAATAAATAAATTATTCTCAATTTCAGGTTTAAATAAAAAATATATTCTACATCAAAATTCATCGTTTGATCAATTTTCCACAAACACATTTTAACGCATTAATGAATTTTTCAATTTTCAACTACTAATTAAATACTAATTTTGGATCGAGTCATTCGATTTTTTTCGTTAATCAACATGAAAGCATCAAAACTTTTGAAAATCAAGGGTTGGTTACAGAAATTGAACTTAAAATATATGATTCAAATATTTTTGAAAACTCGAACGAGTGAAGCATCTCTGATTCGAGACTTGAGACCTGATATGATCCTCTAATTGCGATATATGTAGTCCGAAATAGTTGGCACGACATAATATCGTCCGAAAAATATCGCCAAATTATAGAAAAAATTGGAAACAGACTTCTGCAAAAATATTAATTGTCTTATTATTACAACTTTAAGATTTGCTAATATATTATAAAAATGATTAATTAAAAGGTAAAAGCTTATACAAAATGAAACCTTTTAAAATAAAGTTTTATAAAATAATTAAGTAAAAAAGTAAAAAATTAAAATTTTATAACGAAATGTTAAGAGCAATTCCAAGCAAATATTCATTAATGGTTCTGTTTCCAAAATCGTCAACCACATTCTCAATGCAATATGCAGAATCCAGGTATTTTTTCCTTACAGGACGAGGTGCACCACCAGATAGAAGGCTGGTTACTCTTAAATCAACAATAATTTGTTCCTTTTACAACACATAAATGAATTTCCAAATCGTGGGATGATTCACACATAGATGATTATTAAAAGCATTATGCCAACCTTCACAAGAGTTTGTTTTTGCAAGACCATCCTTGAAAGCATCGTAGCAATTCCAAAGATCAATTTTGTACATTGGAGATCTACGACGCCTATTTCGTGTACCAATAGGTTTTTATCTTACGATGGACCCTCTGTCCGCCTACGTTTGTATATCTTGTGGGCTCAGTAATTGGTGCGCGCGCAGTAATAATAGTAATTATATTTTTTCACTATATAAGTATATTATATTATTTTAGTAAAACATTTACAGTTTGTATTATATTTTACAAGTGATGGTTATAAGGAGTTGCTAAAAATATTCGATATTTTTTCACACGAGATTTTGTCGAACGAGTTTTAATCGCGCGATATTTTTGAAAGGCGACATTTTGTCGGCGATATTATATCGTGCAATCCAGAAATACGTGGTGCTGTATAATATAACAAAACCACTAATTTAAATGCTCTAGTTTCAGATATCTCGTAACAATTATTATTGATCTGAATAAATTGAAAGCTGTATTTCCAGTTTATTCTAATATTAATTAGACCAAATAATATAGTTTAATAGAATTAACCCAAATTTCGATTGCCTTTAAACCTGATTTCAGTTAAGTGTTGACTTCTATATGAAATTTAATTCGCCAACTAATCAATTTACTCATGATATTTTCTGAAGCAGGTCAACATATTTTTCTTTTTCAGCATACCCCTATTTAAGTGAGTGATCCCATACTTATTACAACAATCGTATGTCTCAATCAATCATAATCACTGATCAGTTGTGAAAGTTCTATATTAATAATACGAAAATGTGCTTCAGCTTAAAACAGTTTTAATCAAAAAGCATCAAATAATCAGATGTATATAACTTACTATTTGTTAATCACTTTATGTAAAATGTTACCGATACACAACAAATAAACTTACTTTTATGTAAAATCAGGATGTTTGAAGCCACAAAATAAGCAGTGTATTGCCTAATTTTGATCCGAACTTTAGTGTTTGCAATCAAATCTTTGTTGAATTTTATAGAATTGATTCCTACTTTTTAACAATTTCAGTCACATGAATATCAGATCCAAAACTTTTTGAACTTTGAGATGTAAAATTATGGAAAAGTAGTTGCCTCACAAATCTGACAAATTTTCGAGTTTCGTCATCAAAATAATGAGAATTGTTGTATTCTCAATTAAAAAGGTTAAAATATCTTGTCATTAGCCAATCAAAATTTATTAATCAAAATATCATTAAACATATGTATACCTTGGGTTTTTACGCACTTGTTGCGTGAATGTAATCCTCCGTTCGTAATGATGAATGAGATGAGCAAAACTTTTTCAAATTTGGAGATAACTAAAACTTGTTGTTTGTTCAATTTATCCCTAAACTTGTAAAGCTACAGCTTATTATTCGCTGAATTCAAGTTTTTACGAAAAAAATTTTGACATGACGTAAAGCTGAATTTGATATTATACTTAGGATTTTGAAGGGTTGTTTTGCATATATTTGTTCTGAACTCGTTTTTTGTTTTATGTGATAAAATGCTAATCCATTCGATTTGATGACCATTTAGAGTGAGTGAGTGAGTGAGTGAGTGAGTGAGTGAGTGAGAGAGAGAGAGAGAGAGAGAGAGAGAGATTTCTGAGTACTTGTAGACATATCTTAAAAAATAAATTTGATTTGTTGTGAAGCACAAACTCAGACTGAGTTGTGATAACTTCGAGTTTTTTATTCTAAACGATTGGCTGAGAGCGCAATAATTCAAATATTTTATCAATCTTTATCTGTAATTCTGACATATGTTTAGGGTTAAAGAATGTTTTGATTTCACAATTTTATAAATGACTAAACTTAAGTCTTAAAAATATGTATAAAATTTTCATAACTCAAAGTATAGATATTTTTGGCATTTTTTAGTGTTGAGACAGATTTTCATTTTGTTCTTATCTCATACACAGATTAATCAAATTTTTGATTTACTCATTTTAACATTAATTTATTCAATTTGACGACAAATTCAAATTTGTATAAACTCTGAAAACAAACTATCAGTACTTATGAAGATTTGACTTGAAATTCATTCAAATTAAGTCAAATGTATTTTTTGACAAGAGATAAATAAATTGGAAGTTGTCATATGAAGTTCGTTGGCATTAATAGCGCGAATAATTTAAATATTAGTTGCAAGTTTATAAGGTACAAATTAGTAAATGAGAGTTCAAATAATTTTGTTCTCTGCTATAGTTAACGGCTTGACAACTGTTCAGTATATACATTGATAACAAGCAGATCATTCAAATTTGTAGTAATCAACAACTTTTAATGACAGTTAATCCTTTTTATACACATCTCAAATGTATCTGTAATTCGCTGATTCACATTCGCTAATATTCAGTGTGAAAGTCGTTGTATGTGTTTATTAGCGGCTAACATGTGATGTCGTTTTTATTAAAATAAAATTGAAAAATCACAAAACTTGATCTGAGTCCTCATTTTATTTGTCTTATTTGCTTTGGCCTGAGGTCTGACAGTTTGGTTCGAGACATACAAACAATTGCCTGAGCTTTATTAAAATGAAAACAACCAAAAGCAGAAACAATAAAACTAACACTCACTCAAAGTATGTCGCATACAATACGACAGTTATATCTGAATACGAATGAGTTATGATAATAACAGCATATCTATATGAAATTGCGAGTTGAGCACATTCGCATGTTTTACGCTTAACTTATAACGTACTTTAAAGTTGAAAAGTAAAAGTATTTGTAAGTCGCTTTAATATATAATAATTTTTAATTCACAATAGACTTTAATATAAAAAAATAATTAGTTATATAATTTAAGAATCTTTATTACTTTTTGTTTATATGATTAAAAGTTTCAGTGTCTCTCTTGCATATATATATATATAATAAAAAATTGTAGTAATAATATGGTGTATAAGTGACAGAAACACAGCAGTTGTAAGCATTTTGGCGCGTATAGATCACTTATACCAAACATTTTTAATTAGACTTTGATTAGATGCCATAAATATATGCCATAAATATACAGCAAATTCACATTAAGAAACTTATTTTTAATCTTCATAAGTTATGTTGGAAGCAAATTAAAACTTTGCAACATTATTAAAGCTTGAATCTTTTTTATTCATTTCGAATTATAATTAAAGAAATGATTGACGAGAAAGATGTGAAAGTCGGTCATTTGGTGTTAAACCCATTGTTGAAGTGATTGTCATACCAGGCCTTCGATCGACACATCTAGACGTCCAGCTTTCATGTTATATGACTACTATCAAAAGGCTGTACAGAATATAAAAATTTCAGTATAAAATGCTTAATGCAATTAATGGGCGTAGATTTGGTTGTTGTGCAAAAATTTAAACACAATTTAGTAAGAATTTCAAAATAATTATTATTCAGATTAATTTTGATTAACTCATAATTGAAACAAAGTATTAATATTTGTGTCACATCGCTTTATTCACAGTGATATACACATAAATCAAGTAAAAAACATGGTTTACATGCGTGTAAATTACAACAGTTGAATGGGGTTTTACTGACTTAATATCAAGTTGACTTTTGGAAGCTTCTTGTGGTCTAATAAGGTCTCCAGTTAATTAATGAGTTCACTTCTGATAGGATACATTCATTCAAATTATACGAAATATAAATGTAAATGAGACAATTTTTGTTTTCAAATCTGCATTTAATTTGAACGAATATGATCCATGAAAATATTGTTGGAGTGATCAATGAGTTTGATTTGTTTGTTAAGCTAAACATCACTTTTTCAATGAGATTTAATGGATACATAATTAAATTCTTGTAAATATATTTGTAGACAATATCTATATGCCTGTAAGATGACTGTTGATGAGGACAATAGATTCTCTTATGCCACAACTTATTTGAAGCCAAAACTTTTAGAAACGGCAAATAATCTGAATATAATCTGAATATAATCTGAATGGGACTTTGAACATGAACAAAAATATAGCGCGGAGCTCGTCGAAGTGCTTCAAAGGCTTAATAATCGCTATAACTTGGTAATAACTGTTATAAACTAGTATTATATATCCCGATATATCTAATATCTTATAATCGGTTTTATGTTTTGTTTGAACTGAGCAAAAATGCAGACCTCAGTAATGAAAATTGTTGTCACCTATTCAAAAAGCTATTGAAGAGTTTTTGTTTCGTGCTTTTTGTCAACTATTTGTGGTGCAGACGAAGAAACGGTTTCTATTAGTGACTCTTTTAGAGACGCGATGGCTGAACGCATTCCTATTTTCATGTGAAATGCCTGCGATCAGGAATCAAAAACAAATACTATTATAGAAAAGTTGACAAAACAATTACGAGTTATTTGTTCAATCAAATGAAGTATGATTTTGACCATATATATGAAAAGCTGATTCCAAGCATTCTCGATATCATCAGACCACTCGGCTTCCAGTGAAGGTTTGATGGCGTATATAAACTGCGGTCCAACGAACTATTGCAAAAACAGCTCAAATTATTCACTTTTGATCATTTCAAATATTCAGAGCTTACAAATCTATAATCAGATAGACTTTGATAACAATTTGATAATCGAATAAAAAACTGAGAACTAATTGTATTAATCAATATTGACTTTAGTGAATAACGAGAAAATCTAATTGTTTTTTGTTGTGCTCGTTATGAATAGCTTTGTGTGGCTTAAAGTTAGACAAAAGTTTTATTAGGAGCGCAATCTTTCTCTTAATGTGAGCGAACACTAAAGACTCTTATAGTGCGAACACCAGAGACTGACTTCTGAGATAAACTTAAATCACTTAATGACGTAAGAAATAAGATGAGAAACACTTTAATCAATTAGAATATGTTTTGTTTTGGTTCCGTCATTAATGATCCATAGAGTGAAGTCAATGCAATCCTTACATAACTCTATTACTATTGGATGGAATGGCGTAACAAATCTCAATAACAATTATAGATAGAATAAAACCTATTCACTTCTCTTTCTATTGCATTAATGCAATGCCTTAGCCTTCACTTAAAAAGTTGATATTTTTCACAAATTGCTTTTTGCGTAATTATAAATTATCTTATAAGTTATTCATTTGATTAATGAATCAATTTTTGGCGTTTTATCTCTCTTTTTCAAATGATATCAGGTCTCAGATCAAATGTTATGTAGCATTTGATCAAATAATTACTGATTGATGTGAAAGATGAGACTCAATGCAAATTGATTTGTTTGGATAGCTCTTCGTTTGAACAATTTACAGCAAATAGCACCTAAGTGTAATTAAAACAGAAAATAATTTCGTTCGTTGTACTTATTTATCGATTTGTGGACAAAGAACCCAAATAAAATCCAAGTAGAGTTAGACTTATTGTCACTTGTATTAAATGCCCTCAGTTAAAATCAAGTACAGGTTCGTAATCTAGGTATGAAATGCTTCAAATTCATCAAATGACAAAGTCGCATAAATCACATCGGCATTCAAACCATTCATCAAAATACATCACAAATATGGATAATTCAATTCTATTTGATTTTATTTGAACTTAATTTTTATGTTTTTTACTGTTTTCTGTTATATTTATTCGAGAACTTACTGTAGGACTAGCCGTGAATTGGCTATAAATTTGCCCATAATATAAAGTTAATCAATGAATCAATACATAGGATAATACATAGAATAAGACTGAACTGAAAGCCACTCAATCTTAGTTAACATGAGACAAAACGGAAACATAGACCAAAGTAACAAAATACTGAATATTTGATAGTTACCTAGAACAAAACTAATTTCAGTTCAACAGATTGTTCCAAAAACTTGTACTAAATCTAAACCTAATTAATTTCTAACCAGAATTAATTATAAATGAGCCGTTCTAGTTTAACATTTAATCATTCCGTTACTATATTCTTGTTCTGAAACTTCAATTTATTTTGTGCTTTCATTTTGAACAAATATTTGTCAGAATTAAGTTTCAGAACAAATGACAACGATTTCATGTGAGTCACACTTTTGTACTTAGTTTGAAATGAAACACTACGATCACAACATATTTGATAAGATTAATAGAGTTACTATGAAGAAGTGTTGGACGCTTTCAATTTTCGATACAACAGAATATGAGCGCCAATCAAATCAACTTAAATATGACTGACTGTCACTTCCTTAGGGCTTTCTTTAATACTGTACTAAACATGAAAATATGAAGCAGTATTGTTCTCACAACAATTGCGTTTTATTAAAGCTTTTGATCATTTGCAGCACTAATTGCAGTAAACTCAGTAAATTGTGTATAAATTAAGCCTTTTGTCATTTTATTAGAGAAGTGAAGTTTGTTACATCTCGCTAATTGTATCTATTCAATCATTTTATACACGTTTTATTAGATGTTTCAATCACTAAATTCATGTTTATTTCAGATAAATTGTTCAATTCATTAATTCATTCATTTAGTAATAACAAAACAATAATTGTTTAGTTGAAGGACTCATATCAATAATTTAGTATAAGATCATGTTTCACTTTTAAGCTCTTCAGAGCCACGATCTATAAAAGGATCGAATATATTAATCCTCTAATAAAAGTATTTGGAATGACAATAACGTTGAGCCGTAGCAATACTTTTTTGGGTGAGAAATACCCTTTTGATAAACAATGTAATCTGTTTGTTTAGATCGCGAGTAAATAATATTAAAAATATGACGGCTTCACACACATTTCGGACAGATAACTTATCTATTGAACAAATGAAGTAATGTAATCCAAAATTGACTTAATCATAATTTGAACCTTGCTGTGCACACACGTAAATCAAATTACGTGGACAAATCTTAGTTTTCATTTATTTTTCGATAAAACAAATTCAATTTTGGCAAACACTAAAACCTGATTAGTGTTATAAACTGAAACAAACCAAAACTAATAAACCGTGACAGAAAATTTAGTCCACACTTTTGAAAGAATCAATTCTAAACATAGTTAAGAAAGGATATTACATTTTTATACTGAATTACCAAGGTTTGCAACATTTAATGGAATTGAACATTTTTTTAATAATATTTGAAATTGCTTTACATTTTTCATTATAAATTTACAGTAATTTAATCTAAAGCTCAAATTATTTTTAAATGTTTGACGCATTTCTTCAGTAATCTGAGTTTTAATTTTCTATAAGTAAATAAATGTTGCAACATTTGTTCATATTTTTATCATTTTCACTTCAATCTCGATATACCACTTAACTAAATCTTTTTCTATTTTGTTGAGAGTATGTTTTTGCCCATAACTATAGAACTTTAAAAATTATTCTGAAATTAATTTATAGAAAATTTTAAAATTCAACTGGATCAAAATCAAATTAGATAAAACTTTCTTGTTTAAAATTGAAAACCTTAGTTATGAGTTTAAGGATGATTTTTTACAGGTGTTGAAGAGATAAAACCCTTTAAAAATGATGGGATTAGTTCAATTTAAAAAGTATCGACTAAGTTTTCTGTCACACTTTTTATATAGTTAGCTCAAATTTGAAGACAATTTTTGAATAAATGCTCGAACACTAACACAGATATGACGAAAAATGTGAACTTTTTTCCATGCAAATTAATTAAAATAATTTTTAATACTTGTGGCGAACAATACCTGAAGTGTTAAATTATGAGTAATTGTTTTGAGTTAAAGAATAACTTATTGTATTTTGGGTCTTAATTAAATAGATATGAAACGTGTGTTAACTGATGAGCACAACAATCTGTATGTTATTAAATGATCTTTTGTTCAATTAATCAAAGTTATTAATACTCAAGCGAACATTCATTATGTATATTGTGGTCGAATTTGTCAAATGAAGGCTTTAAACAAAACAGATGTTCGATAGGACAAAGTAGTCGAGTCAAAAATAAGTTTATAGGCAGTCAAAGCAATCATAAGTAATAATTGCAATCATTAGAGAAGCTCTATTAAATATTGGCACTTGCAAGGAGAGTAGGCAATTGTAGAAGCGAGATTGTAATCAAATTTTTCTTATCAAATAAGCATTATATGCTTGCAAATTATAAGGTATTCATTTCTGCTTAAAGTGATTTTGTAACAATCGAACCCGATAAGTGTTAGAAGTCATACATGAACAAATGCTTTCCATCATTACAATTGAATTGCAAATTGAGTACATGATAAAAATACAAAATTATAAGAAAAGTTTGTGGATGACCAGCCTCTATGCACCTTTTAGATCGCATATTATCGATGCGCTACTTGCAAAATAATATATTACAGTGTCTATCATCAAAGAACTATGTGACTCCACATTTTTTTCCATAAAGAGGTACCATTTATTAAACGAGGAAAAATTTTGGGAGTCATACAGTTCATGGATGATAGACACTGTATGTATATATGTGCACATATATATGAGCACACGAATACTATGCAGTTCAGAAGATGTACAAAAGCTGGTCATCCACAAACTCTTCTCGAAACAAATCTGAATTTGTAATTCAATTGTAGTGACAGGACTCATTTTTTTACATGACTTCTAACACTTATCGGGTCCGAATCGTTATAAAAATCACTTTAAGTAGAAATGAATACCTTATAATTTTTAAGCACATAACGCTTATTTCATAAAAAAAACTTATTAAAAACTTATTAGAATCTCGACCTCTACAGCTTCCTACCTTCTTGTTAATTATCAGGTCTAAAAAGAAGTGTCGCTCTCACCAATTGAAGCATAAAACAAATTCAAACCAATTAAGAGGCTTTCATTATTTTATTCATTGTTTTATTGATTATTTTGTGAGTTTCATTTGGATTCTAAGCCTTTTCCAGAAAAGGCAAAACTAACACAAGTCTATCAAAACAACAACAAATTGTTTGGGTAATCAAAATGTGAACAAATTTTTCATTGAATTACATCAATCGTTTCAATCTAATGATTAGATACGACAAAAGCATTTATGAAACTCAATCAAACTTTTTTATGAATAAACGAGAAGAAATTACTTAATATTTGATTAAATACTAGAACTTCTTAACAATAAGTAACACGCATATAAAAAGCGCGTATCTTAACATACCTAAACGTATCTAAAAGAAGGGTTGAAAAAAGTTCGAATCGTAAGTCAAAAACGTTTACTAAACTGAATGTTTGGTTAGTATCTGTCTTACTATTTATTTTTGAAAACTTCAATTTCACGTTAGATGTTAGTAAATAAATAAAATGAAATACTAGTATAACTCACTTCAATGTATTCAGCTTTGGCTCCATAATTAACGTGTTTTCGTCCTAAATCACAAAGTAATTGTTCGCACTTTTCAGGTTCATTAATACGTGCGACAACTTTTTGCACAAATCCCATAACTCTAAGTGCGTGTGCTCTCAACTCTTTGCTGTGTTTCAACTCTTCGGAATCCATTCCACGAAAAGACATGAAAACATTCTGCACGTCAGGATGTGTTTCGAAAAGACTGTAATTAAAAATAACAACTTGAGAGGAGTGGGTGCAAAAAGTAGAAAATTAGTGAATTCGAAGTAAAATCAATTTGCTTTTGTTCAGTATTGGTTTCGAACGACAGATAAAAAGTTCTTCATGTGCAAGGAGTTTGATGTCTGGATCAGAGCCTTACTTTAGAAATACTGTACAGTGTTAATTCTCAGAAAACTTTGAATTTTTTTTTTGATGCATGAGCTTATTGAAAATTTCCAATATATTTCTCCATTCAAGTTATTTTGAATAAATGTACAAAATATTTATATTTTTGAAAATTTGTCCTCATTCAAATAAAAATATTTTTAAGTCTAATGTTTTTAAATTTTGAAAAAAATCTCATCAGAAGAAAAATTTAGCTAAGTTTCAAAGATATGTTTAGACTTAGTTTATAACGAACAATTTTCTTCAAATTTTTGAGCAAAATTTTATTTCTTATTGAACAAGATCTCGGTTCCTAAACAAATATAATGCATTTCATACTTGATAGCAATCAAATGAAAATTTTTAGTAGTTTAAAGAAATTTTTTCTACAATTTTCTCGAAAATGATCACTGAAGTGATAAGCAGAATCTGTAGTGTTAAAAACGTGACAAAACAAATCTTAAACTTGACGAGAGATGCCTTTATGATTACATTGTGCAGAGATTGACGTACATTCGTGAAAAAGCAATGATTTTCGCAGAATCCAAACGTCTTTTGAAAGCTGAGAAAGAAACCAAATGACCTTTTGAATAGTCCTAATCTACCGAATGGTTTATCAATCTATAGCTTTTGGGCGTCGATTAAAATTTCTCAAATTTTTTCAGAAAATCAGTAGCTATCGAAAAGTTGTGAGTAGTTTAAATTTTAAATAACAGATATTGAAGTGAATACCAATTTTTATCAAAATAATAACAAAACTAAGAGATAGTTAATAATCTGATAGATGAAGAATATAACGTGATCAACTATTAGATCAGCAGAAAGTCAGATGAATTTCTACTTAAGTGTCTATTCTTACTGTATATTGTTGTTCATAGACTTATTTTCTACATCAGTCAGCATCAAATAATTTGCTGAAATTGTGTTTTGGACTTGAAATTAGCGATCATTTTAGTAATAATAGTCTAGATGAAGCTATTATTTGCTCGAACTTTGGATAAGAAGGTCGAGCGTTCGAGTGACAATTTTCATGAGCTATATATCGATCAGAATGTGAAAAATATAGAAAAATGGCCTGAACCAACGTCATATATTTTTAGCCTCGAGTCATTTTTTCACATTAAATTCATATTAAGTTTGAAAAATTAAATGCAACGAAACGATATTTCAAAAGAAATGATTGCGAGAAGATTTCAAAAGTAATGTTCTCCAATTTGATTTATTTTCTATTCTAAGATAGAAACTTAGAAGTTATTGATGTAATAGATAAATCATTTTAAAACTAATTTAAGCATATGTGAAATTTGCTTAAATTGGACATTTCTAACTGTTATTCAACAGATATACTACGGATAACTTTCATACACACAGCTTATAAAGTTAGGAGCAAAAAAGTGGTATTATGTGTTTTTATATAATTTTTTATTCATTCATGTATAACAATGATATTTGATATGTTAATTATGTATTAACTACAAAATATAATTATGAAAAATTAATAGTTAATTGTTGCGCCATTAGAGGTAATACACACTTCTATTTTCTTTGGTATACATTTCACGAGAGAAGTCAAGAGATCGTGACTTAGCTCTGACCAAACTCCGTTGATTTCTCCCTTCCAGATAGAAATATTGTTTTGTTTCAATCTCTCAACATTTTTTCATAGTGTTTCGGGTGCTTGTTAGCAAGGCTTCAAATTGTGCGCATTTCATTTCGTTTTCAATATTCTTAGCCTACTTGAACAAACCTTCCGATCTATATCTAAATTACTACCAACTTTGCTAGTATCTTTCTGAGCGGTCCTTTATGCAATTTTGTCATATTATGAATCCTCTTCGGATCATTAATGCCACTTTCATATAAGATTTTAACTTTCAAATGATTATTATATTGTCTAGACGTTTTCATTGAAATGATAAATCTGTTAAAATACTTATGGTATATATAAATATATGTTATATATAGCAAAATAAAGTTGATTATTTATAACTGAAACTATGACAAATTCATTAAGTTAGGTTCAATAATAACCGAAATGTCAAGAGATGTTCTTTAGAACTGGTTGCGCCAATTTTTTGCTCTTAGATTTATAAATAATGATATGAGTGAAAAGTTTAGCCGAATAATAAAACATTTATCTCGCAAACAACATGTATGATAAGATTACAAAACTATTAGGTATGAGCTTATGATAAGCTTTAGCTATAAAAACAAATATGTACATAAATCATAGAAAACAAACAATGACTCTGTAAAAATGTTACACTAACTCAAACTGATTGCAGCGAACCTGTCGTTCTCTGTTTCTCTGTTTCTCTGTTCAACTGAAGATTCGCTCAAACGAAAAACTAAATATTCAAATATTTGTTCGTTTAGAGGATTTCCAACGCATTACGGCTATTGCTTAGCTCAACAATATTTGGGAAGATTGACATGACATTCACATGAATCAAGTTTTATCATTTTCTACTTATAGTTATTCTGCAAGTTTTACTTATTTAGTAAGCGGAATCAGACTTTCACTTCAAGTTTACTATATTTCACAAGTCAATTATTTGACGGCAAATATAAAATTTCAAACAGATCCATAAACGTTAAGAATATATAAGTGGATATAACTTAGCTTTTATAACTTCAATCAATTTATAGTAAAGTATTATTTAAACGTTTAGTTGTTCCAGTAGAATGTCAGGGAGTCAAGGGTAAAGGAAAACAAGTTAGTATTGTAGGCAGCGAGTACTCTACTTCCAACAGTTTAAATTAGATACAGGCACAACGGATATTTTTAAATTCTATTGAAAAATCTAAATTTGTCTGCCTCTGATCAACATTTTAAGTATGAGACGCGTATTCGTTAACGCAAACCATTGCTTTCCCTCAACTTTCCGGATATTCTATAATTCGGATTCATAGGAATGGATATCTATTACATGAAAGATGCTGTGGATTCAAAATTTTCTCAATCAATTTCGATATAGAAGCTAAAGTCAAATAAATTGGAATCAATTGAATGGAAGTAATAGAACGAAGTACTTTCAATTAAGATAGCTTCCATCGTATCACAACTATTGGTTTAAAAAACTTCATTATTCAAGAGTTAAAAATTAATTCGTAAACTTTGAAACATTTAGAGATTCTTATACCTCATGAAAGTAATGACACCAACTTTGGAGACATTCTCTACTAATAGCTGCCAAGTATTCGCAATCAAAATCTTTTGTTGGTTACTAAGAGCTGGAGGAGAACTTAATTCTTCGTTATTTTTCACACATTCCTTATTGAGACCCGTATCAAAGGAATTTTCATTCTTGTTGTCCACATATGGAGTCTTGTTGTCGCGCGCACTTATCACTTTGCTCAACTTACAGCCCATTATTTGAAGAACTTTAAAAATGAAAATATTTGACTTATACTTGAAACGGAAATATGAACTGGACGAATTTGTGCAGAATAATTGACAAGAAATCGCAAGCACTCCTCAGGCATTGCATCATATTAGGAGAGATGAGTTGAACTGAACAGCTTTTCGAGCATCACTACTGTATGTTAAGAGAGCGAGCATGTTATATAACTACCACATATTTAGAAGCGATCGATTCAGCAGAAAAGGGCTGTACTTTGGCAGGTGTTATCTTCGATATTCGTCCAGAATTTCATGGTTGGTATGATGAACAACTCATTTTCTAGAAGTTTGCTAAACTCGACAAATAAGATTCAATTTAATGCTTATACTCAAAATATGAAAATACAAACAGATTTTCAATTGCATTCAATATAAACTTATTTTTATCACAAACAATGTCTTAATTGCAGCTTACTTGTGATTATGAAACTAGTTCATACTAGAATTTAAAATTAGTTGACAAGAAATCGTAGTGAAGTGCAGTTCTAGCTAAAAGTTGTGAATTATCTTTAGTAGAAAGAAGTTGGGCGTGACGTCAACATTTCTTCAGAGTTATTAAATTCTACGCATATTTCATATAATCTGTTTAATTAATCAAGTTTTTCATAAGCTATGCAAATAGTTAATAGCTTTTGTACTCCAAATATTTAGAGATCTTTTCATTTGGTTTAATATGCATTCCATTGATGCAACTATTTGAATTTTGAATTGTTTCCTATTTCATATTGAGAACATTTAAGAATGCTTAAAGTACTTTTGGTTTAAACAACGCTGAAAATTTTAAAAAGATTATCTTTCAGTAAACAATTGATTATTTTGGTAAATCCTATAAGTACATAGTTTGTGAAGTGAAGCAACAATGAACGAAACACTAGGGATTTCCTCTAATTTTTCTCATCACGAAAAAATGCACAAATCCGGAAACAATTCTGCAACATGTCATTGAAATACCCAATTAACTCAAAACTAGATGTGAATGTCATGGATAAGTATAGATAGATAGGATAGACATACATTCAATTTGTCACTTATTGCTGTTGTTTTGTTATATATAATAGTCTTTCAATGAAGAAATAACGACTTACTGCGATTTAGTAAAATAACGCACTGCACGCACTTCATTCAAAGACTCAATAGTTATCATCTTTAAGTGGGAGTATTTTTAGGTCAAAATTTATTAGAAACTTTAAAAATGAAAAATTAAGCAAAAGTTTCTTTAGTTAACTTTATCTTAAATTTATGAGCGGACAAAGCATTCTTATTTAAAGCTTTAGTTGATTTATGGAAAGAAAATTTCAAGTAGGACACAATATATGGCCATTAAATATGAAATTAGAGCCATTAAACAAACCATTTTCATTATTGATTTTTTAATACGCAAAATAAGTGAGTTCATGAAACATGAACCAATTATGCAAACGTAATTGAGTTTAGGTTCAAATTTCAGTCATCAATTAGTGATGAATACAAAGATCGAGCTTGCGTTTTAAACAGCTTCAAAGGCTGGAAAGACTCAACACTAGATTCTTCAATTTGTTTAATGGGCATAAAGGAAATTTTCATATGTTTAAATTCAATTTTCTATTTCTTTAGATTCCTTTCTGCGAATTCATATCAGATGATTTGATTTCTTACAAGAGTTGACTTAATTTTATCAATGGGCACAATTTGATTATCAAACAAACATCTAATAAACTAATTCTTTGAGAATTTCTGGTTCAACGCTTTTCACCGTCAAATCAGTTCTTACTCAACTTACAGCTTGTAAACATTTGTTTATCACTACATAATCTGATCATTTGATAAAAAATAATTTAAATAATGCTATACTTGTGCTTTTGAATTAGTCAAACGAGACCGAATACAAATTTTAGAACTTCGTTCACTATATTCTGGCTTATTCTTCTTATAAAGTTATAGAATGATCAAAACAACGATCAGCTTAAGCATTAATCAAAAACTTTGTTTTGCGCCAACTCTTTCGGAAGCATTTTTCGCGAACGCATTCAAGCGTATTATCATTTGTTTTTTGGGCTCAGTTTGTGAGCAAAAATTGTATTTATTGAACTAAAAATTCAAATTTATTCACTTATAAGATACGCATCTTATCGGACAGAACGGGATTGCTAACGTTATGTCGTCAAAAATAATTTTGTCTTTAAGTTAGCATTCTATCAAATAAACCTTATTTTCTAAGTCTAGAGCTAAAATGGAGAGTAATTCACTTATTTCATTATAACTGTCAACCATATAAAATTAAGTTTGAATATGAAATATCATAACTTTATATAAATAGCCTGAACAATGCAATCGCTCAAAGATCTTGAAAACGTTTTGCTCATATTAATAAGACTCATTGTGCGACAAAAAATAGCTGCAATCGACTGAACTGGTGTAGAGATTGAATTAAGCAAAGCAGAATTAATTAGACAATAATGGTTTCAGATATGAGTGACTTATGGGCACTTTTGCATCACTGAACTCTGCTATCAAGTTTTTATTTCCAAATCGAAATTTTCATGCCATAGCTATAAGTCATGAAGACTGAAAATAATAGATCACATAACTTAAACGCCATGGCATTCAATGAGATTTTACGCGTTATTATTTTGAATTCTTATTGGAAGTGTCGCAAAAAATATCTCTTATCTCTCTTCAAACTATGGTCAATAAAGTTCTTATAAAATGATTGATTGCTGCTGTCATTCCAGACACGAATTGGAATTTTGCAAGTTTAAACCTTAAACAAAGTGTTCGTAGAGGTTTATTTCAAGTGTAGTCCATGGGGCTTATAACTGAATAAATAATGCCCTAAGCATTAGAAAGTAATAATTGTGCCATTTTGTATAAAAATTGAACAGTAGAGTAGCACTTCTCATCACTATATAACTAATGCTGAAGCAAACAAAATATTTGTCTCACTCTGTTAAGAAATTTCAATTGTAAAGCAGCACAAACTTTAGATATAAATATTTGAATCAAATTTTGCGCCAAATTATTCAAATTGACAATTTTTCGTACTATTGTTGGTATTATTGGTTAGAAACTTGTTAAATACCAGTGAAAAACAAGTCTGAGATATCATATTCTGTATTAGATGCGTGAAGAAGCAGTAGATTCAAACATGAAAGGTTAGTTATTAGATCTGTTTGTATTTAATAAGATTTTACTCTTGGGTAAAATGCAGAAAGAATTGAAAGAAAATGATATACTCAATGTCGTGCAGGATATATGAAACAAGTCGTACTAAACTTAATAGCTCTAGAGTTGACTATAAGTTCTAATAAAGTGATGTCTGATTCGATGTTCACTCACGCAATTCTTAAATATTTGTACAATACTTCGTACCAATGATAAGGGATAAGTAAACTTTAAAAAATTGTTATTTAAGCTCTTTTCTTGCTACCAATAAACTAAGGTTTTATTTGAAATTAAGGTAAATAATCATTTATTAGAATCTAATTTAAAGCGAAGTTAGTGCGCATCAGTTCATATCATCTAAAATTGGAGATACGTATAGCGTTGAAAGTTTGGCCTCAAGACTCCTTTTGTTCCTAGTGGCTGCTAAAGAAAAATACTTTTTTTCATTGAAAATCTGTTGTTTCTGTCTTAAGCTGTAAAAGAGACAAATTAAAACGGAATGTTACCCAGAGCTGACTGGGATTACACAGTTGCCAAACTGTTTCTCTACTGAAGTACTTGTAAAAAGTGATAAGTACAATGTACAAATAATGTACAAATAATTTTCAGTTACAAGATGGTAGAATACAAATTTTTCATTTCAACTCATACTTATTTGTGTGAAAAGAGTGCTATTTTTCTTCAACTTTAATGTGAAACATTGTGCAGTGAGAGTAAATGAGAAAAATAACTGTCACTTTTATAACTGTTCGTAGATTATCGTCACTTTTGATTACTCGTATAACTCATACGTCAGTGGAAAGTATGAGCCATTTCTTAAAAATAAAGTGTTTTCAGTAAAGTGTACAATTTTATTGAGAGCTACTCAAACAACAACTGAAGTCTTGAGAATCTATAAGTTTCAGATTTGAGCCCATCTTTCAAAAAGCTTCAGTTCGATTCAATTTTCGGATATTTGAATCTCGAACTGACATCAGATCGCACTTAGGTTTCCATCAATTTTCAATAGTGAAGTCCAATTGTCATCAAAATAAGAGTTGTTCATACGAGATGCCATATAATATCCATATAGTGCACATTAGCATCTATTGTGTGGCTAATAGTTGGCTAAAGTATTCAATTGATGTTTTGAAATACTTTTGCACTTTTAATGAAGTTATACATTTCAAGTACTCAACTTTACAGTACTTCTGATAAGATATGTCTTAAATATTTGAGAATTTCAAATAATAGGCTAAAAGATTGAAAAGTATTTATAGATATGGATGAGAATTAATGTTTCTTTCACTGAATTAATGACATGTAATAAAACTAAAAACATAAATGATTTCAAAATTCAATATATAAGCTATTCGTGATAAACGACTTCGATTACTTAACTTTCAAGGACTTGTTAAGTAATTGACGATGAATTTTTGTAATCCACCAGAAAAATAAATTTCTAGCACATAATCTGGAAAAATGAAGTCTTGATTATTTTACAGTCTGACTAGTTTTTAGTGACCTCAAAATGAAAGAAAAAGCTTTTTATTAATCCTATTTTCTATTAAAAAGATTAGTCTTATTGAATGACCTAAAACTTGATGAAAATTGTTCACTTTGAAAATTATTTGGAGGTTTTAGCGGTAATACTGTTGATTCTAATTAGTCAACTCGAATTCAATTAGTGTTTCTAATAAGAAAGTTTATGAAGTAATCACTAAATATAGTGTGTTTTACTATATCTCATTAGTACGTCAATAAAGAGAATATCAATTTTTAGGCCTAGTATTAATAATTAACTAGCATAATCTCTTAACATCAAAATTACATTAAAAGATGGATTTCATCTTTCAGAGTAAGAGCAAATTAGGGAAGCTTTTTCAAGAGCTTCATTCGTAAGGCTAAATATAACATCATTTCCGTCAGTATTCAATTGAACAAATGGTTCAATTATTTTCTACTTGTTCTATACTCTTCACTTTGATGTGCAGCTTTCCATCTCAGTAGATAACTGAAAACACCTGAATTGCTATTGGCGAGGGTTTAATATCTATTTTTATATTTACTTCTTTCCCATAAATTGTAATTGACAACTTTTTTGTAATTTTCAAGTCCTTTTCTAATTATTTGTTCTTTCAATCAACTGAAAGCATCAAAGTTTAAGTTTGAACGAATCAAGTCTTAATTATATTTTTTGGTAGATGCACTTCTGAATGGCTTTTGTATTTCTCTTGATTTTCTCTTTTGATGTAGAAGAAGAAAAAATAATTACTGGTAAGCTAAACGAAAGAGTTTAATACTGATTGTCGCATGCCTTTCATAATGCTTTATACAGTATGTGCTGCGTTCACACTCTCACTCAATAGAGCATTGGATTACTCCATGAGAAACATGACTTTTATCTTAATGTTATTTATTTATAACTTGATTCGAGCCTCTATTAAAATAAAGAATCGGCAATTAATGTCTATCAACAATTAATAATGAAGATCTTACATTCAACACCAATTAATTATTCAAATAATACAGTAGCGCGACACCTGCAACTAAATTATTACTTTTAATGTCTTATAACCATATAATTTAAGCTGTTTTGACGTTTTCGTATTGCAAATAATATATGGCTCAAATGGCATAAATTATCAGGATATTCAACAGATACAACGAAAATCTAATTTATTAAAGGAATCACTTCTGGAACATGCATATTATCTGATTATTGCAAAAAAGCAGTTTCGTCTAAACCATAATTTAATAAACTCTTGTTTGGTCACTCGTGCGCACACCAAATGTTGAAAACTTGATTAATTTGCAACTCGTAAGCTCTGACTATTTGTATAAGAAATTTTTTCGTACGTCACTACCTCTAGCTCGTAAGAGTGACATTTATGACCTGTTAGTCCGGATGATTTTCGAGTCTAATTGACATGAGTCGAGGCTTAACTCGAGTAGAGGTAATAAATTATCTAGGCTTCAGGCTGGAGGGCACTAAAATATTTTTTCTCAACTTAATTCACTCAGATATAAATCAAGAAATCTTTCGCTTATTTGACAACTTTTTAAACATTTTTCATTGATGATATAGCTGAGAAAAGTTTTTTTCGCCAAAAGTCAAAGATTTTTCATCGTCTATCTGCGTCCGTAATTTTATACTTCACTTTTTTTAGATTATCTTCCTAAAGCATATTCTAGTGTTTTGATTGACTCATTTTTTCCTTCAATTCTCGTTATATAGTTAAAGACTTGCTAATTATATAACAAATTATATTGCATGCTACTTTTGTTTATTCGTTCAAATAAAAGCCTACACAAAGCATAGCGTGATATAACTTGTAGATTGACAAAAGAAAAAGATAGCTTTTTGTGAAAATAGTACCAATAAACCAAATGAATGAGGGTTTCATTAGGCAAATACTTGCTCATTGTATTATAGGACTAAAAGTTGAGCATAACAAATAATGATCGATTTGCTCAATCATTCTTTTGGTTTGATCCCGTAAAAAATCCATGTGGGATATAAAGATCCAAATAAGATACACTTTAATTTGGTTGATCAACTCAAATATTCCATTGATTCCGAGTAAGAATAGGAGTTAATTGAATGTTTCCTTGAGAGCCCATTTGACTTCATTACAATTACCCATATATCTGCAGGATTCCAGACTCTAATCAAATTTTATTCTCTCGTGTTAAGTTATGAGTGTTTTATAAATGTACAAATGTTTTCGTGATTGATATTTTTGATTAGCAGATGTGATACAAGTTTTAACTTATAAATAACTTTTAACCATTATGAGTAAGCAAAATGAGTGAGTAAAGTGAGTTCTTGATAAAAAATGGTTGTATTTCAAAATAAATTTAATTTTCGTGTTAAATGTTGATTTTTTGTTCCGCAATTACTTCAAGTAAGAAAATGTTAAAAATGTTTCTTTTTGTTTTTTAAGTTATTGCTTATATTATTTTGTTTGTATCCTGAATATAAAAATTTTAATATACCTGTAGTTCAAAATCATTTTTAACTCTATAAATAGCAATGAATATTAAAAGAGTTTGAAATTAATGATTAGTTTCTTTATTAATGAAGTCCTAATTTTTGAATCGCATGAGCCTTTGCAATTAGTTTAGATACAGACAGCAAGTTATTTAATAGAAAATACTGTAGTGCAAACGAACTTATCAACTTTATTTTTATTTCCTAAACTCTAATTTTATATTATGAGATCAACTCATTTTTGCTTTACTGCTGTTTTCTGGTGCTCGAATATCTCACTCAGAGCTATTTTAATATGGAGTACATCTGTACACATGTACATCAGAGCCTCAACGCAGTATTTATTCAAAGACTTTTCGACATATGAAATGCACAACAAATTTTGATATCTACGCTCTGAGGTCTAATCTTAGTGTGAGGCCTCATTCTATATTAAATATCCAATTTAAATTCAATTAAAATCTCAAACTCATTTCGAAAGAAATCTCTTTTCATCAAAAAGTATATTAATTGAACACAATTTTTAATGCAATTCACGAGTTTATATAATTGATGTGAGACAAGCTAGACACTCACCATTCGTGGCAAATTTATGGCAATAAAATAAGCACTCAGTTATAGTTATATGAAAGTCGTTTACACATAGAATTTCGAGAAATAAATTTGAATTTTGCTGATTCATTAAGAGCTGAAAAAATTGTCTGCTATGTCTTGTGCCTCTACCTGTATTTGTTACATTTTCATCAAATAGTTCCAATATCAATACAAAAACCTTTGCAAAAACTAAGCTTAAAGTTTTCAGGTGCTATTCAGTGTGCAACAAATTTTTGGTTAGAAAATTTTCCTGTGTTCTAGTCAAGAAGATTATTTATAATTCATAAAATATTTTATTAATCGCGTTAACTCGATTCATGGCAAACCAGAAAAGTGGTTACCTCGTTGCGAGTGGAATAAAACCTCTCATTTAAACAGCTAATTCAGGGTCGCGTTTGACGAGCTTTGATAGTGAGTTAAGATACTAGACTTTTTTTGAGGAGATCAACTTAATTAACATTTCAAGTTAAATCAATTTTAATTTGCTCTGAGCGATTCATTGTTTGCTTTGAAATACTAGCAGCGCTTTTGAGATGGTGTCAATTAGTGGCCTATAACTCACATTTGTCAACGTGTCGTCATGTGTAACTTTTTCAGTCGAAATAGGTTTCGATATTGAATCAAAACAAATTTGCATCAATTTTGAACTGTTGACCTGAGCAGTGCATTTGAGACCTAGTGTCACATAAACTTAAAACGTGTTTTTTCTTATAGATACACCTTTTGAACGCATATCAGAGCTGCTTATGTGAACACATCGAACACCACTTCAATTACATAAAAGCTTACACGTTTTCAGTATTATTGAATCTTGTTTTTGGTTTCCGGAATATCTTCAAAATAAAATCGAGGTAAGCTCGAGAATAAACATTTTTTTATAATACTGTTTAAGCAGTTTTTTGTAGTGTTTAGGATTCGATGAAAATCTAGTTATATTATTTTTAAGGGAATTGAAGCATGAAATTCAATATGCTTCGGGAGATTTGAAAGATTTTGAGCTCTTCTTGATCTGCAATCATAATCTAAAATACCGGCAATTTTATTTAAGAATGAAAACCTTGAGGTCGTTTTTCCTAAAAGTTTTTTGAATTCAACTTTAATAGAGTTGAGCCAACGATTTGCTGTTAAAGGAAACAGAAAGTCCATCGTTACTGCATTGTTGAAGTCAAATTCAGAAATCCATTACTGTTAGGCAATATAATACTAACAAAACAGATTAAATTATACATATTCAAAAGAGGAAAATGCATAGCTTTCAACATTTTTCTAATTATGTTGCGATTGTCTTATAAACTGGAGGAAAATTTGCAAAATTTGATGACATAATTTACGATCGAGGCCTAGTATTTTTGAAATTTGAACCTGAAATGCGAACATTTGTTTGATAGCTTCTGACTTTAAATATAGTGCATATAACTTATGGGCCCTATAAAATGCAACTACATATTTGATGCCATCTAAATTGAATCTCGAGCGCATGAGAAAGAATTTGCAAAAGTTTTCATCAGTCTTTGTTTCAGAGACAAAATGAATTGTTGTAGTTAATAATTAATACACACATTCATAATAATTAAACTTATTCTTAGTTGAGTGCAATTTGTATATATGAATCTCTGAACGAAATCAATGTGAAGCATCTGAGAATCATTGAAAAGATAACATAAGAAATAATGAAATAACATTAAATATTTACCAAATGCATAAGATCTGGGAGACTTATATTTGAGCCGTATATGTACGGCTATCATCTAAATAGCCATATTTCGTATCAATATTGGTATAAAAGTAAAGCTTTTATATTCAATAGTCTCAAAAATCCATCAAAAAAGTTATAAACCCTTGAAGACATAGTGCAATAGGTATAAAAGAAGCAAGATTATTATTACAGATGACTGCTATCATTTTAACGAGATTTATGCAGTGTTAGATAAATGACAAACATTACTAGATATAAGATTAACATTTTTATTATTTTGACGAGAAGTTAGTATCTATTTGACCATAAACTTTTACAACTTTAAAATCTTTTAAGACTTGGTGTTAAGTTTAAAACTTCATCACTGAATTATATGAAAATAACTTAGTGCTTGAGATTTTTATATGTTGTGTTGATAACTATTTGCTATAACGATTATACGAAGATTTAAAACAAGCTCATTCAAATCCATTTTCCTCTTCAATTTATAATTAATTGGTCATTTCGAAAGATTCTCATAAGGTTCAATACAAATTGAATGTTTCAGTTTAAACTAATACTAATCTAATTGTACTGAAATTGAAAAGCTGACTCATGGTAGAGATGTTTTATAATTAGAGTAAGAATAAATGCATAACTTTAATTAGCAGAAGGATCAAATTTTGTGTCATGGGATTAGACAAAACGATCAAATGTTTTAAAATAAAACAGACTAAAATAAAAAGATTAAAACAAGAGGTGCCAACAATTCTAGTTAATCAAATGGAAGAGATATGTGCCTTAAATAACTTGATTCGACATATATATACTTTTAAGCGCTGTAGTAGAGAAGCAAAAATCAATGCTAGAGTACACTTTAGAGCAACAGAGAGGCAGCACTTCATCACTCACTATTGAATAGCATTCATGCTTTTGCAATATTATAGATTATCATTTAAAGCGTACTCTCATTCGCAGCTTTCTTCAAATTAAATGGTCATCAAATTTCTATTTTATGAATAACTCCTATTATTGAATTTGAAACATTGAACTCGAGTTTCTAATTATGAAAAACATGTCGTATGTTTAACGTTTAAGACAGTTGTTAGCGAATAATCTAATAATATATTATTCGCTTAAGATATTTACGTTTTTTCATCTTATTTTATCTTATAGTGAGTGACTCTATCATAAGAAATCTAGTGATCATTAATGGCTGGTAATGCGATTTCTCAAGTCAAAAATCCTCTCATGTGATAAGAAGACCAAAAAAGTGAAATAAAAGGAATAAAAAAGTGAACATTTTCTATTTTTAATTTGTATAAAGTTATTGGAAAATTGTTTTAAGTGCCAGTTTCGGAATGGGATGTGCTTTTACTAAAGCAATTAATGATAATCCACTCGGTGGTAACAATAAAAATGTGCTTAATCAAAGTGGTGGTGCCAGTGGCCAACCAGAGCAGACCACTGATCCAAGATTACCGCTAAATGTTAGGCAAAAATTTAATATTTCCAAATCATGGAAAGGCATCGCCAGAGCTATGGAACCCACTGGGATCATTATGTTTGTCAAGTAAGATAATCAGCCAAATTCACTATTTATTGACAAAAAATTGATTATGCTTATATGACACACACACACAAATTTACTATTTATCAGTTCATTTCATGTCAGCTCAAAATATCGATTTTCATTGACTTCAAAAATTTTGGTTAGAAACACATTTTAGGTTTATTTTCTCAGACAAGTATTTCTAAAATAATTCCTATACTTGTTGTGATAATTTATACCTTTAATTATGATCTACTCGAATAAGTCACTAATTGATCTCTCGGTCAATTCTACTGAAAGTGTTCATTAATTGATCTTATACTGCAATTAAATAAGACCTAATGTATCTGGCTTTTCTATTGCCGACTAAAACTAGTGGTCGTTTCAATGAAAAATGAATAGGATAATTGATAAATTCGATTGAGTAATGCATCATCTGCTTAAAGCTGAACGATTATCTTCTTTCCAGTAGTAATGATTGAATGCTTTTTAATCAAATTGAAAGACCAAATGACAAAGTGCACAGCTCTTAATTAGATTATAATTCTGTTGCTAAGAGAACACTTAATGAAGAAATTGCGTTAATTTTTGGCACCGGAATTATTATTCCGAATAGTATTTTACAATTAGCGTTGGCAGTAGTAGTAAACGAAATATTTCTACTCTTCTATCGATTTGTTATCATACAATGTTAGAAATGAATGCATTTTCTCTCTCCTCATCGTTGTTATTCTCTCTATTGTTTAGTATTGAGTTATTTCATATAAGGCTTCTCTTCATTAGTCTTTTACTCTTTTTCTTTACTTTCAAAGGTTTGAGTCGTTTAGCGAAAGTAACACAAATAATCACAAGATAATTGTGTTAATTGAATTTTTGAACATAAATAAAAATGATAAAAGTAAGACAAGTTCTCATCTATACTTAATGTACCTGCATAAGAGTTACGAATATTCTGAAATTATCGATCAAAGCGATTGCTATTATTGTTGTTAGTCATGCATTATACTGAATGGATTGACTAAGCCGCGAGTGTTATCAATTTTTCGCAAATTGCAGCTATTTTTCCATTTGTATTTTGAGGAATTTCGTTATTCCTATGACTTTGAATCACACAAATATTTACCCTTTACGCTAAAACATTATTTGCACTTATATTCACTTTTATGCCATAGTATGTCACTTAAACCAAAATAAAAATCCTAATCGATAGCGACGTTTTCGTATAAGCAATCAAAATAAAACAAAGTATATTCCAGTTTCCTAAATGTTTATTGTAAAACCACATGATTGACATTTTCATTTGTATGGTTTTTTCGCTCTTTCATTCCTATTTTGTCAGATTCTTGAGGAAAAGAAGTTGAGTTACGTTTGAAAGTGACGAACAAATTTTTACGATCTACTTGGAAACTTACAAAAAATATTTATTTCGTGGTCAATTTGCATATTTTCTCGGAGGCTATTATCATGTGTACCCTTTTCTGATTTATTAGTAGATTAAAAATTCTAGAAAACAGTTACTTTTTACCAAAAAAATTTATCGAAACCTGAGAGAAATTTCCACTGTTTATAAGTTAAAAATCTAAAAATTTTTGAAAAAGACTTGTTCTTCATCTAGAAATTAAATGCTCGCAAAAGCTAATTGAATTGTTGGCTTTCATGACCGACTTCTCAAATTGATTGAGGAAATCGTAAAACTAAATTCTCACTAAAATTAAATATTGATTTCTTATTCATGGCTGTTGTGTTTGAGTGGGCGATGAAGAAGCCTTGCGCCACGATTCAGTATATGATTAATTCAGCAAAATTTTGACAGTTATGTGTCTTAAGTATTATCCAACAAAGACTTGGTGTTTATTCGGAAAACCCAGAGGTCTGGCCAGATCTTCAAGTCGATAATATCGACTTCACTTACGTTCAAGTGAACGATATATTGCATTTGGAGACAGAGAAAGAGCTCATACTTTGCAAAAATAGGAAACTTTGTCTTTACGATTCGTTACAGAAATCTATCTTTAGGTTTGTGGGAGTAGTCTGATAGAGTCTTATTGTTGTTTCCCACATATATCTTATAGAACTGAATTGTTAGCTCTCATTCTCTATTGTATGCGACGGTAACAGCATAGGAGTGACGTTATATTTTTGGATTTACAATCATTTCAAATCAAGATTAATGACAGAATATCGTACTCTTGATCGTAAAATAACTTTATTATGTAACGTAAATATGAAAGCAAAACGATTTTCTGTTTTTTTTCTCGTATATCCATTAAGTAAAACGAGTTTTATTCCTAATTCAAATCTCTGTCAGTGCTTTAGTACTAGTAAAAAATTTTTGATTTTTGTACTCAAGACGATTCAGATGGTTGTTTTAGAAAACATATTTTTCATATCTCTTTGCGTACACAACTGGAGCTTTGGTTTTCAGATTGAATTCAAATTGAGTCGCCAATACTTAGGATTCAGTCGACAAATTGATTAAGAGAACTATTGCTTTTGAATCTGATGCCCACCTAATAACTACCCATTTTGACAATAGACTCAAGCTATTATTTTTGGAGAGCATCACTAATACTTTCTTCAGGTTATTGTTTATTTTGTAGTTTTGAATTTCACATCAATAATAAGAGCGCATAAAAGCATACGATCAATATTTGCTCACTTAATCCTTCTTAAGATGTTATTGAGTTTTCTTTAATAAAGCGTTAAGTTTCAAAAAAGGTTCACTAATGCATAGCTTCTTAGAGCTCTTTCTTGAATATGATTATCCTGAAACAATTCTAAAGACCTACCATATGATTGAGCCAACTTTACAGTAATTTTCAATTTTTGATATTGCGTTCATTTGTACCAAAATTGTTTTTGTCATTACCTCATCAACAAAATGGGTGTTTAGTGATGTAAATGAGATCAATTGAGATTATGTTTAATTGTAAGGTTACATAAAATAGCGATAACTATGGTGTCTTAAAGTAGTAAATACCTTTAAAAGTATTAGACCATTAAATAAAATGTAATGTTGTTTATCTTTATTGCTTTGTTTAAGTAGGAAAAGCAAAATTATCCCTAAAAACTCGTTCACTCCTTCCTTATGCTATTCTATCTGCCGGAAATCTGACCGAAAATGTTTTCAATGAGGTGGTCACCTCAACCTTCAATTAGAAAAGTTATTTACAGTTAATCATTATTTTTAGTCTAATCTGTTTGACGCATAATTTGTCTGATTTTTAACACGAATGCAGTGAACGCTGTTTAAAACTAAACTTTTTTTTAATTCAGCTTAATTGATAACTGATTTTGTTTGTGATTATTGAATAACTTTTTGAAGGTTTTTGGATTTAAGCCAAAGTGTTTTTCGATTAAATTTGAATCAATGCTAAATGACACGTATTTTGATTAATAAATCATATGATTTACTTATTTGTTGCCCATAACAGATGGGTTCACAAATATATTTTATAACTCTTATCTCAAAAATTAATTCTAAACTTTAGCTCAATGTAAGGGAAAATCAAACTCGAGATAATTTTTTTTTGAACTAAAAAATCTGTGCTGTAATAAAAATAAGTCATTTTTATGGTTGAAAATAAGATGTAAACCGAAGGCTCAATGCGGAGTGGAATAACAACAATTAATAGGAGGGTACAAATGTGTTATGCTCATTTTCAATCTCTAACATTCACTCATATATAGATCGGTTAAAGTTATCTCTGGATCTGATTCTCAATCAATTTTCAAGAGAAGTTAAAGAATGGCCAAGATTTTGATTAAGGAAGTAATCAATCCTGACATAAATGATTCATTTTTTATTTAGAAAAACTGGGGACTTGTGTACAAGCCTCTCAAACAAAATATTAGCTATTGTTGGATTGTTGGCAATCTGACGGCGAGAACAAATAAATCTGCAATTTATTCGTACAACTCGTCAATGCTATTCATTCTGACAGATCTCTTCAATGAGAGTTCATTAAAGCTCACATACAACGATTGAAATAGTTGTCGTAAAAACATCAGCCTTTATGACCGCATTAGATTTGAATGGCATTCCTCTAAAAAATCGATCTTTTCCTACACGAATGATATAATTGCACAAATGTCAAACAATTCTGTATATTGTACTTCTCGAATAATAATAAAATATTTAAATAAAATGCTTTTGAAACGGTTAGAAACTGAGCTTCACAGAGCCTGTCTAATACCGAATAAAACAAAGCGTAAAACTCATTATTTAGGAAGTGTTTCGCTATAAAAATAGTATTAATGTAGAAAATTGTTTCGGATTGAAATGCATGCGAACAGTAGACAAATAATAGCGGTCGCGTGTATGAGATAAGAGATCATATTTTGTCTAAGTCTTTGAGAACTGTGTTCTCTCATGTGAAAACAGACCTATAGATAGACCCTTTCACGGCTTGGCTTTGAGTCGCGAAAATTTTATGCTGTAGTAAATCCGATATATATTTGATTTTATTGGACCTAAACTTGTGATTGATCTGGACGACAATATTTCATTGAAACGAAAATACACTTTTGTTTGAGAAATACAAGTAATCTTAAAGAAAAATATTGTTACATTCAGTCATATGTACGTCTAACAAAATTGAGATTTGTTTTACTGTAAAACTCGACTCAACTCCTGTATCTAAGTTGACATGAAAACTAATCAAATCTTGTCAGCACTTGATTCAATTCAATTCAATTATTTACTAATTTACTTTTGTACTCCACATATCGATTAGCCCACACATAAAGTCCTACATCTATTATCTATTTTGTCAAATTGTGAAACAGAATTAAAGAAATTATCTTGTACAATCAACTCCGAGTGTAATTGAATTTTGTTTTTCTTAAGCACTAAAAATTAGAAGTCCTTCAGCCTATCAAAAGATACTCGATTTTTAGCTCTTTTCAGAATTTATCATAGAAAACAGAGTTTTGAGGAATTTGAAATATTTTTTTATTAACTTATTTGAACAGAAATAGCAGATCCTTTTCTTATATCTAACAGACAAATTGAATAGAGAACAGAACAAACAGTCCACAAAAATGCTGAGCCAGAAATGGTTTTTATGTAATTTGTTTTTGTTCTATGCTTCAGGTTGTTTGAAGAAAACCAGGAGTTACTCCTATTGTTTAAAAAGTTTCAATCACTCAAAACAAAAGAATCCCAAATGGAAAGTATGGAATTAGCAGAACACGCGTCTCTTGTTATGACATCGTTAGACGAAGCCATCAATTCACTCGATAATGTTGACTATTTTATTGAATATTTGCACTCAATCGGAAAATTACACCACAAAGTGCCAGGTTTTAAAAAAGAATATTTTTGGGTAAGTTTTCAGCTTAATACAAAGATATAAGTTATCTAAATTTAAAACTTGTAATTATCACGCGTTTCTTGAATTTTATTCACACAAAGTTTGTACGCGATTACCATATCAATTGTTACAATAGTGTTCAGTTTAAAGTTGTGTCAATCACACTAATTGAATGGGATTGTTGTGATGACATGCAGTCACGAATACTTGAGATATCCTAATTCCATAAAAGCATTTCTAGATATGATTGATCACAAGCTATTATAGAAACAAATGCAAATAATAAGCAAATCCTACACGAAATCATACAATATGAAAGCAAAATGTTCTTAACATCTTCCGAAAACCCTCAAAATTTTACGCTTAAAATGATCGCTTGATATGTGCCTAAAAATGATTTCACTTAGAATTTTGAATCTTATCATTCTTGAAATAAAATTATTCTTTCGCGCATTTTATTAGATAAGAATATTCAGTCATATCTATGTTTTTTTTTAGAAAAAAGCTTACTCGTCATGAAACGTCATAAATTTGTGCTGCATAAATAAAAATAAGTTTTATATAATTTTTGAAAAGAGAGCAAAATATTTGAAGCCAAGGCAAAGATACTGCTATAGTAAATTTTTGATCTCATTAATGCTTGACAAAGATTTTCGTTGTATTTATTTGCATGAGTTCACAAACATTTAGTTCACTTCATCATTCTGTCTGAAGTAACTTATGAGAAGATTTGCTTAAGTTTTGGGTAGAATTGTGTCAGGCATCTTGTACTGTAGGTTAGTCTCAAACCAATTTGCTTAACATGAATTAATACATGATTTATTAAAAGCTTTTTCCATATAAGCTATGAAATAATACAGTTTTTCATCTTATAAGAGCATAGTTAATAAGAGTATTAGAGTATATAAGAAGAGGATAATATCAATAATAGTAGGGCTTATGCATAAAAATCATTGACCAAATTACGATTCATATGGGATTTAATTTATGATTTCATGATTAACTTCTATAATTGATAGCTTAAACTTTTGCTTCACTCAACATGAAGTATGAAAATATAGTATGAGATTCAGATGAATTTTGTCTAATTTTCTAACAATTCTCTTCTAAATAATGCATAAATTATTGAGCAGTCTATTACTTTAATCAGCGCTTTAATGAGAGCACCAAAATCTAAAATCTATGGTAATCTATGGTAAACATGAAATGTACGGATCAATTAATCTAATGATGATTAGACTCATAACACAATTTGTAGTACAGAATAATTTTCAGTTTATTATATACTTTATCAAATGCGCTCTATTTTTACAGTTAGAATGTTATCCTCTGTGAAAACGACTCTCTTTTGCTATCCGGTGATTCCTTAAATAAATTTTGTCTAACAGCATGAAAGCTAAAAAATTTAGCTAAGAGATACTCCTGCACCGATGACCTTTTGACCCTAAATTCAGTTCCAGCAGGATTTATGAACTCCTAACTCCCGTAATGGGAAGCAATGCTCGTATTTAAACAAAAGCTTACACTGTAGTACTTTGCCAATACTTTAGTTATATGAAAATTTGATTAAAAAGTTTCTCAAATTTTGAAACATGAGTCGATTTTCATGATATAGACTTATATGACAGTCTCTATCAATCTCTGTAGCTATGCATTCCTTAGAGGTTTGTTCTCAGATTAACTTGCGAGAAAGGATGCCGTTATTGACTGTTGTGTCGTCTAATGGTATTGTTATGAATAAATTCATTTATTGTTGATTAACTTATCACTAGTGAATTGATTAACATCTAACAACTTGATAGTTAAGCACATCAACCATAATGATATGATGCCATCCAAGCGTTTTGTTTGAAAGAGCACTATTTTTATTCTAGATTCCCCATTATTCTATAGCAGATTTGGCATTTTTGCGTAATATAATGCTTTCATGTGAGATATAGGCTAAAAATTGATAGAATAACTTCCTTCAACCAACAATTTGTTTATAAGAAAGCTTTTAAAGAGTATTGATTTTTTCTTCTTCATTTCAATCTTTTGACTTTAAAGCCAGAGTTGAGCTCGTTTCTAATTTTTCTTTTAGTAATTCAATTATAATAAAAGCCTCATTTTGATTGGACTATTGTCTTGATAAATGAACACAAATCAATATTTGCTAGAAATTTAGGTCATTTCTTCAACACTATTCCTGAGTCTAGCTGAAAAATTTGAGGCATTTTGCTTTACAAACAAACTGTGGAATTATTATTAAATTTCTGGAAATATTTGATAAGCCCTATAACATGTTAACAAACAAATACAAATATTTTTGCATATTGTAGTGAACGTTATGTGAGTGCTATCTAAGTAAGATTGATTGCCACTAAAAATATTTCTGGTATCACGTTAATTTTAATGGTATAGATCGTCAATGTGATCGTCAAACGCATCACCGTATCGTGCATTGTAACGCAAACTTGTGAGACGAAGTATTGCACAGAGTTGTATTCTGGATCTCATCAATTTCTTTCATAAATAGCATATTTCGTTTCAGTAAATAACTAACGCGTAACTTACAGTATATCAGAATCAAAGTTCAAATGTTTCTATCTTTTCTATAATTTACGAATAACGGGAGCAAGTCTACCATTAAAAACACTGTTTTGCTATTAAAATCATTTTTAGTCCATTAAAAGCTATCCTTTGAACTCATAATTACCTAACGATTATGTTTTTGAAATTGTTCAGTTGAGCCATGAATCATATGATAATACTGTTTGCGACGCCGTTGGAATTACGAGTGAGAGAGTAAAACAATATTCTATCCTGTTTTATTGAATACTGCAATACAATATGTTTATTTTGAACAAATATGATATCTTATTTGCCAAAGTGATTTTAAAATTAGAAAATACGAAAATAAGTTTTGTACATACTGCAACAAAAATCATATCAAGTTTGAGTTTATTTCTCAGAGCTATCATAAAAACAACTCTTAAATTCAGTAAGATGATTCTCTGCTTTCTTCAAATTACTGGAGCATAAGATTATGAAATTGTTGCAATCAGTTATTATAATTAACTCTCATTCCTTGTGTCAGAGTTTTTCGAAATTAGTAACAAATACAAGTGTGCAGATATATTGGGCGAAGTCTTCTTTCCTAATTTGAGCATCATATTGATAACAAAGCAAAAGTTTTTCTTTATGATCTCGAGATTATAAGTCTCGGGTAGAATTCATTTATATTTTGTCAGATAAACCGCTGATGGCAACAAAAAATAGCTAATGATATGATGATTCCTATCTCACTCCCGTATATAGAGTACGAATAGGAATAATTTTTATCTCATGATAGAGAATAAGAGGAACTAAAATTAAGTTTTGCTTCAGTTGTATCAGTTTTAAGTGAGAAAAAGGCTACATTTAAGCTGTTTCTTCTTTGCGCTAAGACTATTGTTATTGTTATGATTGTTTTTGCAATGAAGGATTTACAGGCAAAATGCTTAAGAGAGCGAAACTTTTCACTTGCGCACAACGTTTACTCTTTGAGAGACCTTCCAAAATATTATACCAATCAATTTTTATTAGAAGTAGTCGAAAAAGGAGAACAACGGGTCAAAATAGAAGAGTTACTTTCAATCATAGTGAATGAGTGATGCACTACAAGTGGAAATTTGATTAAAAATCAAAAACCACATAATGTACTAGTATGTTATCAGAAATATTAAGCGGCAAGGATTTAATCGAAAATATGTGCCATGCCTTTTTTGCTTTAATTTATTGAAGCAAAATTTGCTTTTAGTCAACTAAAGCTCAAACATTGAGATTGCAAAATTGTAATATATGTTTGAATGCAATACATATGCAAATGACCAAAAACATCCAAGTACTTTAAATTCCAGGAATAGGTACAAGTATGTCAGCAATCCTATGAGTTTTTGTACATACATTTCAGTCAAACATCTATTTCACTAAATTATTCATTAATTGTGTTCTCAATTATTTATAAAGTGAACTCATAAGTGAGGTTCGATTCAATGAACACTTTTTAAATTAAAAATTCTAGAGTTAGTGCTTATGAGATGAAGAATAATATATCTTAAAAATTGTATCTCTTCAAAACTTTCAAAAGACAAGGTTTTATGTTTCAAAACTAATACAATACTTGAAAAACTTGAGAGTAAAATCGATGTCCTATTGAACAGGCCGACAGACTTCGACAAGAGTAAAACAAAAGCAGGAATACGTGTGCAAGAGTTAAGAGTATCCTGGATATTATTTAATAGAAGTGATCAAAAGAGGCTTTGTTTGATAAATTTAAAGCCCAATATAAATAGTGGCTTTCTATTTGGTTCGTTATGTTAAGCAATATATTTATTATATCTATCAATTCTATGCAATCATAACTGTGCGCAATAGGAACAAAGCTTCATCTCTCTATGCTTTTATATTCCGCTCATGATCTACACCCTTATTAACTTGTTATGTAATTACATGAGCTTTTCCTCATTGAACCCAATAGCAATTTGCTGTATTTCGTATATTATTTACCCTAAATCCTATAACAGCTGCAAAATTCATATTTCATAGAAAATACTTGTTTCATCAATAGTTTAGATGGAAATTGTTGACAAAAATATTTTTTGATTAAACTTGAGAAAAATTGGCCCATTATTAATACTACTAGTACTACAAATATGACATACGACCAATTTTTTCCAGACGAGCGGTTCGGTTCATGCATTTATTTGCTCTTCAACTTTATATTCAGCTCGCAAAATATATTTATTTTAGGAACTATTTATGGATTTTCTTTTTATGGATCTCTCCTATTGATCATCACATGCTTACCATCGATAAAATTCCTTCAATTTTAATTCAAGTACTGCTTCACAAAAGCTGTAATAATGTGTACTTTATTTTCTGATAATTTTCTATAGTTTTCAGTAAAAATTATTTGCCATAAAAGAAAGTTTAGAAAAAGCCATAATTGTAGCAACTGTTCGAAATTGCTTGAGATAGTCACCATTATTTGAGGAAAACACATTTCATATAAGAGCAACAGATTATTAGCTGTAAAGATAGTAAAATGTCCATCTCAATCTAAATATCCATAAATTGAGATTAAGCTTTGGTTGTGTTTAGAAACATAAGCTTCAAGTTTGCTTAAGTCAATTTTGTAGTTACATTCTGTAGTAGTCGTTGTCAATACTCTTAATGCCTACACATTGATCTTTAGAGCAAAATATTTTGTAAGTTTAGACTAGATATTTGTGGACATTCTTGTAGACATTTATCTAACAGTTAGAGCTAAAGTTGACACTTTAATCCTATTTGAAGCGCTTTCAAGATTTGAGGGTAAAAATCGAAAAGTTGACCTCAACTCAATTTGAAGCATTGACGCTATCACTTAAATTGACTTCTTTATATTCAGTCACAAAATGATCAGCCACACAAAGAACTGTTTGAAATCTATCGGTATTTTTAAATTAATCTATTGAATGAAAATAATGTTGAAAAACTGAATGTAATGCGACCTAAAAATGGATGTGATAGCATGCAATAAGTGTTTCCTATTTTGTTTGACGTTCCCTTTAAAACTGAAACTGATAGCTAAATTTTCAAATACATCTCGGTTATCTTTTGACATAAAGCTCTTTTGTTGAAATTAGAGAAATAGTTCAATTCTTTGTTGTCGGAAAAAAGTCTATAAAAAGGATAAAGAATTATAGGAGTAAAGAATAGTTGACGAAATGACCACAATGTGGACGAAAAGAAAATGAGAAGCAAAACACACGAAATTTGCTGAAAGTCTAATAAAAGTTAATCTATAATAATATTATAAAGTTTGATATGTTATTAATGAAAACTTTTTTTCTGTTTACTATTCTAGAGAATCGAAACCCCATTTCTTCTGGCAGTTAAAGAAACACTAGACGATCGATATACGGAAAATATGGAAAACATATATAAGATAATCATTAAGTTCATACTACAGACTCTTGTTGAAGGATATGAGAACTCTAGCGGTGAACCTGAGACTTCAGAATCAATTGAAGTTAATGTGCCAAACGAACAATAATGAAATTGATTTTAATAACTAATTAAATATCTAACTAAAGACTGCATATGATTATTATGGATATTTAGCAATCAATGCGTACATGTTCTGCATATTACAAAGTTTCGATCATCATAAGTAACAACTTTTTCGTTCATTTGTCTCTCATTTTCATTTGTAATCCACATCTCATCTGAAGAGACAATATGTGTATTGAATTTGCTTTTTCTTAATTATGTAATAAATGAATCTCTTATTCATAATAATTAAACTAAAGAGTCAAAAAGTACAGTATATTTGAAGATGAAATTTTTACAAACAATCGAAATACAGATAACTATCAAAAAGCTTTGCTTCTCATCAGACATTCAACCCTCGAATTGATTAAACTTTTAAACTTTTATACATAAAGAAAGTGAAAGAAAAATGTTTGACTTCAATAGTTTTAACGATAGGCTTAAACTTTTGGGAAATTGCAATAATGCTAAAGAAAATGTCCATAGATTGATGTTAAAGTAGAGCACATGAAGTGACTGTTCAGTAGTGGCAAAAAGTATAGTGAATACACTATTTCTAACGATTAATCGATAAAAGTTTCTATGATTTACATTTGTTTTCATAGTGAGCATTTTGATAGTTAGTCTTTAAACTTAATAGCAATTGAGGCGGTTGTTAATGCGGTGGTCGTCAGACAACTCAAAGTTATTTGCTTATGTATAAACAAAAAGTTATAATTAAAAATTAATTAATTCACATCTTTTTGGTTTTATCATTAAACAAATTTACTTTTCATTTATTAATGTCTCAAATTATTTAAGGAAATGATGCAAATTTTTAGCTAAAGCTCCCATTTTATCATTCACTTTACAAACACTGAGCGCATATATTATTAATAACTTAAATGCAAATAAAAAACATTATGCGCAGCAATTATTGCTCGAGCATTGATTTAGTGGTAGGAAGCCAAAATTGAGCATTCTAATTTTGCTATTATTCAGCATTATATATGAAACTTGTGTTCAATTTCTCAGCTTATAGCTAAACCTAAACCTAAACGAATATATATTTTTGTCATTCAATTCAAAAGGCTTTACATTGAATTTGATCAAAAGGAGATGTTTGCGTAACCGTTTCATAGATATTTAGACCATTTAACACAATGAGTAAACCATTGAAATGTTATTGATATTTTGGTAACTATTGTTCGCGTGTTCGCATATGCCAAAATTTGAAAATTGCCAAAAAGTAATAGTCTCACAAATGATCTGCCAAAATTCAATTGAGTAGAAAATTTGAGTTGATTAAAAAAATTTCATTTCAACATCGAGTCATCTAATCTCTTAGCATCTCTTTCCTAATACTTAATTAAATAATGTTTTGCTGTAAAGGTTCATTTCTACGCAATTGTTGTAATGAGACAAACATTATAGCAAAGAATAATAGTGTTTTCAATCTTTTATGTTATTTAGACTCTGCCTCAAGATCATTTCTCTTAGATTAATGAGAGATCTTTCAATGATTATTTCAACAAATTGTATTAAGCTTAACAAGCTTCTCAATATTGATATGATCTAACAGTCAGTCAGTAACTCAAAATCACAATTTATAAGTGACCTTTAGTTCAAATTTTTAATGATTATGTGCCAAAACTTGAATTTCAATGTATTTAATTAATCAAATTTGACTCGTATTGAAATAATTCAAATTTCAGTTTAAATGTACTCTGACATAGTTGCCATGTTAATCAAGAAAAATTTGCATCACTTTCTAGACAAATATACTTCTCAATAAAAATCTGAAATCTTTCATCGTCACATAAAATGACATCTAAATTCTGCAAAAACATTAACATCTTATACATCTTATGAACGTTTTATATTGAAAATAAAGTTCATCATGAGTAAAAGCATGTATTTTCAATATAAATAATTAGATATGTTCGCAGATTGCATTTGAAATTTCAAATGAATTAAGTTTGGCGACCGCTGACAGAATGAAAGGAGTGGTATTCATCAGAACTATCGCATAATGAGCTGAATTTTTAATTAGTATAAACATGTGTGAAGACCGTCCGCGTTAATTACTTGCAAATTCAAATACTCATGTAAATAGTGAGAAAGGATCAAATTTTTCAATTGATTTTTGCCATCCATCCATAACAACATGGTTTGATTATTTTTGCGAACTTCTCATTGTTGAAAAGTTACTCATTCAAAATTTTCATCAATTAACTCAATCATAATAGGAAAAATTCTGATATTCGTATTTAAAAATAAGCAGAAATTCTTTCTGAACAAACTGAAGTCCATTCTTGAGCAAAATAATTGTCCTAACGTTAACCTTATACCTTAAGTACAGAAATTTTGATATTAGGATGCATTGAACTGAACAGTAATACTGATAAGATGTCAGTTTCAGAAAAGTCTTTATCAAAATGTCATTCGCATTAAAACACATAAATCAAAATAAATATCTTAATATATACCCCAATAACCGCTTAGGCATGAATTGAATTGTTTGAATTAATTCCATAAAGGTTATTGAAAATATGGCTTAAGTTATTTATTTGATTAATCTTACTAATATATTGGAGACATGCTTTAATTAGAATAATACTATAAAAGCAAAGACTGCCTCATAGGCTCGTTATTTAACTTATTAATGGATAATCAGTTTTAATTTGGTTAATATTTTGATAAAGATTTTTCTGAAAATTTATAAATCTCATAAGTATCACTGTTGAGTTGAATCAGATGCTAATATGAAACTTTTTGTATAGTTAATAACAAATTAAGTACTAAACTAAATTAATTTCTAATGAATGGTTCAATTTAATTATTAATGGAAACGATGAATACTTAGATACTGTTAGTGACTGTACTGTGAGTTGAAAATGTTTCAAATAAAATCTAAAGTTTTTGAATCTAAAATTAGAACAATCACTTACTCTTGAATTAAGTAAATACTTTGTTGTTAAGAATTTGACTTGTTTTTTACTCAAATTTCAACTTAAGACAAAGTGTATGTTATCAGATCTAATCATAAGTTAACTAAAAGTTTGTCTTACGAATAAATCAAATTAATTTGCTATCGAGAATAGTTTGAATGAGTCAATAATAATTGATTTCTAGCAATTGATTAATTATTTTGGTTACTTTACGCTACAAAACCTATTGAAATAAATGAAGCCGAGTATCTGAAATATACTAGATTTATGTTGAAAATCTGAAAGAAGAGCATACTTCTTATACTAGTATATGTCTGATTATCGGAAATTGCATGAATTCACACGAAAACATGTCCAACAAATTTGATTAATGTTTACTGAGCTCGATCTTATGCTTAGAATGAATTAGTTTTGTTCAGGCATTATAATACTGCACAGAAAAAGTTTTAGGAACCGCTGTTTTGGATTATCTTAGGCAAACTTTGTGCAACTATGGAACCTATTTATACATTTCATTTGTCAAATTCATGAAAGGCTCTCATCTACAGAGCCAGTTCGAAAATTCCTAAATATTAGTCTTGATAGTCTCGAGAAAAATAAGAAAACAGTCAAATTTCTATTACTCCGCACCAATTCGAGCTTAATAGACAATATTTGAGCAGTAATTGCTTTTTGTTTTATTTGTCACCTATGATAGTTTTGTGTCTTAGTGCTATTTATCGTTTTATTGTGAACGAAAGTTTTGTAGTTGACCTCTGTGTTCAATTTTAAATGAAGTATATTTCAATTTAGTTATAATAGTCAATGCCTTCGAATTTTATTATATAACACTTCATTTTCCGATCACTCATATAATAATGTGATTGTCAATAAATTTGTATCATATCTAGTTTAGTCACTCATAGATAATATGTTAATCGATTTAAAACATAATGTAAATAAAACACCAGTTCATACATATGTTTATAAAGTATGTGTTTGTGCAAAAAACTCAAATTCAAGTTTAAATTTGTTGATGCATTATTGAAATAATAAGAAAAAGTTTGAATAATTGATTGCTATCATTAGGAATAATACGTTTCACTAATTGCAGCCTATTTTTTGAACTAAGAGTAAACAGCTTTAAGAATGGCTACCATTCAATTCCCCAAACATATGAAAAATGAATCCTAGTTTTAAAATATTTTTCTTGTAACTATCTTATTTATTTATTTTATGTCTTTTTTCGCATCAAAATTGATATGTTTATTAAACTTCGTTGAGTTATGTTTGTCTTTAAGCAACGTTTGATTTAATTATATTTGTTCGGGATTCAATTCACAGCTATTGAAGCATTAAGAAAGAGATGCTTTATTGCAAACTTAAGTTCAGTAATTACTTGTTCTCCACGAATTGCATCTGGAAAGAAGCACTAATTGTTTCAAATGTGCTATCGATTTTTTGCAGCTCAACAAATAACAGATAAAATCTAAAATTATTACCAATTAGTTGAGATAATCCTCACTTTGTTCGTAGAAATAGTTAGCTTTGCAAAGTAATTAAGCAAACAATTATAAACAGCTAATTGTCTCTATTTTCATAAATAAGAGATAATCTGTTGTGATTGAATAGTCAGAAACTAATTAACATTTTATGCTAAATCTAAAAAACTGATTAGAATTGCAAATAATGAGTAATAGTTTGGGTAATAGCAAACGAATCAAACGATGCAGGGGAATACGCTCTTTCCTATTCATCTAGTCTATATTATGCATAGCTATAATCAAATTATTATTACTATTCAATTATTCGGATAACAAAAACCTAAAACAAACATTAAACTCAAGTAGAATTGAGTGGAGTATTTCAGAAGCATATCATTAATGAATAATATTTTCAAGTATAACAACGTTATAGCTTATAGAAAGCTGAAGCCAAACAAATTTCACCAAATAACAGATATTATTATGGACTGTAATGATCATAGAATTTCCTAGAAAGTACATCATAAACATATTTTTTACATTTAAGGTTTTCATGTCATGAAGCCTTACAACTTTATATTAAAAAATTTACATCAATTTTCATATCATCTCAATTTTATAGCGAAATCAAATTTCTTCAAAAGTATTAACATTAGAGAAATACACTTTTTAGATATAGTTTCACGTTCTGTCAGCTAAGTATGATTATGATTGTCAAAGAGGATCAAATTTCTCATTTGATCAGAAACTCGGTAAGCTATTCGTGAAGTTGACCTCAAAGTTCAAAAAATTGTCACTTTCACACTTATAGTGTTATAGTGGTAAAGTTTTCTCAACAATCTTATCACTTTTCACTCGTCGGTGGCTTATTAAGATAAATAAACTTACTTATAATCCGAGTAATTAAATGCTACGATCTATAGCTTGATCTACTCTCTAGCTAACACTTTTGATGGAGCTCTGGTTTTCAGCACTTGAGTTCGAATTCATCTTTAGCTTATATCAAGTCTATCTTGTTCTGTCCATAAATCTTAATACTCTAATTAAAATACATTCATCAATGATGCATTCATTGAAATGAGTTCTTTGCTTTAAGCTGAAGCACGTAAAAATCGAAAAATCAAAGAATATTAAGATTTAATCTTTCATAGTGTTATCAAGTATAGTAGAGAATCATTAATATGCTTAGAAGTACTCGAGCTATTTAGATTAACAACAGATTGGATTCATTTTTGATAAGCATAAAGCTATAGAAAGTTTTGGTAATCCTTTAATCAGAACTTCAATAAGACTTGATTTTAGGCTTGATGCGGCCATATATTTATGGAAATTTGATGAATAAATTATGAAATATTATCATAAGTTGCCTATTAAGCCGCCACTTCTACCAGAGCATCGAATCGTGTTCTTATATTAAGCCGGTAACGGCTTAGTATACAACTTACGATGAATTGCGTGATACACTGTGATGATTTATCTGATTTGGATTCTGCTATCATATATCTGTGTATGACATCATTCTTAATAACTCGTAAAAAGTTGCTCGTAATCAGTTTTATATCTGGAATTTCGCCTTCAGTTTCATTCAGAAACGGTTTTTGGCTTCAGTTATCAGATAATATGTGTGAGAATTCCCAAAATCAAAAATGTACCTCAATTCGATCAAAAGCCTATTAATAGGCTCACAGTTTTCTAGTCTAAGCTAAATGATGTTTTGAAACTTAAAGGTTTAAAAGTTTGTCTTTATTGAAGAATTAAACTCTAATCGACTGATTAATATGATACAAAAATAAAGGATTTTAATCTAAAATTGAGTATTGAATGATAACAGTGCCATAGCCAGACTTGTGGATCTGGAAGGGAGCTAAAAGCCTGAAATTGAATGCTCACAATTGTTAACTTTCATTAATATATCTGTTGTTATAACGCCTTTCATTAATGTTCAACAGTAATCAATTGGTTGAAGCATCGAACAAACACAGCTTGAAAGTTTTTGCAGTTTTATTTTCAATACAGAAATGCATTCTGAAAAAATGTCTAGGGAACTGTAGCTTTTCTGCTCCCCCCACTGGCTCAAGGCAGTGGGTAAAACTAAAAGCCTATTTAATCCTATTGATTAAAACTTGACCATTTCTAATGCTAAACCTATCTAACAAGAAGTTGATTGATAAAATCCATGAGAAAGTTGTTTTGCTAGCATTGAGATGTGCATCGCTGAGAAGCATAGCAACATTCCAGTTGAGCACTTCAGCTCCACATACTTTACAACTAAACAATTCATTCATAAATACAATCAAAGACTTACTAATCGAATAAAATTCAAATAAAACAACCAATGAAACTAAATGTTGCATAGTAAATTATCATAAAAAGTTGTAGATAATAATAAAATAATCAAAACAAGAAATAAAGAGTTAGGAAGACTAATATTGCGCACAAAGTGTACATCTTATACATGTATTACGTGGAAGTTTTGGCTATGGATTTGACATAAATATTGGGATAACATGTGAGGCAATAGAAACATAGCTCAACACTATTTTAATACTATTTCTTAACTCTAGTGAACGCCCGATATATTAATCAAATTAAATCATTATTTATATATTATTTTCAATTAACTTTTAATTAATTAAATAATGAGTGAATCAACTGATGATCAAAAACAAACTGAGCAGACAATTAATGGTCAATTAGATGACGATTTTATCAATAAATGGCATTTTGATTGTCAACAACTCTACAAAATTGCACTTAAATTCTTTAAAGGTTTGCGTTTAATATATTTTTGAAAATAGTTTTAAACTAATTGAATTGTTTTATTATTATTAGACAATGAAAGCAAAGCATTTCATCCGTCATACGACAAGAGGAATGAATTTTTCGCTCTTATATTACAAGACAAAAATGGAAAATTCGATTCGGAAAAAGCCAAACCTTTAGGGGCGCTTGATATTGTCGGCAGAGATCGCAGGTTTTGGTCCTATTTTTAATTAATGTGTTACTCTTTTCAATAAATTCAATGTTTTTTATGCGTATTTCAATCAGAAATTCATGGATCTCTTTGGGAGATATGTCTAAAACTGATGCCCAAAAAGGATTCATTAAACTGTTGGACGAATTGTGTCCTCTTTTCGAGCCTTACGTAAAAGCAATTAAATGTGATTTCGATGAAAAGGAGAGGATTAAAAGAGAAGCTGAAGAGTTAGAGAAAAAAAGAATCGCAGAATTGGAAGAAAAACAAAGGATTGAAGCAGAGGCCAAACGAAAGGCTGAGGAAGAACTGAGACAGTTTGATGAGCAGAAGTAAGTGTTTAAGTCATGCCATCACTTGTTTGAATTTGCGATTGAAGAATCGATCTAGTATTTTTCTTATCATATGCGCTCTTAAGAGTTTGCTCTTAGAGTTACCATTTTTCTCTAGCTTATGAGTTGGCCTTTATTTTAGACTAGTTATTTTTTCAAAATTATATAATGTTCTCGTAGTTATCGAGTTATAGCAACTCATTTTCACATTTGATTAATTTTCGTTTGAATCTGTTTTCTATCATTATATAAGAGAATTTAACAGTGGTTAATGAATATTCAAATTTTAATGTTGTTTTGAGTCACAAAAGCCGACTCTAATGCGAAATTTTGAGGTAAATAGTTATCAATGTTTTCTTAATGGACTGACAATTTCGAGATAGAGAGTAGTTAAACTACTTTTATTCTCGGTATTTCAGACTACATAGCCTAATTTCAGGTTTCATTTTAATGGTAGTTAATAGTTTTCAGAATCACTTGAAAAAGCTTTTAATTCTTGTCAAATAAGCAAACATTGAGTTGAACAGAGAAATCTCATATTACGAATGAAGTCTAAATATTAGTTTATTATAGATTAAACCACATCTCCAAATGATAGGTAGACAAAAATATTGACTCAGATACTTGATCATATGAAAACATGTTATCAGTTGATTACAAACATCAAAGAGTAAACTATTATTTTTGATAGCTTCAAACTCTTTCACACTTATTGTTGGAATAATTCAATTTTGACCTAATAAACTAAATGATTTAAATCCGAATAGGCGTGCAATTCAGGAGGCATTAAACCGACAAACTTTACAGCAATTCAAGTCCTATGCTGAACAACAATATCCCGGTAATAGTGAACAACAAGATATACTAATTAAGCAATTACAAGAACAACATTATCAGCAATATATGCAACAAATGCTTGAACAGCAGTTGCGAACACAACATCAACAAAACACTAATAGATATAATAGAACTCAAAATAATAGTCAAAGCTCCACAACAATGAACTCAATAAATGGCACGCAGCAATCGAATGCATTTCCAGTCGAAACGCTAACACTTCAACACCAGTTCACAGAAGGTGATGATCAGAATCATGAAAACAATCACTTGGATAGTGTTCAAACTGGTTCTGAAAGTGATTCGGAAGAAGAAAGTATTGGTCCGATCGCTGGGGCTTCGATGTGGACTAGAAAAGATATCAATATGTTTAAGGAATCGATTCGGTCAGAAGGTGGTGATGGTATCATAAAAGTAGGTCACGGAGAGATCGTGACCGTTCGAGTGCCAACGCATCAAGACGGTACTTGTATTTTCTGGGAATTCTCCACTGATAGCTATGATATCGGGTTCGGTCTACTCTTCGAATGGACCAAAAATCCTGGAAATCAGGTTTCGGTACATATAAGTGAAAGTGAGGACGAAGAGGACGATGAAGAAGAAGGTCTTTATAACTAGTCTGGTCTCTAATGCCGAACTGAGACTTCTATTATTGCTTAGATATAAATCAGGTTATGATTAGATTTCAAATAGTGTTAAAACTTAATAATTTTAAGCTTAAGTCTCACTTCGGTCTTGAAGCGATAAACAATTATTAATATAGAATATTTAATAAATTTGTTAATTATATGAACTCCAAAAATAGGTGATATTGGTAATGATGTGGAAAAAGGGAATTCGATTGAATCCGAGAAGGAGACATCGATTGCATCGTCAAAACGCGGACCATTAGAACAATCGCCTATTAGTGTAATTATTCCTATCTATAGACGTGACTCTCATGAAGAAGTATTTGCTGGAAGTCACGCTTATCCTGGAAAAGGTGTTTATTTGTTAAAATTTGATAATTCATATTCTCTTTGGAGATCGAAAACACTCTACTATAGAGTTTATTATACCAGATAGAAGTTCTCTTAATTAACTTATTTTGATTCCCAAATAGCAGTTTATATATACCCATTCATAATAAATCTTTATAACTATTTGAGAAGTTCACAAAGGTTTTCAGCGGATAGTGCACTGTTTTAAGGAGAAATTAATAGTTCATTTAATAGCTATTTTCGAATAGATATTCATTGCATTGGCATCACGTGCAGTACTTTAAAGGCTTTAATTTAATTTAATCACTGTTTAAGTTTAATATTCCTTATTTTCAGCCATTGTTAATAAAAAGATATTGCGCGCGACAACAATACAGATATTTTTTGTAGCTTTCGTTCAACACATTGATTTGAATATTTTTGAATTTTTTGCATGCTTCTTTGATCGAGTGTTGCTATTATTGCTGTAATAAAAATGTTTCGAACGTTGTTCTCACACTTAGTTTATCAGTAATCATAAAATAATTTATTATAGTGTAGGTTTAAAAAGCAGCGCAACTAATTTTATGGTTGTAGATAAATGAGTTTTTATTATTTAAAAATAGACTTTTATGGAATCATTGGGAAAACTTGCAAAGCTAGCAAACAACTACCTTTGTACTGAAGAAAATAAAAGCAGCACTCACTACATAATTCAAAATTATTTTTTTAAGTTAAAAAATAGATTCAAAGGACCGTTGATTTCCTCGTTTGAAATAATTTGTTTACCTACTAAAAGCTAGAATTGTTAATCCGAATTGAGATTTGATATAACAAAATTTCTAAAGTTTAAGGTCAAGTTGAGAAACATGTATAAAAGTTATTGAATAGTCATTTCTTAAAAAAACAGACGAAAACTGCTAATTGGGTGCAAAACCGAACATTTTTAATATCATTTAATTCATGAGGATTTGGTTTGATACAATTAAGGTTAATTATTACCTAATTTATTACAAAAAACAAGAAACGAATATTTATTTCACATACTATTCAGGAATGATTTAAAAAACATCTCAGAGAACTTATCGATACATAAATTAATTGTCATAAACTTGAAAAATATATTTTAATTAAAAATTGGTTAAGTTAATATTTCATTTCCAATACTTATTGAGTAGCTTTTGATTTGAGCCCACCTTTCTTCTTATTATCTCTCTTTTTCAAACCATACAAATTGCCTTTCAGTAAATTTGCGTAAGCCTTAAGACAATTCAAATAAAAATTAAATCAATAATAGTTATGAACAAACCAATACATCTGTTAATCAAATAAAAGACTATTTCTCTTAACAAAGATCCTAAAAATTATTGTTTGACTCACGAGTTGAAACTTATTGACATCTTTTGAGTTGACAATTGTCGAGATCTTCTTCTTGGACGTGTGAACACGGATCAAACACTTATTTTCGGAAACTATTGGTTGAGTTTGTGATTGTGCCTGCGGCTGTTGTCCGCTTTTATCTGATTTCTTAGACCTAGTCTTGATTGAACTGTCGACTCGTTTCATTGTTATGTAAATCGATCCGCCTTTAGTCTGATTCTTTTGAAACAGTTTCGTTAACTCGCTTAAAAACTAAATCAAATCAATAATTAGTGTAAATACAAGTCAAATCAGTGACGGAGAAGTTCAGTATTATTTCACTTACGGTTTCGTTGTTTTCGATCAGCATTTTATTTGACTCTAGTTTACTGTTTGATTCAGTTAGTTATATGTCTGAATCAATTTTTATTAGTCGAAAACGATGTTTTTGCAGTCAACTTAGTCACTATTTTAGTGATTAAGAAATTGTTTATTAGTTTGATTTGGTTTAATACATGTGGCAATATCTCAAAAATGCACAACCATTTGTTCACAAACCACGTCATTATTCGACTAATGGTTTAAATCGATAACTTATCATAATAAAGAATATTTCTATATTCTGATAACCTAAATCAGTTTGAACTTTAGCTTTAACTGAAAATTATTCAAATTTTGATTAAAAGTCTAACAAATATAACTTAATTGCCATAAAATACTTTTCAGTCATAGTTAAAATTTGAAAGACGTAGTTTATAAAAGTCACAATTGATTCAAAGCTGAGTACAAGTTCATAACAAAACTTGTAGACGACTCGAGTATGAAAACCATATCACATTTGAACAAAAACATTATATCAAACAATTAAATGATTGTATGATTGGCGGTATTGACTCAAAACTGAATTAAAAACAAAAACATAACAAAAAGTAAAACTTAAGCCTTCAAAAATGTGTTCAACAGTTTCAGAAAGTGATTCGTCACAACTCGAAAATAAATTGAGCTCAAATACAGAGATAAGCGAAGACGAAGCTGCTCTCTATGACCGACAAATACGCTTATGGGGTGTTTCGGCACAGAAGAAGTTGAGAAATAGTAATATTTTAATCGCTGGAATCAATGGAGTCGGTTCTGAAATTGTCAAGAATATTGTCCTGTCGGGAGTTAATTCAATTACTTTATTAGATAATCAATTAATCACTAAGTCAGACACTACTTCAAACTTGTTCACTCATAGACTGATTGGTAAAAATCGAGCAGAAGTTGCCCTAAAATACGTTCAATCACTTAATCCAATGGTTTGTGTCAGATACGATGATTCAGAACTTGAGGGAAAGTCAAAGGAATGGTTCAGTGATTATCAAGTGGTCTGTTTAGCCAATTATGACAAACAAACTATGATTCGAGTGAATAATATCTGTAACGAATTGAATATTAAGTTTTTTGCTGCTTGTAATTGGGGTTACTATGGTTTTACGTTCACTGATTTAGGACTCATTCACAGCTATTTGGCTGAGTATTTACTTATTTATGTCTTGTTTTCCAGTTGATTTTTACGTTTATTTTTTATTCTCAGAGAAGAGGTACAATCGGGAGATGTGACTATTGGTGATTACGAACCTGTTAAGAAAAAGGCCAAAATTGATGAACCGAACAAAGAGATTGTGCAAAAGGTTAATAATTTTATAAATTAATAATTAGTTCAAACTCTAGACTCAGTGAAAAACCATATTTATTGATGTTAATGCAATTTTGTTAAAATTGCCAATGGAGGTTCCAGAAAGCCGACAACACTCGGATTAAAATTTAATTATCAATAAATATTTACTAAGTCTTAAGAGTTTAAACTAATTTTTATTCATTTAACTTCAACTTAACTCTTATGATGGAAATCTCAGCTGCTGTTCTTTCGTAACATTAATTTGTTTTCGGCTTCAAATTTTATAGTTTTTACTCATTGTTGTAAACCATGTTCACTTTTAGTTTAAATAATACTGAATTAATATTAGTGCGCTTGTTTTAACTTATAAAGTACTATTAGTGAGCATGTTCAGTAATAATATTTGAGCTAAAATTCGATTTAGGCCTAATTTTCTTATTAGTAACTAAATTTTATCTTACATAATCTAGAAATTGGCTTACGTTCCGATGGAAGCGGCTTTGGCTGTAAAAGCTGGAAAATCAGGCTATGGTTTAACAAAACGAACAAACAGTGTATTTATTATAACTCATGTTATGCTCGAATTCTATTTAAAGCATTCACGCTACCCATCGGTCAGTTCTCGTGAATCAGATATTGAGGAGCTTAAGAGATTACAGGTTGAAGTTCTTGAAAGACTCGGTCTTGACGAGAGTATACTTAAGAATAACAAAGATTGGCACAACTCTGTGTTCGGAGAATTAAGTCCGGTGTGTGCTATTGTTGGTGGAGTCTTAGCTCAAGATATCATTAGAGCTGTCTCTGCAAAAGACACTCCGATTCGTAATTTCTTTCTCTTCGATGGTATCCATTGTAACGGAAGTATTGAAAGCGTTGGTAAATGAACTATAATTGAGTTCTTCATTTCATATTTTTTGTATTTAGCTATTTTGTCATTTATTTAATGTTTGCTAACAAGGAATCATTGGCTATTCTTAAAATTGGAATTAATGATTGAATTTTAAAAATTGTTTTGTGATATTAGACATGCTTTCATTATAATTTTGATCTAAACATTCAATGAAAAATAAAGATTTGGATACAAACTTCTGCTATCTTTCAATCGATTCTGAGATCATATTTTGAAACTTAAAAGCAATAAGAAGAGAAAGTTGAGAATAATTTTTAATAAAATAGTGAGTAGTATCGTATTTGATGCTCGACTTAAATTATGGGATAAGCCAATGGAATAAATTAAATTGTGATGGTTAGATTATCGTAATAGTGTAGGACCAAAGTGGGCGGAGTTATAAACATACTTTATATATGGTTGGACTCCAAGATTGAGTAAAATTTACGACCTTACCCCCATGGGACTATGTCCATTTCAAAAGATTTTCACAACTCGGTAACGGGTAGGCGGAAGCTTACGGGGATTCGCTCAATCGACTCAGAATTGAATGTTACATAAGGCGTATACATAGACCACCGACATGCCGAAATTTTCTAATTTTCAAAAACTACCAATTTTCCTTAAATCCTAATTAGATTACTGCGATGGTTCAGGGCAATATGCAAGGGGCTATAGTCACACGATATATATTGTTGAACCTAACTATAAGATTTATGCTTAGTCCACGCCCGCTTTTCAAGAATTGCTTATATTTCCGAAATGAGTAAGCGTATCTTTATAACAGCGGATTCTTACGACTTCTCGCTGCATTTTATGCGAAGATGAGATACCACATTTGCGGATAATATGCTATAAAATGCAAAGAGGAGTCGAAAGAACCCGCTCTTACAAAGATACGCGTACTCGTTTCGGAGATATAAGCAATTCTTAAAAAGTGGGCGTGGTCCTAAAAGTGAAGCGTCAAAGATTGCATTGGGGACCCTTAGAAATCAAATTGTTAGTATGCTTATAGGACTTTCGAGACAAATTTTAAAAAGGGTGATGGCATAAATTATTTATCATGGTTAATTAATTTAATTTAAATATGGTCTTATAATTATACACATTTCGATTTTTGTTGATTACTCGGTAGTCCGTTGAATGATTGACCTAAAGGAAAAGGGACAATAAGCAATTGTGTCTGGGCAGAGCGATTTGACAACATATTAATATTCATTTACTAGGAGTCGCATATTGTAGTAAAATATTAAAACATAATTCCCACAAGTTTAATAGAAAATTCATTTTAATTGAATTTTTTAATGATGGGTTTTATGGGAGACTGAACTCTTATTGAAATTTAGCCTATAGTACATGGAGTTATCGATAGGCTAAGTTTATTATTTTTCAACTGTTAAATAAGTTAGCGTTCAAGTTACACTCAGATGAATAACTTGTAAAGGCGTTATTTATAGATAAACCGAATTTGACAATAAATAATCCGAATAGTAAATACAAAAGACCCTTTTAACTTTCTTATATTACCCCTACCTCGATAACTTCATGTATCTTGCATTTGGATAAAAATCGACATAGTAAAGGTATTGGTTTTACTACAAATAACAAACTTTGAAGTATGGTGCAAAACAGAAAAGACTAGAACTTCATAAACTAAACTATTATTCATAACTTAATAAAGTTATATAAATAAAGCAATAAAGTAAGTCTTTCCCGCTTTGCACCATGCTTCAAAGTTTGTTATTTGCAGTAAAGCCAACACCTCTACTATGTCGATTTTTATCCAAATGCACTATAGGCTAAATTTCAATAAGGTTTTGAATATGTTCCAGGGTTTAATCAGTTTTGAAACTTCCTAAAAATGTTTCCAACTTTTGATGCATATCCTATAAAAGTTTAGTCCGAAATGAAATTAGGAGCGATGGTTAAATTAATTTTTGAAGTGAGTTCAGTCTCCCATAGAGCCCATTATAAAAAATTTAATTAAAATGGATTTTCTATTAAACCTGTGTGAATTATGTCTTAACATTTTACTATAATATGTAACTCCTAGTAATGAATATTAATATATTGCCAAATCCCTCCACCCAGAGACAATTGCTTATTGTTCCTTTTCCTTATAGTATAAGTTTTATACTCACACTTGTAGCGTCCGACGGTTTGTTGAATTAGTAGATTAGCACAATTTTACCATTTATAAAATATAACTTTTACTCAAACTTATTAAATTTTACATTTATATATATATATATATATATATTAATAATTACATTAAACATTTGACACAGAACAGTTAAAATTATGAATAATAACAACCTGAAGAACCTTTTTGTCTATAAATTTTCTCTCTTCATATACCTTTTAGTATAGAATCTACACTTGTTCTTTAGAAACGGGACTCGTGGCGAAGATGCCCCGTTGACCGGTTCTTACAACAGGTATGAAGATACCGGCGTGTCGCTGCCTAATAGAATTTGTAGTTAGGGGGAAAACTGTAGAGTACGTGCTAGATTAAGTACGGTACAGCTCTGGAGTTAACCTAGCCCCTCCGTAATGTTTTATGCCTTCCACTCATTTATTCTAAATTGGACTCTTCTAAAATAATACTTTGGAATAGAAAATTCATTGGGGTAGTACAGTCGCCTCTTGTTATAATGAAGACTCAAATGTTCTTAATTGCATTAATTACTGAAACAATTTGAAACCTTTTTTATATCGCATCATATTATTATACAATATACTAATATGTAAAAAAGAAATAATTCGGTGAGTTTTAGATTTGAATGATTTTTATTCGTATAAAATCTAATGAACTCAACCAAAAAAGGGTAGATTTTTGAATTTTTGAAATAATGTTTAGAAACAGTACGGAGGGGCTAGGTTGACTCCAAAGCTCCAGTGGATCGGAGGAATTGGGTAAAGAAAAGAGATTAAGATTAGTATTACGATAATGGGATTTATTTATATTGAAAATAGGAGATATTGATACAGATAGATAATCCCTTCTTGCAAACATATTAATACTTAAGGTATTTACATATGTTCATCGCTACAGTTAACAATCATAATAACATTGACTTTGGGTACTATTAATTTACATGTTTACATAATATCACTAGTGAAAATACTTAAGAATTTCATTTAAAAATATAAAACAATCGCAGATACATTACAAAAACATATGTATAAAAGCTTAGAAATGTATAAAAGTGTAAAATGCATTAGTTATTATAAAATAATTAATAATTGGATTATTTTAAAGTAAAATATAAAAGATGCCAAACTTCATCAGTCTTGCTCGCTGTCAGTGGATTCCAAAGTCGCGCAAATCCCATCTAAGGATTCTGCTCGACTTGGAACTTGGATATGTGCCGTGCATATCCTAGGAACCAAAGAGCGGTTATAACGTGGGCACAACACCCGACCAATTTTTCGAACACCGGGATCAGACCTACCTCGCTTTGCCAAGAAGCTTGATCTTACCTCTTGAACAAAGGCTAAGAGATCGGTCCTGTCTGCACTGGAAAGCAACATCTTCATCTTTTCTGGAGATTAGTGTCACATCCTGCGCATTTATATTTTATACCGATAGCCATACTCTCCTGGAGCTCAGTAGCAACTCCAGATGGGTTCGAAGCCCGAGAGGGAGACTGTAGCCAACTTGTCGCTGAAGACTCTGCTTAAGTCTCCAGCGAGACTTTATTTGTTTTGCGGGTACCACCCGAGATCCGACTCATCGATTGACAAAATTCTTTTTATTTCTGAAGTAGATCTTGGTACTCTATAATATCTGATGTGTTCCGTTAGGGAGCGCGCTTAGGCCATTTTGGGCGAACTCCTTAACTTTAAATAAATATAAATATGGTCTTTTTTATTCAAACACCCATCTGGAGTTGCTACTGAGCTCCAGGAGAGTATGGCTATCGGTATAAAATATAAATGCGCAGGATGTGACACTAATCTCCAGAAAAGATGAAGATGTTGCTTTCCAGTGCAGACAGGACCGATCTCTTAGCCTTTGTTCAAGAGGTAAGATCAAGCTTCTTGGCAAAGCGAGGTAGGTCTGATCCCGGTGTTCAAAAATTGGTCGGGTGTTGTGCCCACGTTATAACCGCTCTTTGGTTCCTAGGATATGCACGGCACATATCCAAGTTCCAAGTCGAGCAGAATCCTTAGATGGGATTTGCGCGACTTTGGAATCCACTGACAGCGAGCAAGACTGATGAAGTTTGGCATCTTTTATATTTTACTTTAAAATAATCCAATTATAAATTATTTTATAATAACTAATGCATTTTACACTTTTATACATTTCTAAGCTTTTATACATGTTTTTGTAATGTATCTGCGATTGTTTTATATTTTTAAATGAAATTCTTAAGTATTTCACTAGTGATATTTCATTGTTTTTTGGCTTGTAACTTACTGACCTATTCCCCGATTTAAAACCTCTTCGGTTAATTAAGTGTCTTGTACTAGGCCGCAACTTCGGTGGGTCACCGTTAGGGGGCGTCGATAGGCCAGAGTCTACGGGTTTTAGGCGAACTCCTTATATTAATGCTCTCTATTAATCACGGCACGATTATATTTTTTAACTATTAATTAATATTTATACGACCTATGTAAAAATCATTTATTAAAATGTTCTAAAGTTGAACATTACTGAGTAATTTTTATATCAATCAAATTTGTAATGACCAAACGCTTTCAACTTATAAAGTAAATAAAATCGTTTTAAGTCTTTTATTTCAGCTTAAAATTGAAGGGAATTTTCCTTTTGCATTTGAACCCTCATATCCAGACTATTCTTGTAAGATCACAGTTCTAAGCTTCACTTTGTAAGATTACAGTTTATTATAAAAGGTTCATTTTAAAATATTCAGATCTCAGTCAACGAGTAAGCGATTTGACTTTTGACTAAAATTTCCGAAAGCAATGAAGTGTTAACTACAAGATCTGAGTTAACTTTTTCAAAACGAACAGTATATGATGAAAATTGTCGAATAAATTAGTTATCAAAGTATCGAATTCAATGCTTAATTTCAATTATCTTTATTGAACGATATGGCGATTCATTATAATCAGTGTAATTAAGTTAAATAGACTAACAGCTACACCAAATATATGGTACACGAAAATTACATAATAATCGAGTTTAAATTGTTCCAAAAAAGTGAGCCAAAATCAATATAAATAACAACAGAAATGCGCCACTCATTATAATTTCAAATATCTTATAATGGCTTAACATAGCTTACAATAAGAGCCAATCTGTTTGTCAATTACCAAAGAATGGAAAATCTTGTATACATTTGAAAAGATTAAACTTAAAAATATTAATATGCAATAGAAAAAGATATATAGATTTATATATATTTATAATTGTTTTGATACAATTTACTGCATGTCTTGTGAATATCTTCCTCACTAGCTTAAATAAATTATATCTTTGGTATTTGACAATAGTTTTCAAACATTTGGGCTAAAGAGTCACCAAATTGTGACCCATTTCACTACATCACAATCAATACTAGATTTCTATCATTTAAAAAACTCAGATATATTTGAGTACTCTTTATGCCAAATGTTTGGTTCACTTTTACAGTAACTTTGAATTAAAAGCGACATTAATCTGTTAAATATTCACAAAATTGCACAAAAAATACTACATTTAAAATCGTAATTTACAATAAACTCTCTCAATTTGTCTCCATTAAATCGCTTCTAAATTTAGCTCAACTTTCACTCAATAAACACAGATCTCATTAGATTTGCTCATTTTTAGCTCAAGTACTCTCAATGACCACAGAGATCAAAACAGAGTTTTCTTCGTTAAATTAATTAACAGTTTGTAATAATTAGAAAGTATTTCACAGAAAAAATTGGTTTAAGATATTTCTGAAAATAATAAAAAAAGGGAATAAGACGTTTATTGAAATTCGTCGTCAGAGCTCAATAAAGTTGTTTTTTCGGTATAGTTTTGGCTAATTGTCTGTATCTGTCTTCCTTGTGGTTGATTGGATTTTCGACCAGATTTCGCTACATCTTCTGGTTCTATACTCGAAGCCATATTAACGACACCGTTAATTGCATTCGAGTCAATAATTCCACTACTATTATAGCCATTAGTCGAGTCGCTTTGTGAAATATTACCCGATTTAGAGCCTGTACCACCGATTGGACCATTGTTTGGATCTTTTGTAGGTTTATTAGAGGATTGGTATTGAGTGTACTGTTGATAGTTGGGGTGAAAGTTGTGTATGGCATCGTTCATGATATCTCTTGGATTCATGGTCTCTTTCAAACTGCTAGAAATGCTTTGCATTGTCACTGATCTTCCATGAGGGTCAGTCGAACAACTCGAAGCATAAATCTGTTCATTTTAAACACAATTATATCAGTTAATTTGTTTGCCTCGAGTTTTTTGCTCTCATTTTTTCAATTTCTTGATTAAATTTATTACTGACCTGATAAGGAAACGCATATCTTAGAGCCAGAGCAGCAAAAAACATCTCAACGCTGATAAGAAAATTTTGATAACCAGCAGAAACAGTACCCGCACTCGCTTTCTCGCCATCGTATGAAAAAACTACAAACACACAAATGATTCAATAAAGGTCTAAAGAATGACTCATTTAGTAAAGAAAAATATCATAGAAACTATAAATACCAGGAGATATCAGATCTGCCTTTTCCAGAATCGCCAAAATTACACCTAATATTATGAAAACAAAGTTTGAATAATTTTAGCAGCAATTTATAAGATTTCAATTGAATGAAATGTAATGTTCGATACAAACCTTGCCAGAAGGACAAAAAGATAACAGATTTAACAGTGAAGAATTTCCAGACGGGATCATAAGGAGACAATAGATCTCTAGTGGCATGATAAAATAGGACAAGTCCGTAAAGAGCCAGTGAGACACTGATGTTATAAATCATAGTTATGTAGAGATAACCCGTGTCTACACTCCAGTCGCCGTCCCTATACTTGCCAAATGATTGTAAAATAAGTGTTATTATTGACATCAAAGGTTTGACGGCACAAAACTGGAGTGTGGCCTGTTTGCAGAACCGGAGAAAGCCTATTGAATAAGTGCGACCTGACAGACAACACGTGCCGTACCACCAGCTTGAGCGGATTGGTTTGCCTCTGATTTCTGTCATAATATTTCCTTCTCCTCCAAGATATTCATAACATAGACTCAAGAAATTGTAAATAACGAACGCTATTATGAGATAAATGGGCACAAAATCAATTATTAGCTGAGATTTTCGTGGCTCTCATGGCTTTTGAGAGCAAAAGTGAAAGTTTAAAAACTAGGTTATAATAAAAGCAGCAGAAAGTCAATTAGATTTTAGTTAGGAGAATAGAAAGACAAATCAATTTTTCACTCAAATTAAAAGTACATTAATTATAAAAAATGATCAGAAAAAGCTCAATTAAAACCTGAAAGAGGAATAAACCAGTTTTTAGCTATGAAGTAATTGATTTTTTTAGTGAAACGTACCTTCATACCAGTCGCGAACACTATCAAAATAGACATAATAATTATCTCTGAAGAATAGAAGACTGAGCCATGAATCAAGAGCATAAATTGGAACTATAAATAAAATCCTAACAATCCATCGCTGTTCTGATGGCATCGTATAGAAGCGTAGGTGTTGGTAAATCTTAAAGAAAAAGATAATTAAGTCAGTCAAAATCAATACCAATCAATTCAGTAAGAGTTAAAACATAAATTAATTGAGTTTAATTAAAATTTAGTTATGATTTGATCAAAAATATTGTAGACAAGAATGTCGAAAAGTTTATTAAGATATTGATAGAGACTATTATGAAAAAATTAGGATATTTAGTTTAATGGTTGATAAATTATAGAAGTATATCAATTATTTAGGTTTGACTGAAAGTGTTGTAGGGAAAAGTTATCAAATATTAATCAATTAATGTATATGTAGACACTCTGCTATGAAGAAAATTACTTCTCATAATAGCAGTAAAAATCGATATTTTGATACCTAACTTACAAGAACAACGAAATTAAGCAAAATTAAATTGAAACATCAATTTTAAATCACCTGGTGACATGTTATGAAGAGTGCAACCCAAACGAAAGCACCAGAAATAGCTTTAGCCGAAGTAGACTGAAGAAAAATTCCAGGATGTTCCACGAATTCAGTTATATTTTTGGGTAAATTAGACATCGCATTAGTTAGTAACGAATTAGTTGATGATTGAGTAGATTCTGTGGTCAATTGTAAACCAATTGCCGATAAATTATTATTTAAACTCATAACAAATCACTCGATATTTAATAAGCAGTTAATTGTTTTTGACTCAGTTAGTGATTGATTCTGTGAATAAAAGAGATGAACAAATTATTTAGCAATACAATAGTTAATCATTTGATTTGATTAGATATGAGACAAACTTGTGTTGCGTTCATTATCACATAATTAACTGATAATTGCTTTGATTTCTAGTATAAAAAGCAATCAATAATTTTATCTTATGTCAAAAAACATGAATTATTTATTATTATTCATTTTTAAGTTAACCTAATATTGGATCTCAACTACAATCAATTGAGTAGAAATCAAAAATATGAAATTTAATCAATTTTGATTGACGCTTAATTAATTTTGATTAAAAATATTGTCTCTTTAAAAAAATGTCTTATTGCTTTTATCAATATATCGATACGAATATAAAAATGCTTTCTTGTAAGAAATCAAAATATTTTCCAACTTTAACTAATTGTTATTTTTATTTTCTTTCTAATGATTAAATCAATTAATATTCAAATTACATACCATTACATATTGAGTTGTTTGTTAGTTAAATTATTTCAATTATCAAACAATTTACTGTTTTTGAGAATTTTTTTTAAATGTTACTACACTTTCATAAATGTCTTCGTGTTTTAAGTGTTTGACACTGACATCAAAATGTGACTCGATTTCGATTATTCATCAAATACTATCGACTGTTTGCGCTAACGATATATCGATACATACTCTAAACTGGTATTCAAGGCGTACACATTGACCTAAGAGTAAAAGTAAAAATTAGCACAACTTTGGCCGTTATTCCGTTAATGCGTTGCTTTCTATTGACAGTTTTAATCACGTATTTATTTTTTGTATTATGCGTTTGAAACTACGCGATACCATAAGAAAATACATAAAAAACTGTAAATAGAGGACAATACAAATAATTGTAATGAATAAAAGAGAGGTTCATTTGGTGGCGCTGTCTTACGCCAGCCAAATGTGCAAATATTTTATTTTTCATCAATAGGTAAAGACGTACTCTCTCAATACCTTTGAAGTTATACATCAATAATAGCAATTATTTAGTACACTTTAATAAATAGACAAACGCAAATAATTAATAAATAAATAGATTAAATTAATATTTGTTTAAATTGTTGTTAAATGTTTTAATATCCTTTTTTCTGTTGCGCTCATTTGTTATCAAAAGTTAGGTTTTGTTTTTCAGTTTCAAAATGGTATGTAATTTAAAATTTTATTTAATAATTTATTAATACATATAAAGAAATATTAAATAAATATTGTCTTAAAAATATTATGTAGAGAATGATTCCAATTTGTACGTGAAATATGTTTTGATTATTTACACTATAGTCTCTATCGATGAGCTGACGAACTTTTAAGACATTTTTCGAAACTGTATTACGCATTAGCTAAATGTTAATTAGGTGTAGGCTAAATTTAAATATTTTAAGCTTTAACTTAATTGTACGATAGTTAAGTTGATAGGTCAAACTTAATTTAATAATCATATTAATGAGTATTAATGCGAAATTTAGCTGAGAACAAGAGTAAGTAGATGGACCAAAATTATTAATCCATGTTCATAGGCATTGATAAACAGAGTTGGTATACATGTGTCACTTATTCTACTTGTAGGGGGCGATAGCGTTGTTCAATTTTTAAACATATTTTTAACTTATTATTATATAAAATTAAATTTATCTTATAGATTTTTTAAAATTCATTCAATAATGGTTCAACCAGTGTGGGCTTTGAGTGCCTTTGCACTTGCAATTGAAAGTCACTAACTTGACTTAAAAAGTTGTATATTTTACAGTATGAAAAATCCTTAATTTATTGATATAATTGCCACAAAATAAAGTAAAAATGTATCGTAATTCAAGTTTAAAGCTATTGAACAATAGGTTTTAATCGAGAAAGTATAAATCTAATCAAAACGAATATGGTGCGTGCACTCGTACTCGAAATTTTGTAGTTTCGTGACTAGCAATATGTTGTCATTTTATGTCAAAATAAGTTTGCAATTCGTTTAATTTAAATTCAGACACACTAATGGGCTTATCTGTTAGTTGAATTAGTTCCTGAACTTCTTTATAATTATAAAATGTTAAAGTATAAATTATTATCTCTAAACCCAAGCTTTTGGACCATTTAAAACTTGATAAATAATCAAAAATTGTTCTGATTCTGTCGAATATAGTATGATTTTTTACGACCATTTAGTTATAAAGCTTTTTTCGGAGAGTTTTTGGAAAAACTTGGTCTCGAAAAATTATCATTCAAAACTGATGGGCTATCGATCTCCTCCAGAATTGAAGCAATTCTCAAAAGCAGATCCCATCCCTGGAAAATCAGCCCTCACCAGTGCCTAGTATACACTATTTAGTTAGAGAAATTTTCTATTTAAAGAGTTGAATATTTGCGAAAAATGTACTCATATTTATTCAAGCGATAGTTTTTAAAAAATGTTTTTCCAAACAGAGAATTCAAAACATATTTTGTTTTAGACTTTTTTCTGTCTAAAATCACGTAATATTTTAAAAACTGTTTCGCAATTTTCCCTAACAGCTAAAGTACTACGAGCAAGCTCCTGCCAACTTCAAAACGATTCAATATTTGTAAAGAATGAAAAAAATCGAAGAACACCTAATATACAGTAGAAATTTCTCAATTATGTTGTTTATAAATTTTTTTTTGTTTTTTAAGGAGAAGTTTTTCCGAGAATAAAAATAAGGGTTTAGCCTAAAAGTACAGTCAATTAAATAGAATTAATTTGTTTGATGTAGTTTTACAGTGAGCTCTGCAATTTGATTGTAATTAAGTTTATTAGCAAATATTCTGTTTAGTCAGCAGAAGACTTAATAGGAGGGAACAGTTGATAGGCTTTACTCAATAAGTTTTATTTAGCTCATTAATTACCATATGTTTATTCTTTAGGTGTAATTATGTAATTATCACTCGCCTTAAAAATTTAATTACTATGAGTATTTCCCCTGTTATTCGGGGTTATTTACTGTGATTTTTAAAAATTTTTACGTAACTCATATTTTGGGTAATCAACTGATGAGAGGAGCCTATATTTCGCTATTGAAATTTTGAAATCCTTGTTAAGAGATAACTTTGACGAAAAAATTGATATTTAGGTCAGAGATTGATTCCTGAAATAACTAAATTGCATCCAATTTAACAATAATTAAGTTCATAACCTTTTACAAGAATTGAAATGATAAATATCTTCATTTTCTAAACCTTGATGTGACATAACTATAGATTGTTTTAAAAGTCCCTAGACAAAAAAGATTTCAATATTAGCACATGTTTTGTCGAAATACAAATCGGAGCCGAACTTATTCTGAGTTTATATTTCTGAACTTCAATTAAAATTTCGAATATGTTTGTCTCTAATTTTCATTCTGAGTAAAGCGCGTGCCAACAATAATGCGAAACTTTTTTCTTATCTGGGGGTTTATGAAGTACCCTATACTGAAAAGCAAAATATTTTCGGTTATTCTGTAAGTGGAATTAACATGAAACCAATTAACTTCAGTCTTAATACGATTCATATTTTGCTAAATTTTGTATTCTGTTTAAAAGAAAGTTTTTTATTAAGTTTGTTAAAAAATTTGAACTGAACTCAAAATAACTAACAGCTAGAGAATAAAATTACTGTTAATTTTTGGTATCAAGTTTAAAACTAGTTTAGATTGCATAAACAAATTATAACTTTGTAATAGAAGAAAAGTTTGGGTTCAAAGTTAAAAGTTGAGTTAAAAATATTTTGCCTATAATCATATACTAAATGATGAACATTACTTAAACACAACATCTGATTGTATGAGATTGAATTTTATCTAAATTATTAACTATTTTTAAGGCTGATCGTCAGCGACAAATTGGTAACCTATTTAAGGATAGTTGGTTCAATGCAGAATCACATGTCAAGCGATTCACAGGTCTATTATCACAGGTGTGTATTCTTAACCTTTGATCTGAACCATAGCCTCACATAAGAGAAAGCATTTTTTACCACAACTTACTATTTAAAATAAGTTGCATACAGGCAGTTCTTTAAACCGATGGTGAGCTCAACCTCTCTCTCTCAAACACAGTTCTAGAACCTCTCTTTCATAAGCTTCGCTTTTTGAATACGATTTTTTCTAAAAAGGGAAATAATTATTTTTCACTCACGCGTGACAAACAATCACTTAACTGGTGGAACACTACTTCATGGGGGGCTTTAGATATGAGTAGATTTAGGACTTCCTGTCTATGGGTTTCGATGAGATTTTTTTGCGCTTTTTATTTGTAGATTAATTTTTCATTATTAAAATTTTTTTGAATACATATTTGAGACAAGAAAAATATTTCTAATGTTTATCGTTTGCATGTTTGAAAAGTTTTTTCTTTAGAAAATCTTTCGATTATGAACTAAATTTCAATGAATAGAATTGAGATTTTTAACTTTTTTGATTGGACAAACTTTTATATACTTTTTGACTGAAGAAAAATTTGAAAACTTAAGTATCTAAGTTTTTCGTTTGTTTTGCGTAAAACGTTCAAGATTCGCAAAAGTGTTGAACTCTTATCTGAAAAAATGGCATTTATGTCCAAATCTATGAGAAAATAACAAAAGCCATTGACCACACATTCTTAACATCCATTAAAAACATGTTATCAAACAATTTTCACAACAATTTCCCTTTGATACGTCAATAGATAAGTGATGCGCTCATAGTATACACACAATTCATTCATTCATAATTGAAAAAATGAAAAAAATCATTATCTGAATCAAAAATGAAAAAATTGAAGGAAAAATACTCTAATCTTTCATCACTACCTGTTGGTTATGTAATAGTATTTTAGGGGAACTGAAAGTTTAACATTGATTTGAGCTGAATATAAAGTGAGGACAAAAAGGGGCAAAATGCAAAGTAAAGTACTTTTTTCATTAGTTTTACTTATTTTTTATTTTCGTCAAACAGAATAGTCATCACAATTGTGTTATGTCAGAGCGTGACTGCAAAAAAATGCATTTACTGCCAAACTAGAAATCCCTCTCTTGTCAGTGTTTTGTCCATTATTTACACTAACTAAATAAAGGCCACACCCGAACCACTTCCGACAGAGTCAACACATATTGAGACAGTGAGAGAAAAATTTGTTTAGTTATGCTGTATATTATGCCTCCTTTTGTGCTATAGGTATCCGAAAAATATATGTTTAGTTTGTATTGTATTCCCATTGCTGTGAAGTTTTTGTGTAAGTCTTACAGAAAGACTTACTTTGGATTAAGTTTACAAATGAGTTCATTTTCCGACTGAGTCTTTTGACGCTTGAAGTAATAGCTGAAAAACTACTGGTGATTAAGTTTGGAAAATGATTTTGGAATTTTCTGCTTTAGGGAATCTTAATGTAATTTTTTGGCTAATAAATAAATAAAACTTAAAACAAGTGTTAGTATTGAATGAGAGGATCAGAATTTTTGCCAACAAATTCTAGGAAAAGCTTGGACTGATAGCAAACAAATGATTGTTTATAAGCTTACATGATAGTATAATTATTTATTTCATTGATGAATAATCTGTTAACTATTTTCGTCAACTTTTTATAAACAAATATTGGAAATAAAACTTTCTCTGATAGCAAGATCTGAATATTTGTTCAAACAAAATGCTAACTAATGCTTCTCTATAGCAATAATCAGAATGTTTAAGGATTTAGTCTACAATTGATTCTGAGAATATAAAAAATGGGAGAGAGTTTGTGTCAATAAAGTGTTCCGTTTATTAAGGTATAAAAAGTGAAAATTAGACTCAGTTCATTAGCAAAGTCAAGTTCTCAAAGAAGTGTCACAATATTAGTAATTACTTTTCAAGTGATCAAACTTTTAACTTATTGATTAGTAAAAAAAACTTGAGTTGTTGTTTCTAAAAATAAAATATAAGCATTTGTATTTTGAAAGAGTCATCATGTCCACCAAACAATAAAGAGGTAAAACATTAGGAGAGCATATGATTTACTCTGAAAGTGAATGAGACAGCGATTTTCAGGTTTAGTAATAATTGTAATCATGACTACCTTTATATTTACCCGACTTGTGATTCTTTATTGCTATAATTTTCGGATCAAATTTATGTTTCGTTTGCTATTATTCTCTCAGAAGAGAATTAATTGTCTATTATTTTATTTGAGTTCTTGTTTTTTATATTACACTTCCTATGGTACACATCAATGAATAACTTAATAAATTTTGTCAACTTTTCTCTTTCATGTTATTTATTCTGTACTTAGAAAATACGTTTTTAGGAATATTTATTATAGTTTATAATTCATTTTGATTCTCAATAATCATTTGGGAAAAAATTTCAAATTTATTAGTCTTTCGCTATTTAGCTTTGGATTCCAAGTCTATTACTCCGCAGAAGCGAAAAAACTTTTATCAAAACGTTTTTCTGATCACGAATTTTATTTCCGCTTTAAATAATTTTATAATCTCTTGAAAAGTAATTCAATATTTTTTCTAAAACTTAGTTCAAACTATTTCCTATCAGCTTTTATTACATAACTTATTGAAGTGAGTGAAATAACTTGAAAACTCAAGTCTTTAACTCATGAATATATGCAGACTTTTGAAAAATTTTTCTTTTTGGTCTTATTTTGGAAACATAATCTACAAGTTAGGTCTGAATTGCTGTTTGAGAGTCTCGCCAAATATACACAAAATTTTGCGAGTGAAAGTTGACCCCTTTTAGCGCCCCTTTTTCGCAGTTCTTAACGTTTGTCTGTATTTCTGTGCGATTATTACAAAACTTTAGAGTTCTCTCATTTCTGTACTCTCGAAAAAGAATTGAATCCCCATTTGAGAAACAGTCGAGACATTAAATACGAGACGCCGAGCAAAGGTTTATGCCATTTCATGCTCATAAATATTGCGATCGCACGTAAATATTAAGCTAAACATATATTTTCTCACTCCAACCGTTATAATCATATTTAGTGTGTAATGTGCTCTAGACTTCGAGTCAATAATATATTGAGAAAGTTTCTCAGCCGGACTTTAGTTACAATCAAGTATTGCCTGTCAACTTAGACTTTGGACTGCTTTAGCTTTAGTCTCAATTTTTTTATTTCTTATTTCTTATCTAATATTTTCTATGTTTCACAGATAGCTATCATAGAAGTTATTATTTTTTGAATTACTTTATTTTTAAATTGGATCACTTTGTCATTAAGTTTAGTCGTTATTTCTGTTTTATCTTAAACTGAAGATAATAAATACTATAAAATTATAACAGAATCTAGTTTCCAAAATTTTCGTCCTGTTTTAAGCATAACTTTCTAAACAGGTGAATCATTTTTTTCGCTTAAAAGTTAAGAATAAACAGAACAGTCAGTAAAACAAAAAACTTTCAAATCTTTTCAAAGACCTGTTCGAATACCTGTTTGAAGATTTGAATAACTCTTAACAACGGGAATATTTCAATATTTTTTATTGAAGAATAAACGAACAGAGAGTCGAGAGAGAGAGAGAGAGAGAGAGAGAGAGAGAGAACCTTAACATGACAACTAAAACAGTGTTATTATCCAATTAGGATAGAGTGAACTCCACCCCAACGTCAGTTTCCTCCTTCTCGAGTAAACACAAGCTAACAGTTGAATAGAGAAATATGTTTTATAACTAATAGATATGTTTTTCAAATAAAATACCATTTATTCCAACCCATGAATCGCCTGAACAGGTATATGATGACGGCGTAGATCTTATTGCTAGCAATTCAAAGACAGACACGACCAACAGTTTAGCCGTTGATGAGTTGGCGGAAGGAAGTCAGAGTCTCGATAGCAGTAATGCTCAAAGTAGTTCTAGTTCAGCCACTCTGAGGATCCATCAGTTGGAAAATGAACTTAAGAAAGTGGTCGCTGATCGACAGCATTGGAGAGCTTTGGCTACCCAGGTAAAACTGCTTTTAATTTGCTTTCATTTTATTAAAGTCTATTTTTTATTAAGTTATCAAAACAAAATGTAGCATTTTCTACTGTTTCTGTTTGAGTTAAACTATATCTTAGTATTTGAACTAATTCAACAAAAAATATTTTTTTAAAAATTGAACAAATTACTCTTGTAATTGGTTTTTTACCACAAAATTTTCAGTTGAATAGTAGCTAAGTTTTTATGTGTTCGAGTTTTAGAACAACTTTTCTTCAATAAAAGCAACACGTTTAATTAAGTCTTTATTTTGAGGTATTGTCAAATCATTTTCCAAAAAAAATTAATTGAAGTTTGATTCAAATAAGGGCTTTGAATTATTTGTCAATATCTATTGAAAAACAATTCCTTCGAATGATTACAATTCAGTTTTTTTATTTTGAATTTCAAATAAGGTTTTGAAATGAAGTGTTGACGTAATACTAGGATTAGTAATACTTGATTTTTTATTAAGTAAATAACACTGAATTTGAATGAACTTTTTAGTTGAAGTCCTGTTTGGACAAAAGGTTTCAAATGATATAATGAGTTGAAATAAAATGCAATTTTCACAAAAGAGTAGTTGCCAACAGTGGAGAGACTTGTTAATTAAATATTTAATGATAGGCTTATTATTACTATTAGTTTTACTTTATTTAATTGATGGGCTTTTGTGTAATTGACATACTTTTGTATTAAAGCAATTATTTGTATAATTGCTTAACATTTAAGACTTGCATACAATCAATACTGGTTGCCATTGCACTGAAAGAATACTTAATCCTATAAGTGAGGAAAAGTTGAGATAATGTTTATTTCGTTTCTCCCGCAAAGAGCATATTTGAGTTAATGAAAAATTGTTGACTGCAAAACTATTATAGAACTGAGTAGCAGAAAATTTATTAAATTAGAGTTATTTTTCTAATTGATTGTTTCTTTATCTAAATTGTTGGGTCATTATTAGTGTAGTAACAAATTATTGTAATGTGAAAATAATTAATTCAATTAGTTATGCAATTAGTCCGGAAGTCTGTCTAGTTCTAGGGATAACACACCCAAAAACCACTTTGATGTATCCGTAAATCTAATTATTTAAAACAAGCTTTCCTGTAAACCACATTCAAATTGATTACTACCTAAATATTTAAATTGATTAATAGAGGTCTGAATGTTACTCAAAATGTATTTGTCTTTAATGATTTTGATCTAGAAATCAAATAATTCTCTAAATGTTTTGTTCCCATTTAGAGACTCACAGTTTAGTCTAATTTCAGAAGGCATTCAATGTTTAAACTAATCTATTGTTTCAATAATATCCAAATCTGTCACAATTGGAAAGCTTTAAGCGATAGAACGAGATTTTAGACCTTTTACTACTTGATAGAAACGAGTGTTTGTAACTAGAAAGCGAAACATTTTTCAAACCAGAGCTAAATTTAAAACCAAATCACTTGCAATTGACCGATGATATAAGTTTACAAAAGAGAAACATTTGTACTACAAATGAACTTATTCTCTAATTACAAGTAATGCTTTTCTGGTAAGGTTCTCTCCCTGAAAATGAGCCGTTCAATCATAAGATGTTTGAGAAACTTGAACATATTTTGTTATAAGCACAATTTTGGCACAGATTTGCAACCAAATACAGACCTCTATAGTAAATGTCCTTCTATTCTTACTTTTTGGGATAGTTTTGTCGTTTGAGTAACAATTCATATAATATTTCGCTTACTTATTGTTATTCATAAAAAAATTAAAATTAATAATAAACAAAATTTTTCCATTGATTCATTATTCCTGTTATTATTTTTTCGGCTAGATTTGAAAATATTGTTATCGTTTACATCCCTTAAAGACTTTTATTTCCGTTTTTATGCTTTTATATAGATTTGGCATAATAAAAATGTTATGTAGTTTTTGACCGCCAAAGCTCGCGATGGCTATTTAGCACTGAATTACAACTTCCTACAATATGATTAAACCGAAAATCCTGAACGCATTCAACTCCAAAGCCTAGCCATTAATGAGTAGATTCCGTGTTTCCGATTTATTCACCTAACTACTGTTTACTATTTGTGTGATCACTATTTTTCCCCTCAATATTACAATAGGTAGACAACTGGTCAGAAAAATTATTCACTTATTTCATATCAGAACTACTATTAAGAGCTCTGACATGAAATACTTAGAAAAGTAGAGTGTTGTTATGCAATGCATTTCAAAGAAAAGCGTAATTATGTAATCGTTTTTACGAATAGTAACTGTAATACTAGTTGTTATTCCGATTGCAATGTAATTAAATCATAGCTGAGACTAATTGAATAACAATTCTATCAATATATCTGTTAATGGAAATCATGTTTGACTTTAGATTGGGTGCAAGGTTTTAGCTCTCATGTCAACTCTCATGTCAAGCAAAACTAATTTTCTTATTATAAGTTTGAAATTGAAACATTTTCTTAAATCAATTTACGTCATTTTCATTCATCCATATTATAGAGGTCTGACTGTATTCATAAAAATTTTTTATAACTTGTTATTTCTTTGCTCCGACTTTTTATTATTTAATTCTGTATCACGTGAATTGTTTGCTGTTTTACTGCTCTCTCAAAGTCATAAATGTGACGCTTTTCTGGATTATAAAAACCGTTATTAGAGTTATTTAAGAGCATTTTTGCCAAACTCTTATCTTGCAATGCAATTAGTGATCATATCGGGCAACATAGTGTTGTTGCTATAGTTTAGAAGTTTAGGTTTTCGCTCAAGTATTTCATTCTCGAGATCAGAAATTAAGGCTAAATCGTAGGCTTGTATGTCAATAAATATTAGCAAAGTTTTATAATAGAAAAGGAAAGAAGTTTTTTTGAGGTAATAAAAGGAAATGATTTTTGACCTCAAATTAAGGAAATACTGTTTGATAAAGACCAAGCGAAAACTTATAGTAACTAAGTTTTAATACACATTCCTAGTAAATCGTATATATATTTCAAATAATTTGATTTCTTTAATTAATGAAGACTTTGAGCAGCTTCAAAAGTTGATTACCTCATACTTGATTTATTTGAAATGTTTCCCCAAAAATCTTGATTAAATTGAAGTTTGATTTTTGTTCAAATATTATCGATTAAATTGATAAATCTATTAAATATGAGGTATATGTACTTTTAATTTAGAAAGAGTTTACTAAGCTATCTAGACAATTATTACGACGATAGCCAAGTCTAGAAGTGTGTTTAAAACAACCTTCCAACGCACAAAACACTCTTAAATTAAAGTGAGGAACACTGCTTTCTACTATCAAAAACTAAGTTTTATGCTCTTCAACAAAATTAATTGAATTGAACATCAGTGTTGTTTGGTAAATATTTAATTGGTGTTATTTCGCAAATTTGATAAACAAGTTGAACAACTATATCAGTTGCTTTTAATCTTACGATTTAATTGTTAAATATTTTATTTACTGACAATTTTAGCCAACATGTTTCTCGATATATTTGTATTATCTGTCTGCGATTGATTATGTTGCAAATTGAGGCTGGTTAATCATGAAAAATATGCAGGGACTGATAGCAAGATACGAGACTTCATATTAGAAACTAATATATAAGGTTTGAGTCACTATAAAATATATAAATCTACTTAGAACTAGTTTGTTTGGACAGCAGTTCAACAATTCTCTGTTGATATACAGTCAAAAAAATGAAATCACAATTAAGTCAATTTCTCATTTGTCATCTTATATTTGATTACTCGCCAGAAAATAAACTAATTGCAAGTCACGTACTCAATGAGAAACGTTTCCTAACATTTAGTTTATGGCCTGTGGTGGAGAGCGAGTGTAATGCAAACTATCATAATCGAGAAGCGTATAAAATGCGATCACATTTAAATAATATTTAATTTATAGCTATTTTTTAGATACTTTGCACTGTAGTAATGCAATTTAAGTTGTCTGTAATAGTCTAACAGGTAATATATATTACTTTATGAAGTGTGCACACAAACATTATTAACCGTTTTTTCGTTACGTTTCATTTTAATATTAAACTTTGCTCTTCCTTTTCAGGCTGTTATTGCGTGCAACCTGATATTGTTATTTATTGCTCGCGAATAAGGTAACTCATTTTTAACTAATTTATCTAAAATGTATATTCAATTTCTCGCGTAGTTTCTCTATTAGCTAAAAATTGTGTTCACAAACTCTTAATGTCCAAAAGTTATAGATTAAAGAGAACGTTTTATCAAGCATTTTAATTGCTTATTGCTGCATAAATGACTCAATTATTAAAATAAAAAATTTGCAGGCCTTATTACCTGGATCATTTTCGTCTGAGTAAACACGAAATAATTGCCATTTTTTTGTTTAAAATTGGTTAATATAACAGCTAAGCAACAAATGGGTAAAGAGTTTACATTCAATTCAGATCGATAGTTATTAGTTTTAAGCTTTTCCTAGAAATATATTAAATTTGCTCAACCAAGACCGATGTCAAACTGACACCAAGAAAGATATGATTGCTATTGAAAAGTATGAGACTCGAAATTTGGACCATTTTTGACAAAATTGTGATTTAATTCGGAGTAATATACTCCCTATTGTCTGATATGAAGTCTAGACAAACGGTCTAAGTTGTGATTTGAAAGAACAAAAAATAGTCCAAAGTTTTAAAACCTATTGTGTCTGGTGCGTAGACTTTTGAGGCAATAAATCAAAAAGTTGAGAATCAAATAAAAAAGATCATATAATTCATAAATTGTGGCACAGATGTACTGCAAGAGTAGTGTACAATTAAGAGCATGATATATGCAAATTAAAAGTCATTTAATAGCGAATGAATGACTGCTACGTGATATTTAGCCCAATACCAGATGTTTTTGGTTTCTCTGCTCTATAGAAATATAAGAGTTTTGTTTCGCTGTTATTCACTTGGAATAGTCCCGCATATAAACCATAACAGCCCATTAAAACCCACACATTTTAAATATTCTTTTAAAAGGTATCACTTTTAATGTCTATTACAAACTTCTCTCTCTCTCTCTCTCTCTCTCTCTCTCTCTCGCAGTGTTTTAACTACTTATTTAGCATATAGTGGCTGTTATACTGCATGAAAATAGCACTCTATATGCTAGTAATTAATGAAAACTGCTTTTCCATTCATTTCCAGAGACACTATTCATATTTGCCGGTGTTTTCGTTAAACACCACTTGTTTTACCAGAACTTGACTTTCAGTACTGCGAAATTTTTTATTCTTTCTCTCTTTGTATTCCGGTCTGCAGAACTTTCATACTGTGTTCAGCTTCTAGTCTGATGTTCATATTTATTTCCAATGTTATAATAATGTTTAGTATCTTTCAGTATTCAAATATCTTGTTATATATGATGTAAATTCTATTTCCATTCTTTATGTTAAACTATCACTAAATATATTGTGAGTGAGAAAAAAGTTGTGATAACTATTCTTGACACTTGCATTATCACAGAAACCGTTATAATAAGGAGTAAAAATGAAATTTTTGATAAAGTTGTTCAATAAAAATTGGTTTAAGTATTGTTTTGGTAACTTATTTAAATAGACTTTGATTTATAATTGAACTATTGATTTATTGAGTTAGTTTAATTTACTCTTTTTTTTTTTATTGAAATAGAAATCAGAAAACGATGAAGAATTGGAAAGAAGTCGTGCTCGTATAGAGGTTTGTTACAAATATTTATAACTTAAACACTATAATTTACTTGAACACTGTTTTCTCGAAATCTATTCTTGTCCTCAAATATTATAATTGACTGAAACTATAACTTATCAGCGAAAAAGTATATAAGCTATATCTAAAATATAAGGTGTTATATATGTATAAATAACTTCTAATCTAAGCCTTCATAACAATAGATATAGCCGAACTGAAGAGAAAAATGCACTTTTGCTTTCACTACGCTTTTTATCGTAACTGTAAATATAGTTATCTGCAGAAAAAAGCGCATTAAAAATAAAACTCATATTTATTATACTTGTTGTTTGATATGAGTCATAAATTTTGTCTTCAAATATGAAGTAATAGCTTATATGCTAGGAGAGTAAGATATTTCTCCTTCTCCTTCTTGGTTACCATTCTCCAACGGTTTGCGCTTTGTTTTTGTAGTTTTTTCTTCTTATATGCTAATAATCTTTATATGTTTTTCGGGCATTCCTTTGTCTTGTGTGAGAATCTAATAAACGGTTACTTGGATATTGTCTCCTTTTATTGACACTTAATTTCTTTTATGATATCTCTCTATCTCTGAGCTTTTATTTGCTGTTCGAATATCATATCTTGAGCAAATTTCGTCCGTCACTGAAATCTACTTCAGTTTGAGCGGTAAAAGTTTGCGCTTTTTCTCATACTTTTATCAGAAGTTAAGTTTTCAGAAAGCCTTTGAGAAATAGCTTCATAGCTACAGTAAATGAATTATCTTTGGTCAAATTCTCGCTTATTCCAATCTAAATCTTATCCAATGTATAGACGACTTTCTAAGATTTCAGAGTAAGCTACCTGTTTGAAAAAATTTCAGTTGGAACGTAATTTACAATAATTGTTATCTGAGACAATAGATAGCCTTAAGCCTTGAGCAATGTTTACGATAATATAACATAGCTGAAAGTTTAAGATAAATCGTTGCAAAGAAAAAAAATCAGTTATGTGTTGTATATCTAATTCTTAAGGTCCTAAATAATAAGTTGATATCTGGGGAACGTTTGTTCTATGTAAATATCATCACAGGTTGCAAATAAGTCAATGAGAGATCACTTAATAAACGGACGCAGAAGTTATCGTTCACACAGTCATAAAAAAGGAATTGAGTACTAAGAATTCGTTACTAAGAATCCGCTACTTGAAGAGAAACTGAAATAATCCAAACCTTAAGCCAACGCGCTTCAGTCAATTTCCAGATTATATCCAATAAAGTTGATAAAATATTTTGCCGCTAAGCTTAACTATCTCAGAACATGTTGATAAGAGCCCACATTGAAGTCGGTATCAAACCAAACGATTTCTAGTATTACTTAATTAAAAATTTCTATTCCGAACATAAGGCTTTCCTTTTACTGTTGACTGCCTTCTAGCCAATTGACGTTATATTTATTTGTGCGATTAAAGTGCAAATATTGGTCTTTGTTGAGAGGCAGGTGCTATTCAGTCAACCCAACAATATTGAAAGAGACCTTATTTGAAGCAACTTTTCTCTATGCTCTCGTCAATCGTGTAGTTTTTACCTGTTCTCTCGCACTGAAAAGGTTTGCCAACTTTTTAGGAAATATTAAATTATTGTTAGCTTAAAGCGTGTTATGCAATATGTCTATTATTCTGATTTAATAATAGACTTGTTTAAAGTGTGAATCCGTTTCTATTGTGCGATTGAAATGTAATATCTCTTGTGTTATGCGAATGAAAAAGTTTCTCAATTCATAAAACTTTATATGAAATAAAAAAGTTATGAAAATAGTTGAAAATTGATATTAAAGCGAATACTGGAGTCAAAAATGAAATTAAAATTTTATTACAGTGAATGGACATGATACGAAAAATTTTAAGCTAATTAAAAAGTTATTTTTATTTCAAGCATTTTTTCATTCTGTACTTAATTGACTTTTTCTGCCAATTTTCTATCATAAAAGTTTTAAGAACTTATGAAAATAATCTGTTTTGAAAGTATTGGTTCCCTCAATTGAATGAAATTATTTTCTCAATCGAATAGCAATTGGAATCGAATGAACGTCAATTACGAGCACGTTGTGAACAACTATCCAAACAAAATGAAGAGTTCAGTTCAGAATTACTAGAACTCGATCAACAACACGAACAAGTATTGAGTAAAGTGTTGGTAATCAAAGATGAACTTCAATCGCAAAACAATGTCTTAACTGAAGAGTTAGTACAACTAAAGAAACAGATAGAAAATTTAGAAAATGATAAGTCAATGCTCGAAACAGAAGTGGAGGCGTTACGCGAAACAATACTTCAATCAAAGAAAGATTTGTCTGTGGTTAATGATGAAGACAGTAATACTTCATCAGTTGCTGAAGTCATGCCTCTTAAACAGAAGCGCGAAGAACCAGAAGGCGCGCCACTACCTGAGAACGAAGATAATCAACAGAATAGCCAACAGAACCAAAATTTTAAGACCATTTTGTCGGCCGTTCACGAATTTTCGAGTGATAATTTAGAACTAGAGGAGAAGTTGAGATTATCTGATGAGCAAAACCATAGTTTAAGTTCCGATGTCTTAAGGCTAGAAACACAGTTGGCTGATAAGTGTCTTATTATTAAACAATTAGAAGATAGGTTTAAATCGACTGTTGATGATAGGGATCGGCTAATAGTGAGTATTTATTTATCGATAATTATCTGAAAACTCAGTTTTTTCTCTCGACTTCTACTTTGTTTAGAACTTTGAGTTGACTTTAAAATTTTGATCAAGTTTTCAATCGGTTTGCTTTTTATTATAGCATCGAATGAAAGACTGCGAATCATTACAAGTGGAGATCCAATCGCTTAAGACATCCGCCACTAATAGCAAACTGTCGTTAGACCAGTTACAGCGTGATTACGACCAACTATTGATGCAAAACCGATTTCTAGAAGAAGATAATAAGCGAAAAACCCCTAACGATGACTCGATGGCTAAGGAATCGCTGAAAAAGATGTCTCAATTGATTAGAGACAAAGATGAAGAAATTGTTTCATTAAAACAGAAAATCGATTCATTGGTGGCAACGATTGAAGATGAAAGGCAAAAGACTTCTGAAGATGATAAGGTGGAACAAATCAGTAAACTGTCGAATGAGTTGTCGCGATTGAGAGAACATTTGATTGCTGTCGAAGACGGTTATACTCAAGAGTTAGTTGTGGCAGAAGAACGTGAGAATGAATTGCGAAACCGTTTAGCGATAGCTGAAGAACAGTTGGAAGTTATGCAAAACAAATTTCAAGCTGAAAGATATGAGGAACAGATCAGGTTTGATTTCATTTTTTTATCTCAACTCTTTATCAAATGATTGATTGACTGAGTCCTTATCTTCAAAGCAATCAGTTTAGAATCTTGTTTGTCTTTTGTTTCTGAAATATTTCATAACTTTTTATTTTGTGAAAAAATTCTAGTCAGCTGAAAGACCAGTCGATCAACAAATCTATTAAACAGTTTTGAATAATAGATTTGTAAAACTAAACCATATTGTTATCAATAAAATAATGAGTCAGAAAAATGACTAAATTTATTCATTTATTCTTAATTGCATTACAAATATAGTTAAATTTTGCATCATTTTCTACTTGTTTTTCAAATAAAAAAATGATTTTGCCCAATAATCTATTCATTTAAACAGATCATTATGTACTCAACGCGATATCGCTCGCAATGAAGTCTCACAATTGGATGACAAACTGCAACAATACGCCGCATCTGTGGCTAACTTACAGCTGGTTATCGAACAAATACAGAAAGGTATACAAGTTGAAAGCCAAACTTCTATACTGTTTGATTAATTATATATTGACTGGATGACATAGAGGAATAAAAAAGACTAAAGCATATGAACAAATGTTATTGAACTTCATATTAATAAGAGAAAAGTGAACAAAAACTTTTATTTTCATATCTGTTTAGATAAATAAACCAAATGACAAATTGATAGTGACTTTTAGGCATATTATTCACTTGTTTGTCAGTTTATTCATTCATATTTTTCTGTAATTGAATTTTCGGTATAGAAAATGAGCGAAAACTACAGTTCGCAGAAAAACAGCATCGAATCGAATTAGAGGCCGAAAGAGCCCGAACTGAAGAAGCCTTAAAGAAGTTGAAATCGCAAGAAGACAGGTTTGCGGACACGTTGGAAGCGTTGGGTGCGGCCTCCAGATTAAGCGAATCTATTGATATGAAAGAGCAAACAATAGCTCAGATGAAAATTGAGGGTAAGTTTCAGTTTTGAGAGTCTTTATAGTCCAGTCTTTACTCTCTACGTTTGGGTTTCGTTAACTGTCAAGTCCTGTCGACAGTTTTCAGGCCTTTTACTTATTATCGATTGTTACTATTATTATCATTTGTGTACTTATTCTCTGACTCTATTATCAAAGTTTTGTTGATTTGATTTAACGTTTCTTTCGTTGTGTGAAGTCTTGTGAGGTTTTTGTGTTTTGTTTAAACGTTTCAGGTTTTCTGTTTGTATTTAGACTACGGTTTGAGGGAATGCGTGATAAATAAATTTTTCTTTCGCTATTTATTTACTGAGATCTTAATCGATTTGCTTCTAAAGCTCATATTTTTTGCTCTAATATTTTTTAATCTGGAATTTCAACCAAACTTTATTTGATTTTGTAAGCTAAGTTTTTTTGCAATCTATCAAACTTTGAAAAGTTGAAGCTTTTGTAACAAAACCTCTTCTGTGAGATAACCGAAAAATATTTGAAACTTAAGCTCTTAAGCTCAAATCTGAAATGATGACTCAATATATTTTTCATTTACTTGCTACTCAAATGGTAGTTCACATTTGAAGCTAATTGTAAAATTATTGACATTTTGGGAAAATCCCAAATTATATTCAGCATAAATTATTAGCTAATTAGTCACTAATAGCTTAGTAATCAATTATTTTTCTCAAAAAAATGTGAACAACTATTTCTTTAAGCCTATGCATGTCTTCTAACACTATCTGCGCAACTCTTCCAAAGAACTGTCTTATTTTGTTGAATGGCAAATGTATGCATGCATTAAAAAGCTGTCGGAATGTGTTTCTAATTAATTGTTAACTGAATCTGATGGTAAAATGTTGACCAAAAATGTTTGAAAACTGGTGATGGTTTGCAACTAAAACTGCTCTATATTCCTGGTGTAATGGCTATACTATATCCTAAAATGATTTGTCTAACTTTAAACTGTTTGGTGATTTGGTCAAATCTCATTTGGTAAATCTGGGCGAATAAGATTGCGTTAGGTTTCAGGTTATCATTTGAGATAAGACTAATACCATCACTTCGCACCTTTGCTGAAGATTTTTATTTATTTTAATTAATTGAATGTTACATATATTGAGTTATTTATTCAGTTATTGACTTGAGACAAGTATCACTTTGTTGCCAATAGTTTATTTCATTTTTTTCCTCTCACCCAAACTTTTGTTTGACTAGTTATTCAAAAGAATTAACTTTTTTCTTCATTAATTGAGTGCTTTTCACTTTTCAAATACTATTTCATATATTTATTAATTTTAATTACTGTTATTTTAATCATTTAGTTATTAAGTCTTAACTCAAATATTAGTGATTTATTTATTTTAAAGTTTTTATAAATTATTTCATTGATTTGGTACTCAATGATTATTTAAATTGAATTCTTATGAGTAATAAACTGCACGTCATATGCATTGTTTTATACAATGGATGTGAAAGTTTTATCCATTGGTTCCTTTCAATCCAAACACAATCCATGACAAGTCCTATGAGATCGTGAGTATTACATCAGGTACTGGTATTTGTAAAATAATCCAGTACTTAATGTAACGACTCTCGACCTTATATTTTGGACATTATTGCATCGTGTGTTTCACACCTCAATTGAACACCTTTTTTCAGCATTATATCAATCATTTATTAGTTTAATGATAATTTAATAAGTTTTTATTGATTTTTGTAACGTTTTTTTAATTAATGAACAATTTGATTCCTATTGATTACTTTAGTGTTTTATTGCATGTAATCAATATTATTGATAAATGTGTATTTTATTTGGACTACTTCAACATTTTTAAGTTTAACCAAATAGTTCATTTGTGGAAAAGGTATAGCATTTTAGTGTTAATTATCAACATCTATGTATTTTTGTGTTCATTTATAGCATCTTAAAAATGACATTTTAATCATTAGATTCAATAAGAACTTTGTAATTGACTGTTGAAAACTAATAACTGTTTGCAGCTTCGAAAAAGGATAGTCTTATTAATGCGTTGCATCAACAAATCGATCAATTGAAGGCTAGTTTTGAGGGAAAAGTTGATAAAGAGTTGATGAAGAGTTTGATAATCGGATATTTCGTTACTCCTCAAGATAAAAGGCACGAAGTCGAGAGACTGTTGGCTCGATTTCTGGACTTTAATCAACAGGAAATGGAAAAAGCGAAGATCGTTATCGGCAGAAAAAGAACTCCAAGTGGTATTAAATCTGATTATTTATTACGGAATCAGTTCTTAGTTCTTAAGTTGATGATAAAAGTTTCCTCAATTAGTATTTGTTAACTAATGAGAAAGTCTATTTTTTAGCAAATATTTCTTAAATAAGGTTTTGATTTTTATTAAATCTGAATCAAAATTGAACCTTTATCTTTTGTCGAATAGGTAATTGGATTCCATTCTTTGGCGGTTCGAACAGTGACTCATTATCACTAAAATTTGTACAATTCTTGGAGAACGAGTCGAAGCCGACCCCAACAGACAAACCATTAATGCCATCGAAAGAGATCGCAAGAGATTTAAGTAAAAGTTTGATAACAAATACGGTCCAACAGCAGCGCAATAATCCATTCCTGGCATCCGCGTCGCCCATATCTATGGCATCATTAGGTAGTCGTAACTCATCCGCTAACTCATCGACTGATAACTTGAGTAATCAGTTATTAATGGGGCCATCGATGACACCCTTTGCGCCACTCATAGTCTCGACTCCTAATTCTGATGAAAGTTTGAGTCGAAAGAGTAGTAGTAATCATATTTTGAGAGATGTTCTTGAAAAATAACTTCACTTTTTATTAGTTAATAAGTTTATTATTTAAGGAAAAGTTATTTAAAATTATTTTCTAAATTTTTTGTCTACTCTTCATCTCAAAATCTAAATTATTTGTTATTTTGTCAAACATTTGTCGCATTTGAGATTGTATTGAAAATCAATTTATTCTATATATTAGGAAATCGTATTTATAATTATTTTTATGAGAATTTATTGAATAAAAGCACTTTTTAAATAGTTTTATTTGACTTATATTTCTTATGGCACTGAATGCTTTGACTTTAGACAAAAATATGGAAATTCAACTTTTAATCGACTTCTCAAGTTACTGATATTTATTTAACCGAGTTATGAGAAAGAAAAAATTTTCGAATAATTCAATTGTTCAACTTTTATAGACTCTTCTGACTTGTAGAGACTTGCTGTTAACTAAGTGTTCAAAATCACTGCAATACTGTCAGTTTGGAATCAGTTTTAATATTAAAAGATTATTCATTTTTATAAAAAATTCTGAACTTGTTTCAAGGATTGATTTGTGGCAATATTTTTCTTCTCTTGTGAACTTTGTATCACTATATTCTGAATCATTAGATGGACTCAGAATTTCATCTGGTATCTGACTTTGTGACAGAACAATTCAGACCATTTTCGGCCTCAAATAAGTTTTAGAAAATTGCTTGCATTGTAAATTTACAAAGAAACTAAGCGATTTTATGGACAAATAATTTTTGTCTAGCCAGAAGTTTGTGGTCTGATGAAAGTATTCAATGCGCAAATGAGATGTCTTACAGACCAGAAACCTGCCAATTTTGGATGAAAAGCTGATTTATCAAAATTTTTGAAAATCAGTAGTCAGTAGTCTGTTCGAAAATTAAGGATGTGACCAAATCGATATGACCATTGATTGTGGAGGCATTGATTTGTACTTGATCTTCATTCGGGTATTTTGTGATGTGCTCTGAAGATATTATCGACGAAACGCTTAAGTTATTGGATTAGTATTGGAGTCAATTTGGCCAATCTTCAATTTTCAAAATCGCAACTAATAGTTACAGAAGCTTGAAATATTGACAAATGGTTCCGAATAATAGTTTGGAGAAAATAAAATATACCTGGTGGCCACTAATCGATCCGTTATTCACCAGTTTCCTAATATTATTTGAGCAAGAGGTTTTCTCAATTTTTCAAAAAATACTAGTCGATGAGTTAAAATTTTAAAATTTGGTATAAAAGTGTGGACTAATAATGTCTGCAACACATATTTTTTCAAAATTTAGTTCGATAAACTTGCAGACAAAAAGTGAGATTGGTCAAATTTAAAAAACTTATAGCGATTGAATTTGACCAGTCAGGAATCTGAAACTTGGCCACAATATTCATCTTAATTAGCGTTGCATCCATTGAATAATTCGATAGCATCCATGAGCTTCAGAGGGTAATTGTTGCCTATTGTAGTCAAAAATTTAAAGTGAAAGAATTGTCCAGATGTGGCATGTAGTAGTTTGTACCTATTGAAAGATTGAAGGAGCGAGTGGAAAACATGTTGGATACAATTTAATATATGATTCTTTCACTAATACTTTAAGAAGAAAGTGTAAAGGTCTATGATTGAGGAGAGGCCATGGGAATAAATGAAAAGCATGTTCACCTTGTCATCAATTCACAAAACTGGTTTATATATTTGACTATCATTTTTTTGCTAATAACCCTAATCCATTTCAACCCGTAGTGATCATCCTAAGCGAGCAATTGTATGCAAATAACTATTCTTGAAATGAATGACTTGTTTTCCACACAATTCTTCAATAATTGATTATTGTAATGTTGACAGAATAATATGGCGAATAAGAAAAGATTTTCCAATAAATTGAACGAATATTTTGGAAACAACATCAAATTATCATTTGGCCCTAGATAGGATATGACAATAGTTGTAAAAGAGGAAAAGGTTTATCAACTCGAAAGGAATGTATTCAGAAATGCAGTCTTCATAACGAGTGACAGCAAAGCAGTTATCGAGTCATTCATAGAGGAGTCAGTTGTTGAATTACGTAAAAAGCGAGTCATTGATTTGAGGAGTAGCTTTAGACACAATGTTACTCACTTGAGTGATGGAAAAGTATTTTTCCCATAGTAATGAATACTTGAGTGACGAAAATACTACTGATATTAGTTGTAGTGATGACCATCTTCTTGTTTTGACAAATAATGGTGAAGTATATGCATGAGGTGACAGTTATCACGTAATGATTGAGAATAGGAAAGACAGTTATCAAAAATATCAACCAATGCATAGTCATAATAAAAGGAACAGATTAAGAATAGAAAGAGTGATGACGAATATAAAAGAACACCATATCATATGAAAGAATTCAATGAAAGTAAGTTGAGTTCAAAGAAAGTCGGAAGTAAAGGCTATTGGTTGTGATTATTCTTATTCAATGGCAAAGACAGAGTAGAAGAATGTCTTCAGTTGGAGTGATAAAAGAAATGGTCACATCAGGGTTAGAATAAAAGTAAAGAATAGTTATTAACATAAACAAATAGAGATGAATGGAATCATTGAAAAAAACAGTCATGGCGAATATCATTATCTGCTTTAATAGGTGATGGAGGTATTTATGTGTTCGGTACTGATCGAAAGAGAATTATGAACTGATGTTGATACTGATGTTGTCGACAATTCCGATAATGATGTCGATAACGAAGAACAATTCAATCCTAAAATGTTTATTCAAATAAATTCAAAGATATCGCAACACTTCTTTGTATTTGATTTCTACTGCACGGACAGATGATGGGTTGCATTATAATTAGGGTGAGCGTGAAGAAGTGATAAGAGAATCAAAGAACTTAATTTCAAGTCGTTTGATTGACATTTTTGTGCATTATTTTCAAGTAAATTAAAAATCAATTCAGGGCAGAATCATTCCATTCGATGACACTTTCGTTCAGAATGACAAGCACTAAGGACGATTAAACGAATTAGGAAAACTCAGAGAAGGCAATCAAAGAGAAGTTTCTAAAGTGTGTGAAAAATGATACTAAGTTAAATAATGGTTTCATGCAATTAAAAAGATCAGATCCATAGCGAGAGCGAATTTCTGAAAGAATCGAAGACTGTCCTACGATCGCGAAATCAAATAAGACTTGTAAAGTACCACGAAGTATGAGTTGAAAACTACAAATATGTTTGAATTAAAAGTTGTGCTCTTCATATTTGGATGGAATTGTGCGATAAAACCCTGTAAGATGTTTCAAAGAAATGAAAAGCCTAATCTTAGAGCAGAAGATTGAATCCATTAAGCCATTATGCAATGAGTCAGCTTTCGTTGAAATAATAAAAGACTTCGAATACATGAATCGAATAAGCTCTCCATTTATTCACAGAACATATATATGTACTTGGGCACTGATTATCCAATTGCGAGTTATGAGCAATAATGTAAAAAATACTTCCAATGGGGTGAGAGTATTTGGATCTAAGGAGATTGCTGACACCCACCACCAAGTATGGAACATCGTTATATTCAGTACGTCGAGCTGAACAATTTGATACCTCGCATGACCACTTTCAACCCGAACTTGATAGCTTCTAGCCAACTCCCGACAGAAGTTGCCGACCCTGCCAAGTGATACATTGTTGTACTCAGGACACCGAACTGAGCATTTTAATGCCTCACTTGATCAATTATCTCAAGTAGTTCTCAAATTTTAGTTACAATAACTCTAGCATGTCAGTGTACAGTTACCGAGAAGCTAACTCGCCTAAAGGTGCCATGCAGACATAACCCACTCGAAAATAGATGTCTGACATCATCAAGTTGTAACCCAGGTTTATCCATTACGAGGTATTAAAGCAAACATAGATGAATGTCTCGAGAACCACTTGTGATAATTGATCGAGTGAGATATTGAAATGCTTAGTTCGATATCCTGAGTCCAATAACATATCACTTGGCGGGAATAGGCCAGAAGTGGTCGGGTTCCGGTCGGAAATGGTCAAGTGTGGTATCAAAATGTTCAGCTCGATGTACTGAATCCAACGATGAATCATACTTGGGAGTGTGGGGTCAGAAACCCCCTTAGGCTCAAATACTCATTTTTCACCCCTCACAAAAGCTCTTTACGAAAACTCGAAATCCTTTTGGGTGTATGAACAGCCTGACAAAGCTAAATGACTCGAATTCTTGGGGCTTTCAAGTAATAAGAGTTGATGAATTTTGACGAATTTGGTGGTTCCCGACCCCCACCCCCAAGTGTGATACATCATTGGGTTTAGCTCGTTCAGCTAAACATTTTGATACCACACCTGATCACTTCCAACCCAAACCTGACCACTTCTGGCCACCCAGACTAACCCCCTCGAAAATAGATAAACCTGGCTTTACAAGTTGTAACACAAACCAAACCTGATATGAACTAAGGTATAATTAGTTAGACCACTTCGTGACCTAACCTATTCTCCCTTAGTTTATGTCAGGCTTGTCTGGGTTACGACTCTCTAAATCCAAGTTTATCAATTACGGAGTATTAAACCAAACAAAGATGGATATCTCGAGAACTACTTGTGATAATTGATCAAGTGAGGTATCAAAATGCTCAACTCGATATCCTGAGTCCAATGATATATCGCTGGCGGGGTCAGCCACTCTCGTCGGAAGTTGGCCAGAAGTGGTCAGGTTCGGTTCAGAAGTGGTCAAGTATGGTGTCAAAATGTTCAGCTCGACGAACTGAATCTAATGATGTATCACACTGGGGGTAGGAGATTGGGAACCCCCTTAGATTCATTAGTCCGGATTGACCCGTTTATATATACTTTTATACACTAGGCTGCCATATTCTGCCCGATAAAATTTCAAACCTCAGCGTTTTTTCTGTCCGCTAAGGTAAAGATCTCGGATACAACCTTCCACTTTGAATGAATCATAATTCGTGTGTGAGTTAGTCAAATTCGAAATCCGAGTTTTATCGATAGGAGTTAATACTGAAAGTTCACTACTTTCTGCCATACTTTCTACTCACAACGGTTGCTTACGTTGTAAAATCGCACGAACTGTTAAATATGAAATACTTGTCAGATCTGTCGAATATGCCACAGTCATTTAAGTTATAGACTTTGCTTAGGCTTTCTAATTTTATATAGTGATTGATATAATTTCTTGCGCTTTAACCAATGATAACTTTTAGGGAAAAATATTTTTACGAATCGTTTGAAAGTACTTAAATTGAGCTTAAAATCGACATATAGATTATTATAATTCGATGAAAAAACAATGAAATTATAATTATTAAAATTATTTTACTATACTTTTAATATTGATGCAAAAGATTTTATAATCTATTCGCTACAAATGACTTCCTAAAATTCATCATATTTCATAATGTTTCGTAAACATGTTTCATCTCAAAATGATCTAAGTTTTATCTCGCGTTTTCATACGAAAACTAACAGAATAGCGAACAATTAAACTCTACAGTAGGTTTATTTTTCGACTAAAGTATACTTTACGGGCAGAGGTCAAACAGGAGGTCCTAATGCTTGAGCTAGGATACTATTTAACCCAACATTGGATTATATTAAACCCGTTTCCAAAAGTAAGCTACGCTCACTCTTCTTTCAGCGGTGCTATAGAATATGGATGGAGTGAAACGATGGCGGATCATGTATATTTTCCTGTACTTCTGATCTCAATTAAAGTCAAATTCCTTCGTAAAATGATAGGTTTACGAGTGTTGTTTAACTTTAGTGAGAAAGCGTCAGGTCACGAAGTAAAGACGCTCAGCTTAAGTTCAGTCGGATCCATGTGGGTTAGGTGAACGAGTCACCATCAGTTATTGCAAATTGTTCTTTTAGAGGATAGACCTTTGTATGAACCGATAACTGTGCGCCTAGTAACCTTCAGGGAACTAAATCCAGTTCAAACTTATAAAATTTCACGAAAAATATAGTTTATGATCTCAAGAAGCGTATTCAAGAAAAATATGTTTCACTATGCGAAACTTTTGGACTGGGTAGTCTGCTCAATTTCCGGGAATTGTTTAACGCGAGTACTAGTCACTCACCGGAAATAGAAATTATATTTTCGGACTCAGCTCAAGTTGTAATCTATGAATTTATGAGATTTGTGTCAATAGTCTCTGGCCGAGAAGAATCTACTCTTAAAGAATTTTTACTAGATACTTTTTCAAAAATTAATTTCTCCATAAATAACTCAAAAATAGAGCTACCACTTTTTAATGCCAATAAAGAACTCACATATTAATCATTTATTCTAGTTTCATGCGTATACAAATGAACATATGGTTTTCCATTCATTTAGAATTAATATTTTTCATTATTACATTTTATTCAGGTACAAATGACAATTTCTTATTATCTAAAATTCTAGCTCAATTGAAAAGACTTATTATTTTTTAAATATGGAAACCGATAATTAATGTATGTAATCATTACTTGTCTTTAAACAGTACTTTGTTTGACAATAATTATAGTTATTATCTCTTTAATTACGACAAATAAGAAGGTTTCAATTTCTTGTGTAATAACCTCATTATTATAAACTCTATTTACGTTATATTTGATAAGAGCATTGTTTGGATGAATATTTTACTTTACATTATCACTAGTCATAAGCTCATTAATAGGTAGATTAAATTATATCACTATTAAAAGTAGAAATTTGATATATACGCTTACTAGTTAGTATTCAGGTTTCATTTAATAATTATTTTTCAATTACCGAAACGGCCACTGGCCATTTTGATAATCATGATACCCTATTCCGAGCACACAAATCGTGATGAAACTAAAATTGTCGATATCTCGTTACAACCTCATGCTGAGCTTCCAGGGTTTTAAACAAACAATCAAACAAATATTAATATATACTAACATTATTATGTGTGGAGCAATTATCGTAAACATAGCCCGGATATTATTTGTTGAATTTTGTCATATTATGGGAATAATTTGGTTACTAAAAATATGAGCGCTTAATAGGAAATCAGTATTTGTATAAACTCAAACAAATACAAGTTTTGCAAAATTGATCGTTTATTCTAAATTTTTAATTAACAGCTTTGTGTAGATCGAATAACTATTTTTCACATTTTTTAGAAATTAGTTTTGACTGAAAATTAAAATTAAATTATGATTGAAAACTAACCAAAGATGTGCTGAAAAGTATTTGTGCTTAATTATTTGACTAACCCTTAGGTATAATATAATTAATAGAGCTTGCCATCAGTAGAAATTTTAACACTTACCTAAATAATACCCGGGCTATGTTTACAATAATTACTCCACATATAGATAATTCGAACTTATACCACCTCTTGGACAAAAATATCTATGATTCTGATAACGCTATCATATATTAATATCAGACCGACGATGTAGAACGGGGGTTCCCAAATGATGAGTTGCGACTAGTGATAAAAAATTCCTAGAAAGTTTCTCGAGATAATTTCTCCGAAAATTTTCTTTTTGCAACACTAGTTGCGACCAAAGAGGATAGCGAAATTTTTCTCACGAGCCGTAAAATTATTTAAAAATCTATTGAAAGTGGGTCGCAGCTTCAGATTTCTTAATGAACACAATTGGGACTTTTAAAAACATAAATTAGACGTACTAGGCACTCAGATAGTCCGGGAGAAAAAAAGTTTGGGAACCACCGATGTAAAATAACTACACTCAGTAAAGATACACATACGGATTGCTGTGGCGTAAATAAAAATGATAGTGAAGCCAAGGTAACAGAAATAGTCTGTGCTAAATGAATCAAAATATAATTTAATTCTAATAAAAAACAAATCAAATATTAAATAATAACATGTTTAAAACTCCTCTAAAATTACGTGAACTATGCTTAGAATACTTAGCAGAAAGTATTTCAGTCACAAGTTGCCAAAATGATATTGTAATAAATGGTAGCCTAACTGAAGAACTGTTGAAATCATTATCATTTAAAAATAAATTAACAGATGAAATCTTATTGATGTCAATCTTCGACAGCAAAACAACTCAATTAAGACATGTTTGCATTCCCGATGCCTCACAATTGACTACAAGGGGACTGGGCGCTTTAAAGACTCATAGAATTAATGAACTGGAAGTTTGCGGTCTTATTAACTGTACTTTTAATGAACTAATTGGTTGTTTAGGAGAATGGTCTCAACTAAGGTTAAGATATCTAAATGTTGCTCATTCTGCGTTCACCATTAGTGACGAGGTATCAATTTTTTAAACGTTTACTTACTATGTCCTGAATATTAAATAAAATATTTACTTAGAAAGGTTTGAATATTCATTTGTTTTACTATAAATTTAATGGGTGAAGGGCTCGAAAACTTATTGATTCTCTAAGAAATATTTTAACCCTAGAACAGTATTTCGTGAGTCAAAATGACCCAAAGGTCTATAAAAACTGTTATGTCTATCTAATGCAATTTCTAATGTTAATAAAATTAATAGTAGAATTTATGATCTAAATATATTCATTTGAAGATACTATTTGACTTTAGGCCGTAAACTTATATATGAAATTAGTTTTCACTCAAACCTTAAACAGATTACGTCAAGAATGGCGACACTAATAAAGTACAAAACATGCTAAGTGTTATACACCCTAACCCTTACGATAACATACTTTTCCAAATCAATCGATGGGTCAAAAAGACCCTATTTAACTGAAATCATTAATCAAAATCGTTTTACTGTTTAAGGGTTAACGAGACACTTTGGTTATAGCAACGCGTGACTGGACTTAAAATTTCCTAGAAATCTCTTTTAAAAACTTTGTATAAACAAACTAAGAATGACCTGGTTGAGTGTATAATTACTTTTAGAGATTGAAATCAAGCAAATTTTATCGTACGAAAATTAAAATGATTCAATAATCTGAGCCTATCCGCCTAATATTTAACTGATGTTCAATATTTTATGGTAACCAGCAGATACTTATTTAAGAATTTTATTAAAAAAGAGCTCTAATTATGTGATTATCTTGCCCACAAACATTCACGCCTCGATATATAACCGGATAAATATTTATCTTTAAAATAAAAATGCTATTTGTCTGTCTGTCCATCACTCTATAACTCAAGATCTACTGGTCACACAGCTTCAGGTGGGGTATCTTTAGAATCAGTACAATTTATGGGCTTGAGTTAGTCTAATTTCAATCCTGAAGGTAGCCATTGACCATTTGCTTAAATAAAAATCCATTGAGAATTCAAAATCTACTATCTCTTTAAATTAAAAAAATATTTTATTTTGTGATCCAATGTTCAGATATCGTAGTTCATGGGCTACAATCTTCGGTTTTTCTACTAGTTAAATGTGAAATTTGGGAGGTTTAGTTGTCTGTTTTCCTTGTTTTTAGGTTTTAGAGGTTTCTGTTGACTTCATTAAGAGCTGTTTGATTTTTTTGTTTTTAATTTAATTAGAAAATCATTTATTTTTTATTAGGGTTTTCTGGTTTGAGAATTTAAGTTCAACGATTGTTTTGTATTTTTGATTATATTGGGTTGAATGCTTTTTAGGAATAGTTTGTTTGATTATCATTAATTAACTTATTTTCGGATTAAAGACTTTAAGTTTCTATTAAATTTCAATTATTCAATAGTTGTTTCTATTGTTCATTTTCTTAATATTCAAACTAAGCCCCTTACCTCATTTTCAGTTTTCCATTCATTTTATGAAAACAATATTTAATTTTTACTTTCAGACAAATTTCTACATTTTCTAATATAGCTAAGGAAATATTTTAATAACAAGGAATTCAAAGAACTCAAAGCTATCATAAGAAACTTCTATAGTTGAAGAGTTTATTTCCAAAAGGGCAAGGTACATTATTTTGAGCGCCCACTGCGATCTTTACGGACTTTATAATATAGACACTTAACTCTTTGGAAATAAGCTCTTCAGTTAAATAAAAAAACTCATACTCAATATAATTCAATACATCTTGTTACCTAATGAAAAAAAATTAAAATTAAATCTCTATCTAATCCTTAGTTTTGCGCAAAACTCCAACACTTACAAGAACTAGACGTGAGCCATACAGAATTCAATGACAAGGGATTAGAAATAGTGGTCAAAAACTTACCACATCTTCAATGCTTAAACATATCAGCGACTCGTGTCCAAAGCTTAAAGTCACTTCGAAAATATAAAGACAGGCTTAAATCTCTTTCATTGTACAACTTGAGGTTGACTTCAGGCAGTTGCGAAGTATCAGTACTAAAAGAATTGAGTCAATTGGTGCATTTGGACATATCTGACGAAAGCGGCGATTCGTTAGATATGTTGACACTGTCACAAGATTGCCCGACACAGATCTTGAGGCATCCACAATGTTTCAAACATCTTAAAAGCCTTGATCTTTCAGGAAGGGATAGTATCAATAGCGAGGAGTTGAAGAAATTCATTACTTATAAACAGCAGTCGAGTTGTGAATCATTAAAATTTTTAGGTCTCATGAACACAACTGTTTGTTTTGAAGATATCTTCTCAAATGATTGTTATGACTCAAATCTTATAATCACTGGTAATGCAACCGAAGCACAGATCGTGGAATCATTACGTCTTTATAAACATAGACCGACTTTTGTTGAGGAATCCCTACTTAATATACACGACCATCTTTTAACTTATCGTGAGCCCAGAACTGATTTAATTGATTTGATAGTTATCCAAATGAGAGAAAATTCAAAAATAATTGGCATACAAATGGCTGCGATCGCATGTCTTTATAATTTAACTAATGATGAATTGAGCGAAAACATCCACCCGAATGTACTGAAAAATGTAGTCGATGTGACCCTTAATGCTATGATACTGTTCCCAAATCATCAACAATTGCAGAAAATCTCTCTATTAACACTGTATAATGATCGTATACTAAATGATGTCTCATTTGATAGAATCAAATGTATTCAATTAGTTATGGACTATTTGGTAGCTTTTAAGGATGTGGATATGAATGAGTATGCGGTTTATATCTGTTCCATACTTGCTAGAAGGATTTTGCCAAATGAGAAATCGAAATTGGGATCAGAACCTGTTTATATGGAGACCCTTCTGGATATTATCAGAAGTCGTAGTCAATTAGCTTCAAATGATGATTTTATGCTTGAGTTTACTTTGAGAGTAATTACAAGTCTGTCCGATGAAACACCGAAAACTTGCGAAATGTTTATAGAAAAAGGAGGAATAGAATCATATCTATTTGTTCTGAATGTGAAATATTTGAATAATTTTCTGTTTGAGCTCTATTCTATGTGGTTATTTTCTCCATTTTAGAAATTTGTTGGTCAGAATAAGGTTGAGACCAGTTCTTTGATTTTACTCAACAATATCGCTGATGTATCTTATTTAAGAGCTAATTTAATGAAATTAGAATTTATAACTGTTTTGAGGTAATCATTAGTATTATTGAAGTTTAATTTTAAAGTTATAGTTCTTTTAATTCAAATCTTCAATAACTTAGAAATTTAATGCATTCGACTGAAATCAATGTCAGTTTTCTTGCTGCTGGTATTTTTGCAAAATTATGCAGTGATGGTATCAAATGCTGGTCTTGTTCTTCAATTGATTTTAATACTATCATAGATGAACTGGTAATAATTTTCTTCTAAATTAAAATATAATTGAAATCGATTACAAAACTAGATAACTTAAATTTTCCTAAACTTAAGATGAATGTAATCCAAAGGTGGAAAGCTTCTGAGGAAGATATGATTAGTTTTCGTTCTTTCCTATCATTCTTACCTCTACTCAATAATTTCGAATCAACTGCTGTTCAGTTGTGGGCTATTTGGACCATACATCACGTCTGCTCTAGGAAGCGTGAGTCGAATAAAAAAATAAATTCAGTATAATTGAAGTTGAAATTTCTCTCAACAGCTAAACTCTATTGTAAAATGTTAATTGAAGAAAATATAGCTCAATGTATAAAAACTATTTATGAGACTTCAAGAACTGACAAGAACGAGTCATTTCTATCGCTTTGTGGACTAACTTTAGATGTTATTAAGAAAGAGTTTCCAAATTTTATTCATTGATTTCTGAATGAAACTAAATAACTATCCACATTAAACATAGTCGATCTAAGCTGTAATCAACTGATTTTCAGCTCACCAGCCAGTAATATGGCCTTTAAATATAAATAAGTCAAAACTGAACTCATAAAAGTATCATATTATGACTGCCTCGAGCTTATGTTTCAGAAGACATATGTTTTGAAACATGTTTTGAGGTGACTACTATAAAAGAGCTTTTGTTCAAGCAATTCATTTGCCATTGTTCTATATCTGAATACGAAGCATTTACTAGAACAGGAATTATACGTTGACACTTTTGAGAAATTCAGATAATAAAAGGGCTTAGGGCTCATTGAATTGCTAAAAGAGAAAACTTATTACTCATATGAGTTATGCAATATTTGAAACTCTTGTCTTATGAACAACTTATGCAAAAGCTTTACCAAAATTTATTCTTAAAAAATCATCGGAACAACACAGTAAAAATAAAGGCATCATTATTAAAACAGATTGTAGTTATTTTAATTTTGTGATCCTAGTTAATTATAAATTTGTTGATACAATTGAGATTCTTTATGAGATTTTTGAAATTTAATTTAAAATTATCAGAATTTCAGAAAAGTGTAGCTCTGTAAATGCATCACATTCCCTCAATATTAAAGAGGTGAAGAGAATATGACATGTATAGAAATAAATGTTTTAATAATTTTAAATAGAGCCACACTTCATAGTTAATGCCTACAAATACACTAAATAAGTGAATTTCTTGTTTTTAAAAGCCCTGTTTGCATCAACTCTTCGTAAACTCGTGGCGGTATAAATTTGCCTATTAAAGATTTGATTTGAACTTACTTTTAGAAGAAATGCGTTAACTCATAGGCCTTTTACTATGGACTAAAAATACTTTCTGTATTGAATTCAATAAAATATTTTTAATCCATAGTAAAAGACCTATGAGTTAACACATTTCTTCAAAAAGTAGGCTCAAATTGAAAGCTTTAACAGGCAAATTTATATTGCCACGAGTTTACGAAATGCCATCTATATTATCAAACGATTCAGTTTTGAAGACTTTAGTCAAGTATTTGAGTGCGAAATCAAAACAATAATCTTCTAATCCAGTCGATTATATTGAAGTGAATAAAAATTTTATGCAAAAAATTTTCATTCCTCATAAGTTTAACCTTGAGTTTGAAAAGATCTCAGTCTTGACTCACAATGCCTTAGAATTAGTAGCTGCCTATGTTGTCAAGATACTGACTCGATTTTACATTTTGAAACATAAGTATCTTTTTCGCGAAATATAAACTATTCTGAAAGAAGTTTGTAGATGACCGGCTTCATCACACCTTTTAAATCCCAATAGTTATATTGCTCAGTGAACCTTTTTTTCTGCCGAAACTCAGGGGGTTAATTTATACTGACTGTACCAGTCAATTCCTTGAGATTTGCAACGCTAAATATTGTAAAGTCTGGATCTTTGATAGGAGCGTGTATGAAATCAAATTTTAAAATATAAGCACTTTATTTAACATAACCACAATAATAAAATTACATAAGATTTCACAGGATTTTAACACTGGAAGAAAGAGCGAAAAATTTAAGAAAAACACGACATTTTATAGGAACAATAGGCGGGTTAAATTAGAAAATGTTTTACAATGATAGGCTAAACCCTTTAAGGTTAATAGCGCATTTAGCTAAGATTGGAGGATTGTTTAACTAGGACATACTTAGGTAGGTTTTAAGAGTTGAAATATGCTTACTATCAGCTGTATTCATAACTTATGCAGTTGAGACAAGCATGTGAAGATTTCTTTTTGTACAAACAAAAGATAATCTTTAGATCAGTAATAAAAGTTGACATATACGGTGAGTTATGAAAATTAGTTTTAAAGATATAGGTTATTACAAATGTATTTTGGTATAGGTCTAATTTAAGAAACTAAGACGTTATTACAATATTATAGCTTTAAAACAAAGTAGACACTATTTTTTAATTACTCATACGAATAGAATGAATAAAAGTTGAAATTAACATTTCTAAGGTTTACTAATTATTAAATGCAGATATCGTGTTCTTAAAAATCATTGACTTAAATCATTTAACTGCAAATCTTAGAGATACTTTTATTGCGAACACCCAGTATAAATGACAAGTGAGTTAGTGCAATGTTAATTTGTTCTCCAATGATTGGACTAAAGATTTTAGTAGAAAAAGTATGTGAACATCTTTATGATCCACGAAAAAGTTAAATAGAACTCACATAGAAAACGCATAATTTTTATGTGCTAATAGTTGACAGTATATGAATTTTTCAGTCTTGAAAATTTTTACAATGTTTGAATTGAAGTTTTTATCAGTTTCATTCAATTTCTAAATTTGATTTGTATTTTAAAGTAGCGTTGTAAAAGTTTTAGAAAAATTTTTAGGAAATTAAAGAAAATTTCAAAGTGAACTCTAAGATGATAGGGATAATTGATTTTTTCACATAACGAAATGTGTGATTTAAGATACGCGACGCTACAGAGAATTCATGAGCTAAGGAATAAATTTATGAAAAGCCATTAGCTTGATTAAATTAGTATTTGTAAGAGAAAAAGTCTGAAAAATAGTGAAAATATATGAAAATTTAAAGAGGAATACCCAGAATCGCCCCCTCCGTAGACCTAGGCATATGATACATCATTTTAAGGCTTATGATGTAGTGAGTAAAAAAGTCAATGGAACATAGCCCTGCAACCTCACCATTTCGGAGATACAGGTCATTTTAGGTCACGCAGCGAAACACCTCCGAACATGGTCAATATTAGTATCATTGTGTTCCTCTCAATGAGTAGATTCTAAAAATATACATATATTGGCATATCAGCCGCATACACGTGCCTCAGGTCTCGGTATACCCTTTGGTATCTCGGTCGTGACGGTCCTTGGCCGAGGTACCTTCTCCGGCAGGAAGTCTGGTGTCCATTTACAAGATCGGCCTTCCTGTCGAAGAAAGCACTGACGACGAAGAGTGATTTTATCCATTCGTTTTTATCTCATTCATTTGTTTTTAGCCCATTACTCATTTGCTTTTATCCTATTTTTATATTTGTACCCCTATACACCATCTAATGGCTCTTAGTTGCTGGCCATACTAATATTTAGACTTTTATCATCACGATGAACAGATTGACACCCATATCGGCGAGGTTCGGGAGAGTTGCCAGTCAGTGATATTTAATCACCTATATCTCCGAAACGGTGGGGTTGCAGGACAATGTCCTACGGACTTTTTTACTCCTCTCATTATAAGCTTTAAAATGATGTATCACATGACCAGTTCTACGGAGGGGGCAAGTTCTCTATGGGAAGTGGGTATCCCTCTTTCTTATATTATAATTTTTTGAAAACTAAAAATAACACTTACTATAATATAATATAATATAAACATCTGGGTTGTAGGTGCAAAGAACGACCAAACTATTAAAAGGGTTGAAAGTCCTAATTATCGTTCAAAAAAAATGTTCATTAGCACGTGCATCTCTATTTATTAATAATGAGAAAGCTATAAATCAAATTAATTTTAATCTCAAAAGTAGATTCAAACATTTTGTTTACAAAATAAAAGATTGAACCTCACCAATCATATAAATTCGCTGATTTACGTTTTAGTTATTATATGAGAATCAGTGTTTCTAAACAAAAGTTTATGTACTTTAAAAATGAAATTTTCAGTACTAATTTTGATTTCGTATATAATATCTGAATGCAATGCCTGCAAATGCAATAATGAATCAAATAAGGAGCTTTACTGTATTTCTGGTATATGCAATCAAAGATATCTTTTGAAGAAATTTTGTGATTCAGACTTTGTTGTCAAGTTTGGGTAAGTGGGGAAAAGCTTTATTCTAATAGTAAACCTGGTTACAAAGAAAGCATTGGATTCAGTATGAAAGTTATCGACCACTACAAAGTAGATGAAAAATCTGCAAATTCACTAGATTCAAATATAATATGGACATATCTAGATATAGAAGAATGTGGCTATGAGTTTAATCCTTTACATGTTTATATAATTAGTGGAAAATCAAATAAAGATGGTTCAAAGGCAATGACAACGTCTTGTGATTATATAAAAGATTTTAAAGATTTGGATACAGAAGAACGACTATTTTTCTTGAAAGGATACAAAAAGGTAGATTGTAAGAAACCTGGGATTCTCGGACAACCAGGAAGACCAGGTGTTCCAGGCAGACCTGGAAAACCTGGAGAACCGGGTAAACCAGGAAGACCTGGACCATCTGGACCACCAGGAGGACATAAACCCACACGACCAAGACCGACGAAATATACAAGACCCACTAGGTATACGAGATCTACTGAAGAAACCACTGAACCTGTTCAAAAAACAAGCCGTCCGACACGACCATCGAGACCGACGAGAACAACGAGATATACCAGACTGACAAGATATACCAGGCCTACAAAGAAAACCACTAAACCTCGGGAAGAAACCACTGAACCTCCTCAAAAAAACAAGCCGTCCGACACGACCATCGAGACCGATGAGAACAACGAGATATACCAGACTGACAAGATATACCAGGCCTACAAAGAAAACCACTAAACCTCGGGAAGAAACCACTGAATCTTCTAAAGAAACAAGTCGTCCGACACGACCATCGAGACCAACGAGACAGACGAGACCGACGAGACCTACAGAGTAAACTACTGAACCTTCTCAAGAAACTACTGAACCTCCTGAAGAAACCACTGAATCTCCGGAGGAGACAACTGAACCTCATGAAGAAACTACTGAACCTCCGGAAGAAATCACTGAACCTCCGGAAGAAACTGCTGAACCTCTGGAGGAGTCAACTAAACCTCCAGAGGAAACTACTGAGCCTCTGGAAGAAACTACTGAACTTCTAGAAGAAACTGCTGAACTTCCTGAAGAAACTAGTGAGCCTATGGAAGAAACAACTGAACCTCCGGAGGAAACTACTGAACCTCCAGAAGAAACTACTGAATCTCCTAAAGAAACAAGTCGTCCGACACGACCATCGAGAACAACGAGACCGACGGGATATACCAGGCCGACAAGATATACCAGGCCGACGAGATATACGAGATCTACTAAAAAAACAACAAAACCATCGAAAACATGTCGTTCGACAGGACCGGCGAGACCAACGAAACCGAAGAGATATACCAGACCAACAAGATATAAGAAATGGAAGAGGCCTACTGAAGAAAGCAATCAACCTCCTTATGAAACAAATCGACTAACTCAATTGATTCGACGAACTCGATTAGAATCTTTTGAGAAGCCAGTTCATTTTAATTCGTTAGATACACGAAAATTTGATTAAATTGATGATTCCGATCAATCTGCTCATTCGAATCTCAATTGCATGTCTTTTAGTTTAACATTCCGAATCTAAAATTATTATTTAAAATGATATTCTCATTCTTGTGTGCTATAACGTTTGACCATCTCTTGTCTAAATTCTGATTATATTTTGAAATAAAAATGTAATTGTAAGACTAGATATGAGACTTCAAGAACTAACAAGAATGAGTCATTTCTATCACTTTATGAACTAACTTTAGATGCTGTCAAGAGTTTCCAAATTTTATTCATTGATTTCTGAATGAAACTAAATAAAAGTCCATATTAAGCATAGTCGAACTATACTGTAATCAACTGATTATCAACGCACCAGCTAGTTATATGAACCTTTTAATATAAATAAGTCAAAACCGAACTTATAAAAGTTTTATGTTTTGACTGTTTCGAGCAAATGTTTCAGGAGATATACGTTTTGAGGTGACTTTATACAAAATTTTATGTTTAATTAATTTATTTGACATTGTTCGATATCTGAATACAAAGTATTTACTAGAAAAGGTATTATGCATTTGCACTTTTGAGAAATTCAGATAATAAAAGAGTTTAGGGCTCATTGAATTGCTAAAAGAGAAAACTTATTACTCATTTGGGTCATGCGATATTTGAAACTCTTGTCTTATGAACAACTTATACAAAGACTTTATCAAAGATCTATTCTCAAAAAAATTATCGGAACAATACAATAAGAATAAAGGAAGACACCATTATTAAAACAAGTGGTAATTATTTCAATTTTTTGATCCTAGTTAAGTATAAAGGACTTCGCCCAAAATGGCCCAAGCACGCGCCCAAACGAAACATATCAGATATTATATAGTACCAAGACCTACTTCAGAAATAAAAAGAATTACGTTAATCGATGAGTCGGTTCGAGAGTTATAGCCAAAAAACACGTAGATTTTGGTAGGACGGGAACGGGCTAGCGGTACGACCGGAGCCACCTCCCCACGGTGCCGGCGGCAACAGGCCTCATAAGAGGCCTAGCTAAGTGCTCCGGGTCGCGTTATGCCGGTATGGCATCCGCTAGCTGCAAGGAGGTCTTTGGTGATACTCCCAAAACAAATAAAGCTCGCGCTGGAGACTAGGCAGAGGGTCTTCAGCAACGAGTTGGCTACAGTCTCCCTATCGGGCTTCGAGACTATTTGGAGTTGCTACCGGGCTCCAGGAGATTATGGCTACCGGTATAAAATATAAATGCGCAGGATGCGACACTAATCTCCAGAAAAAGATGAAGATGGTGCTTTTCGGTGCAGACAAGGCCGACCTCTTAGCCTTTGTTCAAGAGGTAAGATCAAGCTTCTTGGCAAAGCGAGGTAGGTCTGATCCCGGTGTTCGAAAAATTGATCGGGTGTTGTGCCCAAGTTATAACAGTTCTTCGGTTCCTAGGATATGCGTGGCACATATCCAAGTTCCAAGTCGAGCAGAATCATTAGATGGGATTTCCGTGACTTTGGAATCCACTGACAGCGAGCAAGACTGATGAAGTTTCGCATCTTTATATTTTACTTTAAAATAATTAAATTATAAATTATTTTATAATAACTCATACATTTTACACTTTTATGCATTTCTAAGCTTTTGTACGTGTGTTTTTTTAATGCACCTCAATTGTTTTATGAATGAAATTTTCAAGTATTTTTACTAGTGATATTTTATTGATTTTTAGTCTGTAGCATCCTAATCGATTCGCCGATCTAAAAAGTTCATTGGGTTAATTGAATGTTTTGTACTAGGCTGCAACTTCGGTGAGTCATTGATAGGCCAGAGTCTACGGGCTTTGGGCGAACTCTTTAGTATCTAATTAATAGAGATAGGAACATTGGGGCAAATTTAGTCAAATCTTTGACGATTTTGGGACAAAGCTAAATACTAGGAATTTGTGAGATGATATAGCTTAATAAATTAACTGTTAAACTACTCTCTATGATCTGCCAAGTACTGTAGCAAAATATTAGGACACTTCAACAAATTAAGATAATCCCAAAATTCCCATCTCTACTAATTAACTTACAAGAAAAAAATAATTAAATTTGAATAAAAATTTTAAAAGTTATGAATGAAAACTTTATTCAGATTTCTATGCAATTAAGTATATAGTCGCGAATATAAAAGTATCAATAATCAAAATTTTAGTCGACTCATTGCTTACTATGAGACGAAAGAGAAGAGCATTGAAAAAAAATACTATTTCTTAACATTAAAAATAAGTATTTAGATATAAACAAATACGAGTCTTATTAATTGTTTATAGATTATTGCTTTAGCTTTGTGTTTAGAAGAATTTGTTAAATAAAGTGCTTATTTTAATAAAACTGGATAATTATAATACATTTGTATTGAAAGTTATTAGTTATAAAAATGTATAGACATTTTTTCATAATTGAAATGAAACATTGACTTATGAAAGTATTTTTCAATTTCAAAATTTGAGCCCAAAAGTAAAATTACTAACTAATAGAATTTATAAGCTTGTAGTTTATTTCTTGTTTGTATACTCTTTTAAACTGAACAATTACATATATTAAAGTCTTACAATTGAATTCTCATTTTTGAATATTTCAATTCATTTTTATTCTATTAAGTAAAATTTCACTTCATCATATAATCAGAATTCAAACGAAAAATAGTTGGATGTCATGTGCTATAAGAATGAACGGACAATGAATTTTCAATGTTCAACTCGAAAAGATCTTATTAAAATTCGAATGAGCAGATAAATCGGAGTCATCGATTTCATCGAATATTCGGCAGTCTAACCACTTGAAATAAACTGGCTTTTCAATTCGAGTTCGTTGAATCAATTGAGATAGTCGATTTGACTCTTCAAGGGATTCAATTGTCTATTCAGAAGATTTAGTTGAAATAGTTGAATGTATCGTGCTAATTGTCTCTTCAGATGGTTGAGTCGTTTCTTCAGGGGGTTCAGTTATCTCTTCAGAAGGACGTGTTGCTCTTGTAGGTTCAATTGATTATCCGAAGTTATAAACAAGATTCAAAATTCTTGAGTGCATGTTTAAAATAAAATAGGAAAAATGAAATTTCATTCAGTACCTAATTCAATTAAAGATTCTATTAACATACCGTCGCTTTTGAACTATACTGTCGCATCTGTAATGTTATTTCAATGAGAGATACGACAGTATAGCTCCATAGAGACGGAATGAAAGTAGAAAAATTCGATTTAACCATAATTAAAAACCTGCCGAATTAAGACTTTTGAAATTTCTGGAATTAAATAAATGTATATTCAGAATTAAAATGAGATTGATTGATCAAGGATAGGATGCTCCGATAGATAACTTTTTGGATTTTAGTCTTCAGGCTTCTAAAGTTGTTTTTAAAAACTTCTGCTAGAATTTTCTTAAGATTTCTTAATTGTTTTAACGAACGCTATTGCTAGACTTGCGTCTGGAAATTTTTACATATTTTTTCCAAGCCAGCCAAAAACTCTCCGATTGGGCCAGATTTTTGCACACTTGGAGGTTTGAAGCCTTAACGAGTTTGGGTATAAGGAAGTGTTGTGGTTGCCCTCAGAATGTTCTCTAAACCCTTCGTCATAACTGTAGAGTAAAATGTTCCAAACTTTTGCTTTAAAAATCTCGCCAAAATGAATAAAATGTGGTGAATTCTTGAGAATTTATATATTTCTCAGTTATACATCTGACTTTAAATGACAAAAAGCCTGATTAATTCGGACTTATAACTTTATTTAATAAGATTCTTTTCTGACAACATGTCTCTTTGAGGACAGAAATCTCCCTTAACATCGCAGTATTTCGTGATTACTATATGTGTTGCAGTGCTGTGATGTCGTTACCAGCAATTTGAACCACTGGTGACACTGTAGCAGATAATAACTACAAATTAATTAATTAGTAAATTAAAACTTCGTAAACAACGACTAACTTTGATTTATAAAGCATCAGGACTAACCTAGAACAGATATAAATGATAGTATCTTACCCCACAGTTAATTTCACGTTTTCGGAAGATCAGTTGTGACGAAGAATTAAGCGAAGCTTTGCTGCACTCGCTATTACTCTAACTTAACCTGACCTGAGTTGATAAACCTCTGATACAACTATATTAGATTAACACAGGTAGCTATGTCACTCTTACAATCAAACTTATTATGCACTGTATTCTATATAAGAATCATTTTTCAAATAAAATGGTATTTTATGACTAAGAATTGAAGCCGTCTTTGGCTATGAAGGATAACTATTATCTCATAGATAAGAGGCCTTGGATCGTCCTATATTAATTTTTATAAGAATATAAATGAATGCATGATATGTTTTGAGAATCGAATAAAAGTCACTAAAGATGATCCCCGAAGTCGTTTATCTATGAAATAATTGTCATCTTTAGCAGTCGGAGGGAGGATTTCCAAATTAGACTGAGTATCATAATTGTAACTTTTCCAATATAATAAAAACTTAATTTTCGGCTTTAGTATTCTTAGACTATATTGTTGCAAGTCATTCTTATATTTCAGTTAGGCTTATTTAATACTAATAACAGTAAATCTAACTCAAACTTAAGCTGTTAGTGAGTGTTATCTGCAACCATACAGTTTGCACTAAAGCTAACGTTTTAAAATATTTTTATGTCAATGCTTAAAAATTAAAAATTCTTTGTATCCTATAAGAAACAGAGAAGAAAATCCACTGTAGGCTTTAGTAACCATCTTCACGGCCTCAGTCGATGGCCCGATAATGGACCTCAACTAGATCAGGATCAATAGAACATAAGAAATAGAATACAAAATTTTACATGTAGTAAAATAAATTTTTGGAATTTAAAATACATTATTTTATTTTGAGTTCATTTATGATTTCATTCATATATTTTACACTAATCGAAAAATTTTGAAAAAATGTCATCAACTTTAAGTTCCTTTTTCGAGAGAAATTATTTTGAAATATTCGGCTATAATTCTTCATTATATAGCAACGATTTTGAATGAGAGTAATGTTTAAGAAACTCTTGAGAATAACCATAACTATCGAAAATCTAAATAATCAATTGTTGCAAATTTTCCATTTATTTAAATAAATCAATTGGACCACATCTTGACATTTGCCTCAAATAACAAACTCTTAGTTCTACAAGGCTTAAAGTTACGAATCACTACTTATCAGATTTGCTCTCGACATAGCATTTGAATTTAATCTCAAATATTTTAGTTTTGACACTCTTTTGCTACAATTTCTAATGAATTGTCGATTGGAACAATATTAACAATCCACGAAGAACTGCTGACGAGGAAAACATTCAAGCATTCAAGATTTCTAAAATGTGACAAAGGCATCACTGCTTTGGGCGTTTGATTTCCGGGATAGTGAGCATTTTTTTAAAGATTGAATATTTCTTAATTTTGTTGCTGTAATTATTCGCTAACGACTACATATTAGCAAATAAAAAATCATAGAATCCTAAGTTTCTCAAGTTTGGTAATTGATGTTCATATTTCTCTTTAGCCACTTGTTGAGCCGATCAGGATTATAAACATATATATGTATAGTTTCAAGCTTTTAGTTGACTGTAGAGAGCTTTCATCTGGTTACCATTCGCGTTATCAAATCTGAGATATTCTAAGCGTTAACCACATTTGAGTACAGAATTATCGAAATCTTCCTCAGAAAGCATATGACGGCCACTTGGTGTTGAGATGAATACTTCAAAAATAGTAATAATTTTCAGCGGCTATTTTTAAAACATCTGAATCAATATTGCAATTCAATAACTCAATGCGCTTAATAAATTTAAAACCTTTGACTGTCCTTTTAAGCGCTAGCTTTTAGATAGTATTAATCAATTTTGCACATAAAACATTTCTCACATCTTTATTCCTCTTATCAAACAACTTGTATTCTTAAATCAAAAGTTTTCATATTTATTGAGTATAAGCTTTTTTCATTGTTTGGAAACACATTAAAATCTTAAATATATTGATAAACTGATTGATAAATGAGAAAATAGTAGTTCACATAAGGCATCGCTGAATCTATTAAATGATTTTGATAGTCCGTTTCTATTTTGAAGAAGTTTCGTTATTAATTATTTCCACTATAATTTAAATAAAGAAAATATCGGTAGAGAACACCTAAATTAAATGAAACTCCTTCCTCAAAATCAAGCATTTCACGTGATTTTACTTATCTTTTAATGGTTTGAAGGACTTATGTTTCCTATGTATTTCTTTTCCTTAAACTCTTTGTCCTTTCATTGATCCATTAGTAGAATGAAGCTAATCTATGTGAAGGCTTGTTCAACAATTTAAGCTTAGTTTTTATTCCTTGGAAACTTTGTTTAGTATTTAGGATGGAATTTTTGTTTTATTTGTTCAACATCTGAATTCTTTAATTTAAAAATCATGAAAAATTAAATAAAATGAACTTTCTAACAATTTTATATGATTAACACTTAACTTATAGATATTTCTTACACAAAGGTTTAATTACACAATTAATAACAATACAAAACTTTTTGTATTAATAAACACATCAATCTATGAAACTTATAATATGAGAATAATTACTAGAAATAAAGGTCAATATCAATTATTAGTAAATGGAAACAAATCATAGTATTAGAATTAGTGATGGAAAATTTCTAGAAAGTTTCTCGAGATAATTTCTCCGGAAATTTTCTTTTTATAACACTAATTAGAATCCAGTCGCAGAACCAGATAGTTTCTAAACAAATCAAGATATTTTTAATAAATAATTGAAGAGACTTTCTTCCAAGAAATGAGTGCAAATATGTGTATAGGTATGACTTGATGATGGAAACTAATAGAAAGTATAGTTTAATGCATATAAAATTATAATTATTAGTGGTGCAATTGAATCATATAGTTCTGTAACAAAAGCTTAACACTTTAGCCAATTTTAAATAGGCTAGCAGATTGGTTACAGGAGTGACACCAAAATATACAAGTGAAACATTTGAAATAGTGGTTTAGCTGGAAAGAAATTGACTTGAATGGTTTTTCGCTCAAGTGATAAGTGACGCGATCAATTTGAATAAGGTTAGCTCGAAAAGGTTTTAAAGTTTTTTTTATAGTTAACGTCATGTTTCATTTTTTCCTAATAAGTTCAATAAACTCTTTCAAACTACAACTGTAGAAGCATAATGATTTTTAATAGAATTCTTTCAGCATGGGATCTATTACTTATAATATAATATGCATAGTGAGGGAGGCGTGCTTCCAATAACGTAACGCCTTTTTCTGAGTTAAAAGACTTGGAATAATTGTACTTTTGTTGATTACTATAAACATGATCGAATTAATTGGGAGCTACACTAAGAAATATTGCATCTAAAAATTATATAAATATAAAGAGTGTAACTTTTTCAACATTTAGGTTTTAAGAAGTTTGACAAAACTATCAAAACTATTTATAACTCATAGGGATCAGAAAAATGTGAACGTATTTTGTGTCCGCAAAGGCATGTTTTAGGAAAAGTGTAATATTTACAAGATTATGGCGACAATTAATTCAAACTTAAGTGCAAATACTGAGCAAAATATTAATGATATATCGCTTTTAGTAAGAGCGACTAATTTTGCAGCGATTGCTCACAGAAATCAGTTGCGAAAAGATGGAAAGACACCTTATATTAATCATCCAATAGGTGTTGCGTCGATACTCACGCAATTGGCATCTGTTTATGACATCAATGTCTTGTCAGCTGCTTTACTTCACGATGCTGTCGAAGACACAGACACTACCATCCAAGACATTAGAGACAATTTCGGGCAAAAAATTAGGTTTCACTTGATTCTACTATTTATTTGCAATTTTTTCTGTTATCTAGCATTTTGCTCAGCAAATATTAACATAAATAATGTTTTCAAATTTGATTGAAGCTCGCAAATATTCTGCCCAATTTTCATAACTTGTTAACCAACTTTTGAAAAATTGTCAAAACTTAGCGATCGCTCAATATTTATCAAATAATTGTCGAAAAATCAAATTTTTATCTCTATTTCTGAACAGGTCCTGTTTTGAGAATTTTTCTTTGTTTTCATATTTGTTCTTAAACAATACGTAAATTTTTGCCAAAATTTTCATAGACTCTGAAATTAATTTTTTATTCGAATCCATTGAGCAGCTCTATTGTGGCCGAAGTAACAGACGATAAGTCGTTGCCTAAAGAGGAGAGAAAACGACTGCAAATAGTCCACGCACCGAATATCAGTTTTGAAGCGAAATTAGTTAAATTGGCCGATAAATTATATAACTTAAGAGATTTATTAAATCAAACGCCGATTGGTTGGGATCAGAATAGAGTTCAAGAATATTTTGAATGGGCTAAGAAAGTGATCGATGGTCTTAAGGGTACGAATGAGAAGATTGAGAACGAACTGAGACTTGTTTTAGCAAAACGTAATGTCGTTTTGGACTTAAAGTTTCATATAAATTATGATTTGATATAATTTTATATATTTGTGAACTTAAAAACTGAATAAATTGATATATCTTTGACTGAAGATTATTTATAAGTTAGATGAATTTTTCTAGAATAGTTTTTACATGCGATAAACTGACTATAAGATAATTGAAAGCGTGATGTGAAAAAATGAACCATTAGTATAAGCTGATTCTTAGAGAAGTAACCGAAAGTTTTAGTTTGTTAGGGACAGAATTTGAAATTTGTTCAAATTGGTATCTGATTTTCCTTAGATCTTCGAAAATGTTTTAGTCATTTGATAATTTAAAACTAACATATATATATATATATATATATATATCGGTTTTAGATTTGTTTACTTATCGAATCGAAGCGCTAAACTCAAGTGCAGTTATTTATCTTTAATTTTTGCATTTAAAAAAATGTTTAGTTAATAGTGTCCTGAGCAGCCGCCATGTCCATAGACCAAGCTACATTCGACGTTGTATGCTTTATGAGTTTAAGAGAGGCAGCAAGGCCACGGAGGCCACAAGAAATATTTGTCATGTCCATGGAGACGTATTGGATGCCTTCAAATGTCAGTATCGGTTCTGCATATTCTGATCAGGTGATTTTAGCCTTGAGGGTCGCCTTCGTTCGGAAAGACCGAAAGAGCTGGATAACGACCTCTTGAGGGCGGCCATTAGGAAGAACTCACGTCTAACTAGCCGATAGATTCAATTGTTCAAATTCGACTGTTTTACTATTTTAATGCTTTTATTACATTCTTATTGTAGTAAGAAATAGAAACTTTCTGAACAAGCTAATATAAGTTATCATTAAACCTTTTCAATCTAAAATTAACTCATTTCCTAGACTAAGTAATTATCAAATCAGAACATTACAGTTCTTTGATTAATCGTTCGGCTTTCGTACAATAGCAAATAAGATTGATTTTTCGGATATTATCTATGAGGATTCCTCTTTGGTATTACTAGTACAGACTTGAGATCTCAAAGATTTCGTAACTGTAATCAAAACACTAGTGAGGGATGAGGTTCCTAATTATGTATCTACAATAATAGAGCGCTGCTGATTTTGAGAACTATTACAATTTTCTCGCGTATGATTTGAAATCTTGAAGTTGTCTTTTCATCAAGTAATTGCAAGTCGTTCATATGTGATTTTGAGTGTATCACAAAACTTGAATACTATATTTATTCTGAAGATTTTTTTACAATAAACAGATTCATTGGAATAAGAAAAATACTTTATAAACATTTATTATTTTCTGACTACTTGATAGCATACTGTTTAGGACTGATGCTACTATCGATTCAAAAAGCAAAGTACATTTTTACTTAAAATATATGTTTGACTATATATCGTTTTATTTGGTAGAATGTGTAGATTGTTATTAAATTATGAACAAAGGTTCACTACCGTTCAAATTAGATTAAAAACCCTTAAGAATCATGCTATGATTTTGATAAGTATAGCTTTCTTAATAAAAATCTTTGCTATATAAGAAGTATATATTTTAAAAATGTACTTTTTGAATCGATAGTGCGTAAGTACATCGAATTTATATATAAGAATTCAGACTAGCAGATATAGAACCTATTCCGAATTGCTATTAGAGACATATTTACATAATAAAAAACTATGTTTTAGTATCCAATACCCTAGTTTGAAAGAATTAATTTTATTAATGGCTATCAGTATTGTGTTATTAAGAATACAAATTTCTAAAAAGAAATTAATAATCACTTGGAAACATATCTTGTTACTAACAACACAATTATAACAAAACAAACTGAATTGACCAAACCTTAAACAAATTTGTCGGATAGTACTTTAGTAGAACTTAAATTTAATCCAAAGTTAATCATGATTTCATTTTCAAATAAGGTCGAATTACAACACAATTATAAGTATGAAGAAAGGAGAGAGTGTTCTATTCCTCATCTAATAATATGGTACTATCGAATGATTGGTATCACTTTCGGTGGACTTGCGATCAGTAAAGAAGGCATCACATGTAATCCGTACCTGAACACTTTTGGCTATCTCTCGACAATCTTGATTACAGTTTCAAATATCATAAATGTTCTTATGATAATCAATAGAGATGACATGCTTGATGTCAAAAGAGAAGGTCTAATTGTATTCTACTATTCATTCGCTTTATGCTATCTTATGGTTGCGATACAAGTTATGATGAATTCATGGTTTATTCAGCGCAATGGTATTGAGATGATTAGAGTCATCAATAAGTTCAAAATTAAAGGTCTTTGATATACAAAACACTTATTTAACTAAAAAATCGATTTAAACATTAATCAAAGTTCTCAAATTGATAGATAAAACGCTTATCATTCTTATTTATATGATCTGGATATTGCATATTGCAGCGCCTACTCTAATGTTGGCCTATGAGATATGTTCTCTGCCCAGTAAATCAGCTTTTGTTATCCTGTCATTGATGGTCCACAGACTTTTCCAAACCCCTATCTTGTGGATTCAACCATTTCTAACATTTATTATCTCACTGTCTATCAGTGAGATGCTCGAGGAGCAGCGTTTGAAACTGGAATCAGATAAGAGATCACAAACTATTTTCGATGTCAGAAAAACGTTTGTCGAAATTCGTAATATCATTAATAAATTGGATCAATTAATGTGTTCGGTAAGAGCCATTGGGGTAATACTGTTTTGCAATCGATTTATGAAAAACAGTTGAAAATAAGTGCTTGAATACAAGTAAAATATACTTTCAATGTAAAATAATATCGATCCTGAATATGCACTCAGTTTACATTTGGTTGTTTTTTATCACTAATCTCAGATTCTTATAATTGTAATTATTTTGTTTTGGAAGATTCAAGTGATGACGACAATAACTACTATGTTCTTCATTATGATTCAAGTATATGTCTTGGCTGTTGGTCAGAAATATGAATCGATCAAATCATTTTATGGAATTTTAATATTCTGTATGATCGAATCAATGGTCAAGTTAACGGCAAATTGCTTCATTAATGGTATGGTTTACGATGGGGCAGACAAACTTCTATCGACCATGGACTCCATCGATGTCTCGTATATGAAACTAGAAGAATCAACTTTTAAAGAAACAATTATTTTCATGTCAATGAGTCGAGATTTGAGATTTGGATTCACTATTGCTGGATTCATGCCATTAAGAAGAAGCACTTTACTATCGGTAAGTTTTTCATCGGACAAGTCAATATTTTTAAATTTGAAATCTAACTCGAATTCCTCAAAATCTTCTCATTTCCAAATGGAATTAGAATTAAGATTTTATTTATCTAGATATTCAGCTTTGTTCTGACGTATTCTATTATACTAATGCAAACTGGGGCCATGTAAAAGCTTATAAACTACTTGAGTTATAATCGCGATGATTTGAGTTATCAATAAAAATAATTTTATCATATTCGATTTACAAACCTAAGCTTCCTATAAGTTTTATATTTTAGTTTCTAATTATTGCAGATAATAGACCATAATATGAATTATAAAATAATGTGTTTAAAAAACTCTTCATAATCATAATTTTCCGTTCGATTTCAAATTTTTTCAAAAGCTTTATTGATCTCAAAGAGAAACAGTGCAGCTATGTACTTAATTTTTGATACAGTAAGCCATAAACAAAATTAGTTAATTAAATCTACAATAATAATATAGTTCATTGAAATAAAAGCCAAGCATTGATAGAGTTGATAATTAGTGAACAGGAATAAGTTAAAACAATAGAATCCAATCATATAACTTGATACCTTATGAATAAACCCTTAAATCTTCAATCTTTGTACTATTGAAGTCCTCTTTGTGACTATAAATGTGTGTAATTATGATAATAAATCGTTTGCTGCTGATGAGAATAAGACGCCATATAACTGAATACACACAAGATTATAATTAGTAGTATAATTATCATATAAGAGTTGATGCTAGAGGACTCCCAATAAATAGGATTATTATTTCAAAATGAAGAATTATGCTGATATTTAAAAGGCGCGTATATTTTCAGAGAATCTGATACTCTATTGGAAGAAATATATACACAGTCAGTTGTGAAATAGACATTCCCGTAATTTCAAGCTGTATTTGTTCGTCTTTGAAAGGACTAGTGTGTTTTGAAATCAAATTTTGCAGAAAAATTTAATAAAATCAAGAGTTTTTTTTATTATGCCATGATATTGATTTATAAAACTATTATGATCTTTAATAGTAAATTTTAAATATCGTCAGATCTAATAATAGCGAATTAAGTATAACTTGTTTGTGATATGAGGTTTTAAAAATCTGGGTCATTCTACAGTATACGCCACCCCATCCTACTACAGTATTCGCCACCCTTGGACTTACTATAGTATATACTACCTAACAGGTTAGGTCGATTAGGTGGATTAAATTATGTGGGTTATGTGGATTATGTGGGTTAGGTGAGTTACTATGTTACGTAGGTTAGGTCTCGTTTCATTAGGTTGGGTTAGGTTCATATATGTTAGATCTGTTCTGGATAGATTAAGTTAGGTCTAAAACGTTGTAGAAATTTACAATAATGCGCGGATATTTTCTGCAATCTTTGAAGAAGTTAAAATGCAATGCACTCTTTAACTTTTTTCAGCGTACTGTAATAGGTAGCTTTAGTTGCATTACATTGTATTTATATTTTTAAAGCATTGATCTGATTATTTATTTGCATACATAATATTCAATAAAAATGCACGAATTGGGGTTTTGAGATGGAGAATTTAATTAATGCTTGAAGTGATGGTATATACTCTAGTAGGTCCAGGGGTGGCGTATACTGTAGTAAGATGGGGTGGAGTATACTGTAGAATGACCAAAATCTGATTCAGATATCAATTCTAATAACAATGCCTTTAATCATTATAGTTTTAATATTAATTGATAAATCATTTCCTCTTTATTGGAAAATATTGTGGAATCACTCATACCTTTTATTTTTTAAGCCTATCAACAAATTACAAAATACCTACTAAAGAAGTTTGTTCTAAGTCTATGGTTGATAGTGTGCTCTGTATTGATATCTGAATATTTTGGTGCTTGACGCAGATTCTTCTTCAAGACTCTGCCTAAAGATCTAATTGACTCATAGGATTGTCTTCGTATAAACACAGGCTTATGTATCGCAAATGTATTACAACTATCATTCCTAATAGATTTCGAAAAATTATATTTTAATGTCAATGAAATGGTTCAGAATTTTCAAAATAGAATAGATCAAGTCTTAACGAATCATGACACGCTTTATAAAAGATAAACTCATAAAAGTTTCATGTTTTGACTGCCTTGAGTTCAAGTTTCAGTAAACATACTTTTTGAGATGTTTTTTACAAGAATTTATATCTAACTAATTCGTTTACCATTATTCAATATTTAAATATGAAGCACTTACTAGAACAGGTACAGTAGGGAGCTTTTCAGCTTGTATTTGAACTTAATAGTAATTTTGATAAGACTTGCCAATTTTATATTGAAGTACTTGAGTATATTGATTGAGTGTTCATAGTCACAACTTTCAATTATTTATTAAAATAAAAGCACAGAAACTACTTTACGACAAGAAAGCTTATAAGGCGTGTGAATGCTAACAATACCGCCAAAATACAAAACATGCAGTTCTTATATACTCTTTCTAAGGCTGTAATTTTAAGGGTCAAATCTTAGACTCATAGTCAGACATAGCTCGTGTTTTACTCATAACTGAGCCCACAACAATATAAAGTCTTTATCACAAATAAAAATCTCATAAAATTACTAATCATAGAAAATAACTTTATTTTATCTCTATTGAGTCATTTTTCTCTTTGAAAGCATGGCTTTAATTCAGTCATAAAATGCGATAAATTCTATAAATTCCATAAATTATTGTTAATTTCAAATGCGATTTTGTGAAAATGTGTTATTATATCATTTGAACACAAATTTTTATTTAAAATTTACAAGTGATTAAACAATTTGTTGTATATTTATGACTGAATTGAAACCATACTTTCTAACAGAAAAAATGACTGACTAAAGATAAAATAAAATTATTTTGTATGGTTGGTAATTTTGTGAGATTTTGTATACTGTATAAAATTTGTAAGTCATATCAAAATTACTATTAAATTCTAATACATGCTGAAAAGCTCCATACTGTATATACATTTACACTTTTGAGAAATTTAGATAATGAAAGGGCTTAAGTCTTAATGAATTGCTAAAGGAGAAAACTTATTTATGATTAAGTTTACTCTATGAAGAGCATGAACAATACAAGTAGTGTTGGAAAATTTCTAGGAATTATCTTTTGACGAGAAAATTTCTAGAAAGTTTCTAGAAATATTTCTGGAAATATTTCTATAGCCAGGAAATGTTCTTTTAATGAACCTCCCATAGAGATATATGAACGTCCTATTGAAATATAATGAACCTCAGATTCATCAAAAGGAATAGCATGTCTTTACAGTTATTTTAAGGAATTTATGAATAAATAACACTTAAATGTATTAGGCCCGTATGCACAGTGTGTTTTAAAACGGTTTTAAGGCTAAAACCGGGCTTAAAACTCAAAACTCATTTTAAAACTCATGCACAGTAAAAATTTAGAGCCGTTTTAAACTAAAACTCGGTTTTAAACTAAAACCACTTTTACCAGTTTTAAATCGGTTTTAGTTATCAACAAAATAAGTAAATATAAACAAAATTTCACAAAAAAAAATATAAATGAACCAATTTTTTCAAATTGAAGAATTAGATAATTATGAAATAGTGACGAATAAAAGTTTTAAACGTCAAAGAGTATTAAAAGACAGATTCAATCCATTTGATAGTTGTGATGACTTATCATTCATAAGAAGATAGACTTACAAAAACAGTGTTTCATTGAACTGTTGAATCTAATTAATAAAGATTTAATTAATATCGAAATTAAAAAAGACATTGCCTCCAATAATTCAATTATCTATTGTTTTAAGATTTGATGCCACCGGTCAGTTTTACATCTCAGCTGCAGATCTTAACAGTAAATATAAAACTATTGATATAATTATCAAATTGAATCGGTTTTCTGAGGTTGAGGTCCGCCACCAGTTTGTCTTATTTCTGATTTTTCTTTATTACAATTCTTACGAAATTCGTATTTATATCGTTTCCAAAAGCATTTCAAAGACTTGATGTCTCTATTATTTGTATTTAAGTCCTGGCTAAACTTGTCACTAATTTGTTGCCAAACGTTATCTTTTTGTTGTTTCGTATACTTATCAGTCGTTTTACACTCAATTATTTTGAGTTTTTTTTCGTCGGCAATTATTTAAGTACTTTTATTTCATAATTAGTAAAATTGTTTGACGACTCCGAACATTATTATCACTTTTATTCAGTTTATTTTTATTCATTTTCAATTTTTTAATGAATAAACAAACGTTTGTTCACATTTTTTTGCTGGTTTTCTCGTTTTAAAACGGTTTTTACTAAAACTAGTTTTATTACAGTCTGTGCATGAGTTTTAAGTTTTGAGTTAAAACCGTTTTAACTAAAACTCAACCGTGCATACGGGCCTTAAAAATTAAGTTGAAAATTAAATTAAATTGTTTAAATTTAAAGATTAATATTTGCATGTGTAAGTCACATGTTTCATGAGTAGTTCATATATTCCTATATGAGATTCACATACTTCAATAGGAGGTTCATATATATCTATGTAAGCTTCATATATTATTATGGAAGGTTTGTTAAAAGAAAATTTCTCGATTTTTGACGAGAAATTTTCTTTTTACAATACTAAATACAAGTCACATGATCAAATTTGGAAAAAAAACTCTTCGAACTACTCATTGCCTTCAATATGTAAGAGACCTGATCTAATAATATGAACCAAACTCGGTCGTAATGAGTCGCTTCGGGCCAAATGAAGCCTAACGAATCCATAATGTATTAAGCTATAGTTTTGTTATTAGTTTGATTAATAAATGTTGAAATAAGCATTGGTTTTGATTTTTTCCATTGAGCAGTTCGACGAGAACATTGGCAACATATCGATTCTTATCTGTAGTTTCGTCAATTATTAAATAAATTGGATTGTCGTCTAATTTCTTTCTCATTTTGATAATCATATTTTCATAAAATTTTAGCAAATATCGTCTCAAATTGTTTGCAACTGGAGTATTTCTCTTTGTGTACTTCTGTATAAACTCTCCAAATGAAGTATTATTTAATTTATCTAACGGAATATTGAACTCGATCAAGACTTTCGTTAAATGAGCGAAAAATTCATTTTTGAAATTAATAGTTTCCGAATTTAGAAATGAACTTATGATGAATTCTTGACTTGATCGACTGATTTTTGCTCTCTTCTCTCGATGCTTTTCAGTCTTCAAATGCATTTTGTTTTCCATGTTTGTGATCAAATCCGATTTCAACGACATAATATTTGCACATAAATTTATTACCATCTAATTCAAGTTCTTTCAGATGTTTTCCATTAACTTTTAATTAAAACGCAATAGAAGTTTTTACTTTAGGCATATTATTTAAATGATTTTGGATGAGTTTAACATTAATGATATTGCAAAGACTTTTTCCATTTACATTTTCTCACAGCCTAAAATATACTTTCCCACGGTGAGACATAAATTATGAAGCGGGGTCTGTCATAGGAAAATACAATCCTAACCCTCAGCATTGTAGTAAACCTATCTAAAGCTATTACCTAACATTACCACCTATTATCCCTATTATTAGGGTAAACTTCTATAAGTCTCTGCCCAAATTTTAAGAGAATTTTTCCTATAAAAGTGATAAGCAAATAAGTGTTAAGTGTCTTTTACCTCGTGTTACTCAATTAAGTTAAAGAAATCCAAAAATTGTGTTGTACTACAAGTTTATATTGCAATATTACATTGAAATGTGATAAACAAATGTTAAAATTAATGCTTTGCTGTGATTATGTATCTCATCATAAAAATTGATATATTTTATTCTACACTTTTTTATTCATTTCAGTATTAAAATACAATTTTCAAAGTATTATATATAGATTAATGGTATTTTAAGTATTAACTACGAAAGTATAGAATTGAATGCATATTTTCAGTGACATTTTAGGAATTTTAGCTAAAATATTTTAAATATTAGTAAAATAAACAAAAATAGAATATAGTATTTATCGGGACCTAAATACAGCTCAATCTAACCATTATTCTATAATCGGTATAGATTTGCGAAATTTGGCCGACTTAGATCAGAAAAGAATTTTGAATTATACTACAAATTCAGTCTCTGGTAATAACTAGTGCATAGAAATATTTAGAAATGTTTTTTGAATAGCTTTAAAACACGTTTCATTTAAATGTCTACAATAGTATTTTTGGCGGAATTGAAGTTTTCAAAAAATTATATATTACAAATGACATCTGATGCTAAGTTTAAAATAAATTATTTGGATGTCTTTTTATGTTTAAACGTCTTGCAGACAAAATATTTCCAGAAGTGTTGTTAAAAGCAATTATATTGTTCTGTAGAAAATTAATATCGACTAGCTTAGAAGTTCAGGTTAGGTTTTACTTATCGTGCTCCGCCCATATGGAAGATCCTAGGGCGGAACCACCTGGATATATATACTCGTTTCGACAACCTGAGTTTATCGATATCCCACCCGGGACCTATGACCTAGTTACAAAAAGTTGAGCCTAGGTCCCTAAGGGTCGGACCTAGGCATACCATATTTGGTATGCTGACTCTACTCAAAAACATGGGTCTATCGATACCCCAGATGAGATCCTAAGGTGTAACTACAAAAAGTTGAATCTAAGTCTCTAAGGGCTAGACTTGGACTCGCCATATTTGATACACGAGCTTCATTTAATAGCTTCAGTCCGTACTTAGTTCTCAACTTGGCACCCTATGGTCTATCTATAAAAGTTAGATCTGTTAACTATCTTTCCTTCTATATAATTACCACATTTTACCTGATTTTAAGTTATGAACCCAGGTCCAAGTTTTCGTAGTTACATGTTAGGATCTCATGTGGGGTATCGATAGGTTCATGTTATTGAGTAGAGTCAGCATACCAAATATGGCATGCTAGGTCCCGTCTTTAGAGAGCTAGGCCCAACTTTTCTTAGCTAGGTTCTGGGAACCCGAGTGAAGTATCGATAAAATCAGATTGTCAAGACGAGTATACATATATGGGTGGTTCCGCCCTGGGACCTCCCATATCGGCGGAGCACGATAAGTAAAACCTAACCAAAGTTCAAACGATAGACAATTATTATTAATAATATGTAATAATAAGTAATACCCAAAATCAAAACTTAATGTTAATATATGCATTTGATTAATAGCAGATAACTAAATAAAAATGTTGACAAATATTTTGGTCGATAACTGCTGTCTTTAGTGAATAATAAGTTTCATATAGTGTCTGAAAGTTTCTACAAATTATCTTTTGACGAGAAAATTTCTAGAAAGTTTCTAGAAATATTTTTGGAAATATTTCTATAGCCAGGAAATGTTCTTTTAATGAACCTCCCATAGAGATATATGAACGTCCTATTGAAATATAATGAACCTCAGATTCATCAAACGGAATAGCATGTCTTTACAATCATTTTAAGGAATTTATGAATAAATAACACTTAAATGTATTAAAAATTAAGTTCGAAATTAAATTAAATTGTTTAAACTTAAAGATTAGTATTTGCATGTTTTAGTCATGTTTCATGAGTAGTTCATATATTCCTATATGAGATTCATATACTTCATTAGGAGGTTCATATATATCTATGTGAGCTTCATATATTATTATAGGAGGTTAATATATTTCTATGAGAGGTTCATTAAAAGAAAATTTCTCGATTTTTGACGAGAAATTATCTCTCAAGAAAATTTCTAGAAATTTTCTTTTTACAACACTAGTTTCATATCAATATTGACTTAAATTAATCGAATTTTCAGATTTTCTGATAAAAGAAATAATAGATATATCATCGCCTCAGTGCTATAATGCGCTAACTCAAAAACTTCACAAAATAAGTTAATGTCACTTTTAAAGACATGAAACCTCTATATATTGCTCGAATCGAATCGCGAAGCTTTCAAATAATATTTCAAATATATCGTTTCGAGTACATCTGTTATAGTTTAATCGAATTATGATTTTAGAATTTAAACTCAAATTTATCCATAAAAGACTTTCCTGAGTTACTCGTTATTGCACTAAGGGGAGTGTATTGTCTTTTATTTGTATCTTTCACAATACACAAATAAAAAAATTAAGCATCAACAACTTATTATATCAGATAAAATACAGTAAACTGCCATTATTGTCCCTAGATGATTTTTCATGAATAGAGGGATACTTGTGCACAAAAGAGAAATTACTAGCTCATGGATCAAATAACTTTGCGGCTTGTTTCTTGTTTAAATATTCTTTAAAGTTGAACGATTATTTTTATTATTAGTCTTACAATTAAATTCATATTTTTGGATATTTAAATTCAATTTTACTGTGTTAAGTAAAATTTCATTTCATTGTATAATTAGAATTCAAAGAAAAGTTGAATACCATATTATAAAAAATGAAGGGGCAATTCGAAATAACTCAGAAATTTAATCTTAAATCAGAAACAGTTTATTAAGATGAATATGAACAGGTAAATCAGAGTTATCGGGTTCATCAAATCTCCCATCATCTACTCACTTAAAATATATGGCTTTTGAGGAGTTTCAATTTACTTTTCAGCAGGTTTAGTAGGTCGTGTTCTTGTTGGTTCAGCAGTACGTGTTGGACGAGCAGTATCTTCAGTGGGCCGTGTTCTAGTTGGTCTAGTTCTTGTGGGTTCAGTAGTACGTGTGGGGCGGGAAGTCTCTTCAGTAGGCCGTGTTCTCGTTGGTATAGTTCTTGTGGGCTCGGCAGTACGTGTTGGACGAGCAGTATCTTCAGTAGGTCGTGTTCTAGTTGGTCGGGTTCTTGTAAACTGAGTTATTGTTGGACCAAATGTTTGTGTGATTTTAGTCGTTTCTATAGGTTCAGTTATTTCTGTTGTCTCTGTAGTTACAATGGGCTCAGTTGTTTCTATGGGTTCAGTAGTTTCTGTGGGTTGTGTTGTTTCTATTGCTTCAATAGTTTCTGTGGGTTCAGTCGTTTCTGTAGGTTCTGTTGTTTCTATAGGCTCTGTAGATTCTGTGGGTTCAGTCGTTTCTGTAGGTTCTGTTGTTTCTATAGGCTCTGTAGATTCTGTGGGTTCAGTCGTTTCTGTAGGTTCTGTTGTTTCTATAGGCTCTGTAGATTCTGTGGGTTCAGTCGTTTCCGTGGGTTCAGTCGTTTCTGTGGGCTCAGTCGTTTCTGTGGGTTCAGTCGTTTCTATAGGCTCAGTAGTTTCTGTGGGTTCAGTTGTTTCTATTGCTTCAGTAGTTTCTATGGGATCAATTGTTTCCGTGGGTTCAATCGTTTCTGTAGGTTCTGTTGTTTCTATAGGCTCTGCAGATTCTGTGGGTTCAGTCGTTTCTATTGCTTCAGTAGTTTCTGTGCGTTCAATCGTTTCCGTGGGTTCAGTCGTTTCTGTAGGTTCTGTAGTTTCTATTGCTTTAGTAGTTTTTGTAGATTCAGTCGTTTCCGTGGGTTCAGTCGTTTCTGTGGCTTCTGTTGTTTCTATAGGTTCTGTAGATTCTGTGGGTTCAGTTGTTTCCGTGGGTTCAATCGTTTCTGTAGGTTCTGTTGTTTCTATAGGCTCTGCAGATTCTGTGGGTTCAGTCGTTTCTATTGCTTCAGAAGTTTCTGTGGGTTCAGTCGTTTCTGTGGCTTCTGTTGTTTCTATAGGTTCTGTAGATTCTGTGGGTTCAGTTGTTTCCGTGGGTTCAATCGTTTCTGTAGGTTCTGTTGTTTCTATAGGCTCTGCAGATTCTGTGGGTTCAGTCGTTTCTATTGCTTCAGAAGTTTCTGTGGGTTCAGTCGTTTCTATGGGTTCAGTCGTTTCTATAGGTTCTGTAGTTTCTATTGCTTCAGTAGTTTTTGTAGATTCAGTCTTTTCCGTGGGTTCAGTCGTTTCTGTGGCTTCTGTTGTTTCTATAGGCTCTGTAGATTCTGTGGGTTCAGTTGTTTCTATTGCTTCAGTAGTTTCTGTGGGTTCAATCGTTTCTGTAGGCTCTGTAGATTCTGTGGGTTCAGTTGTTTCTGTAGGTTCTGTTGTTTCTATAGGCTCTGTAAATTCTGTGGGTTCAGCCGTTTCCGTGGGTTCAGTCGTTTCTGTGGGTTCAGTAGTTTCTGTGGGTTCAATCGTTTCTTTAGGCTCTGTAGATTCTGTGGGTTCAGTTGTTTCTATTGCTTCAGTAGTTTCTATGGGTTCAGTAGTTTCTGTGAGTTCAATCGTTTCCGTGGGTTCAATCGTTTCTGTGGGTTCAGTCATTTCTATAAATTCTGTAGATTCTATTGCTTCAGTAGTTTCTTTGGGTTCAGTCGTTTCTATAGGCTCTGTAGATTTTGTGGGTTCAGCTATTGTTGTGGGTATAGTTCTTGTCGGTCTAGTCCTTGTTGGTCGAGTTCGTGTAGGTCGCGTTCTCGTTGGTCGAGTTCTTGTTGGACGAGTTGTTTCTATAGCCTCAGTGGTTTCTGTGGGTTCAGCTGTTGTGGGTATAGTTCTTGTCGGTCTCGTTCTTGTTGGTCGGGTTCTTGTAGGTCGCGTTCTCGTTGGTCGAGTCGTCTCTATACCCTCAGTGAATTCTGTGGGTTCAGCTGTTGTGGGTATAGTTCTTGTCGGTCTCGTTCTTGTCGGTCTAGTCCTTGTTGGTCGCGTTCTCGTTGGTCGAGTCGTCTCTATAGCCTCAGTGGTTTCTGTGGGTTCAGCTGTTGTGGGTATAGTTCTTGTCGTTCTCGTTCTTGTTGGTCGGGTTCTTGTAGGTCGCGTTCTCGTTGGTCGAGTCGTCTCTATAGCCTCAGTGGTTTCTGTGGGTTCCGCTGTTGTGGGTATAGTTCTTGTCGGTCTCGTTCTTGTCGGTCTAGTCCTTGTTGGTCGCGTTCTCGTTGGTCGAGTCGTCTCTATAGCCTCAGTGGTTTCCGTAGGTTCAGCTGTTGTGGGTATAGTTCTTGTCGGTCTCGTTTTTGTTGGTCGGGTTCTTGTAGGTCGCGTTCTCGTTGGTCGAGTCGTCTCTATAGCCTCAGTGGTTTCTGTGGGTTCAGCTGTTGTGGGTATAGTTCTTGTCGGTCTCGTTCTTGTCGGTCTAGTCCTTGTTGGTCGCGTTCTCGTTGGTCGAGTCGTCTCTATAGCCTCAGTGGTTTCCGTAGGTTCAGCTGTTGTGGGTATAGTTCTTGTCGGTCTCGTTTTTGTTGGTCGGGTTCTTGTAGGTCGCGTTCTCGTTGGTCGAGTCGTCTCTATAGCCTCAGTGGTTTCTGTGGGTTCAGCTGTTGTGGGTATAGTTCTTGTCGGTCTCGTTCTTGTCGGTCTAGTCCTTGTTGGTCGCGTTCTCGTTGGACGAGTTGTTTCTATAGCCTCAGTGGTTTCTGTAGGTTCAGCTGTTGTGGGTATAATTCTTGTCGGTCTCGTTCTTGTCGGTCTAGTCCTTGTTGGTCGCGTTCTCGTTGGTCGAGTCGTCTCTATAGCCTCAGTGGTTTCTGTGGGTTCAGCTGTTGTGGGTATAGTTCTTGTCGACCTCGTTCTTGTTGGTCGAGTTCTTGTAGGTCGCGTTCTCGTTGGTCGAGTCGTCTCTATAGCCTCAGTGGTTTCCGTAGGTTCAGCTGTTGTGGGTATAGTTCTTGTCGGTCTCGTTCTTGTCGGTCTAGTCCTTGTTGGTCGCGTTCTCATTGGTCGAGTCTTTGTTGGACGAGTAGTTTCTATTGGTTCAGTTGTTGTTGTTGGTATAGTTCTTGTCGGTCTAGTTCTTGTAGGTCGTGTTCTCGTTGGTCGAGTCCTTGTTGGATGACTCGTTTCTGTGGCTTCAGCTGTTGTGGTGGGTATACTTCTTGTCGGTCTAGTCCTTGTTGGTCGCGTTCTTGTTGGTCGAGTCCTTGTTGGACGAGTAGTTTTTATGGGTTCAGTTGTTGTTGTTGTTGGTATAGTTCTTGTCTGTCTAGTCCTTGTTGTTCGAGTTCTTGTCGGACGAGTTTTTTTTGTTTTTTCCGTTGTTTCTGTGGGTTCTGCTGTTGTTGTGGGTATAGTTCTTGTTGGTTTAGTTATTGTTGGTCGAGTTCTTGTAGGCCGAGTCTTTGTCGGTCTTGTTGTTTTTGTTGGATTTATCGTTTCTGAGGGCTCAGTTGCTGTTTGCGATTTTGTTATTTTTGTTGGATAATTCGTTCTCTTTGATGGTCTAATTGTAACCCTAGTATAACTTGTCGTTTTTGATGGTTTAGTTGATCGCGTTGGAAGACAGGTTTTCTTTGAAGTTCGTCTCTTTTCCGTGCTAGTTTTTGTTCTTCTTGTCGCACGTTTCGTGTAACTTGTTCTTTTTGATGGTTGAGGTGTGTATTTTGAATATCGAGTCGTGCTTCTTGGTCCCACTGGTTTATATCCTTCTTGTTGTCCAGAAGTTCCGGGAGATTTAGGTCTTTCTTGTTTAATTGGCTCTCCAGGTTTACCTGGTCTGCTTGGTGAGTCTGGTTTTCTTTCCGGTTCTAGAATTCCGTTTTTCTTACAATCTATTTTTTTGTACTCTGATAAGAAAAACAGTTGCTCATTTGTTTGTAAGTCTTTAACATCTTTAATATAATCACACGACGTTGTCACAGCTTTCTGACCATTTTTATTTAACTTTCCGCTTACTATGTAAATGTGTAGAGGCTTAAATTCATAGCCACAATTTTCTTCATCTGAAAAAGTCCATATCACTTTCGAATCTAGTGCTTTTGTAGATTTTTCATCTACTTTGTAGTGATCGATGATTTTTACGTTGAACCCGATACCTTTTTTGTCACCAGGTTTACTTATTGAGTAATGCTTCTCCTCATTTACCAAAATCTTTACAACAAAGTCTGAATCACAAAATTTCTTTAAAAGATACTTTTTGTCGCATATATCAGATATGCAGTTAAACTCTTTATTCGGTTTACGGTTGCATTTGCAAGCATTTGATTCAGATATAACATGCGTAATCAGAATTAGCGTTAAAACTTTCATTTTCTTAATATTTGATGTTTTATTTAGATACACTGATTTTTATATAACAACAGAAATTAGATCAACGAATTTATACCATTAGTGAGTTTCATCATTTGTTTTGTCATCATTTTAGTCTCAGTTTTGAGATTAAATTTAATTCGCTTCATAGCTTTTCAGCATTAAAAAGTTAAAATACATGTGCAAATGAATATTTATTTTAAGTGATAATTAGGACTTTCAACTCTTTAATATATCTGGTCGTTCTTTGAACTTATAATCCAGATGTTGATATATAATTATATTATATTCTATTATAGTAAATGGTCATAAAATGATTTTCACATAGTATAGAGATAAATCTATAGTAGTTATAGTAAGATCGGCTGTAAATTTGGATTCTACGTTAAAAATGCATTTGTGTTCAAAATTTAATATATGCTTAACGTTACACACAAACGTTATTATATTTGTAAATGATCGAATTTGATCTGTTTTTAATGACATACATTCTCATTGTTATTATTTGAAATTAAGTCGATAATCAGTGGCTGGATTAACTACTGTAATTCAAACTCAACTCTCACGCTGATTCTGAAATAATCTTGTTGAAATGTACTTTCTATCATAGAATTGGAATATGCAACTGATTTTGCTCTACCTATAATAGTTATTGTTCTAGACTATAAGAAAATAATTTTCTGTCAATCTTACTTTTAGCTTGTGAGAACTTTGTACGATAATAGGAAATCCAATCTGTTTACTTTCGCTAAAATTTTCCATAACTTTAATTTTCCTAAATTTTTATAAATTTTCAGACTATTCCTTTGATGAATACTAATTTAACCAAACTAATGGTCTTTCATAAATCTATTCATTAGATCATTCATGAATCATTTGTGGCGTCACCTATCTTAAGTAAATTTTCATAATGCGAAAAACTCAATTGTCTCCATTGTCTTATAGTTTGAAGTTTGCTCTAATTTTCTCATTTTTCCCTAAATTTTCACAAATCTATTTTGATTGATATAAAACTATTTGTTTAAGTACAACGTCGCTAAAAGTTAAAAAAATTATTTATTACTTTGGAACAAATTTTATTAGGAAAAATAAAATGAGATTAATTTTTTATTTCAATTACAGAATCTGCATTTTAATTTGATTTGGGCATATATTCTATTTTGTTGTAGTTAGATTAGAAAAAATTAAAGACAAACATAAACAATTGAAGTATTTAAAAATAGAAATATTTCTGGATTTTAAAGTTAAGGTACTTTAATAATTCTTAGCCACACTATCTAATATTTACATTACATTATTTAACATCTTATTTTTAAATAATGAAATTTCAAAAATTAAGCTTGAGTAAATTATATTTTCAAGAACTCTCGTGAAAGCATACTTTAGTACTTAAATATACACTTTCTATTCGATAGTTGAAATGATTTTTAAGTTTTAGCATTGATTTAATAAGAAAACTATTTAATATAGATAAAATTTTCTAAATCGAATGAAACTGATGAAAAGTTCAATTCAAGCATTGTTAAAAATTCGATAACTGAAAAATTTATCTAACGTTAACTATTAGCATATAAAAATTATGCATTTTTATATAAGTTCTATTTAATTCTTCCGTGGTTCAAGAAGTGTTCCCGAATTTTTCCTGGTAAAATCTTTAGTCCAATCACTAAAGAACAAATTAATATTGTATTAACTTATTACTATTAACTTGTATATATTAAGTTATTTATACGATGAGCTTTACATAATATAAATACCTTGAGTAGTCTTATGTTAAATCGCACAATAAAGTAGAAGGAAGTTCATCAGAATCATCTATTTATCTGTCCTAATCGCTCACTAAGCTAATATAGGTATCGAATTAAAGCTGATGAAGAGTAGAATTGAAAGTTAAAAGAATTTTTCGGTACGATTTAGTATATGACCAATAGCCGGAGGGGCACTTACCTATATTGGTGGGTACTAATCAGTATAGGGAATATACATATAAACTATGGAGTGACTTGCGCCAGGGGGAGCCGAGTTATAGCGATTCGAATTCAGAAATTTGAAAAATATTTTCATTTATGATTGAGGATCCATAGCATTGATGGGCGCGGTCTGCACATGGGTGTGTACAAATTTCGAAGAAGTTTGTTTTATCAAGTTTGAAGTACCTAGACCAAAAGGGGCGGAGTCATGAAAAAACATTGAATATCCAATAATGTTAACGAGTAGTATAGATAAAAGATCGAAAAATACTCTCTCAACCAAAAGGGCGTGGTTTCAAACTCAGCTGGGAACGGTTTGCGTTCCTATAACTCAGTGAGTGGAGAGCAAATTGTAGGACTTATTCGACCTCCTAGTTTAAGTGGCTATAGTTATAGTCTTAGTGTTAGTCTAGTTTAGTATCGATGGTAAATTATGTGTAGAATAATGCTTCTAAATAAATTGTTCAAGTTTACCCGAGATATTGACCAAGCCTGACATAACCTAACCTATCCTTACCTAGATTAGGTTATGCAAGCTTGGTCAATATAATCGGGTCGATTAGGTCTATAAGTGGCACATACTTCATACTTAATATAAACAAACATCATCACTAATAGGACTAGCGTTACCAAATCTCAAGGAATTGGCCGGTACAGTCCGTATAAATTAACCTCTGAGTATTAGCAGAAAAAAGGGTACAGTGAGTAACGTTGCTAAGTCTCAAGGGATAATCGGTACAGTGAGATAAATTAACCCCTGAATCTCAACAATAGAAAAGGGTCCAAATGTCTAGTAATAGTTACACATTCCACGGTTCGTAACTAGGAGTATTTGAACGCTTGTAGCTTGGTCAAAAATAGACCGATTTTAATGCGGTTTGTTTTAAAATGTAGAAAACTGAACATAAATGTCATATCAAAATTTCCCATTTTTATCTCATGACACAAAAGATTAATTAATTTTTAAAGCAAAAGTTACATTGAAAATGAATTTTTTTGAAAATATTAAATAATATTTGAATTAATAATGACTAGAAATTAAAACTCAATATCGAGTATGACCACCATTAGCAGCGGTAACTTCCGCCAAACGCCTGGGCATCGATTCAACTAAATCGATGAAGAATTGACGCCATCCCGGGCCACGCATTTGCTCGAAAGCGCTGGTGAGTGCAGCCACGAGGTCTTCGCGCGTGTCAATCACTGGACGGACAGAGCGAACTAATCCCTTGAGAACTGACCCGAAATTCTCAGTAGGGTTAAGATCTGGCGAGAGACTGATAATAAAAATTATAACTAAATTAAATTAAAATAAATCAATAATTACGCTGGGTGTGGGATAACAAAGTCTTCAACAGCTCCAATATTTGTGTTAATCCACTCTCTCACGAAATTAGACGTGTGAACCGGGTGGTTGTCGTGGAGCAGATACACGTGGCCGTCATCGTAATGCTGATCGATATAAGGCAGAACTTTCTCCTCAAGAAATTCTGTATACGTTTGAGCGTTTGTGCGCTCTAAGATGTGGAGCTATCCCAAGCCGTGGAAACTTAAGCTTTAAAATAAATAGAAATTAATTTACAATTATTTTCCAAAACTTATTAAGCACTTACAAAAGCACAAAAGAGACAGTCAATCTGTTCGTGACATTGACTTCAGCAATGTTGCGCTCTTCATAACGGGTGTTGTTTTCGCGCCATACCCAAAGCCGACCACCTCTGGCGCTGGAGATGTGAAATTCGTCGATGAATATCACGTGAGCCCAGTTCACGAAAGTCCAGTCTATCATTAAGTTGGCGTATCGCAGTCGCGCCTCTTTGTTCCACTCTCGCAGTCGTTGCTTGATTGCGGCCACTCTTCGTCTCACTCCTTAATATTTAAATAAAAATTAATATTTTTATATTAAATAAATAAAGATTTAATACCAGATGAACGCAGACGTAGTCTTAATGTTGTGTCTGACACTGTTCCCAGTCTCTCATTCTCTTGAAATTTTGGTAATTGCCGCAAATCGCTGAGTGAACTCCAATTGTTTGCCAAAGCCATCGCTTGCAATGCCTAGTCGTCCTCTGGAGTGGTCTTCTTGAGCTCTCCTTGAGTTAGGCCTCGTTTGACGGACAGGAAGAGCTCGTTCTCCTCGTCAATGCGATTCCATTCAGTGAACGTATTCTTATTAATGTCTAAAACAATAATTTATTAATTAGACTACAAATAAAATTCATTTTAATTACTTACCTAATTCTCTTATTATCACCGATGACTTCTGTCCAGACCATTTCATTTGAATGAAACGCCGAAACTTTAACTCTATTTCCTCTTTAGTCAACGGCATTGCAAATCACTTGAAACAATCAAATTAAAGTATTTGTTTGCAAATCACATTAACAGAACTCAAGAGTTTGTTTACATTTCGCAAAACATTGACTTCGGGGGTCACACACAGTGTATGTGACAATAAGAGTTAAAAATAACTGTTTTTTAAATAACTTATGTTTTTTATTTCTGGATTTTTATTTGTTGAGATAGCAAGGTGAAATTTTGATATGACATTTCTGTTCAGTTTTTCTACATTTTAAAACAAACCGCATTAAAATCGGTCTATTTTTGACCAAGCTACAAGCGTTCAAACACTCCTAGTTACGAACCGTGGAATGTGTATATTACTCAATGGACCCTTTTTTCTGCCGAAACTCAGAGGTTTATTTATACTGACTGTATCGGTCAATTCCTTGAGATTTGGCAACGCTAAATAGGACACACCATTGTGCAGACCAAGCTTGCTACTGCTATAGATGCTTAATAATTCATAAAAGCATTTTTCCAATTTTTGACCACGGATTGTTATGATTTGACTCTCCCTGGCGCGAGTCACCCCATACTTTATATGTATATTCCGTACACTGAGTAGTAGCCTCCCACAGGGATGGCCACGCTACCAGACGTGCACCATATTCTAAAGCGTAGCCGAATTTTGAAAAATACGATATCTTAAAGTAGATACGAATTTTTAAGGACTTAAGTCTAAAATATTAAGATTAATGTTTTGATCAACTTTCTTTGATAATAATTAATCAATATTATAAAGCATTTTAACAAGTCGAGAAATTTATAGGTAAGCCACCGATAATCTGCCTTTTTATAATGACTACGTCATTATCGCCGGGGGTCTCGGGCGTCAAATAATCTTCGCGTTGGAGACTTAGTCAGTGGATCTTTAGCATCAACTGAACTAGTCTCCCTCGCGGTTAACGTCATAACTGGGCTTTAGATGGGTGGAATAAATTACACTAATAATATTACACAGATATAATTGAAATACACATCTCTCAGTATTAATATTACTAAAAAATTCTTTGTTTCAGAACCTGCCCTTTAAAAGTCTTTATTTAAAACCCATACCGAGACAATGAAACCATTTCGTGTTTCATATGTGAATCTTCAAAGATTTATATCTCCTCTTAGCCATCGTATTATTAAAAAATTCTTTTTGTTTTTGACTCTACTCTTCATAAACTTTAATTTGGTGCTCACATTGGCTTAGCGGAGAATAGGCCAAATCTGACTAACTCCTTTCTGGATCAAAATAGTTGAAAGCGAAGCTTACAGATAATTTATCGAGATCTTATTTTAATATTATAAAAAAGTTCACAATGATATTTTGACTCTTTATTGCGTCGAAAGAGTAACGCAGCGTCAACCAGTTCTCTTATGAAAACGCAAAATAATACTTTTAGATAATACTTTTAAGTAATTTTTATCGTTTAAACACTAAAATATAACTTCAATTTCGTAGAGCGCACTAAGCATGGCAGACCGCTAACTTAGCCTGACTAAGTTGATCTTATATCGTAATTAGATTAGGTTGGGTTGGATCAGACTTGATTAACTTAGGGGTTTCGTGCTGCACTCTAAGGAAACACTAAACCCGATCTCATAAGTTTTATGATAGAAGACTACCCTTTTAACTCGTTCTGGATTATAATCTTAGTATTTCCTGTCATTTTAGAGTTGTAGAATCAAAAGACAACTAGCCAGAATATTCAGTTTATTTGAGAATCTTGTAAAACTAAAGCATGATGAAAATAATTTCAAAATTATAAATATATAGGCCTTTGATGCATGTCAAATATGTATGATCTGTAATGTCTGAAATTTAAGTTATCTGTCAAGCTGAAAGATGAAATCTTCATCAGTGACTAAGAGTGTGCAGATTTTGGCTTGATGTTTATTTCTATATCTTTATACAAATATATACGATTGTGTTCTAAGTTTACTTCGTTAAGTTATAAAGAAATTCTGTGAATTATTCTCTTTGAAAATGACTATCAAATTTATGATGAGGAAGAAGCCATTGAAAAATTGTGCGTTTGTACTCTAACTTTCAGAAGTGCTTTATTGATATTCAAGTTCTAAATCTACGAATAAAAACCATTTTTCAGATTTGATACTATCTAAATATTTGATAGTAAAACTCGTAACTCAACTGTAGCTCATCCATCTATTCTAAAACTTGTGCAAGTTCTGTTTTTGATATTTTTGTGTAGACGAACTCTCAACGAATTGACAACCATATTTTTACCGGAAAGGAAATCATTTCTTCTTTTCAACGGTGAAAATAGGATTTATCTGAAACATGGTTGAAAATTGATTTTTACTGAAAATCATCTTAGAATTTAACTATCTTGGAACGCTAAAAATTATAGCCCGTGAAATTTTATATCTGAATATTGTATTACAAAATAGAGTGCCTGTATATTTTAAAGGATTGTAAGTTTAAAAATAGATTTTTATTAAATCCTTATTAGTGCCTTTGGCTATACTTGGTTATGAAAATAGTCCAATTCAAACCCACAAGTCATCCTAGTTCCAACGACACTACTCATTAACTGTTCGACTTATAGTTCTTAAATTACAAAATAGTGAACAGATATCGTCACCTCAGTGCTATAATGCGCTAATTCAGAAAAATATTATAGAGAAATTTGAGTTTAGAATTTGAATTTAGAATCATAATTCGAAGACACTATAACAGCTGTACTCGAAACGATATATCTGGAAATCTATTTAAAAGTTTCGAGATTTGATTCAAGCAATTTATAGAGGTTTCATATCTTACTTCAAAAGTGGCATTAACTCATTCTGCGAAAATTTTCTAGTTAACCCATTATGGCACTGAGGTGACGATGTACAGATTGACAAATAATTATTGATTTTCAATTCAATTCAACTTATTATCTGGACAGTGGTGTAATAGATGATAATAGATTATAATTTATTAATTAAGAGAAGGTATAAAACTAATTGGTAGTAAAAAGAGATCTTATCTGATTGACGAAATTCCAAAACTTTTTAAGTTCTTTCAACTCAACATTGACTCCGTTCCATATGTTTATTCACTTATGAAATATGCTATTTTTGTATGATTGAACTTTGCCGATGAAACCTTTAGATAATGTTGATTTTGAGATTGCATTCGTTTCATGGTTTCATATGCATAAATTTTGAATCCAGACTATATATCATTCAAGGATTTATAAATGAATTTCGAGGTTTTCAAAGCTATCAGACTTTCTAATGGTATACAATCTAGTGACTTAAATAAGAGTTTAAAATGTGTATTGAATTCTAAAAAAGTTATCAAACGAACAGCTCTTTTCTGTAGGGATTTCAACCTTTTCTTATGTTCGAGATAAGCACGTCGCCATAAACATGAGTCATAAGTAATTAGTGAAAGAATTAGTGACTTCTAAATCGTGTTCAATGTATTAAATGAAATGCCGAGCGTGCGATAGGGCTCTAATTGATTTTAATACCTTTGATGACAAATAATTCAAATGATATTTGAAACAATTTTTTTATTTATTACTATTTCTAATACCTTAGTTTTGTTTTAGTACTTCATTATATTTAACTGAAAAGTCTTTATTATATATGTCCTTCGCTTCGTTAACTTTAATATCAACTTATAGAGATTTTTATCATGAAATGCAAGTGATACCATTGGCAAATAAGAGCATCACTCCTTGTACTACGATATTGAATATATCATTGATGAATATAAAAAAGACACGGCCCAACAAAGCTTCCCTGTATAACCGAATGTTCATATAGCAATTGAGTATCAAGATAGTATCAGTATCATTTTTATAATGCTCAGACATTGTGTATTATTTATGATTACTTAAGTAAAACTTAGAAATATCAGACTCTCTTAAAGCCGAGTAACTTTAACTTCGAATATAAAATTTCATGATTAACTAAATCGAAGGTCATTCAATTAACACGAAATTGAAGTATACCTCTTCACTTATCAGCTCATGCATTTTATTTTCCCATAAATTATCTACAATTATCGAATAAGAATTCTTCCAGCTTAATCATTTGCAATAAGAATTGGTAATATGATTTCGATTAAAAATGTGAAGTTTACAAAACTTGAGCTTTTTCAAATTTTTGACCATAATTAATCAATATTATCAACATTTCTCTTATAAGTACTATTTTAAAGCTAAATTTGATGAAAGTTATCAAATAATAAAGTTTAATCAATTGTAGGAAAAAGCGTCTTGCAAAATGCTTTCGTAGAACCCAGAACTCGATTTGCAGGATTGTTCTGCACGATTAAGAAAATTGCGGTGGCATTAAAACCAACTACATTTCCGCTATCGTGATTCTCTACAATGACGGCATAAAAATGACTGGAAGCACTAGGCCAGACACAAAGAGAGGATGCCCAAAACCTATAGACTTTGGCCTATCGACGTTTCCTAACGGTAATCCACTTGTAGTCTAGGACAGGACATTCAATTATCCAGAGGAGTTTGTGAGGTCGGTGAATCGTTTAGGAAGTTACAGGCTAAAAACTAATTAAATATCAATAGCGAAAATACTTAAGGATTTCAATTAGAAATATAAAATAATTGAAGATACTTTTTAAAAAATATGTATAAAAGCTTAGGAATGTATAGAAATGTAAAATATTTGATAATTAAGTTATATTATAAAGAAATTAAGTAATTATAAAGTAACTTGAATTATTTTAATGTAAAAAAAATAAAAAATACCAAACCTCATCAATCTTGCTCGCTATTAGTGAATTCCAAAGTCACACAAATGTCATCTAAGAACTCTGCAGGACTTGGAATCTCGTATGTGTGCCTCTCATGTCCGAGGAACTCAAGAACGGTCATATGAGCACAACATCCGACCGTTCTTAAGTCACGCTTGCAGACCCACCAAAGTAAGAGCAATAATACAAGATTGGAAGGTGATGATGATCGTGGCTTTTCGTGGAAATCGGGTGTTTGCTTATCGAATTTTACTAAAAGCACATACGTCAATTTTGAAATTTATACTAATTTTTTTGAAAGAACTAATACTCCCAGAGATAAAAAGAAAGCTGGTTCAAAGTCGTATCATCTACGACAATGCGACACCAAATAAGCATAAAATAATTATGTTCTTTAAGGTGCATCAGTGGGAGGAACTAAAACACCCCCGTATAGTCCTGACTTAACCCCTGCAACTTCGATGGCATAGCGAGAATTAAGAGGCTAAATAAAGGTAAAAGATTTGCTAATGAAGTTCAACTTCAAGCTGCGTACGAAGAAGTTATAAAAGAAATAAATTTACCAAATAGCGCCACTGGTATCAGATACCTCTAGCTTCGCTGGGTCCTTGTCAACCAGACGGAAGGCGATTATATTCATCAGGTATATAATTATTATTTTGCTATTAAATGTGCTATTAAAGATATGAAATTGTAATTTTCCCTGATTCCATCTAATACTTGGTTCTACCGTAATCGCTGAGAGTGACGCGTTTCGCTGAATCCGTGCTCATTGTTTTATTGCACGTAAATCTGGCCCGTCTAATTGAGACAATAATCATTTCGAGATCTATCCAATGATGCTCATACTGTTTTGTGATAAAACAATGAGCATTTGTCCATATTTCTTCATCATATTTCTGAACCCATGTTTAACTTAAGTCTCCAGAAAGAGCAGATGTCTCAAACACACTACTTGCGTAAGGTAGTCTTATGACTTATTTTGAGACACCTTATGCAACCTTTCATAAAATCCTTAGTCAAATAATACGCTCTTCGCTGACTGATTGATATCATACCTTGAACTTATGAAAAACTTTTATCTACAATAAAAATGTACGCATTAAAGCATGTGTTTTTTATAAATGAAAAAATGACATTAACAAACCACTCAAAGAGGTCTAATTGCCTGAATGAAAACATGCAATCACTATCAAGAAATATTGCATAAAAACAGTGGTGTGGCTCATTTTTAGATTTATAATTACATAGATTAATTCTTGTGTAATATTTATTGAATTTAGTAAAGTTATATTTTTCACTGTTAACATAAGTTATATGAAAGTTTGCATACAGTATCTCAAAAATAAATCCCAAGACTGCTCGTAGCTAACTTGAAGCACTATATATCTTAAAAGCGTTACCGTTTCAATATTTATGACTGGTAAAAATAATTTATAAAATAATATGTCCATCCTTTAGCAATTTTTAACTGAAAGTATAACCCAATCTTTCAAGATAACGAGATATCGTCGTCTTAAAGTTCAAATTATGACTACTAAAATACGTGCCTATCGAAGCAAATGAGGACCCTTTAGAATATCATGTTTTTTCTGAATTTAGGGCTCTTTTCTCTACTATTAAAGTCCTGTGAACTTTTAAAAGAATTTTACTGAATTTTGATATCAATAAACTGTGCATACTTGTTTTGTTCAGATTTCTTTCACTAGCTTCTTCCTAGAATCTCGGTCATTACAACATATCCAACAGTATATATTGAAAATCTTCGATGAAACAAAGTAAATTGAACTCTCAGTATGTAATCTACAAATATTGAGGAAGTAAATAGATAAATCGAGATTTGAATTGATACAATGAACAAGAACCTATTATGTCATTAATAGTAAGTAGATTCAACTTTTCGATAAAACGGTATTGTCAACGAGAATTAGCTTTCGATAAAGTGGCTGTCGGTAAACTAGCTGTCTATAAACCATACTAATCCTATCTTTCGGATTATGGCACAAAACTAAATTTTGTTCTATATTATGTAATATATCTATTAACAATAATTCAAGTTTTCTGTTTGAATTTTTATGATGCTTAGAATATTAGTTTTTATTGAAAGCATTAAGGTTGTATTATAATTATGTTGCTTCGCCCTGCTGGGAGAGCTCATGCTCACACCATATATATCAAAAGACTAGCTACTAATAGAAGATAAAATATCCCGCTTCTTGAAGCTGGTCACGTCCCATTTCAAAAATATAAGAAGGGGAAGTCATTCATACATGTTTGATGCATGATTGAACCACGTTTGAAGAGTAGAACTTAGAACACGCCCACTTAAGTCGGCAACGCCTACCAAGGTTCACTTTTAATATATTTTCAGTATAATTTATGTAAGAAATTTAAACACTTTTAACTTTTGCACGCTTATCACTACATACATTTGCCATATTTCCTTATACTGCACATCTAGATAGAAACCGATCGTACCACGTCTTCACTTCCAAAGCGTTATTTCTAGAGAAAGGATTTATGGTCAAAACGAATATTTTTTGGTAGTTATTTGGTTACAATAATTTTGTTATTTGGTAGCTATAACAGAAGCAGACAAAAGAGTTGCATATTACAAGAAACTGTTATATTTTAAAACTAATAACTTTTTATTGTTTCATATGCTTAATTTTCCTCTTCTTCCGTTGAGAATATAGTTGAAGATTGAAAAACGTCGTTCAACTGCTGTAGAATTAAGAGGCGCATAAAATAGTTTCATTTTCAAGTTAATACCCGAAATATTTCTGAGCTTTTCTAAATCGAGATTTTTATTGAGACATTTCCTAGGTTTCTGTAGTATAGAGCCCAAAAATGTTTTTTAACTTCCACAATGTCGAGATCTCGAAATTTCTACGATTGACTTTCATATCAGTTATGCAAAGATAATTTTGGTCACAAAAGGGCAATTTCGAAAAATTTGGTGGTTATAACGATGTTTAGTGTTTTTTGGTAGCTTTGATACAATTAAATTCATTGAAAATGATCCTTAAGGTTTATATGAATTATTGGTATTAAATTCTGTGAAAGTAAAATTTAGGTTTGAACCAAAAACCTTTCTCTAGTTATTTCCAACAACTTTACTCCCAAAATCTTCAACAAAATTCTCAAATGACCTTAAAATTATCTTTTAATCTTGAGACGAGGATTTTATGTTAAAAAATGACTTAATTCTACAGAATTGTATTGGACCCTACAGAATTCAATTAAATTGAGATGAATTGAACTGTGTATAACTCAATTCTAAAGAATTCTGCACGATTCTGTAGAATTAAGTAATTTTCTAAATAAAAATCTTCATTTCAAGATTATTTTGATGTTTTATCGAAGATTTTAGGAATAAAGTTACTGGAAATAATATTCTCGAAGTAATAACTTTGCAAGTGAGGGCAAGGATCTTCTCTGATTTCTCATTTAGAAATCAGGAACGCTATTGGTTACCTCGCTATTGTTTTCGACTTTGTTTTAGCTTGAGCTTTGTGGCGTAAAATATTGACTTGTTGTCGAGTTATCTATTATTTCACTAAAATTAGTAAATAATGGCTAGGCAGCTAACTTACTACCTCTAAGAATCCTGATTCAAACTATAAAAAATTAATTAAAATCTTATGATATGCATAACTGAAATAAGCGGACGTATCCTAAGTTCTGACTGTCATAAATCGTTTGCTCTTCAGCATGGTTCAAAAACCTATCGAACATGTGGATGCGATTTTCCCTTTCCAGGTTTTAGAGAAGAGACGTAATCAGTTTCATAGGATTTGGTACATTATTTTCTTTTAGTGGGTAGCCTACTAGTATATATGAAAGCGTTTGTGAGAGAGAGAGAGGGGGGGTTGATATACAATATTCAATAATATAGTATACTATCAAAAGGTTCTAACACTTAAGTGAATGTTTATTCATAAAGTTATATACTTAACTTATAAGTTATTACTAAACTTTTAGTGCTTTTAAATACGAACTTTTATGTATTGCAATCTCTCTCTTTTATAAACGGTCTCATAATGGTGTGGGTATTACCTCTCCGAGTAGGATTTAGCAACATAACAATAGTACAACATACGTTTGTCAAAATTGCAAGCTTTTACTAATTTTCTGCATTGATGGATTAAACTTGAACACAAGTATATTCATAGAATATTCTGAATTCTTAATAACCAATCAAATCATTAATAAAATATCAATGTATAAAAATACATCTTGATTGACGGGAATTTCAAAGGACTCTTCAGTGTCGAATAAATTGAGAAAACAATAAATTTTTAAGTTTTATTCTTTTATTTTATGCTTTTTAGTTTGACGTCTACGTTATTTTACTAAATTATGAAATAGCTTCTTCGTAATTTTTAAAAGAATAAATAATTTATACAGAAGTTTTGTTTGTTCAACACATGTTATTATATAATAAAAATGCTTTTCACTTTCGTTTAGTTTTAGTACCTAATTAAGAGTTTATTAGTCTCATTATTGCATTTAAAAATAACTTATTGTTGCTAAGCATAAGGTTTTGGAAAGATAGTACAATGAACTAATATTTTTACATTATTTCAACTAATGCTAGAATTTTATATATGAAATATATTAGAGTTTTCTGGATAAGGTTGTAGAACCATATGGGCCTAATCACTACGATTTTTCGGGAATATTTTACTCTGTACCCTGTCATTTAGGACGTATAAAACTTTAGTATTTGAATTCAGTATGGATCATAGTTTATTTATATATAAAAGTTATGTCTGAATTCTCTGGCCACCTAAAGTCTAGTTCAGTCAGAAAGTTAGCATTAAAGGTGCATTAAAAAAATCTAAAGTTAAAATGGTAAAGAATAAAATTTTAGTCTTGGAGTTTAGAATGTAGTATCACTCTTAAAATTTGGAAATCACAGATTCTTATTTCACCGTTTTTTAAACTTTCCATTTACACTCCTTTCACAGAGAATCACTGAAAAGTATAAGTTCTCCACATTTACTGCAAATACACTAATGAGTGCAGAATAATTAAAATGATTTATAGATCAAGTGGTAATCTGGCAATTTTCAATTAAAATCTATAAAATTAATGACAATTAATATTATTTAAGGTACAGTCCTGAGTCTGCAAGTTTTATAGATCAAGTCAGTGATCGCGAAATGTGTGAGAGGTAAGGGACCCCAAAAGTTGAAGGAGAGTCATAAAAAGATAATAAACTTATGTAGGTTTTTTACTCCATATTTAATTGCAACGTTTAGCATTAATTGGAAAAATTGTAGTATCTGTTTATAAAGAGACTCCAATTTTTTCGAAATTTTTTAAATAGCTAAAAATATTTTATGATTTAAAAAGAATCAAATAACTGTTCGTCAAAAAAATTTCCTAAAGCTTTCATTTATCAATCAGGTATTGAAAAACTATTCATTAGTAAGCTAATGAAAAGTTTATGGAGCTTTGAGAAATAACATAAAGTTCTATAAATAAAAATTTATTTCGAAATTTTTCAGGAAATTCTCAGAAAATTATGAAATATTTCCAAACTGTATTTATTAGTGTTTTTCCTTTCTATTCCATTAATTAATAATATATTTTAGAGTATAATTACCATTTTTAATAAACTCATGCATTGTTTTTATTAAAATCGAGTTATTGAATCAAGAACACAATAAATTGTTACAAATTTTCAATATTTTATTCTCTAAGAAAAAGCAGCCTTTTTTAATTGAGATGATTAAACAAAATTTGAATTTTGTTCCATATTTAGTACCTTTCAAAAGTGATGGACAAGAATCAAGATTCGACAGTGATCACATACCTAGAATACCCTCATTTCCTCGAGCTTGAGATCGGGCATGAGTATCGAGTTTTAAGAATAAGTTACTTGGAAGTCTTCAGAATTGGAACATTTCGTAATCAACTTGAAATTAAACTAATGAAAACTACTTACAAGGGAAGTATCTGATTACAAGGTAACGAATTTTGAAAATATTTTTACCATGAATTATTCATGATATGAGATGATCATAAATGCTATTCAAATCGGCTGACCTGCACAAGAGCACAGTCTATTAACTTTTGAAAATTGTTAATCAATGTAAAACTCAATAGCATTTACTATTAGATGGGATCAAAAGTAATGGGACTGTCTTATCTCGTTCTTGATAAAAATTGTAAACATGTTTATGCTATAATATTGTGCATTAGAGTAAAAGAAAGTGCACGATGTGATTGCTTGCTTTTCTCGTGCTTTTAGGTGCGATTTCTGTATATGGTCCAAAAGTGGACCAACTTCGAGAAAGTGTTACAAACCAAGAACAGCGCGCATTTATTAAGTACCATGTGCTATTGGGTACTCCTGCAGTTAGAGTTCATAGAATGCTAGATAAAATAGCTCGCAACCGAGCATTAAGCAAAACACACGTATATAGACTATACAATGAATTTAAGGATGGAAGCCGCCTGAGCAGCGAGGAAGACCCACGCTCATGAAAACCTCGCACTGCGACTGATGCAACACACGAAGAAAGACTTAGGGAGCTTTTAAATGAGGGCGAATGCTGGATGACCGAAGATTTGGCCCAGACATTAGGTATTAGGTACTGCAAGTACCAAAAGGCTTTTTAAGGAGGTAGGGGCGAAGAAAGTTGCCTCGAGATGGGTACGATACAAATTGAAACCAGAACAAAAGCAGCTGCGTGTGACTATTTCTGCAGAGCATCTTAAAAGATATCATAGTAACTCCGACATGTTGGAAAGAGTTATAGCAATTGATGAAACTTGGCTAAAAAGCTTTGACCCAAAGGACGCTAAAAGCTCAAAGCAATGGGTTCTGCCTAGTCAAAAACAATATGTTTTTTAAGTTGAAATCTTCGAAATTTTTATATTGTATCAGCGGCTTTGTTTTTTGTCGAAGGCCGACCAAAGTCAGAGCAACGATGAGTGACTAGAAGGTAATGATGATCGTAGCGTTTCATCAAAATAGGATTATTGGTTACCGAATTTTACCACAAAATTTAAATGTCAATTTTGAAGTTTATCTTAGTTTTTGTCCGAAGTATTGCACCCAGCGATAAGAGAACACCGTATTAAGAGATCACTCACCCTGTATGACAATGCTAAGCCACATACACATCAAGAAGTTCAAAGATTCTTTAAACGACATCGATGGGAGGAATTGAAACACCCTCTCCTATAGTCCAGATTTAAACCCCTGCGATTATGATGGTATTGCTAGAATAAAGAGGCCTAACAAAGGAATGAGATTTGCCGATAAGAACAAACTCCACGCTGCTTATGATAGAGTCATTGAAGATATAAATCTAAACAATGAGGCTACAGGAATAAGACACCTCCCACAGTGGTGGGCCATGGTCACCCAGACGGGGGAGAATATATTGTATAATCATATTATAATATAACAAATATCTTTTAAAGTCCACGAGTTCTAATAGTCCCATTACTTTTGAACTCCTCTAATATATGGTTAGCATAGTTTTGAGTAACCTAAAGCAAAATAAATCCAAGTTAGAGTGATAAATCATGCACATATGTATGAGTGATAGGATAGTTACATGAAATTCTCAAGATACATCTCAGTTAGGATTACAATTTCAAGCTTTAAATTGTATTTTTCCTAACCATACACTTGTACTTGAATATAAGTTAACTTCTATAAGTGCATGGCTAGAAATAATACAATTAAAAGGTTGAAACAGTAATCCTGATTGAAATATAATAGAGATTTGAGGATTTCATGTAACTATTCTATTGTTCATACATATGTGCATGATTTATCACTCTAACTTGGATTTATTTTGCTTTAGGTCACTCAAAACTTTGCTAACCATATAGTAAATGCTATTGAGTTTTGCATTGATTAACAATTTTCAAAAGTTAATAGATTGTTCTCTTGTGCAGATCAGCCGATTTGAATAGCATTTATGATCATCTCATATCATAACTAATTCACGGTAAAATATTTTCAAAATTCGTTACTTTGTAATCAGATACTTTCCTTGTTAGATTTAGAAATTTAGACATAATATGCACACATTATAGTTGAAATAAAATCTTTCATAAATTGGTTGAGTTTCATTTGTTAATGGATAGTCGGATTTTTGTGATGAAATTTCATACACCGTGTATAATCTCGGTTAACACGTCTCGTTATGACGCGTGAAAAGGTGTACGACTTATCGTTTTACGATCTTGGGAATGTGCCTGTCGGTGTTTGCTGTAAAATTGAATCCCATTATTGAAGAGATCACAATTTCAATATTTTAGTTGAATATAGTTTTCGGAGATTTAGTACTATTTATCTCAATTTAATTGAGAATATTTATAAACTACCTCATTATAAAAATGAGGATCATAGCAATCGATGCCCAATTAAAGTTATATAAAAATAAGAATATGACGAAATTTAATGCAGATTCGGAAAAGCGTTTTAATTGTTTGAAAAGTTTAGAGAAATTCTTCTAATATGGTTTTATTAATTGATTAAATAGTCTTGAAAAGTCTAATTATCATAATTTTAATAAATTTACTGCTTGAATAAGGATTTAAATATTCAACCAAAATATTTCAGAATATTTGATAATCAAGTTTTACAAAAATTGATTTGTTTTGGATAAATCGCATTGATTCCATGATTGTTATGTTCGTCTTGATTCACCAGATCCACCAGATTCACCATTTACTGAAATACCAGTTCCTTTGTTAGTGTTACCATCTACAGGACTAGAGTTGTGAAATTCTGTTAAGTCAATGCTACTATCAATAGAATTGCCATCATCTGTGATTCCATCTCTCATATTCTCGTCAGAATTGAAATCAGTAGCACTTTCATTAGTAGAATCTATTTTAGATTCACCAGAATCTTCGTTTATAGTATTTGAATCATTAGTATCTAGAAAATCGACTTCGGAATAATCAGGATCGCCATTATCCAAAGCATCAGGATATCCATCAATAGAATCTTCATGATTAGGGTCAAGCTTGTTAGGATAAGGGTTTTCATCATCGCTACAATTGCCATTATCTGGATTTTCAGTAGTAGGCTCATTGCCCGGAGTAGGCTCCGGAGGTCCTTGGCCGTTACAAGTCAATTTTTTGTAATCTTTTAAGAAAAATTTTATCTCATTTGGAGACATTTCTTTAAGAGTTTTGCCGAAATCGCACGTAGTAGTTCGAACTTTAATCCCTGTCTTATCGGCTTTTCCAGTTATGCGATAAATCTTAGATAGACGGAATTCTCGACCACAAGAATCGAGGCCACTTGGAGTCCAAATGATCCCCCTAGATAATAGTTCTCTTGACCGCTGGTCCGTTTTATAGTACCTAAGAACTTTAATGCGATAATGAGAAGTTTTGTCGACGGAATCATATCTTATAGATTTGATCAAAACTTTGGCCGTAAAATCAGTATCGCAAAACAGACTTTCAATGCTCTTCTGAGCACATGAACAGGCGTTAGATTCAGAAACCACACAAACGAATATAAAAAGGAATAAAGATTTTATTACTGTCATAATAAGTTAGATTTTTCTTTTATCACTTTTCTTTTAAATTAAACAGAATTTCTATTCATTCAAAAGTTTTCTAATCATTTGAAAAGTGAGTGAATAGAACAGTCAATATTTATATCATATGAAGATCATTAATTTTTAAATGATATATGTTTTTGAGCCTTCTCGAAGCCAACACATGTTATTTTATGACTGTAGTTTTATCGCAGTTTTAGAACCAGAAATAACTATTATATGCTTATTCTCATTTTAAAAACATCATATTAAAATTCAAAACTTTGAGTTGGATTGAAAGTTGTAGAAAGTTTAATGAACTTTCAACTGCTATTTTAATTAAAAAATAAATGAAAGATGAGAATATTCTATAGAAATGATATTTGAAAAAATTAAATAATCTAAATTTGCGTAATATTTGAACAGCTTTCTCTAATTTCTAAGAGAACTGAAGATTTGTGAAATAAAATTGAGATAGAGCATGGATTGAAGTTTTTAAAGCCATATGAAGAATAAAATTTTTCAATTATCGATGATGAAGGAGAATTATTTATTTCAATGAGTATTAGTTGATAAATTCTAATTAAAGACCTAAAAACGCAATGAATGTACTGAGAATTAAGATACAAAACCATTATTATACTGTTGAGTGATAAGACAAACTTTATAATTTTCGCTATGTTTTAATTATGTCTTAGGTAAGATCTTACTTCAAGCCTTGTGATTCTTTTAGCCATTCATCATATATTCCACTGTCTACTGGTTTGATAAAATTTTTAAATAAATATTAGATGGTACAAGAATAAATTGCGCTATACAATCTTGCCATTGACAAATTTGTAGACATGTTAATGCTATAGTATGGTGCATTAGAGTGAGAGAAAGTTGATGATGTGGCCGCTTATATTTTATATACTCTCAAGCGTTCCTTTTGCTTGTGGTACAAAAATGGACCCACATCGAGCTAGTGTTACAAGTCAAGAACAGCATACACTAATTAAGTGTCATATTCTATTGAATCCTTCTATTGGAGTTCATAGAACGCTGGACAAAGTGGTTCACAGAAGCGCAATAAATTGTGGCAGAGGTTAATATCTGACCACAATTTTAGAGATAATCTCAAGATTTTAACTCAAGAATTGAGTGAATGTGTGTCCAAATGATACTCGAGTCGATTAATACCCAAAATTACAATCAGTTTATTGACATTTAATCGACACTTGAATACAAATAGATTTCAGACATAAGACGAACAAATAGTATCTAAACTATTGGCCGAAAGAATGAGACTTTTGGTGAGGCTTTTGACAATGTCCTCAAGGATTGACTGAATTGTGTCTTAACTCCTACTGAGAGGTGTATCTTAAGGGATACTTAAATACGACTGAATTACAGGAAAGGGAAATAGTTTTTTGTATAGTGTGCTGAACATGTGACTAGGAGCTGTAGTTTTGATTGAGTCAGCTCTGACTCAAAATAAAAGACTTATATTATATAACTTATACTAGTGTTGCATAATTTATATTATGAATTTAAGGATAAAATTCACCTAAGTAGAGAGGTTGTTCCTCATCCAAGGAGATTTCGTAATACAACTAGTGTTGTAAATAGAAAATTTCTAGAAACTTTCTCGAGAGATAATTTCTCTTCAAAGATTGAGAAATTTTCTCATTGTGAACCTCTCATAGGATGACATAAAACTCTTATTAAAACAAAGTTAAGTAATAGAAAATAATTTTTATTAATAAAATCATTAACTTATTAATTGATATTCAAATTCGCTAAAATACATTTCATATTTATTTTAAAAATTACAGATATCAAAAAGTAATCATCATTTATATAAAACTTTTCCGGTTTACCAAACAATTAATTTTTTAAAGGTATTTATCTAAAAATATCTACGTGTACTACATTCATAAGGAATGAAAAACACCTATTAAAACATTCTACTTTTTCATGAATCTGAGGCACATTATATTTCAATTGAAAAAAATTTCTATGCCCTAGAGATAATTCGAGAAATATTTCTAGAAACTTTCTAGAAAGTTTCTCGTCAAAAGATAATTTCGAGAAATTTTTCAACACTAAATACAACTGATATAATACACAAAGTAGGACATAAGAGGCTTTAAAATGAGAGCAATTACTGAAAGAGCGACGATTCGGCCCAAATACCATGTAATGGGACCTCTAGTACAAAAAAATCTCTTGACGGTGGCAAGGGTGAAAAGATAGCCTCGAGGTGGATACTACAAGAATTAAAATAGGAACAAAAGAAGTGTGCGCTCATATTTCTGCAGAACACATTGAAAGATGTAATAATAACCCTGATATTCTGGAAAAAATTATAGCAATCGATGAAACCTGGTTGAAAAGCTACAACCCAAGATATGCTAAAAGTTGATGTCAATGGATCCTACTTAGCCAAAGGCAGTGAGTTCCTTGATTTAAATTTTAGAAATTTAAAAATTATGTAAGCAGCTTTGTTGTTCGTGGCGTGTCAAACAAAGCCAGAGTAACGATGTGACCGGAAGGTAATTATGATCATAGCGTTTTATCGAGATCACGTGATAGCTTATCAAATTTAATCAAGATATACAATTATGGATAAAAGAACACCACACTTCGAGATCACTAGTCTTACACGATAGTGCTACACCACACTTCGAGATCACTAGTCTTACACGATAGTGCTACACCACACAAACATCAAAAACTTCAAGAATTCTTCAAATGACATCATTGGGAGGTTGTTGTTGTTGTTTTGTTCCCCCTGTACGGCCCCACAACTAAGGACAGGGGTTGCTGCTTTTACTCAGTAATATTGCAGCGAGGATGGTGTCACCGTTTTAAGAGGGCACACCTGAGCCCTCCGAGTCTGTCGTCTGGTAGTCTCAGTGACCAGACTCTACCGAGTTACGTCCCTCGGTTTAGGACCGCGGTCGTCGAATATCCCCCTGAGCCTTCTCTTCCCTCCCGGCCCAGTGTTACCTGGATAGAAGGAAGCAGTACACCACAGCGGGATTCGAACCCGCTCCCCAAGGGTTGCTCTGTCAGCGTCTTGACCACTACGCCAACAGACTTGGGTTGGGTATCATTGGGAGGTGCTAAAATTCCTCTATATTCCTGATATGGATTCCTGCAGCTATGATGGTATTGCCAGAATAAAGAGGACTAATAAAGGAAAGAGATTTGCTAATGAGGATTAGCTTAAAGCTACTTAGGATAAAATTATTAACGAAACAAATCTGAAAAAGAAACTACAGGAATACAGCACTACCCAGAGCAATGGACTGTAGTCACCCAGACAGTGGGAGAATACTGTATATTGAACAGCTATATGATAATATAATAAGCATCTTTTAATTCCATGCTTTTAAATTATGCAATTTATTTTTGTATCATGTAGTATTTTTTAAATGATTTTATTCCAAAAACTAGTTTTATAACAATGAAAAATTTTCACACCATCGAGTGTTTTAATCCGAACTAAGAGTAACCCAAAACTGGGAATGAACATAGATATATTCTTCATCTTTATCTCAGAACATGGAATTTCACAACAGATATCTCAAGATGTTTTCTCAAGCCTTCGCAGATATTTTTCTTGAAGGTGTTATACGGAGGATAAAACACATTTTAATCGATAACATCCAAATACTTAGAATCGAAAGGCTTGGAAACACTTTTATACATTAATTTCGATTCGAGACTAAAAATCATGCACCATTATATCTTGATCATAGTATTTATAAGCAAAACGATTCATTAGTGAAGAGTCAGCGATAGCTATGTGTTACTATTTTATTTCAAATAGATGTTCTTAAATATCTATACTTTATTCCACTACTTTTATGAAGTAGTCGAAAATTATAAACTTTTCTTACTTTGATTTTAAATAATAATAGAAATTACAAAGTTGGTATAAAGCAAACAGTTTCGGCTTCTGCTCAAGCCTTCTTCAACACAGTGATTTGAATTAGAAATAGACTCATCTTTTAGGTGTAACTCATTTTTTATTGTATTCATTGAGAGAAAAATATAAGAATAATTCACTAAATAGTAGACTTGAATTTTAAGCATTACAATTTTTATCATGAGTAATTGAAGATACAATAATATTCTATTTAAGACACAGCCCTGCGGCAGAAAATGCTCAAATATTCAGTGTTTGTGACAAGCACTATCAATGTATTTTACCTGAATCGATTTTCATATGACCACATTCTTCGGGCATTTTAAACTGAAAGTCAAGTGTGCTTAAATTTAGCCACTTAATTCCGTATTTAATTTTAAAAATTAAATTAAGAAGTTGTTAATTTTAGTAAAATAATAAAGACAAGGTTCCTAAGCAGGACATTATACCTTCAATTGTAGTTTACATTTTTGTTGTCAAAAAATAAAAAGGATTTTTAATTTTTGACCATAAATTATCGCAACAGTTAAACGTTTAATCAAACTTTTATCGAGCACCTTCTCAGAGTTCATGAAAAACCAGCTAATAATACAGTGCAACTCAATAGCCCATAGGAGAGAATAAATCTTAGAGTATCATTGCGTGACTTTCGTATGGGTTCACGCAAAATAATATTCTAATATTTCCAAAAATTCGAGAGGTTTCTAAATAATTTAATGATCAGTGAGAGATCTAATGGTATTAATATCGGGGTGCAGAAAATTATTTTACATTTTATATTTCTAAACCAGGATAACAATGATGCATAAATAAATCAAAGGACTATCGACTAAATAGCGCATCAGTAATACAATTAATCAGAAAGGTTAAAATTTGAAGTCATTTGAAGAGCTTATTTCCAAAAGGGCTTAAGTGCCTATATTATGGGATCCGTTACTTTGAGCGTCCGCTATGACCTATACGGAACTTTATAATATAGACACTTAAGCCCTTTTGGAAATAAGCTCTTCATTTACAGATCGTTGTTCAATACAAAAACAAAACTTTACAAAAATTTATTGCCAAACAGCAAGACTAAAATTGATTATGTATACCATTCAAAAAATATACCCTCTCACCATTTCGATACATTGCTTACTTGAGCCAATTACAGTAAATTAATGAATCATCAATACAATTAAATCTCTATAAGGTTACTCTTTGGAACAACGTTATGTGGCATATCAGCATCAAACTTGGTATACAGATAGTACTCGGCGAGTAGAGAAAAAATTACAATTGATATACCTGCCGCAAATCGAAGGGAATGAAGTTACAAACTTTTCTAGTCGAAGGCATAAACTGATATATCAAGAGTAGATCTAAATATATATACATAACTAAAGATGAAAAATAAGAACTTTTTTAATCCAAATTAGGTTATGTTGAGTTGAGTTTCCTATTATGTGTTAATCAGTAAAATTAAGTAATGACAACATAAGAAGTAGAATAATTTTCTGCGCTCTGGATACCATTGGCTCAATGTAAGCAATGTATCGAATTGGGGAAGGGGAGGGAATATATTTTAGAGTGATGTATATGGTCAATTTAAATGTTGCTGTTTGGCAATAAATTTTTGTAAAAGCTTTGATTTTGTGTCTGACAATAATCTCCAAATGACTTAAAGCTTTAGTCTTTCTGAATAATCGGGTATTTAATTTTGGATCTTTGGGCGAGTATCTCGCAATGCATTGAATAGCACTTTAAACTTATGTTTCTTTCAATACACGCGCGAAGTATCTATCTTTTTATAAACATAAATTCATAAACAATCTGTCAAAATACGAAGCACCGCATAGTCGCCCAAAGATTCAAAAATAGGTACTCAATTGTATCGCTGATGCACTATTTAGTCAATAGTCTTTTGATTCATGCATCATTTTTATACTGGTTCAGCAACATAAAAATCAAAATAATCGTCTACACTCTGATAACATGATTACAGCAATAGATGCATAAACTTGGAACTCAAAGTTCAGCAAGTACTCAAGTAAAGTATGTTTCACCAGAATAACTTCTGAAAGTAAATATCCCTCTGATTGTGGGTTCATCTTTACTTTCTTTCTAAGCTTATCTGAAAAAATTCTTGAATATGATTCTATTATTGGATATCATATGAAATTAAGCTTATGATCAAACAACGGTAGAACATAATCTAATCTTTCTTTCTGATTTCCTATTCTTAATAAACTGTTCAACCAAGAGAATCTTAAAATTATTATTATTTAAAAAAATTTCGTGAAATTTTGATGCTTTGATAGCTCTTCAACCAATTTAATTAATTGACAGCAAACTGTTGTGGAGGTAACTGATTTTATAACAATAAGTGTGAAAATAACTTCGCACACAATAAATTTATTTTACTTGATCTAAACTTAAATTCATAGCATTATGAAATTTTAATTTATTTAAGCAGATATCATTTATGGACAGTATTTGTAAAGATAATTAATTCCTCTAACTGAGTTGGAAGATAATGTGAGACTTTCTTAATAGTGGTAATAGCGAAATATCAGTCACTAGAAATTTCCGTCTAGCTTGACTCAGAAATTTAAATAAAGAAATCTTCGAAGCTTGAGTGTAGCGTTTCCAGACCCTCCCTGTCTAACTACTTGATATATTAGGCATATCGCTCATTATTTTCTTGTACATTCCGGGGCAAAAATTTTCAAAATGAAAACCAATGGAGTTTTATGTTTCAAATTAAAGATTAAAAACTTTTTGTTGATATTGTATTTTATACTCATCTTGAGGCTCTAATTGATTATCATTTGCTATAAGTTATGAAACTGTTAAACATTTCCTATAAAGACTTTTGTAGATTTTATTATAGCTATTGATGACTTTTTGAAGTCTTTGAGCATTATTCTGAGTTCTGTCTTAAGCTCGATCTCGACTCAAGATTGACTTGGTGCTATTAAAATTTGCATTTCAAGTCAGTGCATTGAGTCGAGATCGAGCTTGAGACGGAACTCAGAATATGGTTCCTTAAGTTTATGAGTTCAAAGTATTCTCATCTGTAGCGTTATGTAATAAATATTGAATGATTTTTCATTATTATTATAATCTATTCTCCAAAAGCATCATAAATTTTATTACAGAATATTTTTATGTAAAGGATGATTCCTTCCTTTTTACTGTGTCAATTCTGATACTGTACGCTTGGCAACGCTACTTAAGTGTTAAAAGCTATCTCAGAACAGATTTCGGAAACACATTAAAAAAACTCAAGTAATATTAAGTAAACAACATATTTTCATCCTAATGAAGAAAATTGAATTTTTGTTGAAAAACATGTTACCTACAAAAATAATTGCTTTTATACTCAATTAAATGATTCCAATTATTATATAACTAGTATAACCTGATTATTCATCAATTTCATCATAAAGTTTATCATATAAAATAACCAAGTGTTTTACTTGGTATACAATCATTTATGAACAGAGTGACCAGGCGTCCAGGAATAGAGACCTCTATCCTGTGTCTAGGGCGATATCGTTCGTTGACATTGAGGCGTCAAGAACGGAATTTATTTTCAAAATATAAGAATGATTCTTTGTTTTTATGAGCTTTACTTTATTCTATCACTAGTTGGGTAAAAGCTGTTAATAAGCAATAAATCAGTTCGATAGTGCTCCTGTAGCGAATCCATTCTCTTTTGAATAATTATTGAAGACTTATAGGCAGTAAAACAACAAATCGTTTATAAAATGTTGAACACTCTGAATAGTTGACGTGAACGAAGGCTAAAAGCAATGATAAACCAAATTTACTGAAAACTATTGAAACTGTTATGGTGATCCCTGTTGGGAATGATTTCGTAGAACGTGTTTTAAGTGTAATGAAAATATCAGGACTGATGAAAGAAATCGTTTGAATGTTTGTATGGTTAAGGTTGAAATTTGCTCCAAAGTCAATTTTTCAATGGCATGTAATGAATTTAAAGTTTTCGCATATCAAAGCCCTAAATTACTTAACGATGCAAAATCTGATGATAAATATTTAAAAGATTGATTTAAGTTTCTTAGTTTCGTTTTCGTCATAATATCTCATTCAAAGCATTAATTGTAATTTTGGTTAAAGAAATTACTGCTATTTCCGAAATAACACTTTAATAACTAAAATAGCCTGTCGAAGTGCGATTAAGATCAGACAGATATAATGTTTACCATCAATTTCGGGATAAAGGACGTATATTATGCCAAGATGAGCATCGCAGTGGGAGACCTTGCTTTGCTACGAATGAAGAACATCAACATACATTTGAAAAACTCTTAGATGAACAAAGCTGTTGGACCATTAGCATTTCGGTTATGGATCAGTAAGTATAGTACTCGACAACTTTTAAAGAAATTAAGTTTGAGTATAGTGTCATCACGTATGTAGTCTTACAGCTGAACAAAGAGAATTTCGAGTAAATTTATAAAAAGACTACCTTCAAAAATATGATCGTATTATAATTCTGAGTTCATAGATAGAATTAAAACTATCAGTGAAGCTTATGGTGTAAAGTTATGACCCTCAGATGCTTCAAATACCCTTAAATTTTATTTTAGGTCAACTAAAGTGAAGGCAACTTTGAGAGATTGGAAGCAGATGAAGATAGTGACTTTTCATCAAAATAAGATACTGGGTTATCGGATTCTTCCAAAATATCAAACTATAAACAATGATATAAATCGTCACCTGAGTACTATGAGGTTCTAAATCTATTTTTTTGACAAAATCAATTATTAACGAATTCATATACCTAGTCACGGTCTTCATGCTGGTATTTATTCGAATTTATCAATTTATGTCTGGTTCGACCTTAATTCCGAATTAGTCGAGTTAGATGAGCAAAATACCTGTAAAACAGGCGTTTTCACAATCTTTCAGGTTATTGAAACTAAATCTCATAGAAGTCCAATGAAGAGAATCATATTCTGCTGAAATTTCATTTTTTCAAAATTGATTCAGTCACTTCGGTTTCTTCTATATCGATAAATTTGATTCTTCAATAAACTACTATTAGTGCATGTTTCTTTATAAAAATTTGCATTTCAGTGACTCAAATTTTTCAATGAAATATCTGAAAATTTGAGATGTAAAAATAGTCAAGTTGGATTTCGACTTGAAAAAATTTTCGACCTAATTAGTCGAAACATTCTTAAAATGTTCGAAATTCATTTTCTACTTTGCTTTTAAAATTTCTTTGATAAAAATCTGTTTCGATTTAGTTATTTATCAAATTTCGATCATTTAGAACCCGATAACACTCAGTTTTGGGTTTAATTTCAGTGCAATAAGGTTCTAAATGCAAAAATTAGTTCTCAGCTATCCATGATAGAAACAGGGTAGGACCCAAATGAACAGTGGAGTGTTCACACCTCACATACATTGTTTGGTAGCATATTTTTAAAAGTTATTCTTTGACTTATTGTTGGTGTATTACAACATTGATCTTGAAAATAGATTTTCTCATTGATAATGAATACGTTTTGCATTTAGAACCTCCTAGTATTCAGGCGATGATATGTTCAATTTTTGGATTAAATAATACTTCCTTGCGTACAAATACAACCAATTCGACATCGCATAATATTGCATGATAATGCGAGACTACACTAGACTAGATATCGATGGGGGAACTAAAGCACCTCCTTATATCCCTGGTTGAGCTCCTGTAATTGCAACGGTATGGCTAGAATTAAGAGGCCAAAAATTGTGATGGATTTGCAAATGAACTTGATTTGGAAGTGGCTTATGACGAAGTTCTTTGCAAAATTAATCTATAAAATGCTGCCTTTTAAATATGAAGACTACTAAAGCGTTGAGAAGTTATTATAAAGCTTGGAGGCAACTACATTGTACTGAGGGTTATACATTTATATTTGCACTTTAAATTTAATTTAGTTATATTGAAATCCTGCGTTTATGAATTTGTTTGGTTTGTTCAATATGTTGTCCACCATTTCTATTAGTTACGCGAAGTCTTCGTTTCCAGCTATCGAATACATTTCGGACCATTTCAAGACTAATTTGAGACCACTCCTGTCTACAGGTTTTCCATAAACCATCCAATGTTCTCGCGTGTCGTGAAAATAGTTTTTGTTTAAGGTGACCAAAACCGAAAAAATCTAAGGGACTGGCGTCCGGTGATTTTACTGGTATTAAAGAGTTTTCAATGATCGAAATACCAGTTCTGGCTCTAAGATCAGTCGCATATTCAGACGTTTTAATGGATGTGTGCGAGGAAGCTTTGTCGTGGTGGACAAAAACTTTGTTAAGCTCTCCCGGATATAATTTTGGCAATTCTTTTTCCAATAATTGTTTCAAAACGTAGTTTACATAATATTCAGAGTTAATTTTGGCTTTTGTTGGCACTCTAATCAAAGGCAAGACTCCACGACCAGTTATAGCACCAACAAACATAAATCCTTTTGCATAGTTCTTGGCTTTCTCATACACCCAATTCTCAGGTATTGATTCGCCTTTTTTCACGTAACAAATTTTCTGTTTCCCGTTAATGTTTGACATATAAATCATTGCTTCGTCTAATGTAACTGCATATTCAGATCGATGTCCTGCGAGTCTATTTTCATAAAATTTTCGGGAATTGGTTTTACGATTCTGAATGTGGTGTGGACCTATTTTATGTACTGTAGTTTTAACTCTTCTCCATTCCAATTCTTTTAATAGCTCTGTTAATATTAGGTTGAGATATCCCGAGTTGTTTCGCTAATGAATTTTGTGTTGGAGGATTTTCTTTGCTCATTTCTTCCTCAATTCGCTTAATAACACCCTTAGTAAGAACAGTTGACTTGCGCTTGATCTTAGGAATCGGTTGATTATTTGCTTTTACCCATCGATTTTTACCACAATTATTGACGATATTAAAGTAGGATCGTCGACTTATGACATTACCATTCTTGTTTATCTCGTTTAGAACCTTCTTCGGAGGCCATTTTAGTTCGGAAAGTAGTCGAACCTTATATTCAACTTCGGGATCTATTTTCTTCGGCATTTTAAATGTATTATTTTCATGAAATATGTCAATAAAAAATGTGGGCTTTACTGTCTAATTTTATATGATCTCTTTGTCATAACTTTAATAGAACTTTAGTAATTGAAAGTTATTAAGAGTACAAATATAAATGTATAACCCTCAGTATAACACCAGAATATCATTTTTATAACTGTTTTCAATAGATGTGAATGTGCAATCACTTTTTAACTGCCCTAATATTATTTTTGTAATAATCTATTCTATCATTTCTCTGAGGAAATTTTTTCAAATATTTTCTAAAATTTGTATTAAAAGTTGCTCAAAGTTTTTGAGTTGATTGATCAGTTCAAGTGATCTCTATTTGAATTTATGTTAATAATTTCAAGCCAATTAACCTGTTGAAGAAAGGTTAATCGGCTTGAAATCAAGAGTTATAAAATTATTCTTAACGTTAATGAAATTCTATTCTTTTTATTTACCAATTCTTTACAACTAAACGAAATGAAAAGCGATTATTACAAATATGTACCAGTATAATAATTTTGAACTAATCGCTTCTCGTATTTATGGAAAATCTTTTATTTAAAATATAATTGTCCTCAACCTTAATTTGAAAAACGAATTGATTGAATCTTTTATCAGTCATGTTACTATTTCTTTAAAAATTATCTAATCAAAATAAATAATATTGTTTAAATTAATCAATTTTCGATTAAATATTTCCATTTCAAAATAGGTTCACTTAGAAATCTTGTTTGGATTATCATCAGGTTTGAGATCTTCGTTAGGTTTGGGGTAAGCATCAGGTTTGGGATTTTCATTAGGCTTGGGATAAGCATCAGGTTTGGGATAAGGATCAATTTTCTTACAATCGATCTTTTTATAGCCTTTCTTGAAGAACTTTCTCTCCTCCCACGACAACTCATCTTTAGTTTTACTAAAATCGCAAGAACTAGTTCTGGCTTTGACGCCATTCTCATCAACTCTGCCAGTTATGTAATAAGTTTCTTTGGTTTTGAATTCCCGACCACATGCAGCAGGATCCTTCGAGGTCCAAATACGTTTTATGTCCAAAGCTTCAAGCGATTTATAATCTGCCTTATATATTTCTTTGATTTTAATGCGATAAAATCTATCAAATGTGTCATTGGAATAATATTTGGATGGTTTGACTTTAATCTTAATTGCAAACTCCGAACCACAGAAATGCTTCTCAACCGACTGTGGAGCACATTTGCAAGCAATAGATTCTGATATCACACAAACAAATATTGCTAGAATTAGAAAACTCATATTCAATTTGTAACTAAAGTTGACTTTTTGAAAGATCAAAATTTAGTGATTTCGCAAACGACTGCACATCTGAATATATATCAAATTATATTTCTGAATAGCATTTGGGCTACAGCTATCGAAGGACTATAACATTTGGCATCTTTAATAGCTGTTTATTCACCTATGTTACAGATGTTACGTTACATTATAATATATTTTTAGGTTTTGAGTTTAGTATTTCTGCTTTCATATTCCTACAGGCATAAAAATCATTTTGGCTGATATTATACAATAATTGATATTTCAAAATAATTTCTCATTAAGTTCTTCTCAACCTATCTTATCGATTTCTTATTCCTTTTTAGAACTAAATACGTTTTATGAGTTGAATTATCATCGAAATCATATTTTTAACGACCAGGTTGATTGACAAGACAGCTTAAAGTACAAAAATTTCTAAGGCTTTAAAATTACATCAAATATACGAATTATATCAAAAATACAATAATTGTACAAAAACGTGTCAGATTTTTAAAATTCAGAATTAATCTATCTTATAATAAAATCTCTTGAGAACTTAAAACCTTGAGAGTATGCAGTTGAATTTCATAGGTGATTCTTTATGTGAGGGTGATAAAAATTGGTATACTTTAACCGCTTTATTCTATATTTTGATTAGAGGTAAGGAAATAAATGTTTTACTTACAAATTAAGCATAATTTTTACAAAGTACAATGTCTACAATTTAAAATCGAATCGAATCGAACATCAAACTATTCTTACTCATACTTTTATTGTAAGTAAAATAAGCTTCGATGTTCGAATGGGTGAGGTTCTAAATTGTAGACCCTGTATTTTGTACATAGAGTGATAACCTTAGTTTGGGCACTCTGATCTTTAATAACTTTTACAAAGATAGAAATTAGGCGATAAACTTGTTTAATATGAAGACCTCGAGCTTTGTGGATTTTGTGAAAATGCTTTGTCCATGAATCAAAGCCTTGTTTATTAGATCTTATGCAAGCCCTTCCGGGGCTTTTTAAGGCGCATTTCAAACCTGCCATATCCTTAACTTTTTTCTTAAAAAACTGCTGCCTTAAGTATTCCCATAAAAAATCCATCGGAGCAGCATCAGGGCACTTAGGTATCCATTCGGAGGCTCACAAAAAATTTCATTCGCTGCTCCATAAAGTCTATTGTAAGTTTCGAAGTACGCGAAGGAACTGAATCTTGGTAGAAGATAAATAGTCCACTTGAAAACTGCCTCTGCGTCCCTGCCTAAGAATGACTTAAGAACATGCTCAATATAATACTATTTATTCTGAACCTTGGTTCAATGAATGCAGTCATATCTTCCCAGAAAATGAAATTTCCGCCCATACTATGAATATTTTGGAATACGATTCTCTTCTTTGGCAAACTTCAACTTTCGGGTTTATCTTTGATCTGCTGACATATTGTATTCTTTCTCCATTGTAGTTAGAGATACACGACCTGGCCTCATCTGTAGTTATAAAGTTTTGCCACTTTCTACTGTTTAGCTTTTTGTAGAATGCACGAGATCGCGTCTCTCGTTTTTCAAGATCTGATTCTGACAGTTGACGGACTTTAGCCTTTATTCTTTTTTCATGTTCAATGTTTGCTGATAAGCTTTTTGAATTAGGTTAGGAACGTTCTAGGGCCTTAGCCATATGTCCCTGTGTCAGTGGATTTGGACTCGAGCCTAGTTTTCCATGCTTTGATTTAGGATTGCTGATTTAATTTTCTTAACTGCCCTTTTTCGGTCATATATTTTCATTTGAATGTAGCTGACTTTCTTGTGAATTCTTACTCGGTTACTTAATCCTTTAGTCTCTTTTATGTTCTACTCCTTTAATTCACTAATTTGTATTTCACTATATTTCAGTCCCAAAAGTACCTTAACAATATCATATCTTCGGGTTAAGTTTTGGATGTCCAATGTTTATTTACTTATAAGTGGGTGATTTAAATATCAGAGAGGGTTGTGTTTGAAATTAAGCCTAGTTAAAATAGCGAATTATTAGTGGTCAAAAGTAACCTAAACTAAGGTTATCAACCCAGTATAAATAATGATTTTATTTTGATAGTTCCCGGATAATAATTAATTCGAACCACTTATTGGAATAAAAATTCATTTTTTTCAAAACACAAACATAAATTTGAGCTAAAGAAATGATTAAAATCGGTATTGTTAATGATAATCTAATCTTGACTTTACTCGAACAATAACTGTTTGAATACTCTAATGAGCTTGGATTTTAAAAATTTTGCTAAATATCGATTTGAAAGAAATTACTATTGACAATAAAAGAAATAAATATCAAAGTTTTCTTTCTTCGCAAATTAAGCGTGACGAAAGAACGAAAAAATTGATAGTAAACATATATTAAAGCAGATACGATCTGTTTGATATTTATTTGGAAATAAAAAACACTAGTTACTCATTATTTTAGACTTAATAACATGATTAATTTTTATATATACTGTCCGTTTTTTTAAAAACTAAACTCAAATCCTTATAACAATTTTTCTTTATTATTACTCATGAATCAGAACTTACTAATGAGTAAGTTTAAAACATATAAAACAGAATTTGATCAATTAGTCATTGGTTTTGAATTAAAAACACCTTTAATCATAAAATAATGTTCACAACAGAAGAAAGAATTTTTGTTTGAAAACTCATTTATTAACTAAATGTTGTGATGGAGTTAGAGCTGAATTTTTTGAAAAATTTGGTAAAACTGGGCCGACCAATGCAACTATTTTTAGAATTGAATCAAATTTATTCTTACATATATAAACTGCTTTGCAGGATTACAGTTCTGAAATAAGCTTTGTAAGATAGCTCATTATTAAGGTTTATTTTGAAACATTCAAATTTTGGTCAATGAGTAAGCAATTTCACTTTTGACTCACATTTTCAAAAGCAACAAAGTTTAACTGTAAAATCTGAGTTTAGTTTTTAAAAAAACGGACTGTACTCTATACTTATAATTACTTAAGCCATTTCAATACAATCTTTTTTACTTTTATTCTTCGAGAATAAACACTTTTTCAAATAGTTCTGAAAGTAAATGATTGGAGATTCAAAAAGTATCGAAAACAGAAAACCAAACAAGTATGACATCAGCAAATTACTAGTTAGTAGTGAAAGAATAGAAATATTATTCAGATCTTGTAATTCTCTTTTAGAACCCCAAGAGATCCAAACAATCCAATTGTGTATTAAGTAAACAGAAAATGTTAATCGAGATAAGGGAATGAATGCTTTCCATGATAGAAAACTATTAACTAAACCTCCATTTCCTGTAATACACATCCAGATTATTGTTGAGATATTTATGGTCCAAATCATTCTCGAGATCGGATATAAGATGGCAGAAATCCATTTATTATTAGGTGCACCAAAAGTCCAATAATAAGTGTCGTAAGTATTTATCAGAAACGCGATAAATACCACAATCCAAATCAGTAGCTTTTTGAACTATGTTTTAAAAGTAATTTTTCATTAATTAGATATGAAGAGAAAAGGTTTTAAAAAGTTACGTTTGATAAAATTGCTGGACGGCTTTTGTAGATTATATAACCGAAAATAACTCCAGTGAAGTAAACTGATCCGTGGGCCCATGGCTTGTAGTAAATGACTTCTTGCCATGTGATCGAAAAGTATTCGCTTCGTTGAAAAATTAAAGAGTTTCAAATTAAAGATCATTAATGCTTTTCGATTGAATACCCGAATTGAGTGCTGACTCGTCCAGGAGTAAAATCGTATACGACTGTTAAAATCGATGTTATGAGAACAGATACAATAACGAGAGTTGTATTGACTATATGGCCAAATTTCGGATTTTTCAGTAAAGCTACGATAGCTATCAATGAAATACAATGGTATTGCATGTCAGCTGCTATGAACCACGAGCTGCCAATACACTGTTCGAGAGAAATTTTCTTATAGAGTTAGATCAAAATTTGTTTATTTCTCATTATTACATCAGGCTCAACACGCCTCAAGGTTTGGACTCAAATTTTGAGACATTTTTTCATTTATTTTAACCCAAGACGAAATATTCATCTTGAGTGTGAATCCCGAGACTTTAGGCTTCTCTAAGTTTTGCAAATTTCGGTAAAATTAGTCTTATTTAACTGAATCCTAGTGACATTTAGTATGTACCCACTTTTCTAAATCATGCATGAACTCCAAAAATGATCATTTTTTAAAGTCCAAACCTGGAAGGAAGGGAATTTTCAAATGAGTTAAGGATACCAACTCTCCGAATTTATACTGGGGCTTCAGCTTCGAGACGTTTCGAGCCTCCAGCGCAAAGGTGCAAGGTTTGATATTAAAAATTTATTTTTGGGTCCACTTTCGATTTCAAATTTATTGGAAATAGTTCTCAAAAATTATCCTAAGGTTCTGCCTTTGGAATTTTTCCCCTAGCTTTCATTCCATAAAGTGTTAGCATTCCTATGAGTGGACTGAGTGGGGCCTAAGCCTTCAGAATTTCATATTTATTGAACGGGGTTTAGATTACAAGTTAAACCAATATATATAATTAAGAATTAATTTAATTTTAGTCTGAAAATTTTATAATTCAAATTTTAGAATAATATTAATACATGGATGGATCGCTTAAAATGATATCTGATTGAAGGGGAGTCGAAATTTTGGCACTTCGTTAAACTTTCATATAGCATTTGATAGAAATAAGTGTTGGAGATAAGTATTAATGTTTTTCGGTACTGATTATAATTAAAATAAAAATAAAAGTATTTTTTAGTGCTATCCTTCAGTAGGCTTCGATTTCTTATAAGTACACATTTAGACGACATTGTTTTACGCGGTATGTTCTTTAATGTGCATTAAGAATTATTCGGGTATTCTTTTGGGAATAACTAGTTGAACAGCAAACTCTATCTCCGAGGTAGGATCGTCTCTGATCTTAATATCGAGAATAATATAAGGCCCCCTTCGAGAATTTTTGTTAAGATTCGCTTCAAGAAAATGGCGGTAACCCTTAAGTCATCCGTCAAACATGCTCCGGCAATAATCAACTTTAAAACATTCTAATAGATTATTGCGTTTAATTTCAATCATAGAAATATTTTGGTTCATAAGCAATCTATTTTACCATATTTGATGTATCAAACAGATTTTGAATATACAGTATGTTTCGCCACCAATTTTCATAGCATTTGGTCGCTTCGTGCGAGACGGAATGATTCCAACGCGGCCCTGAGCTTATTATCGGTAATAATGTTGTTGAAAGTATAAATACTACTAGTAATGGTGTAAGTCTTATATATCGTTGAACGATGAATTCCACTTTGCCAAACCCCTGGTGTATTCTCTTAGCGTTATTTAGAGTTGTATAAGAAACCAATAAACCACTTTATGACAGAATTTGACACATATTCAAACGAACAAACGAGTTATAAGATTATTTTAAACTATATTTCAATTAAGAAAACTCTAACCTTATTAAAAAGAATGTATCAACAATACATTGAAGTTTTGTACTCCACATATTTTGAGGTGAATTTAGTATATCCTTCAACCTGAATGTATCCTCTATTGAGAAATTGAAATGAGACAGAAAGAATATTTAGTGAGTTTTTATTTCATATTTTATTGAGTTGAATTCTATTAAATCTGGTATGATTACTATATAGATTCTGCTCGCACAGTTCAATCGTATGACCAGCTACTATACAAAGCATTGATATAACTCTTATTCCTTCAATACATGACAATTCTTGATTTTTCTTGGTTGAAGCCAGTCTTCTAATGTTGCTCGTCAAGGAAAATGCTTGTACAAATCGATGGTATTTATGATGATCTACTTTTTGAAGAATAGATTAAATTTTTTGTTGAAGTTTGTGTGTATAATATACTTACCTTTTGGGTTTGAAATCTGTTTTAAAATAGCTGATAAAATAGGTCCGAGTATGAAAATCGATAAAAATAACCTACGATTGAAGGTAAGCTTAACTCTGATTAGAAACAACCTTGCTGACTTACAAAGCGATTATTTGGATTTCGTTAAGTTTTATTTCACTCTTAGTTTCGCATTCAAGATTTCCCAGTGATAAACCAGAATTGTCAATGCCTGCATAAGTCAACATTTCAATTAAGAATGTATGAAAATTTTGTACAATTTCTTACTTTTTTCTAATAGAGTAAAAATATCGTTTCTATCACACTTTTTTGGAGTACAAATTCCTATTCTCACAGGAAATAAATAGAAATAAATCGCATTTTCTGATAATTTAGCAAAAAAATGATTTCCGCTTTTGTTGAAATATTCTGGTAAAACATTCACTTTATTATTAAGATTAACATGAAGTGGTTGAGGCTCTGGCAATGGAATTCTTATATCAATCATACAGTATTGCGGTTGACCGATAACCGAATTTGGTTCAATAGATAAACACTGATCGTAATGACCCAAGTCAGTAAACGTTCCTTCAAGTATACCCATGGGAGGAAACCGAGCCCATGAATCATACATTTTATAAGACCAGTCTTCAAAGTGGTTGAGAGCTTCAATTGTACCAGAAATACTTCTGGAACACTCTTGAGAAATGTTCGCTGACTTGTAGATTGATTCGATGTACTCTTTATTAACTGGAAGACTTATTTCCTTGAATACTCGAAAAGCATTTATCATTTTGTTCCAATTAAAGTTTGAAATACATATTGTAATATTTATTTCGGTGCATAGAACAAATATGAATAAATATTTCGACAAATATATTTCCATTATATGATATTTTTTCTTTGTTCTTAAAACAACTTTTATCAAAAGTATTTCTTTTGATGTATTTTCTATTCGTTTTAGAATTAAATACTTTTAATAAAGTATCGTCAAGTCTATGATTTCAATGAATAAGTTTGCCAAAGAGACGATTTAAAGTATAAAAGTTTTCAAGGTAGCTTAAGAGTGACATTACATTGAGAAATACGAATAATGTTAGTACGTGTCAGATTTTTATGCTTGATTTAAGTATATTATAACATTAAATCTCTTGAGAACATAAACCTTGAAGCATTATCAACTAAGTTTCATGAGTTAATCGCGTAGATATGATACAAGAAAATAAACAATTTTTCAAATAGTTCTTTAAAAAATCATTGGAGACTCAAAAGGTAGACATTTAATTAGATGTAAGAGATTCTCTATTAAATTTAGTGCATCTTATCTTCAAATATCATGAGAAAATGAAAGTTTTTAGGTTATGTAACTGAGCGATTTACACGGTAAAGGTGTGTAGTTTCTTCAGAGATTCAAAATTCTCTTGATCAAGTATTTCTTATCTGGGATATTGAGTAGAGATCATAGCAATTGTTTCTGTTTTTCTGCTGCTGTAAATACTATTTTGATCATTGATAGGACTAAACTCCCTTTTTCGATAGAAAGGACTGAACTTCTGGTACAGATTCTATTAATATTTCAATAAATTTATAAGTTATTATCTAACTTGAGATAAAATTATATCGTATTCATGTAACCATAAATTCGACGATTCGAAAATTGCTGATAGGACTAAATCCCCTTCTGTTTGACTCTTAGCTACGACCGTGACCAGACTTTAATTAAATTATTCGTTGACGATCTCATTTCCTCTTTCACTTGAAATAGAAACTTCACTTCAGACTCTTTGTGCAGAATACTTGCAGAGTGCAAGTATTAATAAAGAATGCGTAACAGAACTATTTTTAAGTTGAAGGTTGATCATACGATTTGTATTCTTTCCCAGTTTTCTCTCGAAAATATTTTATGTGTATCCTTAATACGCTGCAAATATTTTTTATACGTTAGATCTGATTAATATATTTCCTCCAGTCATATTTGATAGGTTTTTCCGAAATAAATGCAGGAAATCTTATCTATATTGCTATTGAAGCTTTAATATTCATTTTCTAGTTGTTTTGAGACTTTTCTTTTTGAGTTTTACATTTCAGTTGGGACGGGCTTCAGAAATTTATATATTACATGGATGAAGAAATGAAATTTTTGTTCTTGAAATTGAATCCAATATAACCAGACTTACTACCTGTTCTTCGTTTAAATCTTGTATACAATATATCATGGGGGATATGTATTTATATATTTTTTGAAATTTATTATTCTTTGGTTGATGTCTATCATTAATCAATTACATCATTTAATCAATCGACAAATATTGTTATTAAATCTACTAAAACACGAATACTTTTGCTTAGTTTAGTATAATTTTGACTTTTTCATTGATATTAAGGTTTTCAGATTACAATTATCTAAGTATTAAAGTTTAAAATTTTCAAGATCGCATAAAGTAAAGTGCAAGTTATAATCAGGAGTTTTTTGTTATAAACAAGTATTAAAAATTATTCAATATTTTATTCTTTACAAGTGATGCATTATCAGAACAAACAAACTTAACAAAGCAAATAATTATTTAAATTAATTGTATGCGGAATGAAAATAGAACAAATTTTACTTAGTTATAGCGAAAAATTTACACAACCAAAAATTTCGAAATTTTAAGTATTTATTTATGGTGGCCCATATTCTTCATTACTATTCACTTTTTATTTTTCACTTTTCATTTTTCAAATGATTTTACATACTAATAGCATATCATTCGGATATCTTAAGTCGTTGCCTTTATAAAGATTGCTGAGCGACGCTCAGGGTTGACTTATAACCAAACGTTAAAAAATATTTGTTTAAATAATTTCGACTGAGGAAACTTCTTTTATGCTGAAGGAATAAGGTTATTAGAACCAACAATTAGTGTCGAAGACGTATAATCATTTGCAAAACTTCGACAAAACACCGAAAACTATTTCGCCAATAGCCATCAGACCCACAATGAATACCGATGAGTGACTGTATAACTCGTTCTTAACACACGTTATCATATCTGTGTATAAATGCAAGAGTCACTTTGCGAGTTTTATGCTTACAATGCGGATCCGACTATTGTCGCAAAAATTTCAATCTAAATCTTCAATAAACTAATAGATTAGTTAATTTCATAAAATTTTATGTATATCTAAAAGGCTGACCGCGAGGTTATAGGTCAAAATTAAAGGTTATAAGTTTGTACAAAATATCAATGGAGTGTATTAATGGACAATTTCATTTAAGGCTTAGTGGCGCAAACGATAGAGGCTTGAATTATATTTAGATAACATGACTTAGAGATCGAATCCACGTCTTTTTAAACTTTTTTGAAGTTTTTGAACTTTTATTAATCAAAACAAGTAATATTTTGATTCAAAAATGCATAATATGATGAACATTGTAAATATTTTACAAAAAGTAATTATTGAAAAGCATAATTTTACTGCTAGTGAACCAACAGAAGAAGAAAAAAATGTTGCGTATAATTTGTATATAATATTACAAAATAAATTTATGTTGAATCAGGAATCTAAATATGAAGAATTTCTTGATTATTCCGATTACGATAGTGATAGTGATACTGACGGAGAAACTAATTTTAATGACAGTAATAGTTATGAAAATGATCCAGAATTTGAAATTATTACAGAAAATGATAGAAATTTAAATAAGTTTAGTTTCGAAGAAATGAAACAAATTAATGATTATTCGATTTTATCTAACAGTATGTAAAACAATTGTATATAATTCTTGAATCTTTGAATTCTTAATTGAAATCAATGAAAAAAAATACCAATATATAATAATTTTAAAATGCAAAAATAAGTTACAGATGCGGATTCGATCCCACATGCGAAAGTATAGAAAAATATACAAGTCTTTAGTCGTTTGGGCCACTAAGCCTAATATGATATTTTATACTAATACACTCCATTGATATTTTATGCAAACTTATAACCTTTAATTTTGACCTATAACCTCGCGATCAGCCTTTTAAATATACATAAAATTTTATGAAATTAACTAATCTATTAGTTTATTGAAGATTTAGATTGAAATTTTTGCGACAATAGTCGGATCCGCATTGTTAGCTTAAAACGTCTTTCAAAGTTGAAAAGTAAAAGTGGAAGTAATTAATGTTAACATGTAATAATTTTTAAAATACACAATAAAGATTTAATGTACAGAATAATTAATTATATATAATTTAAAGAATCTTTGTTGCTTTTTGTTTATATGATTAAAAACTGAAAGTGCCTCTCATTTATATATAGATGTAGTTAACTGATTTTAAAGAGTGGTATTCAAATTTTCAAAAGTGAATAACTTTTGAAGCGTTTATCTGATATGCTTAAGACTTACATTCCTGAAAATTGTGTGCAAAAACCTTGAAATGATTCGCATATCATCATTTGTTCCATGAGGTTCACTGATGAACATCGGTGATATGCACATCATTTCAAAGGTTTTTGCATACCGTTTCCAGAAATATGTCTTAAAGCATATGAGTTGAATGCTTCAAGAGTTATTCACTTTTTGAAATTTTAAATACTACACTTTTAAAATAAATTAATTATATGATGTTCAGTATTTCGAACGAGTTATACAACCATTCAAATGAAAACTTCAATCGTAGATTTCACCCTGTTCCAGATTTTGCACCACTCTAAAACTTCCCCGAAATCACATCCCTATCTTTAATGATTTTTAAGCGAAATCTCAAAAGAGAACTAATGGGGGGGGGGGTGGTCAAGCGAATTTTTGAAGCCATTTTTTCTCTCATAGATGCAATGCTAAAAAAGTTTCAGGAAATTTTTCCATGGAACTGTACGCGTCAAAAATTTTAATATTCTAGTCTAAAATGTGTCTCTATATTTATCATCAAACCATGAGGTTAAAAGCATTTACATGTTTGTCTTCACTTATTTAAGATACCATCAGTTAAATAATATATTAGATTCCTAACCCTCGAAGTGACTCTAGATTCGCCTAAAATTTTTCAGCCACGAGTAGCAATAGTGGAAGTTCTCAAACCGTTCCACTGAAGGGTTAATAAACTCACATTAGTCTATATTGACGTTGCATTATCAAAAATTATGAGTACTCTTTAAAATAAGCAAATAAACGCATAAAAGTTTTGTTACTTCCAATAATAAGTTCACAAAGAAGTGTCTACGTGCTAATATGAGATTTATTAATTGCAATACTGTTTAGAAATTCTCAAAATGTTGATAACTTGAACTATTAATATAAAAGCTAATGTCTCTTATATTTATCAAAGTTCAGTTGTAGTTTAAATGATTAGATGAATCTTAATACCTGGTATGATCTCCATTACGATCAATAGTTTGTTTAAATCTACTAGAATTAGAGTTGACCACATTGATTCTAACTAGAGCTTCCAAACAATTAGCACTCGTTATACCAAAAAATGATACAGATCTATGGTCAGAATTTGCTACAGATTAAGTATAGCGCTCATCAAATGCAGTCCTAATCCTAATGGGGCGTCGAACTAGTATGCGGATAGCAGAGCCTGTTTGAAAGGTGCTCTCGTCCACAAATATGGTTATATACCGTTAATCTAAATCTGCGTGATTTTCAGCTAATTTTAGTCTATGAGCTCGATGCCCAGTACTTATTTTTTTTCTCGAGACGCATGTAAGAAACTTATTCTCTAATAGTCGATAATTTATTATTACTCTACTTAGAAAACTTTGCAAATATTCATTAATATCATTTAATTTACTGAAAGGGTTTTCGATAGCAGTGAGTAAAATATGAAAGTCTTGATCAGCAGTTGTTTCGTGGGCTTCGTGCTTTATGCAGTCTCCACTTTTCCTGTTCTCTCATATTGTACTTGTCTATCCATTTTCTCATGCAGTTCACACGTTTGATAGCACGAAAGCTATCTCTATAGGTTTATAATTAGTACCAAGGAAAAGCAATCAAATACCTTTCTATCCCATGAAGTAGTTGACCGCGTCTCCAAACTATTTGATCCAAAAATTTTATATTAAAATAGAGTTTTTTTTAACTAAACTCATATAAAAGCTGCAAACATGTGAATAAGCAAAGCAAAGTCTCAATAGATAATAGTTTAATTTTTTAGGCAAACTTTTCATTAGAGAAATCACGAGTTTAATTAATATGAACTTAACAAAAAAGTTCACAAAGTTTTTCTCAAATTTATTGCTAATATATTAAAGTATCACTACTTTGAGAATTTCTGTACAATAATTCTCTAATCCATTTAAATTAAACTTAAAGGAATTGCAATAAAGTGAATACTTTCTAGAGTAGTGCCACTTCTAAGGCTACTATCCATGTGTTTTTGTTTGAGATCTTCTTTATAATAATTAGCCAAAATCAATGAATTCATAGCTTAATCTGCTTCAACACAATCAGTGCAAGGATATTTGATAAAGAGTGATAAACATATAAATATCTTTCTATTTTGACTAAGTTTTAATTTCTTTTCTGTCTGTTTTCTCTGGGCTCTTGAATTATCAGTAAATTTCTGATCAAAATAATCGAAACTTGTTTCGAGTATTGATTTGTAGCAATAAATGTGTTTGTTTACTATTTTGAACTCGATATCACTAAATTTCCGATTGATGAAAAGTTTCAAATTTCTTTCGAGCTACTGGTTGTTAGTTGCTATGAAATTGAATAATTATCGAGATTTTGCGGTTTTCGTATATATTGTTTAAAATATCGTGCATTGATTTGAATGGAATTTCCTCAGTGAAATTATTTATTATTTTTTATATTTACCTCAAACATTTACCACAGTACCCATTTTAGGTACTGAAAATTATCATCTCTTACTATAACTAATACTTCTTACTGAAGTTAAGACATTTTTATCTTTAATAAATATTTTTAGTTATCATACTTATTTATCAAATTGAGTCTATTTCTATACTTGCATGCATATGGAAATTAATCTTTAGCATTAATAAAATTTTATGTGTTGAACTAAGAAATTTATTTGACTTTTACGAATAATTTACTTAAGTAACAAAACAAACAGTAACAGCCTGCATTCAACATTTGAAGGATAAGATCATGAATGATATCTCTAAGCTTTTAGACAAATATTTTTATTCATAAGAGAATCATATTTTATTTAAATAAATTTGAACAAGCACGAGAAAATTGATAATAAATTATCGAAGCTTTATATAATAGAAATTCATTTTGCGGCTACTATTAGATTTACATTAATAGCTATCTTCAATATACAAATGTTTAACTTTTTCGATAACTTAATATTGATTAATTCGATCAAGAATTATTTTTTCGTTAAATATATAAAATGTTATACATTTAATGTTTGTTTTGATTGAAATTTTTATTTAAATGAGTTTTTTATGTTTACCCTACGATAAAGTATGCGCTCATCTATTATGATGAGAGTTTACTTTGATGTTAAAAAATCTCCGGCATACAACTGATAATCCTATCACTTGTTTGTTGAAACATTATTCAAAGCAAAAAAATATAGAAACTAGCGAAATACTGGCTGTGCAAAAATCTTATCCCAGAAAATATTAATTTGAGATTAGATAGAGAAAGCAATTGAGGCTTCAAGAATTATTCCGTTTTGAATCCAAGAGTATGAATTTAATTCTTTTTTATGCATGAGTTTCAAGAAACTGGCATTTTGGCCACAACAAACACAGAAAATTGAAATTTTTAAAGGGTTAATAAATTATACAGTAAAATGAAAACACTGAATATTATTGCACAGTTATGGTCAAATAATTTTCTTTTTATCAATCCCAATCTGATGCACGAAGAGCAAAATTTCAAAAGTTTGTTCACTCATTCAGCTACTTTTGAATATATATTAAGCTTAAAACATGAATCGCCTGATTTTAATGCAATGAACAACCCAACGATCACTGTTAATCAAATGGATAATGCACTTTTAAGTCAAAAACAAATACATGATTCAGCACAATATCAAATCTATGACCTATTCACAATATGTGGGACAATAATTATCAGTTTTCATTATCAGTTACGAGTCAAGTGTTGGTTTTATTCACAAAATTAATTTTTGAACTATTAAACTATTAAATTTTTATGCTGTCCCTAATTTTTCATCTCTACACGTCAGGAGTTAGAAGAAAACTATTTGTAGTCGATTGTACGGTCGATCGATAAAAGTTATGCATAGATCCCGGATTAATCTCTGATGCATTTGGATAGGATAAGAGGGACGAGACAGAAATTGAAACCATAAGTTTATAGAGTCAAATTATAGCATTACTCAGTAATAAAAAAACATGAGTAATAATGTTATTCGTAGCTGAAGTCAGTTTACTTGATATTCATAATAAAAACAATAAGTCATAGAATGAAAGTCACTGATCAAAATATTTCAATCAAAATAGATCAACAGTCGACTGTGATTCAATCTAAATAATTTTGATGACGAGTTGGATCGCCCTCTCGAGCTATCACTTCTTGCAACCGATATGGCATCGACTCAACTAACTTAATACAAAGATGAGTCAAAGTCTATTATATCAGAGTTCCAAACTATTTTTTGAGTATTCATTTATTGATTAATATCACTGAACCAAATACCGATCTGAATGAGTTGTTGAGCCCTTAGGTTTATCAACTCTTCTGCATCTTTTTAGTGATGACAAATACACAACTTTTATCTGTCGACGGAACAATACTTTTTATAAGAGTGTGAGTTTGCGCAGTATAGTCAGTTCTGATAGGACTTCAATTTTCTAAGTCTTTTAATATCGCATTTTCAATCTTCAAATAACTAATTAATAATCCAAACAACTTATCGGAGAAATACCATTAGGGGACATCACCATTAAGGGACAGTACATAGTATAAGAATAGACACTCATACAAAGGTCCATGATATTTGATAACGTCCCAATAAAAAGGAGTCGAATTTCATGAACCTTTGTATGAGTGTCCAATTTAATTTCATAACTAGTGATACTTAAGTTTAAGAAAAAATTGAGGAATAAATTTTATTAAGAAAAATATTTATTTTAACAGTTTTTAAACACAAAATAAACTATAAATACAAAATAATTTGCCAAAAAATTATCACGAAAAAAAATTTCGTTAGAAAATTGAGCAACTTATGGAATGAATTGATAAATGAAAAGTGAAATTTGATAAATCATTAATCAGATCAACCTAAAGCAAAGGAAGAAATTTATATTGTATAAAGTGAAAGAAATATTTCTGTGTTTAACATACCGCTGAAAAGATAATCAAACTTTTCTAAGTCTGTGTGAAGAGGACAATACCATTGAATAGCTCAAATCTTAGAAAAATTAATCTATATATCAAATTGTTTAAACTCTTTTGAAGAATAAATTACCGCATCTTCTTCCAAAAATATCAATGAAACAGTGCAATAAGAATGGAATTTTAGAGGACATTAAGTTTATAACATTCAACCCAAATATCTATCTCTCCACTCTCTACAGAATAGACTGATTTTTCCTCATTACAAATGGAACAAGTACCATCCCAAAAAATGATTGATTCAATTTTTTGGGCGGTGACCGAGGATTCAAAGTCATATTTTCGGCATGAGCTCTCTTTTGTCGTTTAGCTATTGTTAGAATTGTATAAAGATAAGAATGAATTAATCAAGATAATGGAATCGTATACTCATAGGAGGTGTAGATGCAGAACTTGAAGGTTGTGAAAGTCTATCTACGAGGCGATCAAACAGATACTTATCTGCTGGTGTGGAGGCAGTATTATTTGGGGAAGAGTTAAGAATTTCTTCACTGAATTCTCGGATGTTATTTTGGTTCCAAGGAATAACTGCTTCCAACAAATCCTTTTCAGAATAAGAATCTTTATCAAGTGGAACGATACCTGCTTTTCTGAAACCGTTGACACCATATTCAGATTTCTCTTGTAATATTTGCCACAACGTCTTAATGCAACTACTAAACTCTTATTTTAAAATCTTAAAAGGATCAAAATAATTTTTAAATCATCGAAAAATGTTATTATCAAATACCCACCTTGCGTTTATTTTCCTCCTCGAAATCCTTAACAATAGTTGACCAAAAGGTCTTTAATGGTCCAAAAACGCTAAGATCGAGCGGCTGCAATATATGAGTTGAGTGTGATGGTAAACGGACCAGCTCAACGTTGTTATCATGGGTGGCTTTGATAACTTCATAGGAAGTATGAGATGTATGTCCATCAAGAATAAGGAAAAGTGGTCCTTTGTATCCCATTGGGCGATATTTATGGGCTTCGGGGATGAAGACATATTGGAACCATTCCAAGATCTCAGAATTCATCCATCCAGAGAGAGAGACATTGAAATGAGCCTCATCCCAATCAAGCTCAGTCTGTTTATAAATTTTCCCTTTATGAATAATTAAAGGCTTGAGAAGGTTACCAGAAGCTTTGGGGTAAAAAATGACTGTATTCGCAAGATTTTTCAGTTTACAGTGTATATACCGTTCACACAAGCATGGACCGTAGTGTACTCTCGGCCATTTCCATAAGTGGTACGATGAACATTACGTACCCCTCGCTCAGCTATTACCATTTGATCTCCTGGAGCATGACAAAAGCCGGCCTCATCACAATTCCAAACGACATTTTTTAAAATATCAAGAGAAATGTTCTAGAGGAATATTCATAAAAGTAATTTATCACAAGATCAATGTATCAAACCTTGAAAGACTCTTCTAGAATATCATAGAAACGATTTAACTTTTCTTTAGTCATCGATTCTACTCTCTTGCGGTCAAGTTTGTCGGTTTTTCTCAAAGAGAGTTCTTTATGTCTACTTAAAAATTGGGAAACCCAACTATATGATGAACTTTGTCGAATACCAACCTTTCCTTCTTTTGCAAGATATTCATGAACAAGCCTGATACATTTAATATCGAGGAATAATAATTCAAATTTTATCAATAATATATACCTTTGAAAGTCATTTTTTGTGTAACCTCAACCAAGCCTCGCCATAACTTTAAGGTAATCACAGAAAGTCTTTTCTTCTACTGGGTTAAGCAAATTTTGGTTTCCGACATGTCTGTACTCATGCAACTGAAAATCAATTTGTTAAGTACTTAATTTATCGAGATTTCAATGTTATTTGTACGTTATCATCAATATAACAATGAAATGCACTTTTAGAAACTTGGGAATGATCAGCAGTCTCACGTACTGACATCCTCTCGTTCTTTATCACATACTCACTCTCTCCTTTGAATGAGTGCCAGTATGCTAGAGCGGAAAGCATGCATTTCGAAGCGTCACCTTTAGAGTAGTTCTGAAATTTATTTTAATAAGATTGTTATCAAAAAAGTATTTTCATTTGTTTTAATTGAAAAATTTGAGTTTTAAAGTTTAAAAAATTCGAAAGGGAATCCCTATGAAACAGTGACTACGCGGGACGGCAAGTGAGTCCTTGACCAGTTCTCCCCACTGGTCACCTCAGGGTGAATACACAAGTTGAATTGTCCCATCTTGAAGAACCTATCGAAATAGTTTCTGTTAGAGTTGTTAGTTTCAAAAATTAGTTCAATTATTGTATGACTCGGAAAACCTATTGAAATAATTTTCATTAAAGAACTGTTAGTTCAAAAATTAGTTCAGTTGTTGCGTTTTTATTTTAAATATTTCATCAAACATGACATTTTAGAAAAGTTTGATTTTTGTTTAAAACGAAAGTAATTGTTAATATTTCAAATAAGTTTTGCAAACTTATGTTCTAGATTTTTATCATTAGCCCTCGTAATAAAAAGTATCCATTGTCATCAAAAGTTTCCTCGTCATTAAAAGTATTGCCCTCATCGTGAGCTATTTTAAATGTTTAAAATTTTTAAGACTAAATTTTTATTTCTTAAATTTATTTATTAAAGTAATTCAAAGAAAAAGTTAATAAAATTACTTAAATGGGGTAAAACAAAATTCTAAACTGATTAATAGTTTTTATGAATAGACTTTTTTCATTAAATTTTCTTTTAAATAAATAAAAATTTTAAGACACTGACCCTTCGCTTTTTCACAGTCCTCGTTGTATTAATCTTATCCTTTGGCATAATTTAACTATAAATCGAAAAATATATGATTTAAATATAGACTAGAGTTAAGTTGTATTGAAAGCTGACTATAGACAAAATCGTCCCAAAACATTAAACTTGTCCCAAACTTCAAAACATAGCTTTTGTTTACAGCGTCCCAAAGTCTAGCATTAGTGTCCCTTAATGGTGGTGTCCCCTAATGGAATTTCTCCAATATTAGTTATACCTAGAATCACTAAAAACAAGTCAGTCATTTTCTATTCAATTTAAAACATGTTTCTGTTGTATTGGGGCTATGAATCAAATAATTTAAATCACAACTTTAATTAACACCCAAACAAATATAATGACAGCTAAATATCTTTACCCAAATTTTTAATTAGTCCACATTCTTGTTAAAACATTTGATTCCTAACATTATTAAAGATAAAAACATGTTCTCGATTAAACAGAAAATGACTGACTTGTTTTTAGTGGTTTTCGGTACAGGGCTCTCATTTGAACGCAAATTTATTATTTTGCGCATTTCAATAGGGCTCTATCGATATATTGAATAATATGATACATTGATATAATGATATGATATACACTAGTATTCAAAATTTTTCAAAAGTTGAATACAGTTTTTAAACTTTTGATTGATACATAATTTTTACGCGATCTCTTAATATAAACCGCATTTCTATTGTTTTTGTGATATAATATTGAGCGCAAATTATATACGAAGATCATTATACTATATAAAATTTTTATTCGCTTAGAAATCTATGATAAAACTTTATTTCAGAAAGTTAATTCATTACGCAATTAAAATGTAAAAAATTTGATTCAAATACAATATAATTCAATTAATTGTTATAGAGTTTCAGACTCTACCTCTAAATTTTTGACATCATTAGAATTATTAGAATTAGAAATATTGGGGTAAAAAATTTCCGTTGTTATGTTTTGGCGCATTTCTTGTAAAGGATAAAATGAAACACAATTTAAGTTATTTGAATTCAAATAACTTTTAATTTTTAAATGAGCGTCAAGTGACGCTACACTTAAATAATTTCTTAATTTAGTTTTATTGAGGGACACTTGACTAAAAATTCTTTCTACAAATGCAGAGGATACTGGAAAGGTGAAGATGGCAAAAAACAAAGTTAGCTATAGGCTTATAGTTTGGAATTGTTAGATTAAGTAATGAGCTCCAAAATTTGTCAATCGGTAAATAAACGAATTGTTTTAAAGAATTATCATGTTGTAATTTGTTCCAAAGCATATCAATCTCATCAGGTGAAAACTCATTTATGTTATTAAAATTCGGAAATCGCAAAAAAATTCTGTTAAATTCAGTGGTCGATTGCTATCAGTATTCATATTTAAAGCTGTTTGTGGCTCAAATGCACGAAATAAATTACTTATATTATCATTTTTAATAAATCTTTTACGTATTTCTTCTGCAGCAGTAACATGAAATTTCACAATCTGTGCCAATACATGATCACAGATATTGTCGTATTTATCTAAATGAACTCTCAGACTGAAATTGATATAAATTGAATTGAAGTTCTTGTGAAATTGAGTTAATTTAGGATTGATCAGAAATATTTGTTTACCGCACTCGTTAAGATATGACTCTTCTATGAAATAATTAAGTAGAGTCTTATAAATAGAACTAATTTGAAACGGGACTGGTGGCTAAGATGCCCCCCGTTAACCGGTTCTCCAGGCTGGTATGGAGATACCGGCGTGTCGCTGCTTTATATAGTTAGAGGACAAGGGGTAAAGACTGAAGAGTACGTGCTCGATTAAGCACGGTACAACTTCAGCGGGTCAGAGGTACTGGGTTAAGAAAGGAAAAGACTACGTGTTTTGATAGAGGGATTTATTATATTGATATATTAACGGATTAACAGATTATAGGCAGATTTTTAGATAATCCTAACGGATTATTACTTAAGGTATTTACATATTTATATTATCACAGTTAACAATTATAATAACATTAATTTTGGATACAATGAAATTAGATATCTACATAAGTGCAAAAATGGTAGTGACTATTATATTTTGGTTAATGCATTTAAATGTATAGATTTATGAAGTGTTGTTTAATTCAATTGCAATTAAGATAATTAGCAATTTAGAAAGTTTTGAACACTTGATAATGTTATGGAACACCGGTTGCCGGAAGATGGCGACAGGGGTTCCATTAGCTCGTTTCAAATTTGATGGTAAATAATATGGAGCAAAACACTATCAGACTGAAATAATAAATTCATTTAATTTTAAGCCTTAAAATAGTTGTTTAACAGCTTTTAAGATGTTTGAATATGCTTTACATTGCTTCCTATGGGATAATGAGAAGAAAGCACAGACTATTTCTTTTTTAAGAAGTGAATATAAGTCTTTAATATGTGTACGTGACTTGAATATGTAGTAATTTTTATTCAGAAAGGACCATCAAATTTAAGCTAAGTATAACAATATGTATATCGTTGTAAAGTATTTTTCATACTGATTTCAACAAAACTTGAATGAAAGTTCTATGATGACCGATTCAAAAGTTAGGCTGACCATTGGTCACTCATTGATACTGACCACTGACCACTGACCACTATAATATGGGGATCAAAATAAAGGAAATTCAAAGGTAGATTTATTAAAAGAAACCAAATCTTAATTAATTACCATTTTGGAAATATGAATTTTTGAAGGTGTGATTTTTAACATTATAGGTAAAGGAATTTTGTTTTTGTAAATTTATCAAACATACTTCTCTTCAAATAAATTTTCTTAAGACAATGAGAGATTACACTTTGAAATCCGTTTCTGATTCAGATTTATGATGTGACCAATTAGATAGACTAAGGGTTTTATCACAAAGTGTATATGATTTATAGTTTGCCGTTTTTGTGTGATTAAAGAGGGGATACTGGATTTTAACCGCTGCTTTTTGTTTTTATAATTTCATCAATTTTGCTTCATGGAAATACGTTTTTTATTGTTAGGACAGGGGAGTACGTACTCGTAGTCGTACGTGTCCTAGTGTATTAGTAAAATGGGTAGATGGTACCTTTTGGGGGCACCTACTTTTGATGAGGTATTCTTATAGAACTCGTCAAGCTGGTTCAGAATATGTATATGACACAGGGTCAAAAAGGTCATCTTCAAGGTCATTTCGAGGTCAAATCTCCAAGTGACATTAGCCGGTAGATGGTGCCTTTTAAGGGCACATACTTTTGATATTCGATCATAATAGTATTCGATGTAGTGAGTCGAATGATATATTACATGCCCATATTCTATCCATAAATTACGTAAAAATGAAATATTCTAAAAACTCAAAAATAGTTCTATCGCTAGGTATACCCTCCGAAATTCGATATAAGATAATTCTCTATAAAATAATTAAGTATCCACGTGCGTGATTTAATCTAAGTGAAAATTGCGTCAGGTCGCAACGCAAGGAACGCGAAGCGTTCCGAGTGAAGCGATCTGAAGCTATCTTCAGCTTAGGTTAGATCGGGTTCGTAGTGGTTAGGTTAAACAAGTCGCTATTAGGTACTTTGGGAGAGAGATGAATGAAGTGTGGGTGTCTGGGGTGGTCAGGTAGGTGCCTGAGTTGGTCGGGTGGGTGCCTGGATATATAAAAAACCAAAATTTTCACGTAATTTATGGATAAAACATGGCATGTTATATATCGTTAGACTCCTCACATCGAGTACTATTAGAATCGATCATTAAAAGTATGTGCCATTAAAAGGCACCATCTACCGGCTAATGTCATTTTTGGAGATTTGAACTCGAAATGACCTTGGAGATGACCTTTTTGACCATTGGGTCATATACATATTCTGAATCAGCTTGACGAGTTCTATAAGAATATATCATCTAAAGTAGGTGCCCCCAAAAGTACGAGCTCGTACTGTCCAGGCTTTTTTTTATTGATCTTATGAGTTTTTATTGAATTTTATTGGTACGAGTCGTGCTGTCCTAGGTTTTTTCGTTAATTTTATGGGCTTTGGAAAATCTGGGACATTATGATTTGTACTATTAGTAGACTCGTATTATCGTACTATCCCAGCCTCGCTATATATACACTACTTTCATCAGTTTCAAATATGTACGCTTTTAGCGCGTCATATACCCCTAATACGCGATTTACAGCTTAGGGATATATTAATCATCTAGTCTTTCTTGGTTCCAAAAGATTATGCGGTGGTAAATGATTCACGAGTTGAAAGTGCCTAAATTCAACTCTTCGTTCACTGCTATTACTGAAAAAAATTTACGGCACACGAAAGAAAATCCTCTGGTGATCATGGCAATTCTGAACATGCATGTTTTGATACGAGATGTATAGAATGGTAGATACATTTTATCAACCAAATATGTGGTAAATTAGACTTCAATTTGAATATACTAAATTTTTATCACCAGACATTAAATTAGCTTCATCAGAGCCTAACCCTGTACAAGATTGAATGTATAGAGTGTTTTACTACAAACAGAAAATTTGAAATTCGTATAGCTTTTTTAGTGGTAAACTTAAACATTTAATTCGTCAAATAATAGCTAAAGAAATGAAGTTTTATTAAATCCCAGGATATTGACCATTTTTCAATACAAAGATGAATTCAGTTGAATAGACTCATAAACATTTTTAAACAAAGTTAAATTCCATATATGATTAATACAACCGTCAACACAGAAAGTCACCTCATCTGACATCAAAACATTGCTCAAGAAATTTCGTTTTCATTCATTTTAGACAAAATTTATTCACAAAACTGAATTCGTGGCTTATAATCTATATGCCTCAAATCAAACTTTAAAACAATGCGATAGGGGTGAAGCTTGAGATATTGAGAGCTCTACTAACTGACGCGTATGAAATGTCAAAATTTCTTTAACTCAGTTGAGAACCTCAGTTAACTCAGCTCTTCTCAAAGAAGTATTGGGATGAGATTTATACAGAGATTTAAATTTTTTTAATGTTTTCATTAGTTAATTTGGTTTTGTTGCGAAAAATACGCGATTTTCTAATGTCGTCTACTCTATAATGTGAAAACTCAATGCAATAAATAAACGCTATTCGTTATAGAAGACCGTTATTTTCCGTTTTTTTTAAATGCTTTGAAGAGTTCGAACAACTGCATCGAAATTCGAATTCTTTAACTAAGCATAAAATTACATTTGTAGTTTTAAAATGACGTACTATTTAATGAAATAAGTCCGCTAACATAAAAGCTATAAGCATCTCAAATTCTCTTTTTGTAATGAAACACTAAATTTCTTAAGCTGTGGAAATATATACGGAATTAGGATTAATATAACACCTGTTATATTAGAAAGAGGAATTTCATCCAAAGCTAATTGTACTAATATTGCATCAGAAAGTTCTTTAGCTGTACAACCAGTTACCTCCACAAGTCGATAAAATAAAGACTTAATCTCTCCATGATATAATGTACGAACACATATTGCCATAGATTTTGTGACCGAAATGTCAGTAGTTTCATCAATAATCAGACTGAAAAATTGGATTTCAAATGTTGAACGACTCTTGAATGACATACCGGAGCAATTGCATTTTTACAATTGCAGATTTTTTAGTGCGCTTCATTTTAAGATTTGATGCAACCTTCGAATCACCGAAATACTTTTTAAGTAAATCAACCAAATGTGGCATAACATTAATGGCGATGTTATGCTCAACAAAAAATGAACATAAAGAAATCTGCATCTTTTGTCAAATCTTCTAATGAATCTTCTAACGTTTCAATATAGTCATTACTTGCAGGACAGTTTTTCAAATGTTTGGCATATTTTGAATGCCTTAAAAGTTCAAATTTACCGCCTGATAACTCACAATTGCAAAATTTACAGTATTGGCCTTTCGTTGTCATTCGGGGATCTAATCACCTGCCAGGTTATTGTAGGTGTTTAATTATTATTAAGTCTTATAATGAATGTCATGTTATTGTTATAAAGAAAGAGATTATGGGTGAATCCGGGCTAATGGGTCTAAAGGGGTTCCCGATCCCCACCTCCAAGTGTAATACATCATTGGATTCAGTTCGTCGAGCTGAACACTTTGATATCACACTTGACTACTTCCAACCCGAACCTGCCCACTTCTGGCCATCAAGACCTAACCACCTCGAAAATGGTTACGACTCGAGAATCCAGGTTTATCCATTACGAGGTACTAAACCAAACAATGATGGATATCTCGAGAACTACTTGTGATAATTAATCAAGTGAGGTATCAAAATGCTCAGTTCGATGTCCTGAGTCCAATGATATATCACACTTGGGGGATCGGGAACCTTGTAGACTCATTAGCCCGGATTCACCCGCGATTATGAAGATAACGGAGAATAGAGTTTGAGTTACAGTTACTGAATGACAGTCACTCTTAAGTCCTTAAATTTCAAGATTGAATTTCGATGCATAAATTTTGTTCGTACAACTATCGAACAACTTTTTTGTTCGATAGTACGAAAAGTGCAAGAAACAAGCGAAAACTGAGAGCCCTGTTTCGGTATGACTTATAAGTTGTTTGGATTACTAAATAGTTATTTGAAGATCAAAAGTGCTACAGTAAAAGATTAAGAAAAACTGAAGTCTTATCATAACTGACTATTCAGTGCAAACTCACACTCTTATGAAAATATTGTACTACTTATTGTTAGGTTTGTTAAACCCTACATATTATTCACAAATGAAAAATTGGCAAATATTTACAATTTTTTTTGTATCCAAAATATTTTCTCACAGAAAAATTGTGAGATTTCAATGAGCACACTCATTTTCAGTCTATTTCATAAAATATGCGCGCATCATTTGAATCGGTTTGTGAATTCAAATAGTTTTATTTCTCTTAGACTGATAAAAAGCATCGTAAATTGATATTTTTAAAGGAATATTTTATTTCACAGAGAATTCTTAAGTTTAAAATCAGTTATGAACATATAAAACGAATGCAAACGTGATAAAAACACTAATTAGATATTTTCGGTTTGATATAAAAATTAGATAAGTAAATTGTTTTATCTGTGCCTCAAAGAATTAATTAAACGGGTGCTCAAACCGTTCATTCATTTTGACAATGGTTCCTATTTGAGAAGATAGCTGTTTCATGAAAATATAAAGTGGACAAGTCTTTGAATGATTGCAATCCAAGTTTACGTAAATTTAAAAGTTAATAGTGATGAAAATATCAACAATGAACCTTCGATCAGGTGTTAAACCTATTTCGATGTGAACTGAAATATTGTTTAAGAAACAGCTTTTAACCATTGTTTTTAGTCAAAAGTTTTCTTTACTTCATATAATAAAGTTAAAAAGTAATTGCTATCTAAGTTAAAGAGGCTAAAAACATAATATTTTAGTGGGTAGTACCCGTTTTACGCCGCATATAAGTATATGTACTTATAATGCGAATCGCTAGAAATTTTAAACATATCATTTATGACAAGTACTTATATTCCAGATTGTAAGTATATGGGGACTGAGATTTCATTTCACAAGGCCATGTCTTGTAATGTGAATTTTCACGAAAGGTTTGAGCAATTACAAAGCATTAGGGTTTACTTATTTAAACATGAACAAAGTAGAAAAGTAATTTTAAAAGATTTCTAACGCAAACGATATGCCTTTTACAGTTTAAAATATTGGTTTAAAACATTCTTGATTGGTCTATACTATTATGAAATTTCTCATATTAAAGACATGTTCTTAATTCAACGAATTTGAAGAATCCAATTTTAAAAGGCGACATTTGACCCATGTACTTAAATTTAGGAATTAAGTAAATGTATCTTGAGATTCAAAATTATAAGTACATGTACTTATATGCGGCGTAAAACGGTATGCGTTAAGCATATGAATGGCATATATTTAAGATCAGAAAATTTAGCATTAAGAGGAAAATATTGTCATGTTGATGAAAAATGACTGAGCGATTCTAAGAATAGAATGAATCTGGCTTATAACGATGTGAGAAAGAATCAGTAATTTTAGAAACAATGGAACGATAAACACAAAAGTTATGAGCGATATAATGGCTAATTTCAATGAATAGTAGAGAATGAAGCGCAAGAATATTTATTTCACATTAATGATCATATACGACAATGCAAGCAAATATTCATTTTAACTTCAGGTTTTTCTGCTAGAAAATATGAAAATGCAACTGTACTCATAGTAAGCTGACTATTGCTAAATCATTCTAAAGTTGTTTTATGCACTAGGGTGACCACCCGTCCCGTTTTTTCAAGGATAAAAGATAAAAATCCCGTCAGATCAAAAATTGTCGACGGGACAGTTATTTGTCCCGTCTTTCAACTTTCGTTCATAAAAATCTGTTTTGAAAAATATTTCTCAGAAATTCAAACATTACATTTATTTTGCAAATGCCAAGGGATTAGGAAACTCAGTTTAATCTTTTGAACACCTGTTGTTTAAAAGCAAAAGTTTTAGAATTAATCTGTTTGTTTTACCTTGACTTATATCTTGTATAAACCAATACTTCTTAATTTTGTCTCATTCAATACTTATATCTATTTGATTTTGTTCTATCGAATAAGTTAATGTTAGTTTTTATTTATTTTAAATGTTTCATTTTATTTTGAATGTTAAGTGCTTCAGATGAATGTAAAATTGTCATTGTATCTAATAATTGATATAAGTTTTTTGTTATAAAAAGTTAAAATAATTCAATAGTGATAATGACTACTAAACGTAAATCAGAAAAAAGATATTGTGTTTTCTCCGACAATTGGCTAAAAGAAGACTTATGTAATGATTGGATAGAAAAAATTGATGATTTTACGGCTCATTGTAAATTATGCAAATCCAACATATCAATAAAATACGAAGGATTTTTATCATTGAAAAGACATTCACAAAGGAAAGAACACATAAAACTTCAAAATGCTCTGAAGTCAAACAATATTATTGAACAGTTTTTAATTAAGAAGAATACAACTGAAGAATTAAAAGTAACAGCAGCAGAGGTTTCTTTCATTTATCACAGTATTAAACATCATCATAGCTATAGATCTATGGAATGTGGCATTAAATTAAATCACAGATTATTCCCGAATTCAAACATTTGTAGAAAAATTCGTTGCGCAAAAACAAAATCAGAAGCTTTAGCTGTCAAAATCTTGAGTCCTAATTCAATTGAACTTCATTTAAAATATATTACAAAAAATAATTTGAAATTTTCAGTATCTAAAGATGCATCAAATAAAAAAATATCAAAGTTTTCCCAATAAGTATACAATATTTTTCTTTTGAAGAAGGTATCAAAAGCTTCGTCCTAGATTTCTACGAGGACCCTGACGAAAATTCTTCGGTAATATATGAGAATATTAAAAAAAATTTTACTTTTAAATGATCTGAAAATACAAAATGTGATCGCATATGGAGCTGATAATGCCTCTGTTAATTTTGGACAGCACAAGTCTGTATACAAAAAACTTAGTTCATGAAAACCGAGCAATAGTGAAAGCAAACTGCCACTGCCATATTCTTCACAATGCTGCAAAATATGGACTATTAAAATTGCCATTAGATATAGAAAACTTGGTTATTAAAATATATAATCATTTTTCCATTTCAGCAAAAAGAGTTAACGAATTAAAGTCTTGTTATCAATACACTGAAAGCGATTACAGCGTATTGTTGAGACATATTTCGACGCGATGGCTATCACTATTCAAAGCAATTGATCATCTTATCAAGAATATAAAAGCTATCAAATCTTATTTTATAGGCATAAGGTCAGATGAATGTCCTAAAATAATAACTGAATTTTTCTGGGAATATAACGAAAATCCTGCAAATATGGGATTTTTGAAAATATTACATTTTTCACATAGTTATATGCAGCTATTTCACGACTCTATACTTGAACTTGAAAAAACATCAACTAATTGTACACATCTGTTTGAAATCATGACAAGACTGCTTGGAAGATTGAAAAATAGAGTTCAACTTAAATTTTTTGGAAGCGTTTGCAATAATAATATGAAAAAACTTTCATCGAGTTGTGAAAAATCATTCATCGAAGTAGCGACAGATAGCTATAACCGTGCAATAAAATATTTAGAAAAGTGGTTTGATTTTGACATATCAGTACATAAACATCTCTCAACATTGAGTTTGAACCAAAAAATTGATTATAACGAAGTTCTTGAAGTTATCAAATTTCTTAAGTTAGATTTTGCCATAGACAAACTTTTTGACGAGTGCTGCTTAATTAACGATGCTTTTGATAATCTCAATGTCGAAGAATAGAACCTTCCCAATGATGAAATATGGCGAAAAATTTAAAAATCCAAGGATCTTCCAATTTTCTCTCAAATAATTGCAACTGTGTTTGCAATACCTATAGGTAATGATTCAGTTGAGAGAATTTTCAGTTTAATGCAAGCTTTGTGGACTGATGAAAGAAACAGAATGAGCATAAATTTAGTAAAAGCAGAAATTTGCATAATTATAAATTATTCAATGAAGTGTGAGCAATTTTTCGGTTATGTGTCTAAGAATAACCAACTTTTGAAAGATGCTATTTCTAACAAAAAATATAACTTTAAAATTAACCATGATTAATAGTTTTCAGTATTTTAATATCAGATTGTATTGTTAGACACATAAATGTTCGTGATAACTAATAAAGGTGAAATTTTTCTTTAAAAAAAATGTAAGGGTCCCCCCTTTGATATTTTTGTCCCGTCATGAGATGAGCCGGAGGTGGTCACCCTATTTATGCACACGTATAGAACTTGAAGTGTTGTAATTTTGAATCAATAAATACAAGATTCACCAGTTCAATGTGATAAATCCAAGGATATGACGTTCAACTAACGTTATGAAATAGAAGAACCATTGATCGACGCAAATATCAATATCAAAGATTACCAAATGAACAATAGATTCTTTTAGAATTTATAACTCGAAATCTGACGAAATTCCGCTTCAAGTTAGATGGTAGAAGAATGACTTTTGGGACTTCAAAATAGCAAGAATAGTCTGCATTTTAGCACTTATAATTATTTATATATGACTTTAAATTAACATTTCATTGAGTTCTAATCAAGAAGTATTAATAAATCATTACTCGAAATCCCATTAATAATATAAAAAATGAATTTCTAGTAAAACATGAAAAATGAATGAGATTGAAAAAATATGAGTGTGATTTACGAGGTAAGTTCCAAACTAAAGCCAAGGCAAATAGTTCAATTCTAATTAAAGGCTTTTACTCACAAAAGATAATTTGGGGTTTATGAATACATCTAGTAAGTCAAATTTTCTATTCAAAATTTCCCAGTTTTATTATGAGATGCTTTCTGCTCATATATTAAAAACTCAAGTAATTTTTAAGAAATTAATACTTTATTAGTAAAACCGATGTTTTATAGGAAGATTTATAGGAAGATATGACTTAATCGTAAAAAATCAGATTCATGGGAACTTAAATATGGACTCATTTTTTTCATTTTATGATCAATGAAATTTCTTGTGATCGAATGGTTTAAGTTATCAGAAAAATACGGTTATCTCATATAGTCGTGTTTCTAGTGATTACCAACAGTACAGGGTAGGATAAACCGGTTTTAAAGGAGGAAGAGAAAAATTAAAAGAAAAATGAAATTATATTTAAGTTCTTTATTGAAGAAGAAAATTATGTGCTAAATTAGAATATCTATATTGACTTCGTAAACAACTTACAACCTATTCGGATAAAATAAATTCAATCATTCTGAACTTTTCCCCCAATTATTAATGAATCTCGCTGTTCGACAAATTGCTTTAGAAGATCATTTCCTAATTTATAAGGTTACTCAAGAATCTCTAGCTTCACGGAAAGCAATACACATTATTCCGTCAATTATTCTTTGTTCTTCACGGTCATATGTTTCGATCATATCTTAACATAAAATTTTTATTATAATAGCATTAATAATCAATTTTCTTTATTTATAGTTTATCTCATAGACTATTTGATCTTCAAATCTGAGAAATAGTGTTAAATAAAAATTAGTCATCTAACTATGCAAATCGATCTCGTTTCGATAATAAATAAAAAAACAAGCTATATAAAGTAGAAGTCATTGAACAGCTTTGACTTCACTCCCTTGTAAAAGGTTTTGTTCCAACCAGTTCATAAATTGGCCAACGTGTTGTTTCTCACATTGTCTTAGCATGTGTGCAAATTTTGTATTTTTGTGATCATGGAAACATAGATAAAGAGTAAAATTTACAAAAACATCCTATTAAAATATATACGTAAATAAATCATAAGATAACGGTGGCTATTTTATAAAGAGATACCTTCGCTATACTAGCAATTAAAACGTTGATTACTATATTTAGTAGATCAGTTTGATAAAACACATTAGCAAAACATTATCTGAAAACGATGGCAAACTTAACACTCATCTTATTGGCCACACTTTTGACTTTTTCTATGTGTAAGTTTACGTTTTAATAATTTTTACCCTTCACAGGAATTTAATTTGCTAAATTCACTTTGACTGTCTACTTTCCTTGTTTTCTAGTTTCTGGATGTCAAGCTTGCACTTGCACAAGTAGTCTTGGTTTTATTTGTGGGTGGCGAGCATCTTCACATGAATTACTGAATACTAATGGCGAATGTGATCCGCATGCTTTATATAAATGCTCAAGCAGTGGGGAAATCGCTCAGGTTATTAGCGAATGTAAGAATCATACTGGATGCATTGATGACAAAGAAATTAGTCAAGATCGGTGTAGTTAGTTCCTTGTATAACAATTTTTGTGCAAACATGATAAACAGTAACAAAGTTATGTATGCTTTCTTAGACTCTAGCAATAGACAATATTTTGAAGTAAAATAAAATCAAAATAATTTTAAAATACATGAACTTTTTCTTTATCTCAACGAATAATTGCAGCGCTGTTTTATTTCGTAAGACATGCTTCCATTTTGTATATTTCCTACTGTCTCGAAACTCTTCTGTTACAATTACGGAAGTGCTAACAACGTGTTGTGCAATAGACTGGAACTCATAACTGTAAATACAAGGTGTAAATTAAAGGACTTCATTATGTTTCGTCACAACTTAACTTCCGAAAACGTAAAATTAATTCTGAGGTAATATGTTACCCCACGTTGTCCACGCTGTATATCTGTTCTAGGTCAGTCCTGATGCTTTTAAGTCAAAGTTAGTCCTTGTTTTCAAAGTTTTAATTTACTAATTAATCAGTTTCTAGTTGTCTGCTATAATATCATCTGCGGTTCAAATTGCTATTAGCGACATAATAGTACTGAGATGCATATAGTAAATACGAAAAATTGCGATGTTAATCCAAATTTTTGTCCTCAGTAAGACATGATGTAAGAAAAACTTTCTAAAAGAAAGTTATAAGTCTAAATTAATCAGTTTTTTTGTCACCCAAAGTCAGATATATGACTGAGGAATACATAAATTCTCAAGAAATCACGTTTCGTTAATTTTAGCGAGAATTTTAAAGTGAGACTTGGGAACATTTTACTCCACAGTTGTAACGAAGGGTTAAAATAAAATTTTATTTCTCAGAAACTATTTAATATTTTTACATTAGATTCTTAATAAATAGAAAAGGAATAATGGAAGATTATGATAGAGTATATTCAATATGCCATCCATTTTCATTATGAATGTGACGCAACCAAACATGAGAATTGGCAATAGCATGGTTCACGTGTTATTGCAGTTGCCTTTCGGCCAACATTTTCACATAAATCATCCAATACAGTCCCTTTTCTTCAAATCTTAAAATTAAATTCGATATCACGTGATTACTAGGAGCGTCACGCCTATTGAATTCTTTCCTGAATTGCCTTTGCACAAGAATAGGGCTCATCTGATATTTAAATCAAATTAGTAATATTGTTTCACGATGAATGTTCACATTTCGGTTGTGTAAGTCGTAACGTTTTTAGAGGAGAGTTAATAAAAACCGAATGAAACGAAAAATGTCCCAATACCCCTTGAAATATCGCATAGTTTCAAGTTTTAATTATTTTTATTATAAAAGTTATAACCAAAAACTTTTCGTTCATGACTATTTATTTACACATTATATATAATCGTGTTATTCAAAATTAAAGTGTGAGTACTTTGAAATTTTAAAAATATTTCAAGAATACTAGATTTCAATCTTGTTTCCTAATATAAAATATTAAATTATTATTTTATAAATTTCATTTTCAAGAACTGTTTAATATTTAGTATGAGAATATCGTTTGCATGAAGAACTGTCAAAATTTTATGTATATTTTTGTTCAATGCGATCTCTAATAGACACTTGTAATAAATCCTTTGGAAAATAGAATACTTTCTTTTTATGATTCTTTTATCTAACAAATATTCAAGATTATTTCAAATTATACATAAGATCAATTAAATTATTTAAGCTTATCTACAACCTCAGCTCCAACCAGTTTTGCATTCTTTAGTTCTGTGATCAATTTTCTGAGAGATCTGAAACCCATGTTAAGACTTGTAAATAATATACAAAAATCTCAATAGACACACTTTGGATCAATAGTTGATTGAAAAGTGAATTTTTTTTAAAGAAGTGACGCATTTAACAGAAGTTTGTTAAGGAGTCGAATTTATCGATATAGAAGAATTCGAAGTGACTAAGTCAAATTTGAAAAAATGAAATACCAGCAGAATATGATTCTCTTCATCGGACTTCTATGAGATTTAGTTTTAATAACCTGAAATATTGTGAAAACGCCTGCTTTACAAACATTTTGCTCATCTAGTTCGATTAATTGGGCGATTACAGCCGAACTAGACATAAATTTATAATTTTGAATAAATACCAGCATCAAGGCCATGACGAGGTATATGAATTCGTTAATATCTCATTTTGTCAAAAAGTTGATTTAGAACCTTATAGTACTCGGGCGACGAATTGTAGAAGCATACCAGTTTTGGTCGATGATGCAATGCAACACTATTTTAACAATTGTTATCAAAGTAATTATGCTTGTAATAGTTTTGAGCGATAACACTGGGAGAGATCTATATATAAAACGTTTATAATACATATGCTGTATCTTTCATTACTTAGATAAAACTAATGTTTACGCCTTAATTTTCGATAAACTCGGAACTTTTATCGCATGTTAGGCAAAATGTTCTTAAATTTAATATTTAATAATTATTACATATAAATGTAATATACAATGTATTGATGCGATCAATTTATTCATGAACTAATTTTCAGAGTTCTTATCATTTTTATGTATCATACTCATCACTCGTAACTATAATATATAAGGAATAGTGCTGAATGTTTTTGGGAGAGTAATTTTGTGTTTGTGCGTGTGCAACAAGTAGTGTAAATAGAGAGTTTCTAAAATGCTTTCTTGAGCTCCCAGAAAGTTTCTTGAGAGATAATTTCTTGTCGAAAATCGAGAAATTTTTTCTTTATGAACCACCAATTGAAATATAGAAATTCTCATTGCGTAACATTAACCTCCCCTTCAAAAATGAATTTTGACAGAAAATTATGTTATTAAAAATTGTTCTTTGATTAATTGATATTCATATGTTTTAATTATTCTCCATAATTATTTAACTAAAATACAGATGGTTGTCAAGTAGTTACACCTACTTAACAAAAATATTCACTTTCTAAATACTAATTTTCTGACTTTAGATATAGTTTTTATTTAATTTTTAAACCTATTTTATTTTTAAAACAACTAAAGCGATCTTTAGCCGTAAGGGCGCAATGACTTAAAAAGGATTTTTCATGAATCCGAAGTAAATTATACTTGAATGGAAAGAAAATTTCTAGACCATAGAATTATTTCTAGAAATTTTCTCATTTAAAGATAATTTCTAGAAATTTTCTAACACTAATAACAACTTTAATTCGTCCAAGGTTAATTAACGCAATGAATCATGCAAATTACATGTGAATAACCGAGAAGAGATTTTGTATCTTAGGGAGACTATTGCACAATGTGTTAATTATCTCTGTAAAGTGGTATTTTTTTCAATTCGTGTGCAAATACTTTAATTTTGTATTGTAAACAAATCCACTACTTATTATATTGACTACCTATTATAAATACGAAAGTTAAAGTAGTCTCTCTAAGATACAAAAATCTCTTCTCAACTGTTTCTATGATATTAATGCGAATTTATACTTATGTTCTATGAAAAGAAACATTATCTTTAATTTCAAGATATTCTAATGAAGTAATAATTTTTGCAATAATAGTACAGTCGGTCGATAAAAGTTATGCATAGATCCCGGATTAATCTCTGATGCGTTTGGATAAGATAAGAGGGACGAGACAGAAATTGAAACCATAAGTTTATAGAGTCAAATTATAGCATTACGCAGTAATTAAAAATCATGAGTAATAATGTTATTCGTAGCTGAAGTCAGTTTACTTGATATTCATAACAAAAACAATAAATCATAGGATGAAAATCACTGATCAAAATATTTCAATCAAAATAGCTCAACAGTCGACTGTGATTCAATCTAAATAATTTTAATGAGTCGGATCGCCTTCTCGAGCTATCACTTCTTGTAACCGATGTGGCTTCGACTCAACTAACTTAATACAAGGATGAGTCAAAGTCTATTATATCAGAGTTCCAAACTATTTTTTGAGTATTCATTTATTGATTAATATCACTGAACCAAATACAGATCTGAATGAGTTGTTGACCCTTAGGTTTACCAACTCTCCTTCACCTTTTTAGTGATGTCAAATACACAACTTCTATCTATCAACGGTACTTAACCAAATAGTGAGAGTTTTAGCAAAATTCCAAGCATGTTGAAATTAAAAAAGAAACTTTTCATTATTTTTTATGATATACTTAAAAATAAACATATTAATATTAATCCAAAGTCTTATCTTACTAGTGTTTTATAATCCTATATTTGGTTTTGAAAACAATTACAAAATACAAACGAACTGCTAGAGAACATGAAAGACTATTTTCTAAGTATAGCTCTACTTGCTCAAAATCAATTACTAAAGTCAAGTGAAACTTGAATTTGGATCTGATTGGGTTTGTTTAGTTGGTCCATTAGGTCTGGTCTCACATTTCGAAGCAGAACCGAATTCAACTATATAGTTCTCTCACGAAACTCTTCAAATTATTTTATTCAAACCAATTAATGCGACAGAAAGAGATTCAATATCTGATGCTAGAAAGTCAAATCCAAAAATAGAGTTTATTAAGAATGAAATGTCCGATGAAATGAAAGATCATGCATTAATTATTTCCTTGAATGCTATAAACACTATCGACGATTTTGAATTTGTTATAAATAACATTACTATATCGCTTTAGGAGCGCTATAGATATACATGGAATTGTTTTTTCGGTACTACTAACCTTAAATATTCAAGAAGTCACCTGCCAAATACATTAGTTTTATTTGAATCGTAAAAATTCAAAATATTGTTACTTCAAGCTTATAAACTTGATGTTAACACAATTTATTAATTATTTTCATTATGAGAACAAATTTCAATTGATAAATTCTTTTAAAAGTGAAAATAATGGGATCCCAGATTTGATGATATTATTCAAATGCTTTCATCTCAAGGTTTTACTTATATAAGTCTTGGCTGAAGTTATTAAACAATTTTCGAGATTTTGACTTCAATTTTTTCACCAAATAAGAATATCCCTAAAAACGATAACTCGTGTGAAAGAGGGGCTGCGGCGAGTGATTTTCACTAAAATATAATAAATCAAGCTCTAGATCATTCAATTCCATATCTATTATTTTTATAACAATCAGACTTTCATGTAAACCGTTTAAGCATATACTAAGATCAATCAATAGTATGTTTATATAATATAAAAGAGAAACAAAAGATAGGTTAAGAAATAAGTTAAATTATGAGATTGTGAAACGAACCCCTATAGGCAATTGTTGAATTTTTTATCAAAAGATAATCAACTGAATAAGGTGAATCATTACTTTTAATATAAAACAAACATTCAGATTTCAATATATTACACAGAAATTGGTAAAGAATTCAAAATTTGAATAAACTTAAGAAGTAATCAGCTCATTTGATTACTAATTGATATAAGTTCAGAAATTATTATAAGGGTTAGTTTCGCTATTTCATAATTTAACTTATTTTTACCTATTTTTTATTTCTTTTAATATAACTCATTATAATTCGCTGATTTAATGTAGTAGATGAAATTTTTGAAAAATAGAATAACACCCTAAATAATTCATTTCAAGTGACTAAAAGTGGTTGATAAGCTTGCAACTCTCACAATCATTACTTATTATTTTATTTGATTATAATTTGTTTCAAAATTTACACAAATGATAATGCAAAATATCCAATAATTCTCAATAGCTTACATGAAAATTCAATTGTTCTAAAAATAAATATGGGATTAAGCGATCTAGAATTTGATTTATCATTATTTTTTAAATAAAAACCCACACGTCCACAGCCTATCCCATTCACAAGATGTGATTTTTAAGAATGAATCTTTCAATCGAAATTTCGAAGTAGAATATATAGAAAATCGGAGAATGGCTTTCGTCGAGGCACATTGTGTAAATAAGTGATCTTTGAAGTGAGAGGACTCAAATGGCTTCATCTAATTTGAGACCCCATTATCTCCAGTCTAACCAACTGTTTTTTATTTCAGGTGGATTTTAAATAATTAGTTTCACTATTTCTCAATGGAAATCCAGTCAATGAGAACTGGACCGCTCGGGGAATTGTGGTTGACGCTGTTCCAGAAATAGTAAAAGCAGAAATGAGAAAGTTATTGAGTAGTTGTAAACTTTCAATGAATGTGATTTTAACTATCTGAGTTGTAATTTTTTTCTCCAAATCAAAAATAAGTGTAATAATTACTGTAGTGTCAGTTCAATAGGTAGGAGCCGACGCAAGAATATCAAAGAGGTTTATCAATGGTGCTGATTTCGATTATTCGGGTGTGAGGATTTTACAGGGTGTAAAAGAAAAGACTCCGTAAAAATAAAAGTTAATAACTTCTTAATTATTAGACTGATTTAAAAATGTTTTTTTTGTTTAAAAGTAGAATAATGGGAGTTTTTTTCAGCTTTGGAACTTTAATCATTCTAGCACCCATGTCCTTTATATTCGTGAAATAGTTAACATTACAGTCTATGGGAAAAATTTTAAATTTGAATATCTTGAAAACGCGAGCCGATATCGACACCATTTTTACAAAACATATTTATTATATCATTATAGTCAACCTTATCAAATTTGACAACCATTGGTCAAGAATCTTAAAAGTTATGGCTATTTTTCATATTTCATGCAGAATGTAGAGGATATAAAATAATAGACTCGGTAAAAGTGAAAGTTAATAACTTTTAATCTGCTTTATTTAGTAAAGTGAAATTGATTACTCTATACAGGACATTTTATCGGTGTAACAAGTTTATACATACTATTCAAAGAATATGCTTAGCCTTAAAGCTATTTTTTATTCATGTGAATGAAAGTCTTATTAATAAATCTTGTGATATTATCTGAATGACGCAAAATCACATATTTCATATTCTTCTTTTCAAAGTCGTATATAACTATAAATTTTATTTTTTTTGCTTGAAAAAATTGAGACTTCGAACATATTGTAAATGTTTTTTGATGAAAAATTCCCATCTACGAAAATATTTTGTTGAATTTTAATTATCTCTTAGCAAAATGGGTGATCAATCCTAGAACAAACTTTTATTTACGAATAGTTTTATGGTTGCTCTTTCATATTCAGCTGAAAAATCTGACATTTTTTCCAAAGAAATGACTAGAAAAAGAAGACTTCTATGTCCTGGAGAATTGATTTGACTTCTGGAATACTTAGCAATCAATTGTGAAGATTATATCATTTATACCGAAAGAACAGGTGCAACAATCTCTTATTAATATCATTCAAATCATTTTAGTTTTCATAGATTAGCTGCATAAATAAACACATCAATCCTAAATAAGCTCAGGAATACTTGTAGAGCCAGTTTTGTCAGAATGCGAATCTAGGAGAAGACAGCATCTAGAGTTGAGATATTTTAATAGACAACATAAGAAATTCTTTACAATATTTAGACATATTCTATTCAAGTTCAATATATATATTAACGATAAATAATACACATTAGACTTATTTCAACAATTTGAGTCTAAGCAGACTATATTCAATATTATGGTAGATCATCTCAAAAGATCGACTTTGTAGGTTTAATTTTGAATTAATCGTCAAGAGACCATGAGATTGCTAACTAAAGGTAGCAAATCATTTTGTAGGCTTTCTTTAATCTTGTCCTGACAGTCAATAAAGACTGGATTAAAACTCGACCTATTAATTCGAGTTTTTGAGATGACTTTCTACCATATTGAGTATGATCACGTTCGACTTCATGGTCAAGACGAGTCTAATAAAATTTATCTTTCTACGATATCGAAAAAATATCCGTCGTAGTTCATGGAAATTTGGTCAGAGTTTAACAGAAAATTTGGCTCTTCCAATGCCTAATAGATTTAAAAAGTGTTGGAGAAAACGAAAGGGTAACACAGTATTGAATTTATACGAATTTAAACCTGGATTTTGAGAAAGGTTGATTACAGTGTCTATTAAAATATCTCGATTGTGCTCTGTTGTTTATAAAAATACCTTTTAACTTTAGTCCTTGATAGTCTATGAAATCTTATTCGTTTCTGACAATTACGTTTAAAATTTTGATGCATTCAGATTTATCTCCTCTAAAAATCAATTCATATAGAAATAATTTCTATTTTTTAGATAATTAAATTTAATAGGTTTTGTGACAGTTTCTGACTTAAAACGATCTTTGATCAACACGAAAAAGTTTCCTGATCAAAAGTTTATTTCATTTTCATTATCTTCAATTTATTTAATATATCTGATTCATGATGAAAGGAAAGCTTAACTTTATTTCAATACTCCATGAAAGAAGATTTTCAAACTTTTTCAAAATTATGTCAAATTTTATTTATAAATGTTTCTAATCAGTTAGTTTTATTGAAAAAGCACAATTATTAGTAATTAATGCTGAATGAAAAGATAAGGATATGATCCATGAAGTAATGGCACAAATGGCGCACAAAGTCAAAATAAATTGATTACCCATTGATATTGTAAGAAGTGATGCTCTATTGACTGAAAAGATAAATTTATTAGTAAATAATCAGTTCACTCAGCATAACATGGAATATTCATACCTTCAACAGTCATAAACTTTTCAGCCGCTATTGTCTGAAAAGTCCCCTCTATACTGATCTCACACTTATAATTACCACTAGTTTTACCATTGGTTTCATCTATTATAACGTTTCCGCCTTCGGATTTCAAGTACTATAAAAAAAAGATTGTTATTTGGCGAAAAAATTCTAATAAGTTTGATCTATTTACATTAACTTTAATTCCTTCTAATGGAAACACTTGTTTGATATTTTTTCCTCTGGGAGTATATCTAAAAAATTCTTGTTCTTCTCGATCAGAATCGTTTGCTCTATAGAACCACTTCAATGAATAAAGAGTCTCATTCTCCAAGTCATATAAGCACGACAACTGAACTTCTGATCCTTTCTTCACAATTTCCGGTACGTTGAGTGAAACTAATTTTAAACCAGTTATACCTTAAACATATCCAAAAGATCTATTAGTTCTATTTAAAATATATACTAGTGGAAACCCTGAAAAATTCCCAAAACTTAATTACAGTTTGATTTGTGACACATTAGAAACTAATTTCCGTTCAACTTTTTTTGCAATAATAATTATAATTTGCGATAAATTAAATGTTACCAGTACTTGATTGATTGGCACCAAATTTGGATCTGGGTAATTACTTTCTCATTAGCTAAATCTAGAATTGTCTCGAAATGACAGATAAACAGTTTCTATATTGAAAATGCTTGTTCTCTTCTACTATAATTATCACATCATAAGCGTTATGACGCTCGAGCTACGACTCTTATTGAATGAATGAGTTACAACAACGGTCATAAAAGTGATGAACAGGTTCTACTCTGACGCTCGCACTCGGCAATCTTTACATTCTCAGATTCCCGCTTACTCTGGAGTGTTGAATGTTTGATCACGAGTAGAATTTCATGCAAATATGTCCAAAAGTTTTTATTTATTTTTTTCAAAAAACTTTTAGATTTCTTCAAAATAGTTTAAATTGAGAAATAGAGTTCAGGTGAACATATAAAACTCTATCTCACATAAATAATCAATCGCTGATAAATTAAATTTCATTAAATCAAATTCTGCAAAAAATGGTGAAGTATTAAATGATTCAAGTTTACATATTCAGGAGGTTGTATGCTTGTACTCGCCACCGAAAACTGATAATCGAACATCGTCCATCACTGACCATCAAGAAAGAAAAAAACATGCACAAACTGTTATTTAGAGATAACATCCAAGACCTGATCAATCTTAGTATATCAATTATTAGCTTCACTAAACATAATTACTTCGATAAAAAGTCTGAGAATTCTTTTATCTTACTCAAGAGCAACATTTCGTTTACACACTTTAGAATTGTTTGTCAAAAATGTTTGCAATGCATTTCTTAATTCAAAAAAATAAAATTAAGTATTAAAGAAAATTGTCAGAACTACTCATAGGATAGGCCAAAGGAATTAATCCCACATGTACTATAAACATAGTAAATTGGGCTTAATTACAATGAATGGCAGTACAGATGCACATAGAGCTAACAATTACACATAAGTGTAAATTCATTATTTTTATTAACTCATCTGATAATCACATAATTACAGCAATAGTTCTACTTCATGTTACTCAGGAGTTATTAGTTTTATTTTTTATTACAAAATTTTCTGAATGTCTGTTCAATTCCTGAAAATAATGGATAAAGCACAGGATAGAAAGTTTATGATAGAATTTCTTAACTTTTCAAGAAGTTATTTTATTTATTACTCTTTATTTTTTAAAGATAAAAATATAAATTTTCATTTCATATCATACTATACATTTAATTGAATGAAAAATAGCTTCTTAAAAAATTTTAACAATTTCTTCATAGTTTATAAGAGAATTAATAAAAAGGTTTCCATAAGCCTAACAAATACAAATATTCAGTCAGTAAACACAATAAATAGAAATATACAGAACTAGTTTCTCGCTTTATTTCATTGAGGTTATAGCTATGTTCAAAAATGTACCTGTAAGCTGAAAAGGTAGTATAACTTCATAAAAATGATTTACCTATAGTAGCGATTTGGGGATTTATTATCATATGGTTTTGTCTTGCATTTCATAATTATTGTTATTATGCTGGAAATATGAAGAGCTATTCTAGAACTAAACTAAACATTTATGTAATAAATCATGAGTGAGATGTGATGACAGAAGTAATTCCTGTTCTTTTGTTTAAGAACTGAATTACTAGTAACCCAAGTGTAGGGATACAAAATTACAGTCAAAGTTAGATATCAACAACAATAATTGAGAGATTGGAGCTTTTTGTGAAACTTCAGATATTTTTGCTTGATAACAAAAATTGAACACATAAACTCTAAAATTTCAGGAAACTTTCTCTATTTTTTCATCAAGGACATTAGCTACGTTTTTCATCTAATTGCATAAAATGTCTCGAAAACTTATTGCTATGTTTCGAAAGCATGTCAAATTATAACTTATGTGAAAACTAAGCAAACATAACGATACAATAAAAATTATTCAGTGTAAGGATAATACATATTTTTTAATTTTTATAAACAGGATTCGCATCTAATTTTTGCTTCAAAATGATTCATTTTTTAAATTGCTATTCGAAAATATTTTTAAAAATTTCATACTATATCTATTTGGTATGCAATCAAAATATGAAAGTACTATCAATTTATTCTCATTTTAAGCCGTTTACGTTATCGTGGAATAGTTTTAGTGTAGCACATAATAAATCTTAATGCACGATATACCGATAAAAGTAACTATTCACGAAAATTGATGTGATAACCTCCCGAACAAATGAGTTGAACCTGTGATCATTCTACACAGTTAAAATTATTGATTTTATGTAAAAATTTTATTTAAACTTTAGTTAGCTTTCATGTTGTATGTATTTGATCTAAGTAACTTTATTCAAGCTCCAATCTTGTAAATGTTCCTTATGTTTTTAGCCATCTATTCAAATACTAAATATATTTTCTTTTAAAATCCTTTGCACTTTTCTCATGAACTTATTCTCAAAGTTTACCGGAAATGAATAATAAATCATCATTAGATTATGGAGCATTACTTTAGCTAATATCAAAGATGTTTCGAAAAAATACTGTTTTAATTAAGAAATATTGAAGTTTCAATGGGTTAGCACATTTTAGTAATCCCATTCTCTCGAGTGTTAACATTTATTTTAATTCACTTCGATGAAAGAAGAAATAGGAGTAGAACTTTCGGGTGATAGAAACAACTTCCCTCAATACAAAGAGTCTAATCTAGAGACACATTAAGCTATTTTGCATCACTATACTTACTGCTGGGAATATTTCTAATTGTAATTCTAAATTACATAAATAAATTGCACACTATAACGAAAATTTTTAACCGTTGCCAACGCCTATACCTACTTTTACAAAAGTGGATATTAAAACTTGATATATTGGTCCGCATTAGTTGTGAAGCCCTTGAAAGCTCAATATTAATGAAAATTTGGAGAATTTAAAGTAGTTCAACTCTTATTTTTAAAAAAAAGTGAGTCTAAAATATTTTCAGACTAAAAGTTAAAATTAAATTCTATTTGAGACGTTGACAAAGCAAAATGAGAAAGATATAACTCAGTTATAAATTTATTATTTTCGTTAACTTATTTATAATTTAAAATTTTAAATACTCTTCCAAACTTCACTGTTGAGTAGTTCGGATTAAGAACTAACTTATATTACTTTCGTACGCTTTTTGAAGGGATAGATAACCGGATAATGCGTACTACATAATACCAGTGCGAACACTAAAATTTCAAAAGTGTTTGCTTTGAAGAGGCTATAGCTAGCAATTCTGGATAGATGTAATTAAAAAAATTCGTTCCATAAAATTAGTTGTTCAGAAAAACAATTGAACGACAATTTTTTAAATAATCATAATTGAACTCTTAAAAGCTTTTCGTAAGCAAAGAGTATGATCTCAGCTATAAACACATTAGTTCGAAACTTAACATTAGGGCACTCTTTGCCTAAATTTTTTCATTTAATATTATAGAGTCTATCTCTTACTTTGCTATTAAAATAATTGCATTCAATTTATGTGTTGCATTAATTCTCGTGCACGCCTTTTATTATGTGTAACCGCAGTTGAAAATATTGCTTTATTAATAATAAACTTAGAAAGAGTGTAACTCAATAGAGAAAAAACATTAGTGTAAAAACTTTTTAATTCGACAATTCATCGGTAAAAACAATTCTACGATAAAAGTTTAGAAGATTGAATTATTTGTGGGAAAATGAGCTTTTCATCACATGGTCTCTTATTTCTATCATATTTAAAGGCAATCAAGAGTTTTCTCTAAAAGTAACGTATTGCTCATGTTTGACATATTTGAACAGAGTATTAATTATAGTAAAACAAGAAATATCTATTTTCTATGAGATGCAATTACTATGCTCGGAGAAAATTTCAATTACTGATAACTTTCATACTAGTGAATGAAAAGAAAAGATGTTTTACATCGAATTGACTTAATAATAGATAAATAATTTTAGTTTAGCTAATTGCTGATTGGGGTATGTTTTCCATATTTATTCTTATTCGAGTTCAAGTAAGCAACAACAGGCTTTGGAAATAACTCTATCAATTTCCCCAGTCCCCTTTTAATTTTTCTATCAACTGTTCTGCAAATCCAGCTTTTAGAGATGGATGTGCAATATATGAATAATTACTGTAACCATTTAAACCATCAATTGTCAAATAGATTTCGTCACCTTCAATAATGTATTGCTATTGATGGCTTAAGTGCACGTATTCTTAACTTATTTAAATACTTTCTTTGCTTTAGTTTTTCCTTTTTATTACTTCTTGAGCAGTTTTATTGAAAGTGTTTAGTTCTTTTCCCAACTTTACATAATCTACAAATTGTGCTTACATTTTGTTCAACTTATTCTTCCGCTCCTCTTTTTTGATATCTTAGATTTTGAGCCACTGCCAGGTTTTTCGAGTTGTTTGTTATTTTCTACTCGAATTATTATATGATGCGTAGTTTTTGTGCCCACTTTCTGTCTTTAAAATAAAAATGACAGTACTTGGGTTTCCTTGGGTATGCTTTGTTTATAGAAATTCTCAATCAACATTTTACTACACAGAGCTTTTCTTATTGTGCGCCGCATTACTGGCTATTTTAAGCTTCTTGATTGATAGTTTTCTTACAATTAAAAGTACAAGTCAATTTTTATAATGGGAATAAAGCGTATAATAAATAAAAACAAACATATGTGCAAGACTCAACATTATAATTATCACTACTTATAAAGTTTCCCTTTTCAAAGTTTTTATTGCATTTTTTTATATGCGGCGCACAATTAGTTTATATATTCAGATATTTTGGAAAGCAATCTACGTATGTATTATATGTAGACTTATTTTGTGCAGATTTTTTCTCCGAGCGTATTAGTGTCAAACAAGTTGGTCATAAAATTATATCTTTGACAAACTGCTGCTCACGTGCTTTAAAATAAATTAAGACCTAAAAAGTTACTATTTCTCAGTATAAAAGTCATGAACTAAATTAAACGTTTCTATCAATACTGTTCTCAACTATTGGACGTTTTATTGAATCTTTCTGATTCTCATGCTATTGAATTTTACTTGAATGAAAAATTTTACTTTTTCACAATGCCCTTACACGTAAAGCATAGAAAAAAAGTGAAGCTTAATCAGTTGAACCACAACTAAAATCAATACTGTTTCTGTAATTTATTACTTGATTTAGAAATCTATTTTCCAGATAAGACTTATTCTTTTCACTCGGCAATTTTTCTCTCTTATCAGATCAAAGTCCAAATATACATTCATTGCGAAAATGATATAAAACCAGTCAATAAAGTCCTGTATCTAACAATGACTTACTTTTCAGAAAAAACTATTATGTGAGTGAAAAATAGAAGTTTTTGGATTTATTTTAACTCATAATTGACTTTTAACAAGTAGTTTTCTGAATCGCCATTCAATTTGAATACTAAATAAATTTTATTTTTCTCCCTATAGAAATTAGAGGGAAGTTTGTAAACTGAAAAGTGCGTGAAAGTGATGATAAAAGATATTTTCTGTTGAGCATCAGTTTCATTTTGTTCTGTCATTAAGAAGAAATTTTTGCTTTCATTCAAAACTTTTTCTCTTTCAATCTTTTGCTTATGTGATTGTCGTTAATATCGATTCTCATAAAAGCAAGCTTTTCAAATGCAAAACATATGTGAATTCCAATTTGATATGCGGATCAATAATTTCTAAAAAATAGAATATGTTTACGTAAAATGTTATCTCGAACTTTGCGGTTACTTTCGCAAAACTTTTTTTGAATGACTTAAGAGATTTCGATCGATCGATGAAACGGAGACTCTTGATCTATGTTTTACTAAAGCTTAGTTTAGGATCGGCTCTTAAACACCTGCACAATATTTAGATTTACTTTTTCGTGTTTATTATAAATAGACATTTTTTAATGCGAACCTCATGAATCATGTCATAATAACGGTTATGCGTTGACTTTGATCTCTATTATGATCTGTTAAACTCTATAGTGAAACATCCAAAAATTCTTTGTGCAAGAGATCCTCATACTTATGTCGTCGAAAAATACAATTTTGAGATGAGAACGAAAGCTCTCCTTTAATATTAATTTTTCCCTTCTGAGTAAATTTCTTTTCAGAACAAATGCCTTTTTGTAGATTGGAATGAATGTTTTTACTTATATAAATTATAAGTGTATTAGAATTCATGAAATAAGAATTATTTATAAATTTAATATCTTTACTCAAAAGATATATTTATAGAAACTTGATACAATCAAACGATTTAATAGATATATATATATCGATATTGAATAGATGCTGTAATAAGATTTTGCCTCTTAATCGTCTAAATCTCTTAATAAAAATCTTTGATCAAACCTTTTTATCACATTAAATCATATCTATTGATAGTTTATCAATTTTAAAAATACTTTGTTTAGATGTTTGTATTATTGTTCCGTTTGAAACGGAACGCGAAATACAAATTTGAATCAACTTTTGAATGAGTATTTCATAAGATATGAGAGTTATAAACATGAAGGTTTAATCAATGAAAGTTTGTACTTTTTAGTTATAGAGTATCACTTATTTCAAGCTTATTTCAAAGTGTACTTTTTCGTCACAAGGTTCTATATCAATTTATTTTCATATCTACAAATTTTAAAAGTTCTCGTCCGTTTTAATAAGATTTCAAAATTTTATTTAATAAAATCTTTATTGGTTTATAAGCTTCAGAAATAGAAGACTTTGATGATCAAACTTTGCCTTTAAAGTATTTGACAACTTATACACAGTTTCAATGCTCTAAAATGATCTCATAACTTATATCCATAAACGTGTTATCGAACATATTGAGTTTATGAATAAAATATAGGTTTCATGTAATTATAATGAAAGTGAGAGTTGAGCAAAAATTTTTCATTACAGTATTGCTCTCATTCGAAGGCATCATTTTAATGACTACATGGCGTGTGAGCCGACTGTCAAAAGGCTATACCACTAATTTCATGAATTAAAAAAAGAGTAACACCGCTACATATTCTAGAGCTAACATGTTTGCGACCTGGAAATTGTACTTTCAATCATAATGAAAAATATTTGATTTCATCCAAAATAATTTGCTTTCATGCACGTATATTTTTTATGTTCATCGATTCTTAGAAATTTATCTTCATTTTCTATAAAAAAACTTCCAATTATGGACTTTTTTTTAAGATTTCCTGACTGTCTTGATAAAGATGCTATTTCTAGGATTAGAGAAATAACGAGTCCTCTTTTTCGAATATACAATAAGTTTCAAAGCAGTTTATCTTATTATAAAAATATCGCATGAGATCAAAGAGTGAACTAAGAATAAGAAAAGATTATTTGTTTTTATACGCAATAAGCGGTACTTCAAAGGCTTGAAAATTAATAAATGTCGATATTCTGAAAGCTTATAAAATTTTCAACTCTTACAAAGCTTTAAAGCTCATATGAGTAAATTTTGTAATCTTCAAAATAACTTTATAATTCATTAGAAGTTTTGAAATTTTTAATCATAATTAGTAGTAATTAATGGACAGCCATAATTATGCGATAATTTCATATACACTTCCCTTGCTCATTAATCATTTGATTAATGTTTTTTTATGTATTAACACAAATAGAATTACACTCATGTCAATTGTATAAAGTATACAAAACGTGTGTGACTTTATTCATGAGTATTCAATGTATAAAGAAATGTTGATAAATTCATTCATGTATTCGTGCAAAACATCATGAAATATATGAGAATAAATATGTTATAAAACAGTAGGAAAAAAGTCCTGACCATAAGTTTATGACTCATGAGTAGGTTTCAGTCAGAAGTGTCTTTTGATATCTCTTTTGTATTAACCATATTTTGTTTTTGTTCTCATGAAAAAGCTTTTCTGAAAATTGTTTTGAGCTTTTAGTCGAAAATACTTATAATGAAACACTTTTGTCTATCGAGTCCATTTTTACGATTAGCTAATTAAATATTTATATAAGAGCTAGCTTTGAATAGACGAGTGGTCGGAAAACTGATGTTTTCTATGTAGGCGCTCAATAAAGTATGCATTGTTTAAGCATTGTTGGAAAGTAACATTACGGGAGTTATGTATCGGATAAATATTCGTTGCTTTCTTATAGCTTATAATTGAATTCGAAACTTACTTCAAAAGGCAATAGAACTACTGATTAATGTTTAATATTATCAAATAAGATGGAAAATATAAAGGATACTTGTACGATTCAAAGTAATTCTATTAAGAATTATCTAAATGGCCAAAAACACTTATCTTTAGAGATTTAGATAAAACTTTATGAGAAAGATAGAAATTATTTATCAGAATGAGATCAATTTAGGAAATATTAGGATTTTGGGAATTTGAAACTTTTTGCTATCAGTTGTGAAGTAATCTGTCATATTTCTGTTTGAAAAAAGAGTTCTGTTTTAGGAGAGAAATTTTTCGTTAAACTTAAAGTTTTTCGTTGTCAATAATCGAAGTCGCAAAAGAAATAAAACTTACAGAAACGGAATTGAGGTAAAATTAGATCTTTGAACACTTATTCACTGGAGTCAAAAGTTGAACAAATAGAAAAATAAAAGATTTTCCTCTAGAACTAAAGATTACAAAAACAACAGAACTCTCGTCTAAAGCAAATGATCTCGTGCAAGTCTCTATCGATCTTACCTTTAATTAATAAAATAATTACAATCCATTTGCTTAATACCAAACATAAACTCCACATAATTATTATCAATATGGATGTGGAACTCTTCAAACAAGATAGAGAAACTATAAATACTTTTCAGTTTGAAGCCCAGAAGATTTCAGTGCATATAGTGTATGAACTACTGCCTTATGTGTTGAGTTTTTTAAACTGGCTTATTCAGAGAAAAAATTCTAATTTATGTTCTAGAGCAAAAAATTGTTTCTATAGTGTAGTTTACAATTGTATAAATTATTATATTGAAGAAACAATACGTTGAGTTATTCGATGCATAACTACTTGAAAAAAAGTTTTCTAATTCCACAGAATGTCACACAAAAAATATGAAACAGAACTTAATTAAGAAATTTAGTCACTTTTATCTCTCATTTCTAGACACAAGAGAAATTACTTGAGTGCAACGTCTACAAAAGTCTAGCATGTAATTTACTCTCAAAACTATCAAATACTGTCACTTATATTAACAAAAGTCTAATAAACAAATGAAGCTTATGAGCTTGGCTTCTCACCTACTGGATAAAAGCGGACATGCGCTTCAAAAGTATCTCAATATGAGTAAAACAGTATGAAAGTTAGTGAATTTAGTATGGATTATCGAGATTAAATGTGATTATAGTTTTGATGCTCTTATTTGTGGATCTATTTAGTTTGAAAATATTCTAGTCATTCATATTTCATATAAGAGTCTCATAAATTTTTTATGCCTTTCACTATTTTTTTTAAGTTTAATTGACTCTACTTTTCTCATATCACATACGAATAGAAAATTCCTCTCAGCTTGAGATAGATTCAGAAATTAGATTGATTATTTTTCTAAACTCATATTCAATTCGGCCTTAACTTAATTTTGAAATAAACTCAATCAGTACGCTGACTCATATATAAGAAAAATCTAATAATTTCAAAAAAGAATTAATTTTAGTCCTCAATAATGTTGAATAATTTTCACTTTTCACTTGCCCGAAAGGATAATATTGAAAATTAATATTTTAATGACTACCAAATCATAAATTCAACATTAAGCTTTTAGAAAATTACGAAAGGATTTTTCAATGAATCAAATATTATGATAATAAGATCTTTTTGTATCTATCGTCAGGTTATCTCCAGCTCTATCAGTTTTCTTTTATTGAAATGCTTATATTTAGATCAGTAATCAAGCATACTAAACATGCAGAAACTATCTTCTAAACAAATAGAAAGAGGAATAAAACCAAAAGTCCGAGTCTGTACTATTGGACAAAAAACATATGTTAAATAAAGCTTTTTCGCGCCTAACATACTTAAGGACCACTTTGATATTGTGTAATCAAGATTTTGAAAACTTTTATAAACTTTAGTTTAGATCTGCCTTAAGGCAAAACAAAATATTGAACTTTTGCATTAATCGTTTTGCTGATAAAGAGTTTATAAATTATTTACTTGATATTCAACTTTTCTCAATTGTTTATTCATGAATCTAAATTTCTTATGCTAAAGTTCGATACAAACTATAACACTTATAGAGATCGCATTTTGTGATTCATTATTAGAAATAATATATACTTACCAAAATAATATGACAAAATTATTTATTCAATCTTTCCCTTATTTGGTTCAGTTCTTATTGGCTTTTATTGTGTTTTAAGTGCAAATTTTGATATATAATTTTTTCACTCTTAGATGAATAGAGACCTCAAAATTCATAAAATAGAGATCTAATCTGTACACTTGAAAAACAATAAAAACGCCTTCCAACTAATGTAACGAATAGTTTAAAAATATCAAGTTTTACGAGCCATTAAAAATTTAATTTAAGAACTATTACAGATTCTTTTCATAACCTTATAGGAATTCTATCAAACATTTGTGAAATTTCAATGATCGTTCCCTCGACGATTGAAAACAATACCGGAGAATTAACTATCAGAATAAAGTAATAATAGTTTAAATTTCCAATCAGTTTCAGAGGTTGTAAATCTTGTGATTAATACATTATGTATATTGTTTGTAATTCAAATAAGCTGAACCATAAGCTAAGAATTCTTCTACAATCATGAATTAATTGATTTGGATCTGTCCTCAAAGATTCGGTATACCTAAAATATTACAGAAATAATTTCCAGAACTGCCCTACAACTATTTTAATTCATCTTCAAAGTCCAAATTTCAGTATCAAAAAACATTATCACAATTAGATTAACATAATTTTTGACGCCTATGTCTTGGAATTTGAAGCAGTGTTTCATTCAAAGTGATTTATAGATTTCAAAATCTATAACCTGATGATAATGCGTGATTTTAAAACTAACAAATAAACTATAATTTCTGACTGATATGCAGTCATAAGTTTGATTGACTTGATCGACTAAATAATCGTGGCAAAGTTTCGAATATTCATAATCTGAATAATCGTGAATTTTCAGTCTCATCAATCGAAATTCAGAATTGTTCACTTTTACCATTCAAATGATGTGTAACTTAACCTAGTTTTGAATTTATCATTGATCATGAGATTTTTTATCAGATAGTTTATAGGAACCTATTCTGATCAAGAATACTCAGTCTCCTATCGTATATCGGGCTTTTATTGGTATATTTTTTATCTACAATTATATTTTTATAAGGAAATGAAAAGAACAGAGAATTCCACAATTAAATGCGTTATTTGTAAGCCCGTCAATGTTTGGAATCGAACATAATTACAATAATGATCGGTAGCATACCTAAGATAGATATTGTTCATCGAATTATTCGTGTATGACAACAAACTTTAAAGTAGTTTTCTCGTAAAGATAGCTTTTGCATTTAGAACCTTATAGCTCTCAGCTTATATAAGAACTATATATTATTTATGTGATAGGCTTAAAACCTCTCAATTTGAATCATTTATGTGCATATAAATTAATAAAAGTTTATCAATTAATTAAAATATTACTTAATTACATGAAAACATTGCTAAAATCAAGTAATTGGACAATATATTCTATATATATTCAATTAGATTTCTTATTTGTTATTTCGACAAACAGTAAGAAATATTGACTGAAGTTATAGAATATCTGAAAAATAAATGAAAGTTCTTATTAAAACTTCAAGTACTTCTGGATTTTGATTTCATTCAATAATTGACTCACAGATTCAAAAGTATTTCTGGTTATCAAAACACCATTAGTTAGAGTAAAACCAATTCTATTATTTGCAAGTCTTCCGATATAATCCAATATCTGAAAAATCAAAATTCTTGTTATATTTTGTACCAAATTTCACATTCAAAACTAACCTTCAATTTTGTATTAACGGGGAAGTTGTTTCTAATATAAAGTGAATTCAAATCTCGAAATAGTTTACCGTTGAAGTGCGAAACAGTAGACGCAGAATACGTTATGATAATTATTAGCAATATATGTGCTGATAATACAACAGAATATTCTATGCGTGGAAACCATTTTACGGGAGAAATAAAAACAACATATGACAGAAAACAGACTAACAATAAAAAGATGAAATAAGTTGTGATTAAATATTTTTTCCAAAACATATTATAATTATTTATTTTTTGACATAGGTTATTGTGATCTTCTAAGAACTTCCTAATCATTAATAGTTTTACTCCACGTAAGAGCCGACTGTTTGAGTAGATAAAATTTTTCAGGTCTTTTTCTATTGTCTTTAATCTTAACTTTAAGTAATAGCATATAATGAAATAATATCCCGGAAAATAATATGCGGCTATGCACGCGTTGTAACACCAAATTCCCCATATTGTGAGCCAAGAAATACCAAATACCATTAAGTTATAAAGAGTATAATTAAGAATCATTGGTGTCCCAATAACGGCTACGGCGCCGATAGTTATTGATATGACATAAAAGCGACATATGATTAATACTATTCTCGATAACTTCAATAACTTGGTGGCAACACTTTCGTCTGTTATGCCTAAATGATAAGTTAATTTTTAAAATATTTATCATATATGTCAACCTGTTTATGTTAGAAAGATCACTGAAAACAATTGTTTTAATGGTCATTATAAGTACCGATTTGCTCATGAGGTATGATTCCAGCCAAAAATTCATAGACTTCTAACCATTTATAGTGTTTATCCGGACTGTGAACAACATAGAGAAATAGACCCACAAAATTCAGTGTCCATAAAAGGAACATGGCCTCAATATGTAACAAATTTCCACTCAAGTGATGCCATGGACTACCATAATAGATGAGTATAGTGTCGTCAACTTCGACGTCCACTTCCAAAGTTAGAGCCTTTAAGATTCGTATTAACATGAAAAACATGAATAATAAACTTAAAATTTCATAATTAGTGAACTTTGAGTGAACAGCGATTTTAAGTTCGATTTGATTTCGAATCCATTGCTTAAGAAATCCATTCCTTAGCTTTGAGAACTTAATAAATTTCATATTTAAAAATACTTGATTGTACTTTTCGCTTCACCAAAATTGATTTCCATATTACTAAATAATTGAAAACAAACTGTTACTTTTGTTCTCTACTTTTTTGACTTTCTACAAATTTTCAATGATTTAATTTTAATACTGTTATAGATACAGCATTATAGGCATAGCAAAAGTTATTACAAGAAATATTGATTTCTAATTAGTTTCATTATTATCTTTTAGAAAGTTATCAGATGTCATGTAATAGACAATCGAACATACATCATTTGGTTCTTAATGGCTTATCGCATGCTATATAAGTTATATTGAAATATTGAAATACTCATAATTATCTAACAATTCGTTAAATCTATCGTAAAGTTAAGCTTTGAAGTTTATACATATGTTATTCTAGATTTTAATTTACTTAAATATGACTGAGTTTACGTCATTTATGAACTTGAAAATAAAATGTTGAAAGAAATTGTTTATGAAATTATAGCTCTTAATGAGTCAAAAAATAAATGTTAATTCAAAAATAAACTTTAATTCGAATTCGTACAACGTTTTTTAGGATAAGATAAGTAAATATTTGAATTTTCAGCTAATATTTCGAAAATCAAAATTTCAAGAACGAATAAGAGTATCTGATATTGATTTAACTGAAGAGATTATTCAACAGTTTGACTTTTTACAATATTTTAAGTTTAATTTCGAGCTTTGCTACGAATGATTTATGCTTCAAGCTTGTTTGTTATTAAAAGACTATAATAGTATAAATAGTTTTCCACAAACGAGTCATCAATCATTGTCTCATTGTCTAATATCTTTTCATTTAGTGATCATCTGTTAATTGCACGATCAAAAACACATAAAAACTACAGGTATTCTTGCAAATCTCAAGAAATCAATTATTTTTGTGTCACAATTTTTACTACGATTTTCATCATTGTATATCTGCCATGTAGTGACGTATAGTTTAAGACTAAGACAAATGAAATTTCATTCTATAAAATTAAGACTAAGACAAAGTCAGAAGTTTAGATACAAATACTGTCATTTAATCCATTAGAAATGATTCATTTTTTGAAGTTTTCAATTATAAAACCATTTTTAAAGCACTAAATAAACAGTTGCACTCCTATTGCAACACATTTTAATAGTGAATGTCTTTGCGCTTAGTTTTGTTGTTTTGTTAGTATTTTATGAGAAATACTAAATAATAAAAAATTTCAAAATGTTATAATAGATGCGATAAAGAGATAACTAACACGAGTAGTAAAACTAACTTGTAAGACTAAGCAAAAGATAAGCAAAATGAAAACTTTTTTACTATAAGACTAAGACTAAGATAGGCTAAACTAAAATTCTGGCATTAAAACTAAGACCAAGATAAGAGAAATGAAATTTGTGACTAGGACTAAGACTAAGATAAGACGAGCTAAAAATGTCTAAGCTATACATCCCTACTGCTATGAGATAACAGAAACTAAATAAAAAAATTCGTCAAACTTATCAAAATGGGCAGAAAATATAGCGGCTAAAATACTACTAAATACCCCGTTGATTCTCAAATTCAGTGATTTTTAGACCCCAAAACACTTTGATGTCGGTTAAGATCTCGAAACCATAACGTTGACTTGGTTAGTGTTATGTTATTTTCTTAGCCAAAACTACACCAATAAAGCAATTAATATTGATAATAATGATAAATAAATATGAACTTGAATTTTTCTAAAACACTCCACAAATAGAAATTGCAATGCTACCTAATCCTACAAAATATTTAAGTAACGACTGATAGTCTAAACAATCATTAAAACTGATTAATCCTACATAAACAATTTGATGATGGTTTATAGTAATAATTTCCTAAAAGTTGACATATGCAATAATTATTTAGACTAACCAATCACCTAACCGACTATTAGCATAATTAATAGTAGTGTCAAACTTGATAGACAAGCACAGCAGCAAACTAAGTTATTAAATAAATGACACATCTAGTGAATAAAATCAATCCTGACAATAGTTCTTAAATAAGATTAACTTAATTCTGTTTGATATCTCTCCATTATTATCGTTATTAATATTGTGAAACCAAATTTTATTCACATTTGAAAGTGCACATTTGGTAATGCAAATAGAATCTGTTTTCTCATATCAGTACTTATGAGCGATAAAGTATTGAGAAAGATGTGATCGCATATGAAATGGTTGAATAGGTGTATTTTTATCTCTTATTTAAATAACATAAGAGATCACAGTTTAACATTTCAACCTGTGTTAACTCACTCAGAAAGACAACACCAATAATAAATATCTTATTTTTAGACTGCAAAATGAAAATTTTATTTTATTCAGATTGTGAAATAGTTGAATTTCTGTAGGTTAGAATTAATTGAATGATTGATCTTCACTTCCTGTTAAGAACAATTAATTTTCTTCCATAAAATTAAGTAATAGTTATATATATATACTGTATATTAGAATACTACCACTTCAACAGTTAGATGAGGAGAATGATGTTCATAGAACGCTAGATGAAGGTAGATATTGTTTGGTAAGTAAACGCTGCACTAACACTCAAAATCTATATGAACCATAAAACTACGGTCGAACAAGAATGAATTTCTTTTATGAAATCCATCAGAAAAGATTAAATTTTAAAACTTTGACTTGTCCTCTTTTTTAAGTAATGAAGTTTGAACAATGCAAAAATAGTATCTGATTTCTATTTATTATATAATTAATTTGATATTCTTTAGTTTCATAAATATTTAAATTCAGTTTAAGGCAGCAGTAAAATGAATTAATATTTCTAGTTAGTACTAAATTATAATCCAAAATAAGTAGTGCAGTTATGATTGATGATATTCATTTATTCAAATTTTAAAAATATCACCTGAATAAACGCAATTTCGAGATCAGTCTCTTTTTCATACACATTCTCGAAAAATAGACTGTATAAATTTTCTCATTCTATGATTTTTTGAGATCTTCAAAATACTATGTAAAGCCAATATTTTGATTTCAATCAAGGTATCGAAATTTTAAGTCTAAAAAATTGTAAAAAAACATTACAAAATAAAGAATATAAAATGCATTCTGATAGTCTGAACGAATGGGTATTTTTATGATAAACAGATATCTGAAATTTTTATTATGCGCCGATAAGTTTAAAGTCGTAGAAATCAAAAGGATATTTTATTCTAAATTGGACAATGAAATTTCAGTAAATTATATCTGAATAAGTCGATCACTTCAAAATTTAATTTTAGACAACTATTCTTTTTGAAAGCGCCATTTTGTATTAAAGCAGATATTCAAAGGATTTGAGTACTATGATAAGACTAATAAAAGAGAAAATTTATTCACAATTAACCATTAATGATAATTTCAATCAGACTTTTGTGGTAAATCTATCATTGCTTTAAAGCATATATGATAATAACTAAATCTAATTATGAGTTTTTTAACTAGGACTTTTTCACTGCTTTGAGTTCATTAAATAGTATTCAATTTATATATCTAAATATGTATTCCTTAGAGAACATTTCGGATTATGCTTTTCATCCCATAGGAGTATTCAAATGTCGAATCATCAAAAGTTTTGTGTACAATTGAGATATTCTAAAATCAGACACCTTAAGCAAACTCTTTCAAAATCCACATTTTAGTTTAATGATTGTTTTGAAAACTTTATATCAAACGATCATAATATATAAGTGTTTTTAATAAAGTATAGTTCCGAATTATAATTCATGACTTTTTAAAAGTTAAAACTTTGTACTATACTATGGATTATACGAAATATGGCTTAGAGTATTTGTTTTTAACCCTTCGAAGGAACTGTGGGTCTTATTTGTCCTAACAATACTTTGAAATTCTATTAAAAACAAACCATAAATGCAAAAAATCTAAAAAATTCTGTATTCTATCACAAACTATTTCTTAACAAAACTACATAATTGTCATTTTAATATTACTTATAATTAAAATTTAAAAAATAAATAAGTAAAACAAAGTCTGGTGTCGTACCCCACCTTTCTATTCATGTAACTTTTTTTCGTAATATATTTCAATGCAATTTGGATGAATCCAATAAGAAAGGGGTTAACTGTGATGTCAAATGTTATGACTTGGATACAATAAGATATGTGGATGGAATAGTGGGGTATTTTTGTTTAGTCCTTGAGTTCTACACATAATAAGCCCAGATTCGTCCAGGAAAGTTCCCGCGATTTTTTGACCCCATCTTTCCCTTTAAGTGATTCTAAACACAATTCCTTCGAAGGGTTAAAATATCCCAACTGTACAAAAGTAGTCGTCTTGGCAATCAAATTTTTTATTTAAAGATTTTCTTAACCTTCAAGAGATATGAAGATAATTACGTGTTTTAGTCAAAAACTACAAAAATAAATCACTGTTTGCATCCAATGATAATCTCAGAAGGATTTTTCAATTCATTACTGATATCTTCAAAGTCAATTTATCAGACCTGAGAATTAGCAGTTTTAGCACTTTTGTTTTTCTGTTTTCTTTTTTCAGTAAAAGACTTTAAATATTTATTATCTATATAAAAAAATATTAGTTATAAATAACTATTAGATAGGAAATTAAATGGTTAAATATGACATCAAAATTATGATTTTACATTGTATTTCGAAGATCTCAAAAGATCATAGAATAAGAAAATTTATACAGTCTATTTTTTTGAGAATGTGTAAGAAAAGAGGTTTTGGTCCCGAAATAGTGTCCATTCAGCTGATACATTTTAGATTTTAAATAAGCAAGCATCATTTATAAGTCTAATGAAGTACTTTCTGTTTTCAGTTTTAGAAATATCGTGACAAATATACAATGATGAGAGTCGTAGATGAAATAGTAATACTAAATTGATTAACTTCTTAAAATTCATCAGAATCTCTGTATTTATTATATTTTGCGTTGATTGAAGAAACAATAGATCAGACGATTAATAGATGAAAATTTCATAAATAGTAATATTCTAGGGGATTATTTTATGAATAACCGCTTATTTTTTTTTATAATCATTGTTAATATATTCGAAGAAAATTTTGAAATAAAATTGCGATCGGAGCTCAAATGGAATATTCGCTATTTCGTTCTATGAAGTTCCTCATTAAAATGCAAGCTGCTCAAAATAAATGAGACGAAGAACACGATCCACTTTATTATCGAAATTTTTATATTATGTGATGGAATAGAGTTTTCATTATCTCTCAATTTGAATGAAACAAGAGAAAATCAAATTAACGTATTTACTAGTCCTTTACTTGGAGTACCTAACGGCAACACGCAACGATACAGAGAATTGACACAAGGCCAATTGATACAACCATCAAATGACAATATTGTCATGAATCGATTCGGATGCATGTTCGCCTGGTTCCTATGGCGACCTTTCTGTTGGGACAACGAGGGCATGAACGTAAAAGAGATCAAGGAGAATCCAAGAAGTATCACACTTATAGGGTGACCAAGTGTCCCGCATTGTGCGGGATTGTCCCACATTTAGGAGTTGTGTCCCGCATACCGTATGCACCCCTTGCGGGACGGAAAATGTCATATATTTTAATATTTATCTTAACAGATTTCCACTGTATATTTTTATTTAATGCAAATAATGCAATTTTGTTGTCAACACGTTTCCTATCTTAAAATATGTGGAAGTCTTTAGATAAAAAGAGTTTTAATCCGATTATCTAATACCTTGTTTTCATTCACATCGTGTGTAACTCTTATAAAGTGCAGTTCTCAATCAAATCTTTAGTTTATATTTCAAATAACTGTTATTTCAAACTGTGATTTGTAACTTCAATCAGATTAAAACTCTTTAAACAATTTATAGGGGGCCAAAATCATTTTGTCCCGCATTTAACAGTTTTTGACTTAGTCACCCTACACTTATCATCAATCAATGGGTTTGATAAGTGTAACCTTAAATATTATAGATGAAATGATGACAGTATCTTGTCATGAAGAAAGTATGAATACTGGACTTTAGGTAACAAAACTGTTAAATGGAAAGATTTGATAAAAATGAAAGGATACAGGGATTGAAAATTCGGTCTACACATTAATGATAAATTTAATGACTTAATGAAATGGTTTTTCTATGGATTAAATTCGAGGATAGCAGAAAGATTGAAAAAACCAAGCAATGAACAATTAATTGAATCTGATATGCTTTCATTGGATATCGGAGAAATTAGGGCTGCAATAAATGAAAAAAAGTCTGAAATAAAACTTCAAGATTTGTTGATTTCGATGCATCGAATTAATTAAGATTTGATTGATTGCAAACGATACATTATCTTATCTCAAATTAGTAGCTATTAGTTCATATTCAGCAAAATATACTGATTTTTCGAATAATATTTTAAAAACTTTTTCAGTATTTAAATTAATCTTTATTTTATCGTAATATTAAATCAGTTAAATGCACTAATTAAACTGAGTCAACAAGATCTGTTCAACACTCGACAGAAATTTACAACTTACAAAATTATTGATAATTCTAAACTCAAACAGGTTGCCCTTCGGAAATAAACCAAATAGTTGAAAATAAGCAGATACGCTTTTGAATGATCATTTAAAATTGCCAATTTTATATTCTCCTTCTTTTATAACTTGACCGTAAAAGTATTCGAATTATCGAATAGTCTTTTAGTTAATGTCCCTGGAGTTGTTCGGTGTCTATTTTATTACTCAATCTCGTCCTTGATCTTCTGCTTATATCTTAAACTTCCTGAAGTATGGACTAGACAATCTTCGGTACCATTTGGGCTCAATTATATTTTATAAATATGCGACTTATGAAGTCTTAAACTTTTTAATTCTATACAGTTTGAAGGGAAGGTATTGCAAAATAAAGTTACTTTGAATGAGAAATTTTTCGCATTCACTTTTAATTTTGGAGAGAGAGAGAGAGAGAGACTCTTAATAATGATCTGCAACCGTCAAATATTTATTGTTTAGTCAGAGAACAAATACTATTTTAGGTTAGCAGTTAGTGTTGAGAAATATTTACTAATAAAACGAATGGATTTACAGTGAGTGAAATAAAATACTAACGAAACTCAGCGAACTTGAATATCTTTATTTAAATTGCTTAATATTTATCAATATCAGATTTAAATTTCTATAAAAATTTAAGTTGGGATGTGTTAATAGAATAGAAGCGCATTTATCGATATTACATCTGAATGTAATTATAAGTGTCTTTCTTTGTTTTGTATACCTAAATTGAGAAGTTTATTTAATAAAATGAATAAAGGATCTAGAATTTCAGAATTCTCTTACATTTATATTGAAAAATAGTTCTATATAAAAAAGGTATTTAATAAATCCAAACTTACAACTTCAAAATATACCTTATTAGATGAAGTTTACATTAAAAAATTAACGATATTTTACCAAAGATGGAGATAGATTGATGAAATAAAATACTAGTAAAAATTTCAAGTTTCGCGACATATATATATAAGTTTATGGAGTAGAACACAATACAAGATTAGTCAAACTAAAAATCGATATTCAATTGTTATATGGAATTGTATACATGTAATTGTGTTCGTATAAAACACGACAGCACACCATTTAACTTATTTTTTAATGCCCCTCTGAGTATAAGCTCTACAGTTGCCATTTATATCACTTACTGTGCGCTACTTAACTATCCTAACCTGTTAATGAAGGTGAATTTACAAGAATTTGAAACATTATTAGGACTCGTAGTGGTTCTGTATATTTGAAAGTAAAATGTCTATTCACTTGTTATTACCAAAAGGAAAGGAAACTGAGTTACATAAGTGAAGATGTTAAATCTGATCAGAAAATTTTTAATATCACTTTCTTTGCACAAAATCGGAAGATTAACTGCTTTAATCTTTCTATTGTATCAAATTGTTGATTTAACTTACCATTATTATCAAAAAGAAACTGTTATTATGTTGAAATATGAGAGAGTACAACAAGCATTTCCTTCGATTACACTTTGTTTGGATTCCTTTCAATATCAAATAAAACGAAAGTATAGTACTCATCAAAGAATATTTAGTTTTTTCGCAAATTCTATTGATTGTAAATATTCAAGTAAAGATTCATTATACTCTAAAACTTTCATTAAATGTGAAGAAAAGTATCAGTTGCTAAAAACTGTTACACCTTTCTCTTCACATTGTATAACATTTTTCAGTCTATTATTTGGGGACAATAAAACGCTTATATATGAAATGAATATTCAACTTCATATAGAGAATAAACTAAGACTACGTGGTCTCATACATAATTCGCGGTCTCCGCCAAATTTTTTTCAACATCCAATCATATTCAGACCTGGATATTATTATATTATCGAATTATTTTCATTCAAAGAGCATTTGTTGGAATTTCCCTATCAAACAAACTGCTTTGATTATCAAAAACATGTTACGGATTCTAAAGATTTTCATTCACAAGAGGACTGTTTAGTCAAACATTTGAAAGAAAAGGAACATCAAAAGTGTAAATGCAATCGGAAATGGTTTTATAGTGAACTTGATTCAAATGACACAAAAGTTTGCAACGACTTCAAATGTAATATCAAGTTCGACAGAAGAGATCTGAACAAAGTTTGTAAAGAGAGCTGTTATAATGAATATTATGGTACAAGGGTTAAAGGTGTGAATAAATATGGATATGCAGACGAAACAGTGATATATTTAATTAAAGGAGATGATCAAGAAATTACTCATTTTCATTATCCTAAAATGGATTTCATAGCTTATGTTTGTTCCATTGGAGCATTATCTTCAATGTGGTTTGGAGTAAATTTTGCACAGTCTGCTCATATAATTATCATGAAATTTATTGTGTCAATGAGAAAAATATTTGAATTTTTGACAAATAATTATATACTTTCTCTCTGTGTGAATTTGAATAGAAAAGAAAATTTAACCAAGTTGTTTAAATATTCATTGACTATAGTATTTTTGATTCTTATGTTACTCCAGATTATTCAGGTTTCTGAGTTATTTTTGAGATATGAAATCATAATGCGTCTGGATGTCGTTCATGCGAAGGTGTTACCATTTACTAGATTTATATTTTTTCCTTATACAAAAGAAATCTATGCCAAGATTCAGCCAAATGTGGTTTCAAGAGAGAAAATAATAATTGAAAACAATACAATAAGAAGCAAGCAAAAATATAAAATGATTGATGAACTATATAGAGGATATTTATTTGAAATGTTACAACACAAGGAAATCCAGAAATTTTATCATACCATCAGTTATAAAGATTTAATAAAATCTTGCAAAATTGTGATCGGAAGCAATTATATGAACTGTCCTGAAGCCAATATTAATTGTTTATTTTATAAAAAGGGTATGTTTCTCTCATTTGAATTTTTCGGGGATAATAATGGTAGTTTTGTACAAGTAGTTCATAATCATAGTATTCAGAATGATTTGCAAGAAGTAAGACTTGAAATTGGAAACATGGAACCGGTATCAGTTCAGTTAGTTTCCTCTGAACTTAAACCGGCCGGAACAAGTTTATTACTCTTTAAGAAGAATACAGAGAATAATATTTATTATCATTCGCTTTCTATACAAAACTTGCAAACTTCAGAACATTTGTGTGATAATAGAAACAATGATAATTTGATATATAAAATAAGTGATGATTGCTCTGAAAAATACTTTCTCAATTCAATTAAAAATGGTTTAATTTGTATTCCCATGAAACAAATAACATTTGCCATGTATTTGAAGGAAATCGAAACAGAAGAAATCAGTTTTTGCAATCAAACAATAGAGTTAAATAACACTATCATAAATCAATTCAAAGATGAGTGTAAAAGAAATTGCTCAACTAAACGTAATTGCAATTCAGTTATATATGAGACAAATATCAAGACATCATCGATTAGAAATTCAACTAAACTTAACTTAGTTCCAGTCAATTTTCCTCACTTCATTTTTACTGAGACATCAAAATCAGATGTCAATCAATTGATTTATAACTTGGGAGGAATTATGAGCTTGTGGATTGGTTTATCACCAATTTCAATGGTAGAGTTGCTTAAGAACATTTTTAATTCAATAAATGAATTCAGAATAAACTTTAATTCATCTAAATCTTCTGACAGAATATTTATAACTCTTTTCAATTTTAAATTCAAACAATTGTTTAACTATTTGATCAATTCAACTATTGCTTTAATGTTATCCTTAAAAATGTATACAATTTATTGACATGCAAATTTTTGCAACCAATTAAATATTTGTATAATTTAATTTAATTTAACATAATTGATATCAAAAATTATCTATCAGAAAATTGATAATATATTATGAATAGGGGTGCAAAAATATGCTTTTATTTTTCAGAAATATGTATGCAAATATGCCTTTAAAACTTGCGAAATAGGCACTTAAATATGCATTAGAAGGAACATAAAAAGACAATATGATACAAAATATATCTAATTAATAAGATTAGAAATTATTCTTGTTGCATTTAACTACAACGTACATCTTTAGGTTTTCACTTTTAAATTTTAGTCTATTTGTTCTTAATATATTTTTATGCCCACTGAAGATTCTCTCAACATTATATTGAGTTACTGTTGCACACTTGAGATACCCAGTATCATCAGCTTATAAGTTTTTATCCAATAGAGATGAAAATGTGAATCCCAATCCCATCTTTTATGGGAATGGAAGCAAAAATTTTGAGAATTCTCTATTATTCAACTCTTCCAGTGATAAATTCTTTCCGTTTAACAACTCAGAGATTATTTTAAGTGTTTTATATCCAAAGATTTTGCCCAAAGCTTCACAAAATTTTTGATAAACTGATCAAATTATTTAAAATATTCCATTTCATGCATTTATGTTTTTATATCCCATAAACCCTTAAATATTCCTTTTTATGCAAATATGCATTTAACATATTTATACCACCCCTAATTATGAATATTGAATTAAAATATATTTTATTCACAAATTTAGAATATTTTTGTGCTGTAAAACTATATTTAAGCCGTATTTTAACTAGTTTTATTCAATTTAAAGTTAAAATAAATTTGATACCAAAGGTTTAAATTTTTATTGATGAGCTTGACTTCAATAGTTTCATTGATCACATAATGAATTGAGCTTGCGAAAAGTGGATAAAAAGTTGAATAAAAAGTTGAATAAAAAGTTGAATAAAATTTACAAAATAATTATAAAAATTGGGATATAGCCTACTAAATAAGTGAAATAAAAGTAAGGAAAAGTTGAAGAAAGTTCTTAATTAGAATATTTATACATATTATTTATGTTTACAAGAACTAAAGAATCAAAAAGTCAATAGAAAGCTAAAAAGATTGTTTTTAGGATATTTTTTGATTCATAAGCATCTTGAGTCAAAGTTAAACATAACGCTATTTTAGTGACTGAAAATTTCTAATCAATTGGTAGGTTCAAAGCCAAAGTTTTGTTATAAATTAAAAAAAATACTATTACTAAGCAGATAAAAAATTGTTTAGTTTTTTTTGAGTACCTGGAAAGACCATAAATAACTTTTTCACTTCTTAAGAAATTCTAATGGTTAGCAAATTTATATTAATATAAGCAAAATACAAAAAATATAATTCAGAATTTAAAGAACTTGAATGAGACCTCAAATATTTTATGAATGATACATAAAAGTTTGTCTGATTGCAAAACAAATGGAAAGTCTAACCAAAGATTTGGATAATTTAATGATCTTTACAATTGTCTTCATTTCTGATTGGTTGTTTTTAGTGTTCGAAAATTTCTAGAAATTATCTTTTGATGAGAAAATTTCTAGGAAGTTTCTAGAAATATTTCTATGGTAAAGAAATTTTCTTTTAATGAACCTCTCATAGAAATATGGGAAGCTCATCAAAAGAAAGTTTCTCGATTTTTGACGATAAATTACCTCTCGATAAAATTTCTTGAAATTTTATTTTTACAACACTAGTTGTTTTCCTTTTAGTCTAGATACTATTATGCAATCTTATTAAATAATATCTAATCGATGAAGAATAAGTAGCCCACCAAATAATCTTTCTTAAAGACATCATCATTGTTAGCAACTTAATTTAATTTTAAGTTAAATCTACAAGGTTGATTAACTGATTGAGCCCACGGGAGATGCAATCTTCCAGTTACCAAAATTTCTTGGGACTAATATTAATATTTGTATCTTCAGAATAAATTACTTTATTTGTATTATGAATGATCTTTATAAGTTTTAATATATTTGAAATTAAGTTCTATGAAAATAAAGTGTCTTCCCGGTAGGATTGTAGATTTTGGGCACCGCCCACTTTTCGTGACCCCATCCACACAATATATATACCGTTGGATTCAGCATCTAAAGTTACAAGTATATATATATATATATATACGCGCGCGGGGGAGGGGTAGCTGTGAAAAAATTTTCGGCTTCATGTAATCGAATTTTTTTGTACTATACATTATTATTTATTGTAAGTTATCAAGAATTCAATACTATTTCAATAAAATAGAATATTAATAAAATTAAAGCAACTTTTAAAGTTTAATTTAGTTTTACTAAATTTTGAGACTTTTGCTTTTCGTTCTTATAACGTAAATATAATCTTTTAAGTGTTTCAAATGCTATTACTTCACAAATTAATACTATCAAAGCTATCAATACTATAATAAAATAGATTTGAAATATTGTCGATGTATGTGATAGATAAAATGAGAAAACATCAAAGTTATCTGGAGATAATTTTTGATTACTATCTACAATACATTTTATTGTATAATTAAAAGTCTTTAGTATCAATCGATTGAAAATTCCATTGGAACTCAAGTAAAATGTTACATCATCAACATATTTAAATAGTTTTGGATAATTAATATTTGTTTGGTGACTGATCATAAGTACAAATTGTGTCGGAGAAAATAGCTGTTTACCTGAAAAAGATTTATTAGAAAAGGTTATATTAAAGCCGATGGTTTTTCGGTCAATATTAGTTAAAGTATCTAGAGATAATTGAAAAAATTTTGCTCTATAGTTTAAATAATAGAATGATGTGTTGAGATCTAGATCAGTGATTGCTAACCTTTTAGTGACAAAGAGCTTAAAAATTCGGCCCTTGAGCTTAAGGGCCAGTAAAGAATCGCGACAAAAACAAATTTATTTTTAGTTCAAAGTTTACTGAAATAGAGATTATTTATTTGAAAATTTCCATGCTTGACATTGTCTTTTAGCAATAACTACATCAATGTTAGATTAGATAAAGTTTTAATTGTTTGAGTGAAGCATATTAATAATGAATTGTTGTGAAACTAATAATTTCAAGTTTTTTTCACATGAATTAATAGCTCTTCTCACTGATCTTAATATTATTTAATAATTCACTTGAATTAAAGACTTGATGAGGCAAATAGAAATTATATGAATTTTCAAATTTAGTGTTTCATAAGGTTCTCGTATTCATTTTTTAGGCACTTTTCATAGATATCAGGATTGCAGTTTTAGAAAATTAATAATATATTATTAATGATTCCCCCAAAAATTGCATGATTGAAATTTAATATAAATTTGACTCTTACTTTCATTATGGAAACTTTTTTAAGTTTTATAAGAAAATCAATTTGAGTTTTTAATTAAAGGGATAAAACTATTATATTTATCTAGAGTGACAAAGAACCAAAATAATCAATCGATGGATCGGATCCGGCCCCGGGTTGGCAATTACTGGTCTAGGCCATTGTTTTACTAAAGGCGAAAAAATTTGTTGCTCACGAAGTATTCAAAACACAATAGAAAAGAAATTTTAATACTGACGAATCTGTATATAATACTAAGAACTATATTAAAACTGTTATCAGCATTTTTTACATTTTCATGATAATTGGGGCATTTTTTGTTATCTGGTTAACATCACAGACCACGAAACTAAAAATGGGAAACTTTGATCTAGATTAAAGGTGTCATTTGTCAGGGCTGATTTAGATACATCGCAATAAAATCGTTAATAAATGCTAGTTTATACATAAATTTTGCACGTAATGCTTAGTTATAGCAGCGTTCGGCAGCTAGTGGCCAAGGGTAGGATTCGATCAGACCGATCATTTTTTTATCCTCAAGACTTTTCAGAATTATAACGAGAGTATGTATTTTTAGACTGAAATAATGAGAATTTAGCACTTTATGTGATAATCTTGCACAAGTTATTAGCATTAGGTATTCTCGTGATAGGACTTTATCCTTCACTCGAGTTTCACTAGCAGAATTCTATTTATTACAACGTGAATTTGTAGCAATTCTGCTCAATTAGCATTTTTACACGTCTATTTTGGCCTGTGAGATGAGATACAATGTCGATCACTGGATTATAGTATTGCTTCAATATATCAAATATGTGCAGCTTTAAACTTCCTGAAAAATATAATCGAAGTAGAAGATATTTATTTGAAATTTGGTAACTTATTAAACCTTAGTTGCGTCTAACCTACATAAATGAAAAATTCTAACTTATCCTTTAGCTTAAGGTTAGTGTTTCAAAATCGACTGATCTTCTATGAATAGAAGATAAATAGGAATAAAAATTCATGCTTCTAAATAGGATTTTCTGTTTCTCGAATTAGCTACTTTTCAATGTTATTGAGTCGTGAAGAATAAATAAAAAATATTGATATATAACAAGTCCATTACCCAAATACAGTCTAGCATTTGTATTGCTTAGACACATATTAGTCGCCAAACCATACAAGCTGACAACACTTCCAATGATTGCTTTTTTACCATTAATCACATCTGACATCATTTCACTACTATGTAGTTCTTCAGATGAAACTAAATTATCTTTAATTTTTTGCCAAACTTTCTTATAGAGTTCAACATTATTCTTCTCAAATAATTGCATTTCAAACGAGCCTTTAATTACAACGGGAATTATATGATCTTTTGTTAAAAGTTTTTCGAGTGAATCAATATTTGTTATTTCAGATCCAATGATGATTGAAGTGCCGATTAATGCAGAAAGCATTGTAGTTATGAATAAAGCAGTTATTGATGTGATAAATACTACTTTGCGATCAATTGAAAATAAGGTCATTCTTGATAACCCATTGCCTCTCAAGTAAAAAATTGACAATAATATCCATAGACTTTTAGGTAATACAATAAAAAATCTGTAAATAATTTTAAAAGTTTCGATAACAAAATTTTAAACTTCAAAAATAATTCTTAATTTCTGTAAAAACCTCTTTTTGGTCAAATTTTCGGCAGATCTGAATTGCGTCGATAGTGCTGTTGTAATACTTAATACTATAAGAGCTATTACTATAAGAAACCATATTTTATCCTGAAGTAAAATTATTACTGGTTCAAAAATATCGATTTTCTGATTATCGGAGTAAGCGGACAATATAGTGATTCCATCACTAAATAACGGTCTAGTGAAGGGTGAAACCAAACTTCTCTGATATGTTAGTGCTAGTGGACCTAACGCTAGATCTGTTTGATTTTTCTGCAGCAAACCAACCATTCCTGTGAATTTGAAATCAATGGCTTACTCACCTTAATATATTTAGAAGAGAGCAAAATTGTTGTAGCACGAGCTAACTTTCCAGTTTATTTAATATTATTTATTAGGTGCTGATTGTGTACTACTTGTGGCTTTAATTATCATATAAAATATATGGCATTATTGATTAGCTCGTAGTTTAAAAATGCTACCGTTAAAGTATACTAAAACTGGCTTATTTGTGTCATAACTCAAAATTCAACGAAAGATTTTGAATATCATTTTAAAACTAATTAATATAACTCAAAGTCAAGTTATTAGATAAAATTTACAGAAAATATTTTCATAATTGAGCATTTTTACGGACTTTAGATTTGTAATCGAATACAAAGCTGAAAATAAATATTTTTGTATTAACACTGTTCTAAGTAGTCCTGAGAATTACACCCTATAACAATTTTCTATGAGTTTGAGTTGTATTAACTCTAGTTTTAAATCAAAACGATCGTGATTTTGAACAATATAATCAAGCGCTAGAATTCAATGTCATACCAGTCCATGAATTATTATTTTGGAAATACATCCCCCATTGCTGATCACTAGCACGTACAAGTTTGCTATTGAAATGATTTTTTGAAAGAATATTTAAGACTTCTCTCATTGGACCTGTTAGTATCCATTCTTGAGTTTCATAATCCCAATGAATATCAGCACCCGTCCATTTTTCAACAGAAACCTTAACCATAATTTGTAATAACAAATATTGAATCTATCGCTTAATGATATATTGAAATATTTTATTTAATTCTCTTACGTTTAAACATGGTTCCATTTTACTAGTTGCCACAAAGCTTTAAGGCTAATTAGAGTCCAAGGCAATTAATACTTTAATGACTGAGTCTTGAAAACATTTAAGATGACACATACACGTCATTTATAATAGACTTCAAAGTCTTTAAAAAATTTTTAAAAGTTATTAATTAATGATTATATGTTTCTTCTAATAAAATATTTTAGTTAATTTTTGAGACTCTATTATTAAGAAAACATAAAATCATTTTATAAAATAGGTTCGATATTCACCAGACACAACATATTAATACTACAGAGAACATTACAGTATTTCGAAATTCAAGATCGCTATCGAAGATCAATGCTATATCAAGAATATTATGGATTACTGTTACTATTCGTTATAATAATAATATCAATTCTCAAAGTAGCCAATAATAATAAGTATGATTGGGAAATACGTTAATACTAGCAAGAATAGTTATAGACATGAAAGGAAATAATTTAGCCAAAGACTTGAGTAAATTCAAATATTTACGACGAGCTATAGAACTGAAAGAAAATTGCTCTACTGAACACTTTAGCATGAAATCGTTGAACATTATTATATCACATGTTATATTAATGAACCAGAGACACATTATTATAAATAATTATTGAGCAATACCTAACTCATAATCAATATAATGAGTTTTGAAACATTGGACAATAATAGAAAGTAAAATAATTAATAAAATATTTATGCTCTCGATAAAGAATAAAAGATACAAACCACAAAGAGAATAATCTATTCAAAGCTCGATATCTGTCTCTCTAAATAGTTAATATATATAAATCCGCACAAAAATGATGAATATCAATTAAATTTATAAACATCGATCAATACAACGGATAATAAGAATCACTTAAGTATAATTTAAAATTCAAGTTTCGATAGTTTGCTTAATATTGATTTTCTTATCATTCAAGTCTTGACTAATAACTTTATTTTCTAAAAGTTCAAAGTGAAAAAAGTCATCATAGATTAATTTAATAGAGTGAGAATTCAACAAGTGCCAGCTCTGAGGATATGATATTCAAAACGTCAAGAAAAACAAATTATACGACAGTCTTTACTTGAAATGAGATTTTTCTTATAATTCAAAAACTACCGAATAATTTGTTTTTCTTGATATTTTGAATGTCATATCTTCGAGTTGGTATTGTTAAATTCTCACTCTATTAAATTAGTTTAAGATAACTTTTTTCACATTAATAAATTTTTATGATATACTTGCTTTCGAATCAAAGCTATGAATAAATCATAAGATTTTTTCATTTTAGAGTAAACCTCATTCATTTTTTGATGGTTTACCAATGAGTAAAAATGAAATTCGACTCTAAATCCATCGATACGTTCAAGTAGTTATCTCTGTAGACTTTAATACTCTATTCTCAATTTATATTGATCATTGAGTTATAAGAAAATCTTATTTCAAGTAATGATCATTATAAATCGAGAATAGAGTATTAAAGTCTACAAGGGTAACGATTCCCTGATATAAAGTCGAAGAAGATATCGAGTGAAAAACGATCGAATTAATAATATTGAAAACGAAAAGATCGAATGCAACATAAGACCTAATACAATATAATTTAAATTGATTTTATTTATATATTATATTATTTTTAATCTAATTGAATTTGTTTGAGAAATTATATACAGTAAAAGTTCTACATAACGAACGTTTAAGGAGTGGAAGTTTTTGTTCATTATACACGCTGTATATTATATCGAAAGCAGGAAACGGAAAATTCAGTTACAAATTTTGTACCTTTTTGAGCAATTATAACATTATTTTTGTGAGAAGCACTTGAAATTCAAATGCATTTATATATTTCTGCTATTAAATCAAATTTGTAAAGTACCAAAAATGAGAGCTAATTTCACGCATCTCTAATTGGGATGTTTTGGTGGCTCAACACATGGTTGATAGAGATATAACTACTTATAAAAGGACAAACATGCACCCGATTTTTCCGTTCTGTGATCGAAAATTAGATTATGCCACCTCCTAGAGCGTTTATGTTAGATAACAATGTGAAAACAATAAATCGAAGTGCTTATTTAAAATAAGCCGGCTATATTATTCTTAAAGATATTAATATATGAAATGGAGATTTTCGGGACACTGTTTTTGAAAAAATTAGTCTAAAAGCGTTTAAAAAGAATCAAAATTAGTCTAATGTTGAAAATTTGGTTTTATTACTTTTGAGAACTAATAAAAGCTCTATAAAAATGTATTTTATACCAAGTGTGTACAAACTCCATTGTACCTAAAATATGTTTGCTATTTCAAAATGTCATTTATATCGAGATTTTTTATATCGAGCTTCTACTGTATTTCATCAAAGATTCGAATATCTTCTTACACATGAAATTATATAAATTTGATCATTCATTTCATATTTTATTGTACTAAAAATTATAAACTTGATTAGTTCGAACTAAAAAATTGTTTTAATTATTTATTTTTAACTTTTGATATGATATATTTGATCCTATTGCGCACTTGTTCTTATGTAGCATTCGATTATTTTGTTTTCGATATTTTTGATTTGATCTATTTCATTCAATATTTTCTTCGATCTTATACCATAATACGCAGGGATAACTATTTGAACGTGTCGATGGATTCAGAGTCAAGTCTTCTACTTTTCGGTTAGGTTAGGTTAGGTAAATCATCAAAATATGAATGAAATTTGCTCAAAATGAAGAAAAGTTTACAATTTATCCATGACCTTCAATCGAAAAGCAAATGTATTATAAAAATTTTATTAAAAAGAAAGAATTTTTATTATAAAAATTTATTATCAAAATAAACATATTTACGAATTTGACTGATATTTCAGTTAAATATAACAAGAAAAGTCGAAATATGTTAGAAAAATAATGATCAACGTCTCCAGTCAGTGAAGCGGTAAATTTAATTTCTACTTTCCAAACACTGGGGTTTTATGAAATTCTATGACTGGATAAAAATTTATTTTGAAATGAAGAAATTTCCTCTATTACTAATTAACTTTTATATTGAGATTATATCGAAATGGAAACATTTTATTATGTTCGAAGCGCACTTATCTTTCGATGCATTTAAATATTAACTACTGTACATATTATTAATTTTATTTTATTTAGTATCTTGTTTGATAGAATACTGATAGTTACTGATAGGTAAGAATTTAACAAAGTGAATGGTTCTGATAGTGTGAATTCTTAGACTTATTTCTAGACATTTAAAAAATTAAAGAGGCCAAATTATATTTTTTAAGGAATTTCGAGTTATCCTGAATTAGAACTCTAGGGGACTAAGTATTACCTTTTTCCAGAATTGCTTTAATTCTAGACTATCAAGTCTATTTCTGGACAACTGATCACCCTAGAACTTAAACAAATGCTGCTCAAAATGTACTTAATAAAGTGGAAAATCATGAATTCAAATGCTTAAAGACTTATTCCTTAAAAGTCTAAGCTGACATTCGAAGTAAAATATTTTCAGAGTTCCAAGGTTAATATGGAGCGAATCCGCTTACTTTAAAGATTAGTTCGAGAGGATAAACCAAGAATCTTGATCAACAAACTGTTTTAGAAAGATGTCCTCAGTAAAGCCGAATCTTTTACTTTTTGCATCAATTAAATTAACTTTTATTATATTTTAAGCTGAGATACAATTCATTCTAATAGCAATTTTGTCGGGAATAATTAAAGCCAACAGTCGAGAACTAGAATTTCTTTATCCGTGTCGATACCAAGGGACAAATATTAAAAGATTAATCTATCAAAAGACATAGACAACTATGATATCTAGTCTATATTCAAAGTATTGAGCAAAGTTGCCAGGACTGAATGCGATAAAGATTTCGAAACATTCACTTTCTATGTAAACTGATTAGAGAGGTTGAGGACGGTGTTTTTGGTAAAATAACTCTTAATAATATAAATATAGTGAAGTCTGTCAACTTTAGAAGGCTAAGGCTTTTCAAAGTTCTGTTGAACTATAATATCAATTACAAAATGAATGAATCAAAGTAGTCAAAAACTAAAGTGGATATTAATTTATAAAGAATTTTAGTTCACTGTGTAACTTAAGGGAAATTGAGTTAAAATATCATAGAATCCATGCATAACCATCTTACGCTCTCAGTAATCCAAAGTAAGCAAATCTGGAAAGAATTGATCTCAATCCAAATACACAAATAGTTGAATGCGTAAAACACTTGGGAATTATGCTTTATTACATTAATTGATTTAAAGTGAGGAATAAATACAAATATTAAAAGCAACATGAGAATATATATAGATATTATGACTTATTGATTTAACTATTGTTTGACGGTTTATCTAATCTATTAAGATTAATATATTTGTCAAAAAGTTCTGTATTCATTTTTACTCAGTAATTATGAATTTCTAGGTAAATTCTATAAAAATACAATGAAAAAGAGAATTATATCAATAATTTTTTTCTTATAAGTATTATTGGATGACAAGACTTTTACTCATTTTGAACTAGACCAAAAGTATTGTTTACTTTTAACAGATAAACAAATGATTTTCATTAAGAGATATTTCAAAGAGAAACAAGTTTTGTCATAGGTTAGTCATACAAAACTGATAATTTCTCATCTCCTATAACTAAAAGGTTTCAAATTGGTTTTTCATTTCTTTTGAACCATGACACACTCAATTTCTAATAATTTATACAAAGTCTGAAGTGAAGACTGCCAAGGCAGTTCTTCAAAAGTTTCGTTCATATTGTCCAATAAGAAGTTCACAAAGAGAAAATTTTTCGATTTTTGAAGGGAAATCTCTTGAATTTTCTAGAATGTTTCTGAGAAACTTTCTTTTTATAACATTACTTGTAAGTCGTTCATCCCATCCTTTCTTCGGACCTCAAATAGCTATTTTATCTTGATTATAATTAATTATTATATTAATTTTCAAGATTAGGCTTTTATATTCCGCAAAGATAGATTAGAGATTTTAATCAGCTTATCAAAATTTGTAGAATAAAATTTTTCGTATTTTTACGAATATATATTATCCTAATGTTGTTTGCAAGTCTATGACTAATATTTACTTAATTTTGGCCCGAATCTTTGATAAAATTTAAATTTTAATCAAACTACGATCCAATCTCGACTAATATTTGAAGACGTAAATATAGTACATATTTGAGATATTATATTTTTAGTTCCTAGTCCTTGAGAAATAAGTTTTTTGTGTATTACGCAATTTTTTCCATACTTTAAAGTAAGTCAAAGCGTAGGTTAAAAACTTAATAGAAGTTATTATTTGAAGCCCAATCAGCTCGATAAAAGATCTATATTGAATTGTTAATAGAGATCTATATTGAAGATAGGATAAATTAAAACTACACATTTGAAGCGTTTATGTTGCAAAGTATTGTGTGTTGTCCGAATTCAGAATCAGAAACGGTTGTTCAGGTGGATCTAGGCTCAAGAAACTACCAGCTGCGGTATGCTTAACTTGACTTCTAAGCACTTGTTTTGAACGATAAAACTATAGTAATACTTTATTATGCTTTGAAATATACATAAAAGGACTAACGTTTTGTGTTTTGGATCAAATGATAAAATGAAAGTGTTTATTTTAATATTTTTTAAATATATGATTTATATATCTATCGATTTTTCATTTAGTTTCCCATAAAGTGGTTATAATGTAAGTGTATAGTATGTAAAAACTTAGTGTTATTTCCGGGAAGACAAATAAAACTTTAAATTTATCCTCTTATTAACAAGTAAGATAAGTTTCAAGGCTAACAATAAAAGATATCACAATATTCAAAGATAATAAATTTGTATAAATAACCAAACTTTAAATTATGAGAAAAATAGTTTCGGTTTCTACTTATAAACAAAAGCTTATTTAGAAAATAAGAACAGCAAAAAATCAGTATCTCAACCCAAACTTAATTGAATAAAATCGAAACGAAAACATTGAGAGGAAAATATAATTCAAAGACTTCTAAATCATTTCAAAAAGCTTTATTTGAGTTAAAATCAAACGCTTGAACTCTAAATTTGAGTTCTTTCATAATTTTTCTCTTAAAGTTGATGGATTTGACCGACAAATAGAATCATTCCGTTTCTATTATCTCTTATGAAGAAGAGAAACGGATGATCTGCTTTGAACTCATAAACAATCGGTATCGACGGTGTTTCAATAACAATACCAGTAGCGGCCGCAGCTTCACTTCCCTCTTCGTTAACCTCAACAACAGCTTTGTGAACAACTTTAGAAACTCTTAAATCCTGTCTACCATCAATTCCTGAAAGATCCGCTTCAGAAGTGAAAACTTGTTTCATTCCTAATTTCGATAAGTGTTCAATCAATTCATACGAGGCTTCAATTTTGAACTTAGGAATAGTTACGTGGACTTCGTTTTGTCTCATATAATGAATACTGTTCTCAATAACTGCAAAGTCTTTTAAATTAGACCTCAGTTGGTTGAAACCTTGTTTTTCATTTGGCAAAAGAATATATAGACTTATATCGTCTCCAGAATACGGAAGTTCCAATAGTTTACTATTGAGTTGTTCTATTTCCGTGTAATTGAATTTACCATTTCTTTTCATCATTTTTGTCTTGAATTCATTGATTCCACGATTGAAGAATACTTCTTCTCGTGTCTCATTCTCCAAGAACTTAGTTGCCCAAATACCTTTAAAATAAACGGCATTTAATAATACCAAACGTGTCGATGATTCTAAAGGTTCTGATAACAGTTTTGGTATCTTATCGTGTGTTTGTTTTTTAACCCAACTGTTGATATGATCGGTTGCAGCGACTGAGTTATGAACAAAGTCTTCTGTTTCTATAGTTGTTTCATAAAACTTCTTAAGGTTTTCTTTGTATGTTTCCAAGATATCAAAGTTCTGTTGAGCCACTAATTTATTTGCAACATCCAATTGATACTTGTTTGAGTCGACGTCAGATACCTCTCTCAAAACAGTTCCGAACTGTTGGTTCACCTCATCGTTAGAGAGATGCGCAAAATTATATCCCAGAACTTCTTTCATTTCATCTGCAGTTTTATTTCTTGCGCCCAAATATAACATTCCAAAAGCTGATGAAATACTGAAAGGAGAAAAGAATACATTTTTCTCTTCACTATATAAATGTTGAAGAAGTTGTAGACTTAAGTGATTGTTAGCATTGGAGATGGACAGTGTCTTCACTGGTCTTTCATACGAATTCTCAATAAGAAGAAACAAAAATATTGTTAGGAATCGAAGCATTGTGTCCTTATATGTTCTATAGAGAAAATTTTTATGGGAGAAAATGTGTTTTATACAAAAGTATAAATGACTAGTACTTATCACTAATATTCCCGCGATAAGAGTCTAACTGAACCAATAACAAGTAATTCTAAACATATGCTCAACTTTCGAAAGAAAACAACTTTTGATACATTGGAAGAAGAGGAGTCATCCATAATTGATTATACATATCATTGCATTACATCCTTATTTTAATGCTTTAAGTTTGAAGTTGTAATTTTTAAGAATGGATTCTGTAAAATTTATCCTCGAAGTACCAAAAATTTCCCAATTGAACAAACTAAGAATTGTGGTAAGAAAATTAATTAAAATCCTCAACTGCAATAAATACATTAGGCTGGTCTAAGTTAGAAACAAAGGTTGAAACTTCTAAACAGCATATCAGGACTTTGGTTAAATATCGAGACTATTACATCTCAGAAGTAATAAAAGTAATAAGTTTATGAAATATTATTGCGTATTAGAGTAAAGCATACTAGATGACAACTGTGTGGTTGCTTACAATTCACACGCTTTTAATTATTAACCATTCGCTACAACTGTGGGGTAAAGTGTTCCAAAATTTTACTTTAAAAATCTCGATAGAATCAACCAGATGTAAATTTTTGAGATTTTAGGTATTTCTCAGTCATTTATCTGACTTTTAATGATAAAATAATCGAAGAATTTAGACTTATAACTTTTTCAAAAGGTTTTTTTCTGACAAGTCCTTTTGAGATCCCACCTGTTGCTACTAAGAACACGAATTTCTTCTAATATCGTAGTGCTTCGTGTTTCCTACTTTCATCGCTTTAGTGTGATGTCGCCATCAGCAATACGAGAAGTAGTAAACCACGAATGACGCTGTGATGGATAATTACGTAAAATTAATTGATGGGATGATTAAAATTGGTAAAATATGGAGCAACTTTGATTCAATAGGCACCAGTACTTACTTGATACTGAAATAAATTGACAAAAATATGGAGTAAATTTTTACTCCGTAGTTAATTCTACGTTTTCAGAAGTTAAGTTGTGCAGAAAGGTTAAGTAAGAATAAAGTAAAACAGCGATAAAATTTTTATAATGGTCTAGACGAGTGGTTCTTAACCTTTTTTCTCACCGATTACCTGAACGTCTAGTACGTCCAATTTATGTACTTTTAAGTTATAAGTGTGTTCATTAAGAAATCTGACGCTATGATAGCTTCTAATGGTTTTTTAAAGCAACTCTACGGCCAGGGCGACCACCCGTCCCGTTTTTGGCGGGACGGTCCCGTCTTTTTAAAGATAAAAGGTAGAAATCCCGTCAGACCAAAAACACTTGAAGGGATAATCAGTATTTCTGTTTTTCAACTTACATTTCGAAAAGTTTACTATAGCCTGAGTACTATAAGGATCTAAATTCCTTATTTGACAAAATTAGTTATTAACTGATTCATATACCTTGTCATGGCCTCGATGGTGGTATTTATTCAAATTTATAAATTTATGTCTGGTTCGGTCGTAATCGCTGAATTAGTCGAATTAGATGAGCAAAATATTTATAAAGCAGGCGTTTTCACAATCTTTCGGGTTATTAAAACTAAATCTCATAGAAGTCCGATGAAGAGAATCATATTCTGCTGATATTTCATTTTTCAAAATTGATTTAGTCACTTCGGATTCTTCTATATCGATAAATTCGATTCCTTAATAAGCTGCTGTTAAATGTGTCATTTCTTTATAAAAATAGACTTTTCAGTCATTCAAATTTCTTAATGAAAATTTGAGACATAAAAATTGTTAAATCGAATTTCGACTTAAAATTTTTTCGACCGAATTACGTTGAAACATTTTTAAAATGTTCGAAATTGATTTCCTACTTTCCATTTAAAATTTCTTAGATAAAAATTGTTTTGACTTAGTTATTTATCGATTTTTGATCACTTAGAACCTGATAGTACTCAGTTTTGGATTTGATTTCAGTGCAATAAGGTTCCAAATGAAAAAATCAGTTCTGACTTATTCATGATAGAAACGGAGTAGGACCCAAATGAACAGTGGAATATGCGCATAACACATATATTACTTGGTAACATGTTTTAGAAAATTATTCCTCAACTCATTTTGGTGCATAACAACATCAAACTTGAAAGTGCATTTTCTCGTTGATGTACTTTTTTGCATTTAGAACCTTATAGTATTAAGTACCTGTGGTTTAAAACCAAAATTTGTAGAGTTAATTTTTCTGCCTTGACTTATACCTGATATAATTCAGTATTTCTTTCTTTTGAATAACTTTTGAAAGATACCATTTCTAACAGAAAATATATTTTCGAAGTCAGTTATGAATCTTCAATGTTTTAATATTATTATGTATTATTTGATACCTAAATATTTTTAATTACTAATAAAAGCGGCATTTTTCTTTTTAAAAATCTAAGGACCCTCACCTTTGATATTTTTGTCCCATCCTGAGATAAGCCAGAGGTGATCACCCTATCTACGGCCCGTGAGAAAAATTTCGCTTTCCTATTTTGGGTTATGACCCACCAATTGGGAACCCACGGTTTAGAACATATAGACGTTGTTTAACTTTATTAAAATAATTATGTAAAATTGACTGAATGCTAGATAAAAACGTTGCATTAATTCTATAAAGTTCTACCAAAATAAAAAGTCATGTTTTGAGGAAAACGAGTTTGAAATTTAGCACCAAATATTGGACAACTCCGGAGAGTGAGTATGGTTAAAATTTTATGTTGGATTAATGATACAAATAAGTCGCCTGAATACTATAAGGTTCTAATTGCAAGAAGTATGTTAACGAAAATCCACTTTCGAGTTCGATGTTATTCATCAACAATAAGCTGAAGAATAATTTTCTAAAATAACAGCCAATTTATATGTGATGCTCATATTCCACTGTTCATTTAGGTCCTACTCCGTTTCTATCATGATAATTCAGAACTGATTTTTGTATTTAGAACTTTATTGAACTCAAATTAAATAAAAAACTGAGTGCTATCAAGTTTTAAATGATTGAAAATCGATTAATAACTAAATCGAGCAGATTTTTATCTAAGAAATTTTAAAAGGAAGTAGCTAACGAATTTCAAAAATCTTAAGAATACTTCGACATAATTCGGTCAAAAAATTTTTTAAGTCAAAATTCGACTTAACAATTTTTATGTCTCGAATTTTCAGATATTTCATTAAGAAATTATTTGGATGACTGAAAGGTCAATTTTTATAAAGAAATCATGCATTTAACAGAAGTTTATTAAAGAATCGAATTTATCGATATAGAAGAACCGAAGTCACAAAATCAATTATCAAAAAGCGAAATATGATTCTCTTCGTCGAACTTCTATGAGATTTAGCTTTAATAGCTCACAAGATTGTGAAAACGCTTGTTTTATGTGTTTTGCTCATCTAACTCAGCTATTTTTTCGATTACGACCGAACCAGACATAAATTGACAAATTTGAATAAATGCAAGCATGAAGACTATGACAAGATGTATGAATTCGTTAATAACTAATTTTGTAAAAAATGAATTTGGATCCTTATAGTACTCAAGCGAAGAAATGAATCTATATTTGAGGATCGAGTTCTATGGGAACGCGAAACTCTCCTTATGTATAATATGTGTACGAAACTTGAGCAAAGCTTTTATATGCCTAACTTTTAAACTGAAGTTTTGACCCATAACCTCATGTTCATGCTTTAAAATATAGCTTAAATTAAAGATAATTAGTACATTTATAAGTTTCATGATACAAAATGTTAAAATTTTTGTGAGTTTCAAAAGTTCCTTGTGAGTACGAATTCACATTCAAATGAGAAACATTGTGCTACTGATATTCAATTAAATTGAATTCATCTGACCTACAGTACTAATCATAAGCGTTTATGTATCTTTAATTTTTGATGGAAAAGCTCTACAATTATGTAGTTTTGTATGCATTTTCAGGTATTCAGATGCTAGTCATGTACCAAATCTCATGAATACAGCACCATAAAATTTTGGGTTACTTTATCTTAATTAAAACATGTCTTTTCCATAGAAAAACGCTATGAAATTTTGTCAATTTCTTTCCAGCTTTAAAACTTCAATTTTATACCTATATTGTTGTGCACAGTATATGACTTCGATACATTGCGATACAAATCTAATCGAAAATCCTATGTTAAGTTGGTTAAACGTATGGCTAAAAATATGGGGTTTATGACAGATTTTATAGAACTTGGCAATAAAACTCAGAATTGCGTGATGATACATTCGCGAGTTTTGGTCCATGATCAGCATTTGAATACCTGAATATGTATACAAAATTACATAATTGTAAAGCTAGTCCATCAAAAATTAAGGGTATGTAAACGCTAATGACCAGAACTGTAATTGCAAATTAACAGAAAGATTTAATCATTCAATGTTAAAGTAAACGCACAAACTTATGTGTTCTCGTCCAAACTGGTTAAATCTATGATAAGTCTATAGCTCAAAGTAGACAAGCAATAAGATTAGCAGTTATCCGGGCAAGTAAATTTATCATTACCAAAGCCATGACTTTCTCGGAATTCTAACTTTTCTTATTACTTAAAACTCTAGGAACTAAGGTGTTTGTACCGATCGTGAAATAAAAAGTAATATAAGATAACATTTAATTTTCGATAAATCCGAAAATTTCTAGTTTTATACATCTTCCGAATTTTCGGAAAACTCCTATTTTTGTCGAAATTGATCCAACTTTCTTTGAATTTCATGCATTTATCTCTTAAAATTGATGGGATATTTCATCTTTAATGGATTCTTTGTTTGTCTCAGTATTCAGTCTCATGAGCGTTAAGCTGAATAACCTTTCATGTATAGAGAAACTCAAGCTCATTCAAGTGCAGATACTCGTTCATTAACGTTGTGTTTGAAAAAATTAAATTAATTTAATCTAAATTGTATTTAAAATTAATTTCAATAAAAATGAATTCAAATAAAAGTGTGAAGTGGCGAAAGTAATGAAGTAATAAACTTTTAGTACTAATAAGAAAGCATCCCAGTAAGCTAGAATTAAGTGGAGGACCGTTGATCGGCAAGATTTATGACAATTCAAAAAAGTTTCGACAATAAACACGGTAAAGATAATGTTAATTAAATTTTATTACAATAAAACATAAAGATAAGAAAAACTATTTGCAGCTCAATTTATGAATACTGTGAAATACTAAAAAATAGTGCGTATATTTTTTATATTTGTTTAGTCATCTTAAGAGATTAATCTTTAATTTATAATAAAATAGATTTTTAGTAGAATAGAAAGTGTAGTTTATAACTTATTTGTAATGAGAAATTATCTTTATGGTCACAGTACAAAATCATTTTACACTTGACTGATAAACAATTGTATAAGTACTATTTACCTAAATCACAGAAAAATAGATATTTTTTTGTTTTGAGATAAAAATAACTATTGTGAGAACCAAAACTATAAAAAGCAAGAGAAGTTGTATAACAAAGACTAGATAAATCATAAATCTTTAACTGTTAACTATTAGTCGTTTCTTTGTATAACATAATGTTATTAAAAATAATTATTAAAGAATAGTTCTCATTCAATTGAAGTCTATATTTATATTTATAATAAAGAGTACACAAAAAGTAAGTATTAAGCAAATTACTTTTAAAAGCAAAGCATACTCTATCGAGTCCAACTTGACTCTTTGATAGAGAATTAAGTAAAAGTAAATTGAAACCTCACATTGAAGTTCTTGGTTTCAATTTACTCATTCATAGAAACACACATTACATGAGAAACTCTACATTAAACACATAGCCGAGTTTTTCATGTTTAGATTGGTCCCAAGTCACAAAAATAAACGTGACAATACATTGATAATACTTTCAAAAGGGCTAAAAAGAACATTAAAAAATTAGTCTTCTTCAAACATAGCTAAAGATTTCATTGAATATAGACTTACCACCTATTCTTTTGAATCCTGTACAAAATATCTCACAGAGGGTGCCCTTATATATATTTTTAGAATTTATTATACTTTAGTTGATGTCGATCAGTAATCAATTGCATCATTTAATCGATCAATATTTATTTTTATTAAATTACTAAAACACGAACAATTTTGCTCAGTTAAAAATTTCAAGATGGCATAATATAAAGTGCAAACTAATCAGAAAGTTTTGTTATAAACATATAAACATATATGAACAAAAATTATTCTAAAGTTTGTTCTTTATAAGTGATAAACTATCAGAACAAACAATCTAAACAGAACAAATAATTATCATTTCAGTTTTGTTTTTCTAGTTAAATATCATATTTGTTCTAACTTAATTTCTATTCATAGATTCTGTACAATTACTGTTTTAAATTCCTGTCTGTACACCTGTAAACTGAGCGCAATACTATACAATACAAGAAGGTCCTATATAGATGGTTAGTCCAATTGAATCTAATATTCCTCTTAGCAGACTAAATCATTCATTAGTTAGAATTTTTTGCATAAATGTATTAATAAAGAAATTTCACATACCTCAAACTTAAGATACTATTACATGCCAAAAATTACGCACGAAATAATATACCCAAAATCTATTGACTCTGGCCTAACGACGCCCTCTAACGGTAACCTACCTAGGTGGTAGCCTTGAAATAGACATTCAATTAACAGAAAGAATTTTTGAGATAGGTGAGGTCCTTAAGGAGTTATAGTGCAAAAACTAATGAAATACCATTAGCAAATATATTTTAAAATCCCATTTAAAAACAAAATAATTGCAGACACATTATAAGTAAATATCTATAGGAGCTAAAGAACGGTCATAATATGAACATAACATCCGACCGTTCTTAGACTACATTTGCACTGACAATAGTAGTGCATGATCTCGGCACTGTGTTTAGCTAAATCTACTAAAACGTAGATATATTTTGTAGCGTAGCGGTGCTGAGACTGAATTCGCGCTCGGAGGAGCATGGGCTCTTAAGCTGAAATCTCCAGAGTTAAGATCATGTGGCCCTATATGTCAAGCTACATGAGTCTCGAATCTCCCAGGGGAGCTTGTGTGTACAGCGAAGTAGAATCACACCTGCATCAGCTGATGTGAACCCAAAGATATATTGCGAGGTCACTCAAGTCTAGTTCTGAGAACAATGTCAGAGTCCATGGTTACCTATATGAAGTAGGCTGACCTAAGACCTTAAGGAAGCAACTCAAGATGGGCTAGTTGCCCAAGAGGGAGACTAGCCGACTTGTTACTAGAGACCTCTACCTAAGTCTCCAGCATGGGCTTTATTTGCTATAATGGTACCGCCTGAGACCCCCTGCCGCTAGAAGATTCCATGCCGGCGTAACGCGACTCGAAGCACTTAGCCAGGGCTTTTAAGAGGCCTGTTACCCGCAAGCATGGCGGGGGGGGAGGGTCGCAACCGCTAGCATGTTCCATACCTAAAAAATCGAGTTAGTTTTTTGGCAATAACTCTGGGAGTAGCTCGTCGATTAACAAAATTCTTTTGGTTCCTTAATCCTTAATAATTGTTCCCTAATTAGGTCTTGGTCCTCTATAATCTGTGATAAGTTTCGTTAGTGGGCGCGTTTAATACATTTAGAGCATGCTTCTCTATTGTTTGGGTAACTATAGTTTCAAATTGAATTTCAACTTGTCACTTCTATTGTCTGCAGATATGGAGCACTTTCAATATAAAGAAATTTCGTCAGGTAAACGTCAAAGCATGACTAAATCAACCGTCGAACATTTGAATATTATTTAGTTTAATGATCTTTCAAGTTAGAACAATAATTAAGGTTTTTCAAATACAGTATTAACTTCATCAATAGCATAATATTAATACATACTGAATTTTCGTTAAAAACTTTTATCTAAAAATTGACTGAATCGGCCGCGATTTTCTGAGCGATTTTTAAAGATTTAGAGTCCGAAAAAGTCACGGCTCTGATAATTACCTTTCGCAACATCCAACCAGAAGCATTCCGAACATATGTCAATCTATGATTATAATTTGAACTATTTACTTGACTATTGAGAAATCGAACACATGTTTGAAAGATATAATCCACGAGTAGTATAAATTACCTCTTAAATGACACCACTTCACTTTCCTTATACAAAACTCAACATGAAGGGTAAGATTTTACAGAAATAGTACAATGAACAATCTACTAATTTTTTCAATAATAACAATTTTCAGGTTTTCTTACTGCTATAATCTTGATTACAAAGTTATTCGTGGCAACTAATGGCAAATGTCCATCTGAAGAAGCATTATATCCATGTACTTGTACTGGGAATTCGATTAGCTGTTCAGATGGTAGTTATAATCTTAAATATATATTCCAAGCGGTAAATGAGAATCTAAAATTGAGTAGTGATAAACACTTTGGGGCGTTCTTTATGAGAAATGATTTAATTGAAGAATTTGAGGATAACGTTTTCGGTGAAGTAACATTCGAGAGTATTACTCTTTCTAATTCATTTAATTTGAGAAGAATAAGAGCTCATGCGTTCAGCAGTTCTGTTGACACTTTAGATAGATTTGAGGTAACAGGTACTTCGCGTATCGGTGAAAATTCAAATGGTTATGAATTTTTCAACTGCTTGAGCTCGTTAAATAATCTGAAACGAGTTTCTCTACAATTCCACGAAATTCCTGCAATTCCTCCGAATGCGTTCAGTAATACCAAACAAACAAAATTTGATTATATTAATTTCAACTCAAACTTTAAATTAGTTAAGAAGATAAATTCTATAGGAAATTACGCGTTCAGCACATTAACAAGTCTTGAATATCTGGCATTAAATGGACAAAATATTTCTTATATTCCTAAACATGCGTTTGATTTCCACACGTATTCAAATAAAACAATTCGTATATTACTTGGTGATAATCCTCTTAATGGTTCAAGTTTTGAAACTGGATCACTTCTCAACGCAAATAGACCTGTAAATTTGGATTTGTACTCAGCTTTTCCCATGTCAAACTTTAATTACTTAGACGAAAATGTTTTCTTTCCATTTCTTCGTTTAGACAAGAGAAATCATATTAACCTTAGTACGGGACAATTTTCGATTTTTTTTGAATGTGATTGTCGTTCGTATTGGCTTATAAGAGAAAAAGATCACATAAAAGATCAAGTAAATTTAAATGTTCATTGTCCTGCCAATGCAAAATTTCAGGGAAAGCATATTTTTGAAGTGGATGAAAGTTTATTTCAACATTGCATACATTGATCGTTAATAAAAGCAAATACGATAAGAAAATGATTGAATAAAAATTGAAATATCGAAAAATTACCTCTTGTTTATAATCAAACTGAATGGTTATTAAATTATAAAGTAGCTTAAATTCGGTAGATTGGAATTTCATTTCAGCTGCTTCGTATCAAAAGCTACACAATTATTTGTTAATTGTTGAACTGACTGATAATCTTGTGTTAATAATTGGTATTAGTGTGAGGATCAGTAAAATTTCATAACCAATACCGTATGTGTAGAAAAGGAAACCTTACGTTAGCAAGTTCAGTTCGAAATAAAAGAAAATGAAAAGAATCAGAATTATTATCGCCTCTCGAAACGGTAAAACGCTTTTGATTCAAGATTTTAGTAAATTAGGGTCTCTGATCCATCTATTGATTTTATGCAGAAGATTGATTAATTTGTGATTTAAGGCAACTAATTATTTCATATTTATTAAAAGGTACATAAAACTCTATCAACGTCTTTAGTATTGAAGGTAAGAATATTGATTGTTTGTATTCGATATTTCTTATGAAAATTAATTAAATAACATTAAATAATTTCAAATCATTTATTCAGAAACCTCTTTAATACTATTCTACATCTTTATTATCACAATAACTGAAGTAAATGTTTCGGCATTTAGTACGGATAAGGGTATCATACTAATAGCAAATGGTTTAAGTCGGTTGAGGTGGCCAAATGTGGCGCAACATGTAAGGTGGTCAATCCCTATATTGGTGTGACCAGTATGATGAGTAGAGATGATTGGGCGGTTCCATTTGGGTCGGCCAATTTTTTGAAAATTTCAAAATGTCGTCCTAGAAGCGTGGTTATAGATGAATTTTAATCTCTAACTCATATAGGTTCCACCCACAAGGTCTTCAACCACTGCCGCGAGTATTATCTAACCCACGTTCACTCTTCTATTTTAAATTGATAGAGATAGATATAAGATGCATTATGTATTGTTATGCCTATATTGGATCCATTAGACACCTATGATATTCTCTTTCCCATCACGAAGAGGTGTATCCATGGAGAAGTTTTCAGATTGGTTTCTTGGGCTAATCGTTCCTCGTTTTCATAAACACATACAAGTTACACTCTGGCTCATTTATACAGCGGGTCGGCTTGCTCCGCATGCTCTACCCTATTTGTACAATGGGTCGGCTAGCCCCGAACTGGTTCTGATACAGACATTTTAAGAAATTAAGCATGTGGGAAAGGAACAACATAGGTGGCAAATGGATCCAATATAAACTTAACAACTTACATCGCAACTCATATGTATCTATAAAGAACGATGAAAATAAGTCTATGAGATTCTGGCTATTCATACACCCGAGATCTCACGATATATTTTAATAGAGGTCATCATCCTGATCAAAATTGTCAATGAGCCCACCTCTGTATAACTTATAGTTTATGCGCTACATGTCCTTAAAGTAAACGTTTAAAAACAAGTGACTAAAAACCGTAAAAACACGAATCGAACGGCGGCTGCACAAAATGCAAGCAAATCTACTACTGAGCTAAAATTGCAGCCAAACTCAAAAAGTCACACATTAAACTTAACGAAACTGTAATGAATACTTTTCTAATAGGATTTATAACTCCATTAAAAAATACCTTCATTAGCGATAATTACATAATGTAACTCGTTAAAATTTCATATATTATATTCATTATATGTCGTAATTAATATGACTGAAATAAAAAAATCTAGAAAACAAACTATAAGTAATGATTGTGATCATTGCGATAAGAAGTTAGGAACAAAAAGTCAATTATTGAGACATATAAGAGAAATACATAAAATAAAATCCAAAACATTTTTTAAAAATTTGAAAAATTTGTAATAATATCTTCCCAAATAATAATAATTTAGTGATAATGGAACTCAAAAATCTGTTTTTATTTATATTAAAATATTTTGAATAAGTTTCGTAAAAGTTTAGTTTTAAGACGTGATTCATTGCGCGGTCGCTGTTCAATTTATGTTTTTACGGTTTTTAGTCACTTGTCGTTTAAATGAATCTTCGGTTTTCTCTAAGGATATTATAGATATCGAAAAACGGTTTCATAATTGTAATCAGCGTTAAATTCTACATCGAAATCATATATCATATAATAAAAAATCTTAAAGTGGAAAAATTCGATATAAATTTTTAAAGTCGAATATCTCGAAAAGTATTCGATATAAAAAAATTGGATTTCATATTCGGAATCAGCGTTAAAAAGTACATATAGATCAGTTCAAAAGTCAATTTATAAAATAATGAATTTAATCCTGCCATCCATACGGGGAATGGAGCTGAAAAATCTGCTCTTATGAAATCACTGTTAAACCAAGCGAACCCACTCGCGTCACTTGTCGCCGCAACTTTAGGGGTGTTGAGTGGGGGCGGAGGGTGGGATCCCCACCTATGCATTAATGTATCAATAATAATAAATAATTATATCCTATATTATATAATTGATAGTCAGGGCTTTCAAACTTCTTTAAAATAGAAAAGTGGGCATAACTAAGGTATTACTAGCGGTAGGAGGGTAAGATCTTGTGAGCGAAACCATTATGAATTAAAGATTAAAGCTCGCCCGTAGCCACGCTCCTAGGACGCCATTTCGAAATTTTCAAAGTGGATAGAGCCTAATTGAATTGCCCCAATCATCTTTACTAATCATACTTGCACAAACATCTAAGGGTTGACCCCTTTATACGTTGCGCCAATTTGGTCACCTCAACCCTTTTAGCACATGTTAAAAATGTCCATTATTTTCTAAACAAAGTTTAACTCTTAATCATAGTGTCCGAAATTCTTAGTAACGTTTGAGAAGTTATTTTTCTAGTTACAACAAAAGTTTGTTAATAAATAATTTTATAAACAAAGACTATCTCTTTTATTGCAAACACCATTTTTGATGCTAAAAGTATTTTTAAACAAAAAGTGATGATTCAAGAACAATCTTTTCACTGACTTATTTCAAAGTTTACTCATAAGTTCGATCTGACTGATGCGTAATATTAAAGAAAAATTGCACTTAATATACGAGTTTAGAAGATAAAAAGACATAGTGTATAAGAATGTGAGCATTAGATTAAGTTTAACATGGAATGTAAACTAAAAAAATACTTGTGAAGAAATTGTATAAATTCTCATTACTCCATAACAGTTGAATAAAGAATTGAAGATAGAACATAAAAGAATATTTCATTAAAATAAAATTCATCTATTTCTAATCGAACTGATAAGGGTAGCGGTTAATAGGAATATTACGATCCAAGCGATAGTTGATAAATATCCGAGGTATACATACGTATGTGAAATATCCCATCCTTTAAGCATAATATTTCTTAAAGAAATTATGGATAATGTTTGAGGTAAAAAATAACTAAATTGTCTTAATCCGAATGGCATTCCTTCCAACGGCCACATAATACCAGAAATAACCAAATAAGGGTAAAACGAACCCAAAGATAACATTACCGCTGACTGTTCGTCATTACATATGGAAGATATCACAAGACCTTATTATTTAGGATATAAGAAACAAGGTTTTAATTTATAGTTTCTCATGGTTTTGAATGAGCTTTTAGTTAAGAAAATGTTTTTACCGAAAGACATTCCAGTCATTCCTTGCATTAATGTTATCAGAACAATCATAAAATAAGAGCCTTTGTTAGGTACATTAAAAACTAAAAATATACATAACATAACGAGAAGTGACTGAAAACATAATAGGATGAGTTGCAAAATTATCTGTGAAATTAATATTTGATAAATTTTGACTCCAGCCACAACCGTCCTCTCTAACAATCCTTCTTTGCGCTCAATAACAATTGATAGAGCAGTTAAGCCAACAGCAAGAATATAAGTGATCGCGAGTATCATTCCTGGAACCATAAAATCTCTAAAACTTGGATCGAGTGTTCCATAAACTGGTGGATCAACGAATTGTACAAGTGTATCAGCTGTTCGTGGATTTTTGCCAGAAATATTTAACAAAACGTGTAGAAACTTTTCTTCTGCTTTCAGTAATGCTTTAACAATTGTTTGTGAGATCATAAGATCTTTGTAGAGAATATATAATTAATGCAAGTTTTTTATCAATTGAATTTTTAGGAAATCTTTTTTCTCGGATTTTACCTGAAAAATCACCGTGATATAGAATGGTACCATTATTGATATACTGATCATTGATATCCTGATCACTAATTGCCATGCATTGAATAGCTGACATGAATCTACTGACTATTGCATCTGTAAATTGTTTGTGAAACATTAAGACTCCAAAAGTATCACTTTGTTTGACAGAATCAAGTGCTGAAACATCCGAATCGTAGTTTTTCTGTAACAAATCCAGTATTAATTACCGTAGTAGGTCAAATCTGATTTTAACTCACAAGTGTAATAGTTTTATTGTCGATTTGCTGTAAGAATAAAGCACTGAAAGGCGTTCGGTAGAATTTTGTCGTATTAGGCTCTTGATTATAAACAGCTAGTTTCAGATTATGTGGCTGTGCACCAATGCATAGACAGAATAGTATTATTTGTATTGTAGGCAAGACCAAATGAAACGCTAATAAACTTCAATTGAGGAGAAAACAATTAAACAATTTCGAGTAAAATTCTTAAATGATAAGCTTTTTCTTGTTTCAAAAATACTTACGGTTTATTTCTTATAATGCGAATATAACCTTTATGCAATAGAGCTAAGAGTTTGCTCCAACCACTGGGTTCAGAAAATTTATCTTTCATAATTTTTTTATTGACAGCTTCTTCAGACTCAATCAAGTTATTTCTGCTATTATTCATTTTAATTGCTGATAAGTCTTGAGATGAAGGCATAGAATTATTTGATGAAATATTTTGTTCACTAGGTTTTTTGTGAGGACGTGAATCAATATAATTGTTAGGCATTGCATAGTCAGTTTCTTTTGAATCAAATCGACATATTTTTAAGAATACATCCTCTAAGTTTTGAACCTCGAAATATTTTAAGAGAAAATTAGGCGAATGTTCGACTAGAAGTTTTCCACCACGCATTAGAGATACCTTTGACGTTGATAAAGAAAATAATTGCAAAATAAATTTTTATCATTTGAACTATTAATAAGGAAACCCTGAATATTCGCGCAGAAAATTTTGTGAATGGACCAACTATCTTTAATTTAAACTATATTTGAAAACCGGAACGCGAGGTTATGGGTTGTAATTTCAAACTAAAAGCTAGGCACTTTTATAATTATAAGAGTAAAAATATATTTAAGTGTCTTTAACTTTGTTTATAATTAAAGTTAATTCAGAGGGGTTCTAATAAAACGCTAGCCCCTGTTCCATAGATATTTATGAATTAATTTTCTCTAAGATAGTGAAATCAATATACTTTTTGAAACTCAGATTATCATGAGTTTAGTTGAATTTGGCCAAAATTGAAAAGGTTCGTATATTATTTTTGACCTCAAAGTCTAGTGTCATTTGAACTTTCATAGTTTAAACATTCAAAACTCATTAATGTATTTATAACAGAGACCTTTAGTCAACATGAGATCTTGAGAGAAAATAAACTTTGAAAAGATTTCCAACTTTCAACTTTCATAAAAATTATTTCAAATATTTTTAACAGACTTTCGTCTCTTTAACTATGGCATCCCAAAAAACCTAACATGATGTTTGAGAAAAATGAAGATCATAAGCGTGTAAAGTTTATTCTCTAACTCTTGAGTTAGGTCTCCTGGGGCGCCATATCTTAAAGAATTTTGAAAATTGCTTTCCCTATAAAGCCCAGTACAATATACTTATAAAGTAGTTTTTTGGCAGAGTAGTATTTGAATCATAGTAAAACTTCTAGTGAAAAATCTTGAAAGTCTTCAATGGTTTTCTAGTAATAAAATTAAAAAAATTTAGGATCATTAAGAGAAGTCAGAGAGCGAGGTCGTAAGCGGAATCATATATTATTTTTAGCTTATCAATTAATATGAGGAATGTCAAATGAATCCATATTCGTGGATCGAGTTCTATTAAACCACAGAACTCCATTTGCGTAATATGTGCATAAAATTTGCGCAAAACTTTTATATATGCCTAACTTTTAATCTGAAGGCGCGACCCATAACTTCGTATTCAATCTTTCAAATATAGTTTAAATTAAAAAAATTGGCCTATTTATAAGTTTCATAATACTTCACATTGTTAAAACTTTTGCGCGAATATTCAGTGTTTCTTTGCAAGATAAGCTTTTACAATGTGTGCTCTTCGTGCTTCTTCAATATAATGAGTTGTTATCAATATTGAAATCGACTCCTTATTCGAAAGCACCACTAAATGTTCCCAAATTCTGATTTTTGGATAAAAAATAATTTTTATAGCTATAAAACCGTTTATTCAGAATCCTATCTGTGAAAGTAATATTTAGTGAATCACTTTGAATGACAAGGATTTTCAGAAAGGTTTTTTTCTCAATGATTATTTTAACAAAGTAGATTAGTGGTTTTGATTTTGCATTTACCGTTCTCTCAATAAAGGATCGACACCGACTGTCGGCTCATCGAGTATTAATAAAGGAGGGCTGTGGACCAAAGCCAAAGCTAATGAAACACGTCTTTTCTGTCCACCACTAAAATACATTTAATATATTCTCATTTCAAAAAATAATTTTTCTAAAATAATTAGATATAATTTTTAACCTTAGAAATTGTATTTTTCTTTCAGGTTTTGGTAACTGAAGAAAATCAACCAAAAACTTAATTCTCATATTGACCTGTTCTTCTTTCATAGCATAAATTCTCGCAAAATATTTAAGCGCTTCATTTATTGTAAATTCTTCATAAAGAGCTATTTCCTTGAGACAATTGTGTGCGTAATACAACATCAAATTAAGAATTCAACTAATATTCTTTTGTTAAATATGATTAATGACTAACTTGTGGCATAAATCCTACACCAATTCCAGGAATAATATTGTTAGAATCTCCTGGTTTTTTACCATTGATTAGAACAGAACCAGATTTTGGCTTAAGTCGACCTATAATTAGTCTCAATAGTGTTGTTTTTCCACAACCACTCGGACCAAGTAACCCATAACTTTATATTAGTTTAAATAAGACTTGAAAAAATTGATTCAATAGTTTTATAATATAAAATTATATAATTGGTATAAAACATTTGTTCATCAAAACTAATCCTAATTTCGAGTTTATAGAAAAGCATTTAGTGTCGGGCATTCGTGATATAACTAACTCCAAAAGTATTTCAAAAATCTTTCTCAAGTCGTTTTGATAAAAAGTTATGAATAATAATCTAAATAATTGAGTCTAGTTTTGAATTTTTAATTTCACAGATAAATGAAATAAACATTAAAAACGGTGCATGAAATAAATAAAAGGGTTTTATTGTGAGCATTTTCTTAAACTAAATCTCAAAACTTGGAACGATTAAAAATCAATATTGAAAGTGAAATTTAAAAAATAACTCCTGAAGTGCTCGTCAATAATCTACTTATATGATCATACGAGTTAAGGCCTTTTTGGAGTGCGAGGGAAAACATTTTCAACACTTACAAGGACAGGGTCTCAACTGCCTGTCACCGATCTCGACCAAAATTTGATAGTTTGTTGATTTCGGGTCACATATTATGAAAACCTGAGTAACTTTTCCCCAATCGCTCTAAAATATTGATATTCAAAGTACCCTTATTCAATGTACAGCTGTTCGCAAAACCTTGGTTTTTGAGCATTCTATACCCCTAAAACTTAAGTAATTTTGATGACATTTTTTATGAATAAACTATAGGCTGGCAAGAACATTTTTACATAGCCGTTAATCAAAATTCTCAAAAGCACCAACCTAATCAATGTAAACATGTACAGAAAAAACCGATAATTGAATTCAAGTTTTGACGATTGGAATCAAATCTACTTTAAAAATAAGTGAATACTTGTATTTTGCTTGATCAAAAAATTCATGAGCTCATAATTATAGCGCATCTAACTTGAAATTCCAAAAATTTCATTTGAGCGTAACTTTTAAACAAGAGCACCAACTGTAACAAGTTGAAGCTATTTTAAAGCTTTATCAGGAAATTTATTCATTTTGAAATTCAATTTGCAAAATTGAAATTTCAACAAGTTAATCAGTTTTATCACAAAATTCGTAATGGAAGAATTATATATATATATGATGAGAATATTTTAGATTATTCAATGAAAATTTAAAACTTTCTAGAAATTTCCAGAACTAACTATAGGATTCCAGAATTTACTGGAAATTCTAGAACTTACTACAGTTTCCATATTATTATGGAATACAATATTCTCAAAAATTCTAGAAATATCTCGATATTTTCTCAAAAGTATGTAAGGGAATTCTTAACTTAAACGCTTCAGTAGTCACAAGCAGTGTCTATATTAATTTATGAAATGGTTAAACTAAATCAGGTTTGTTTTTCATTTAGCGAGACCTCATGCAATTTAGATTGTTCCTAATGTAGTGGCTATGGGCATATCAAATGTGGCTGGTGTGAGCAAACATTGTGTTTTCAGTGCTTTTTTATGAATTTCCATTATCATTCTAATGTTTAAACTTTACTGTAAAATCTATAGAAAGTTTGTATTATTATTCTGATTTTAATAAATATTCTGAAATTTTAAGATTGATATTTTATAGTTTTAAGTGATTAGGAAATTGGCTCATTATTACATAAGTATTACAATGATACTTAGTACATATATTATGGCACTCTGAATATCAATATTTTCTCATCTAGAGCTATTGGGGAAAAGTTACTCAGGTTTTCATAATATGTGACCCAAAATCAACAAACTATCAAATTTTGGTCGAAATCGGTGACAGGCAGTTGAGACCCTGCCTTGTTAGTTTAATCGGTTTCTTCTTCTCATTAAACACTACTCTTGTTTAATTGCCCATAAAAATAGAATGAATAAAACATGAAATTAAGATTTCTAAAGTTTAATAATCTGTCAGTACAGGTATCGAGTCCCTAAAAATCGTTTACTTATACCATTTAACTGCAAATCTTACAGTTATTTTTATCACGAACGCTCGATGTTAAGTTACAAAACTAAATAAAATGAATACTTACATTGAACTTTTAGGTATTGACATATTCACATCTTTCAGGAGCGCATCAGGTTTACTTCTTTGGTAAGAAAATTTAAGATTACGCACTTTGACATTCAAATTATCCCAATCGAGTAAATCAATTTTATCAACTTCTTGTGTTAGAATTTCTGACGATTGTAGCGATTGTCGAAACGATGACTTTTGTTGAAGTACTTGTGACGGCGATGTTTGGCTCATTACTTTATTCATTGCAATTGACTCACTATCCATTTGTATGACTTCTACCCCATTTTTGTTAGAAAACTCATTTTGATTCCACTACTTTTAAATTATATTTTTTTAGAGACATTCTGTCATGAGTCGTGGAGTAAATGGTATTTTTAAGTATGCTATTGATAAATGACTGATTAAATTGTTTGAGCTCAATATAAAGTCCGCAAAAACCTATTCAACAATAGATAGATTGCGCAAGTTCGATACTATTGGATACTATCAAAACCTATTTTGGAATAGATTAAAACTTGTCGATAATATTAGTTATTATTTGTGTCAATGGTTTGTTATAAAACGCTAAATAAGAGAATATATGGTCATTAATAAATTTTGCAAACATTCAAAACTGCTCTCATATCTTTTCTTCCGACCTTTGAGTAATGGAAGTAAATCAAAATCCTAGGCCTCAGTAAAAGTGGGCTTCAAAGTATAAGCGATATTATTGCACTATATTTTAATACTCTGTTTTCGTATCAAACTTTTGAATGATGTTCAACCAATAAAAGCATGTTTGGACATGTCGATTAAAGACACATGTGAGACAAAGGCTAAATCACTCTAGGAATGGTATTAAACTGAATTCAAAATCAACCAAAGGCAGCGTCTCGCGGCTTAATACTAAGAACTCAGATGCGAAATGAATTGTTCTTAGCATAAATTATTGAAAAGTCCGTTTTACGGCCTTCTTAATATTTTGATAACATATCAGTCAATATGTTCGTAGCCCAACACCTTTCCTGGTATATTTGAATATTGAGTTTTATATCAATAATAGTGACATGCTTCATAAGATCGTATACCAAAAATTAACTGGTTTCACTAAAAATAAAACAATAGTTATCTTTTTCATGTCAAAAGAATTTTAGTAATTCTTAGAAAATTTCTTTCTCTTCTCTTACTATTGGGCCAATGTGTTGATACTGCTTCTTTAACTGTTTATAATTTTATCACTACTGTGAGAAATCAATTAATTTTCAACATGGAATCATGAGGCACAGCTCTGTTATCATTATTAAAATCGGCATTCGAAAATATCAATAAAGGTGTTGGGCCGCGAACTTATTGACTGACCTCATATCTTGTATTTAACAAAAAATAGTCTGATAAGAGTTCAGTGAAATTTCTTTTTCATTAATTTTGATGCACCCTTAACGAATTAAATAAAAGCTTGTTTTGAAATAGGTAAATATTATATTAAACTTGAATTATATATTTTTTTCGTATCAAAAGAAGTTCAAGATTGATGTCTGTTTATCAGATGGAATTTTGATTTGTCTGCTGAGCCGAAACTCGAATTTTCAGTGGATTCATATATTTCTAAATTTCTGCTACTGTCTCATTCGTTTTTCTTTTAACCATATCAAATGCTACATGAGGGCTATCGTCCCTCCACGAAAATAGTTTAGCATAAGCTGAAGGTAACTTGGGACATGAGGCAACCTGGCACTATTCTCATTTAAACTAAATCTATACTTTAACACTTAACCATTTTCTAGAAGAGTTTAATGTAAATATTTGAAAAAAAATTTCTTTCATTATGATTTAACGTTAGGAATCAATGAGTAAAACTCAAGATTAAGAAAATCAGGACTTGGTCTGATTGAAGCGTCACAATGCTATTGTGCTAAACTGGCTTCTGCCTAACCGACTCCTAACGAGCTTAACCCTTCGAAGGAACTGTGGGGTCTTATTTGTCCTAACAATAGTTCCCGCGATTTTTTGACCCCATCTTTCCCTTTAAGTGATTCTAAACACAATTCCTTCGAAGGGTTAAAACAAAAATAATTTAAAAATAATAGATTATAAGTATACTGACCAGACGTCCAGGATAACGTCTTACTTAATAAGTCAAAACTAAATTAAGTATAGTGTAATGTCATTAAAGATCAGCCTTCACCTTAATTCTGATAATCGCTTAATAAGCTCATTCATCTTAAGATTTTGAATTAACCTCACTTATCTTTCGAAACTACTTGACCACTTCTCTGTAGACCCACTTGTTAGAAATCAAAGAAACTCACATTCAAAAGTTTTTCACACATTCTCTCATCAGGCCCGAACAGGCTTACCATCTATCGTTTTTGTGGTGTGCTGTCCAGTTGATAGACGAGACCTCAAACCGGACTATACAATGTTGCGAATGATTAATCAAAGCTGTATTTTGATCACAAAAATTACTTAGCATTCAAACTAACACACAAAAGTTGTACTATCGATCAAATAATTGTGTCAAATAATGCATTTTCACGCAATTTTTTACGCATAGATTTCAGGGAATGCTAAAAAATCCAGACAACAAAAACTTAATGTGTTTTAATAATATGACATTTGTTATTAAACTTTTTAAGAACTGAACTTTTATAATGCGTTCATTGCTATGTTTTATTGAGTTTATGTTAAACTACAAGTTTTAAAATATGATATTGTGATTCCTATATTTTTAGCGCAAAATTTGACATAATTATTTGATCGATAGTGCGCATCATATATGTAATGCTATCACGAGTTTTAGTTAAAGGTTAAATGCTATGAATGTTTTTATGATTTTGTGTTGTTGGCTCTTAAAATATGATTCACATTTGAAATTTGTTTACACTTTAAAATAATTTAAGTGCAGAAGTTTATGTAAAAGTTAATCTTGATTTAAAATGTTTTCAATTTCATGATTTTGTGAAAAATAATGATAAAATACTGAAAGCTGCAAATTCTAACACTAAATGTACCTTTAAATTGAATAAATAATTATATTGTATCTAAAAATTGAATTAAAATTTTTGAAAATATCAAAAGGAGACTTATAGATTTTTAGTCCGATTTGGCTCCGGCAATAGGTGGTAAGCCTGAGTCAAAAGTAGGGCCACCTCATATATTTTTTAGGCTATACTTCGGTATATGGCCAGCAAGCTTTTGAAAGAAAAAGTATCTCAAATGATAGTACTCGAAGAGCTGATTCCAGTGAAATATGTCTTTGTTATCGGAAATGAGCCATTGAGGAGATATCGGCTCAAGAAGTCAATGAATTCCCATAGGCGTAATGTTAAAAATTTTTAGTTTTTTTACCATTACGTCTATGGGAATTCATTGATTTTGATGTTTAGGTTAGGTTAGTTTAGATTAGGTTGTTTGATTAGGTTAGGTTAGGTTATGTTAAGTCAGGTTAGGTTATGATTGGTTAGGTTAGGTTACGTTAGGTTACGTTAAGTTAGATTACGTTAGTTTAGGAATTTTTGATGATATCTCATTACAGGACTCTTAAAAGCGTCCTTTCGAGGCTAGGTAGTCTAGACTGGAGTCATTCGATTTAGCTCATCATGCATAGTTAATAGGGCATGGTGCTATAGGTTAGGAGGCAACATCAAAATCAATGAATTCCCATAGACGTAATGGTAAAATAACTAAAAATTTTTAACATTACGTCTATGGGAATTCATTTACTTCTTGAGCCGATATCTCCGCAATGGGTCATTTCCGAGAACAATGACATATAGAGTTGGAATCAGCCTTCGAGTACTATTATTTGCGACACTTATTATTTCAAAAGCTTGCTGGCCATATACCGAAGTATCCCCTTTTTTAAGAACACAGGACAAAAAAGTAAGGGTTTTTCTTGTAAATATTTAAAAATTGATTAACATCTTATTTATTTGTGCCTAAACTTATAATTTTTATCTGATTTTGCAGCATTAAGTAAAACAGCATTCTTTTTTTTAACAAAATCATGAAATTTTGAACATAAGATTGAAAAGTTAAATCCTTCACATAATTCTGCCTTAGCTAAACTTATATCTATTCTGTTTCGTCTATTTGCCCATAGATTGCCGATAACTCTGAAAATTCTTTCAGCTTAATTATTAGGAATAGGAATTGGTAATACAGTTTCAACTTTAAAGTTTACAAAATTTGAACTTAAGGTTTTTTACCATAGTTTATCGATATTTCTCTTAGAAGTGCTATTGCAAAACTAAATTTGATGAAAGTAAAGTTTTTGATAATAAAATTAATAAATTACAGGGCAAATGTGTTCTGCAAAATGCCTTTGCAGAACACATGACACAAGACTCGATTTGCAGGACTGTCCTGCATGATTAAGGACATTTGGAAGCTCAGTTAAAAGTCCAACATGAAATAGTTGTATTTTTGTATACTTTTAAAGTAGTATAAAGTTTTAGTTTTAATCAAAGACTTTATATTAATTTTATTGTTTGAAAATAAGTTTAAAAATTACAAATACTGGCATTCAGTATCTTAACCGTACAATGCATTATATAACAGCTCTGTGACATTATGATTTTGCTATTTTAAAGGATTTAGCAAAATTTATCAGTAAATAGCGCATATCGTAGGCGATATGCAACAAAGCTACTCAAAGATTTTCAGTATATTATTTTATCACCACTTATAATGTTGATAAACTCTTTCTCTACGTCAATGACTAAAATAAAGTTTTAATTACTTCATTACAACTTGAAATAAATACTTGTTATAAAGATTGCTACTCATTATTTTTAATTTTTAACATAAGCTCGGGCCAAATTTGACAGAAGCGTAGTTCAAAGAATTCTGAGCTGCGCTTATAGAAGATCGAGCTTGAAACTAGCGATGTTAGCTTAGAAATTTTTAGTTTGTCTTGCCTTAGTCTTAGTCTTATAGTCACAAATTTCATTTCTCTTATCTTAGTCTTAGTCTTGATGCCAGAATTTTAGTTTAGCTTATCTTAGTTCTAATCTTATAGTCAAAAATTTTCGTTTTGCTTATCTTTTGCGTGGTCTTAGTCTTACTACTTGTGTTAGTTATCTCTTTATAGCATCTATTATAACGTTTTGAAATTTTTTATTATTTAATATGTCTCATAAAATGATCGATAGACTAACAAAACAACAAAACTAAGCGCAAAGACATTTACTATTAAAATGTAATGCAATAGGAGTTCAATTGTTTATCTAGTGATTTACAAATGGTTTTATAATTGAAAACTTCAAAAAATGAATCATTTCTAATGGATTAGATGACAGTATTTGTATCTAAACGTCTGACTTTGTCTTAGTCTTAAGCCAAACGATTTTAATATATCTTATTTTGCTTAGTAGGGTGACCAAGTGTCCCGCATTGTGCGGGATTGTCCCACATTTAGGAGTTGTGTCCCGCATACCGTATGCACCCCTTGCGGGACGGAAAATGTCATATATTTTAATATTTATCTTAACAGATTTCCACTGTATATTTTTATTTAATGCAAATAATGCAATTTTTTTGTCAACACGTTTCCTATCTTAAAATATGTGTAAGTCTTTAGATAAAAAGAGTTTTAATCCGATTATCTGATACCTTGTTTTCATTCACATCGTGTGTAACTCTTATAAAGTGCAGTTCTCAATCAAATCTTTAGTTTATATTTCAAATAACTGTTATTTCAAACTATGATTTGTAACTTCAATCAGATTAAAACTTTTTAAAAAAATTTATAAGGGGCTAAAATTTTTTTGTCCAGCATTTAAAAGCTTTTGACTTGGTCACCCTATTGCTTAGTCTTATTCTTAGTCTTGAGCTATACATCACTACTTGAAACTCAAGGTTCTAAACCAATCCCCTTCACTACTTATTCATATGAAGTATTTTTACGTGTCTTATCCTAACTTATTAGGTTCAATTATAATTTATTTGTAGGTGACCGCTAGTCCTGTTTTCGATGGTACAGTTTAGACTTTTAGCGCTAAGTTTTCAGAAATACAGTTTTCTTAAAAATGCAAGACTTAAAGCTATTTTTCGAGTATCTAGTTATTAAAATGAGTAATTAAAACATCTGTGATGAATAGCACTATTGTTGATAATTTTTCAACAATTATAATTAGTCTAACATTATCACATCAACTTTTATGCAAATTAAAATTATATTTCATTTAGGAAATGCATTAAGCTATGAATCAGAAATTAAATGAATTTCCAGTCAAAATTTTTAGCTACACGTAATTTGAGCTATGCTCCAAGCTCAATTACAGGTTGACTGTAGCTCAAAACCGCGCTTCTAACGCAGATCAGCGCCAGGCACGCTTTGCCATCACTAATCTGATAAATTTGTTTCGAGACATTCCGGCACTCGAAAAATTGCATTCAGCATCCTAGGATACATGTATTGATAATAATAAAACATCAATCGAAATTTCTTAATATTATTTTATCAATAAGTTCTCAAAAAACTTTACCTAAACCAATTCAAAATTTAATTTCTTATTTCTTTTATATTTTTTGAATGTGAACAATATTAATTTCATGAGAAATCATAACACGCGGAAGAATTGTAAGTGGAAATGTCGTTTTGAGAAGGTTTGAACGAATTAAATAAAGCAATCATCGAATAGCAGACTGATAAAAACCCGCATTGTAAGATACAGTATCTTACATTAGAACAAATGCAACTTTAAATTTGATCGAAATGTGTGAAATTCTATTTTGGATTCAAAGTTCTGGAATCATACCAACCTGGTTAGAAATATATCAAATAAACTTAATCTAACAACAAGTACTCCAAACAACACAAAACACAGTTTTAAAATAATGCAAATATCAGATATTCACTGTATTCATCTGGGGCAAAACACTATGTGATAAAACTGTTTGTTATGAAGAAGTTAATAAAATGAGAAAGGTAGACCGGTCACTGGGAACATACCCTTGAGATATGCCGACGGGAACACTTAATAATTATATACTAAAAATTACCAGTAATGCAAACGATATTGAATATTGATATTAGGCAGGAGATGTTCTTTAAGCAAGATGTCTGGAAATATACAAAAAATAGTACAAATTTGGAAAGTATTCATAATTTGATTTATGGATTCAAAATTTCATTTGCAAATAAATTAATAAAATTAAAAATATTTCTATCCAGTTTTCTTTCGCCCTCAACCACAAATAAGTTATTAATTTCATGGCTTTTATAATTAATTTGTGAATCAATGATCAAATCGTTATTCTAATGGGCATTAAATACAGTAAGAATGTATAAGATTCATAGTTCAAGTTTCTTTTCAACACGATTATAATCTGCTTGAACGGACTCCTTCCTCTTTCTCCAATTCATTATTCTACTTTTGGCTACGGCTGTGGTGTTTATCTAAATTCGCCGTCATTTTGTATTTTATTTCTTTAAAAGATATTTTCTATTTTTTCTTTGTTAGTCTTATTGTTGGTAAGGTTTCATGTATTAGATTATTAATATGCATTAATAAGATGTATTAATATGTTTAGATTATAAGAAGTTTATTGCTATGCGCATTTACTGTGATTTTTTACTTTACATTTTACCATTTGCATAGAGTACAGGCTTGACTGATGAAAACCTCATGCCTGTGTAAAATATTAAACATAATGCTTTCATATATTCACGATTAATAAAAAAATGATTATGAAAGTCTAAGTAATTGCATTTGATAATATTGATCACTCAGATAATAATATTGTAGATTTCTTACAAGGAATGTAACTAACGATTTTATTATATGGTTTGTTTCCAACTTATTTATTGATTAATTATCGAATAGTTTTGATATTCTCTGGTTTTATTAATGAGTAGTTGGCATAGTATAGTTTTTTCTAGAAGGAATAGAAAGAATATGATGTCTAAAGAGATTGAAAAATATTGTGTTAATTGGAATAAACATCAGAATATTTCATTTGTTGATAGACCTGTTCATCATTTAATTGTTGGATTGTTTCCTAATGAAGTATTAGTTAACTGTTTAATACCATTATTTTTATCACAAATTTTTAAAAAAAAATTAATAAACTTAATTTACAGGTCATTAGAATAAAAGGACAGGACTATGTCTGCACTTCATCTTTCTATATTTTGAAATTAGTCTCAAAGTTTCTAAAATGCAGGTTTGTGTAGATTTCACTTGTAAGTAGGGTGACCACACGTCCAGGAATAGACAGAATAGTCCTGAATCAAGTAATTTCTAAGAAATAGAGTGCTTGATTTTTAGACTGTCTCGCGATAAACTCCAAAACGAACACAATGAGATCTGGTTACCTTACTTTGAGTGACCCTTTAAGTAAAAGACATAATTCATGACTTTTATTGGTAAACAGCATTAATTTTTATAAATCTGAACAAAGTTTTGGTGGAGAACTAAAAAATGGGACCTGGACTGGAGTTCTCAGCCTTTTTGTTAATCAGGTTAAATAATGATAAATTTTCAAAGTGAAAACTTTACTAATTTTCCTAATCTTGATGAAAGTCAGCGGACGTCATTTTCAAATTTTATGCATTTCAAAACGATAGAGACAAAGTTATTGATTATGTAAATTATTTTCCATCACAACATCAATTATCGATATTGAGTGCTCCCATGTTTAGACCGGAAAATGTGCTCAAAATATTTTTCATATTTGGTCCCAGAATTTGGATCTTGTTATTGTTATCATTTATTGCTTATTCAACAGTCAATGCATTGGTTCTCAAACAAAACATAAAACGTTTAGCTATTTTTGTAGACTATTTTGGATTACTTACTGGACAGGGTTTGTAACAGTTATTCAATTAAATTATTGTAAAATACAACTATTTTTAACTTGTTTATAGCTTCATATTATTTGAATGATAACCATTCAAGTACTTTGATATGCGTTTGGTTGACAACAACTTTTATATTAAGACAACTTTTTACAAGTGATATTCAGGCCTTGTTATTAGCTAAACGTGAGATCAATATCGATTATTTTGAACAACTTATCGATTGGAATAACATAATACCTATGGTTGAAGAAAAATCTTCTGTATATAGAACTATAGTTCAGGTACAAAAATACTATATTTCTTTGAATTTGTTGTCAAATGTATTTTTATTAAAGGAATATCCAAAATTAGCCAAAAGATTAGAAAAGATAAGTCATGCAGACATTTATAGCAAAACAACTCTCCAAAAAGTTTTAAAAAGTTCACACGTTTTGTTAACGAATCAGAAGAATGTCGAACAGATTGCTTCACTTTATTATAAATATCGTTGGCATCAGTCAAAGGGAAGTAGAATTTCGTCGATTGGCAATTTTGCGTTGCGTAAAGGACTAAATCAAACAATTAAGAAAAAAATTCACACCGTGTAAGAAATATATCAAAATATTTTCATCCCGCTGAAAAATAAGTACTTGACATGATTCTTTTCTATTAAGATTTCACGGTTTGTTTCATTATGGAATATATTCCAAGGAATTTAAGGATGAGATCAATTTTCATAACTATGTGGAATCATTGAAAAATGTTACAAAACGTTCTCATAGTTTAGAACAAAGAAGTAATTCAGATAATATGTTTGAAGTGAAAATAAGATTACGTGAACTTCTTGTTTGTTTTGTATTATTCAGCGTTGGCTTATTTTTATCTCTTATAGTCTTCATTATAGAAATGTTTACTTTTATGAAAAGTTAGACAAAATATCAAAAGATAAGTTATTTTTACAAACTCTAAGAGTCGGCAGATTCGAGAATATAAGAAAAAATCTTTATGAATTATAGTTATGGACAAAAAGAACTTTGAATAGCCAACATTTGCTTATATCTTTTTTACATGATTTCAAACATGATAAACAAATATTTTGTTACATGAGTTAATTGATCATCTGAAAATTAGTGGATGTCGAATTAGTTTAAAATATTTTACTATAAATCATATTTTCTACCAAAATACTTAAATTAGTCTAATGCTGTTTGCTTTGTATCTCATATGCTAAATTTCATTATTAATCTTTAATTTTTTTAATGGATAGTTTATTCCACACTATAGAAATATCTTTTGCTCTGCTCTGAACCAGTATGTAATAATTAGAATTTAGTTCTTTAAATCTCTATTAAAAAGTATCTTTTTAATGGACGATTAAAGCTTTTTAATATACAATATTTGAACTTCAAGTGGTTATAAGCCAAATTTAAAGGTCATAGATCATTGAAACACTTTCAACATGGTTTTATTAGAATGAGTTTGATAAGAATGGTAAAATTTATATACCATATGTAGGCAGATTGCATCTAATTTTCATTAGTTAAGAGCTTTTTCGAAACTGGTCAAAATTCATCTACAATATCAAAGGCAGATTTTCGCCAAAAATCACTATTATTTCTAAATTTCTCATAACTAAAACCTTTTAAAAATGATAATTTTCATAAGATTCTATGAAGATTCTAATCCAAAATGGAGCCGAATTTAGTATTATGGAAATAATTACTAATATTGAATTTCAAAATCTTCTGTGACTAGACTTCTTAAATTATTTGCAATAATGAAAAGCTTCAAGCTTTTAGCAGGGCGCTTAATAGTAAAACTTGTTTTTAATACATAACATAAATTTCTATATAATTGAATTTATAAATAATGAAAATCAGAAGAAAGTTTTTTATTTCAAAGGTGAATATACCTCTTTTATTAAAATAAATATTGAATGCTTATCTTAATACTGAAATCAAGTATACGAAATCCTTTTTTCAGCAAATAAATTTTCAATGACGTGTAATATAAGCAAGAAATGGGTTAATTTTTGTAAAAACTGATTCCAATAAAATGAAAATTAATACAGAGCCAGAGAGGAGTCCAGACTGAGGCAGACGTAACGGCCAGATTCAGAACTATAATTGTATTAGTACTTCAAAAGTACAATATAAATAAATTCAAGACATTCATCATTAAGAACATCTCTTCTCAACAATCGTTTAAAAGAATGACAGTATTTTTAAAAATTTTTCAATGAAAAATATTGAATTTGAAGCATTGTCTGAAAAAAATATGAAAAATTTGAAATTGAAAGAGCTCAAAGAGAGTACTGAGACCTATTCTTGAGTTCTAATACCTAATCAAAAATTTTGAGACATTCAAGGCGTTTCTAGATCTTATTCACAAACCATTATTAACTGATATTTTTAGGGCAAACTGATAAGTCCATAACTAGAATTCTTGAACTAAGATTTATGTAATGTATGAATGATGTGTTACTTTTACAGTTCTTTACTTTCACACCAGATCCATATCTGAGCTTCAAGTGGAACCTCTCTCGCTTTGCCAAAACTTTCACTTTTAACACTTACAACAATATATTAATGTAAAATATGAAATAAGTTTATCATTAATAAAAACAAGAGTTATACAATTTCGGGGCTTCGTAGCAAAATAGAATTCGTTAGGCGCTTACTTCATCTAAAATAATACTCATTTACTAGCACTATCAAATACTTAGATCAGAGTCGACCCTCCAGTGAATTATTTTCGCTTCTATCAATACAATTGAAAATATAGATAACAAAAAGTTGTTGATGTCGTTGAAACAATATCTCTTCAACGTCATTTCAAACGCCTTTTATCACTAATAATTAAAAACTAAATGTCCAGAATAAAAGCTTTAATAGGAACTAAATTTTTTTATTTGCACCGATTTCATGCTATGCGAATTTTGGTTTTAGAAATTGGTTGAATCATGCAAACAAGCGTTACAACTCGAACAAAATCCGTCTTCAGTACCGCAAGTTATGTTGGAATCAATGCTGTTGTGAATGGTATTTTATATATTTTTAAACAAGTTAGGAACTGGTCAGTCTCATAGGCCATATGTTGCAGTAAACATATACCTATTTGGTGAAACTCTACTTCAAAAACGTACTTGCTCTGAATAAATTTGATTTTAAATAAGTATTTAGAAAAAAATCAAGGAACGAAACTTAAATTATAAACTGAGTATTCGTTAATAATTGAGTGCACTTTGGTAAACTTTCATTAATAGCACAAAACATGATATTAATACTCAATAAAATCTAAACTGTTAACAAATAATGAAAATATTTTGCGAATCAGCATTCAGGCTTCTTGTAGAAAGATGAAAGTAAAAATTAAGCTAAAAGAAACCTCGATACGTTTAAACTTATTTCATTTGCAAGTTTAAATTTTAGCCAATTCATTTATTTATTGTTAGGTATTTTATTTTTATTCATATTGAATTTAAAGGTAATTTAAGTTATGAGTCATAAAAAATAAATATTGCACGAATTATGAAATAATTATGAAGCAATCTACAATTAAATTCTTTTTTTTGAATATTATTAAAGTCAAAAAAGCTTTTGCATTTCGATGTGAAAGTAATGATGACGTAAATGACTCTAAAAACAGGATGTCAAGTGACAAGTAATATAAAATGTTTTCCAATTTTTTGTGTTTTCAATACATTTTGAAATATATATTTTGAATAGAGTAGAGCTGATACAGAATTCACCTGAAAAATTTATAACCTTATTTCGATGAGTTAGAAATTTTTAATTTAAATCGATACAGATTTTTCTGACGTCAAAGAAAAGCTTTTATTACGAAAATCAGCTAAAAGGTTCTGTTAGAAAAATCGGATTGTTTTTAATTAGCTTAGAATTATGTTTGGAAACAAATTGTGCATCACCTGATAATTAAAATATAATAAACGATTGGCGTCAGCAACTCGATTAAAGCTCAGGTATAAAAGCTCTACTGAATTTTTACTGGAATCATCTAAACATTCAGAGTTAAATCGATCTCTTTCTAATCGAGAAAGATTTGAAAGTCTTTTCAAGAATTTTATTCGATTGGCTCTCAACTAAATGAAGTTAATATTTATTTCGATTGTTTCAGTCATTGTTATTCTCAATCTGGTTGACTCGAGCTCTGCAAATTGTTATGATGATGTAAGTTCTCTTAAAAATTTGGTTGCCTTCTGGTTCTCATAATAATCAAATCTTTATCAATTTCTAAGTGGTCTCGATGTTCTAGTTCGACATCATGGCTTACAGGTAAATTGTGGTCTTCATGTAACGATCGATGCAAAGAACTGGGTCATTCCCGTGGAAAGTGTGAATTAAAAAAGAATACATGTGCTTTGCTGAAAAGAAATGATCTAGTTCAATTCTGTAAATGCTACTGAATTCAGGAATGTAATTTAAGAAATAAATCTGACTGAATAACGATGCAAATAGAATTCTAACTAATTGAACTAATTTTTTATTTCTATTCATAGGCATAAAAGTTTAGAATAAAATTATGCCTATTCAACTGTATTGTTCGATTTCCATCTTAATTTAGAGTACTTTATACAGTTGAACAGAAGTATTATCAATATTTGATATACAAGATAAAATTCAACAGACTATTGAGTGAATGAACAATTTTTAATGAACTAAAATATTGTAGTGAATTGTTACATAATATACTTGTTTTTGTAAGATAAGTAGAATTTGAGTCCATTACATATAAGGTGACCACTTCTGACTTGTCTCATGACGGGACAAAAATATTAAAGGGTGACCCTACACTTTTAAAAAGAAAATGCCGTTTTTATTTGTCATTACAAATATTTGGATGTCAAACAATGCATTCGGGATGAAAAACGGGACAACTAATTGTCCCGTCGAGAGTTTTTGGTCTGACGAGATTTTTTTCTTTTATCTTTCAAAAGACGGAACTGTCCCGTCAAAAACGGAACGGATGGTCATCCTAATTATATGCAGGTTGTTTCTAAGTCATAAAAGCATGGTTTCAATAGTATTGGTTTTGGATATTTGTTACAATTTTTTGAAAGAGGTATCATGAAATAAATAAAGTATAAATTTATCTAAAGGCAAATTAATTTATAATTGAAAGAACTGGTCAGTTGAAAAATTATCAAAATATGCCTATTTTTGCCTTTATGAGACTTTATAACTGGTGTCATAAAACGGCTCCGTAAAAAACTCGGTCATAACTTTTTTGTTTCGAGCAGTAAAAATTTCAAATTTCTCAGTTTTTATCAAATAGATTTTGAGTCTTTTAAATTATCTGACTTCGCCTTTGTATATGTTTAAAAATGGCCACATGCAACATTAAAGAGTGTGTTTTCATCGTAAAGGAATATTATACGAATCAATTGAGCCCAGTTATCGTCGAAAGAAGGTTTAGATCTGAGTTCAAGACACGTAGAGCTCCTGATCCAAGAACAATTGTAAACCTTATTGTAAAGTTCGAAGTAACCGGTTCTGCTGCTGATGACAGAGCAAGCAATTACATGCAAAACTCTCGAAGCTGTGATTAGCCATTTTTTAGCTCGATTGTATCACGTCCATTCAGTACAAGGCAAATATATCGAACACACTGTGTTATTATCTCCCATTTATTTATATTTTATTTTTGGAACCATATCCCTATCTTTTCTTGTTTTTTAGTAACAAAATTTTCTTTTGAGTCATTTTTTGGACGCCCTGTACATCAACCTGTTCATTGGAATTGAATTTTTCCTGTATAGTTTGGAGCATTTAGGATATATTCGAACTCATTAGTGATGTTTATAAGAATCGTAATTTTATTTTCTAACGAGTCCTTAACAAAATTTGTATCTTTTTATGGCTGTTATTCAAAATCAAGTGATTACATTAGTATTTAATAGAGTTTGTTTTAACTATTGAGGGCATGTCTTTAGATCATAAATTTAGTTAATAAAATTAATTGCTTAAATGTTACTAAAATGATATTCAGCTATTTAAATCTATTGATTTTATAAAAATATTTAAATTAATGATTAAAAAGTGAATTTCACTCATTTAGTTTGTGAACTCTTCATGATATGGACTCTCAACCCTATTTTGAGTTTTGATACCCATCGTTATGTTTTCAGTGAGCTATTTTAATCGTATATATATTTTGCTTAATATTTAATACAAATCGCTTGAGATATAACGAAAATTTAGGTAAAGTATACTCAGAGAAGTTTAGTCATACCCCGGAAAAAAATACTTTCGTGCATAACTTCTATCTTTTGAATTAAAACTATGGATAATATATACCCTAAATCATATTAAACTGCGATAGATACGGATGCCGTCTGATGGAAAGCTCGTTGCCATGCGTTTAGGAAACATTCTTAATTACGTATACTCTCAAAATTAAAGTCATAAATAAACGTTAGACTAATTTTGGCAAATTAATATCGTATAAATTTTCAAATTGAAAAATTTAATATTTAGTCTGACTCATCGGTTTATCCCGAACTGACTCAAAGTTTGAGAAATAGTTAAAGCCGAGACTGGCAAACTTATATGGTCTTTGATCATGATCGGACTTAAAACGGCACTTCTAGAGCGGACAACAGAACTTCGGCCTCTTCGTAGGAGTATAAATCATAGGATCGACCACCTCCTCTGGCTCGGGATAAGGTCTGATTATTGGCTCATCTATCAATTCATTTCCGAACGCTTGATTCCGATCTACTCGTTATCTGAACTGTTAGCCTATCAGTCAAACGTTTGTTAATAAATTCATTTCATAATTCTATTGAACCTTTTCGATCCATTGTGAACACATGTCATCAAGCTTTGGACACCTTTATTTATCGTTGTTTATCGCTTCGCTCCATCGAGGATATAGTAAAAAACATGTACTCTTGCTATTAAATGTATTTTTATGAATTATCAATTATTCCTTAGATGCATCCTCACGCATTACTTTACTCTAGTTGCTATCTAGGATTATTTTTTATTAGATGGCTCAGTGCATTATCCATAGTTTTAAATAAAAGTTTAGAAGTTATGCTCGAAAATATTTTTTCAGGGTATGATTAAACTTCTCTGAGCACCGTTGTATCTCACAATTGAATCGTTGATTTAAGTTTCATAAAACAATGTTTGTTTCATTAAACTAAAGACACTGGTAAGAACTTTCCAGTAGTTTCTGGATTTGTGAAAAACTATTGGAACAACGATTTAATGATCCAATTTTAATTTTGTTGAGTCGTAACTGTTTAATATAATATTAAATTATTCAATAAGTCTGTAACATTCTATGGCAATATGCTCTTAAAGAGGCTTTTCCTGGAGAGCCTTTAAATCTATCTAAAATACAAGAAACGCTTTAATAAAAATGCTCTAAGCAATGTTATGCAGTAATGACTCGATACAGTTAATCTCCTCATAGGTGAATCCCCATTATAGGGAAAGCAGTATTATGGTCATGGTTCTTATTAGCTCTCAAAGAAACATCTTTTTTATAGCCAAACCTCATTATCCTAAACTGAAGCTACCTGTCACAAAAGATTCGCTACTTAAGATATTCTTCAGACATAAAGCAACGTCAAACTAAATTGAATTAATCACTTTTTACATTATTTTGCTATATTTCTCGAGTACGCACAGACCGAAAATAATCCTCCAATAAGTGAAAATGATATGAAGTTCTATTAGTAAAAGTGCGAATACGTTCTTATATGATTTACATGCAGTTAATAATTATTTTATCATGGTCTCTGACTAATAGGATCGAGTAAGATGTATGAGCCATAAATTTGAAGAACAACAAGCTATTCTTTACAAATCATAGTCGTAATTAAGTATTTGTCATGGCTATGAGTTACCAAGCCTTGAAGTTGATCAGATTGTTTTATCTGAGTGGTATATACAAAGTATTTTTTGACTAACTGACTCATATCTTTATTTCCTTATGTATATTACTAAAATTTGATTAACCCTCAAAGAGATGACATTGGATGTTACAGATCAAAAGATTGCTAGTTAATTGAATGAATTTTGTTAAAAAACAATTTAAGTTTGCATAATATACATATTATGGTCAAATGATGCACTAACATTAAAGCTTGGACTATTCATTTCAAAAGCCAAAATACTAAGTCGAATATTCATTCTATTATTTGATATAGTATGTATTTTTTAATAAATATTTTTATTCTATAAAAATCTGAAAAACTCCAAATCCCAATAACACTGCTTTTCTACACTTTAATGTGTTCTCTAATATATTGAAAATCCTTTATCAAAAATCTTATTTTAAATGGGTCTCTAGGCAGTATTTTTATGCTTTATTGACAATTCGAGCGAATTTTTCTAGTAATTCTTGGTGAATTGAATAGATAATTTTAATTAGTTTGTGTCAATAAAGTTAATCTTTTCATTAAATTATTGATTTCGTGGAAGTCGATGTTCGGATTATTATGAATATACTGAGCAAACTCAGAAAGACAAATCAACTTCCACAGAATCACGTTTTTATCAATTTATTTAGTGATTTTTTAGATTAAGCTTACAATCTACAAGATTAAGCTTAAGATCTACAATCAGTACAAATTCTAAATAAAGTGAAAATAATGATTAAAGCACTAATAATAACCCAAGGTTGATTTACTTGAAAGCCTAGTGTCACTTGAGACTTGCTCCTCAAATTTCTTTAGATAATCTAGTCTTTATCATGTATGCTTACATATATTTGTAGTCTATAGAAAATGCAAGAAAAATTATGGTTGTTAATTCTATAAGACTATTAGCTTACCTTACTATGAACGATAATTAATATTTGATTAATTTATTTTAATTTATTTGAAGCGTGATGTGATCGAACTCACAAGTTATCAGTTGAGTAAATACTGTTGCGATCTGCAGAAACTCCTACTATGCTTCAACCTGATCTGAAAAGCATACTTAAGAATCAATCTTCAGTTCATTTGAGAAGAAAATTTTCTCGTGGGATGTGGGAAATATTTGAAGGTGACTTCTTCACTATATTGAGAAAATGTTTGAATATGTTTTAATTATTTTCGGTATCAATTCAAATAATAGACAATTATCTGGATTTTTCTCTGATTTAACATTAGCCATACTTTCAGAATTAAATCTGAGAAATATATTTCTTATAAAAATTAATGACGACTTTGGGTTAACTCTTATCAAAATATCGTCTTTAATAATGATTATATTGAATCTATGTTCCTACATATTAATAAAGCTGAAATCAGGAAAAATTCTCGAGTTGAATTCAAGGCTGAAATGCTTGAAAATTCTTATAAATATAGACAACCTGAATGTTTGTTATTCATCACCAATTGCTTTAATGGTTTGGCTCTCATTAACAACTATTCCAATACTGATTCGTTTAATTGTTAGTGATCAGCGAATTGAAGAAATCTTTAAACAATTCTTGAGTCAAATTAATTTATCAATAATCGTCAAAAGTTCGGATCTATTTCGGGCTATTGTTTTTACTCACGTTTGGATAATATTAATTCAATTAATTTATCACGAATTGGGTATTCAATATTCAAGTATAGCAAAAGCATTCATTAATGAAATGGAAAGACATTGATTTCATTCGCATGACTCATAAAACAATTTTACAATTTATAGAAATTCAAACTTCACTTAAGAAAAGTATTCTATGAAATATTTTATTTTCTTGAATTTTATAACAATGGCGGTACTATTCCTCCTGTGGACTATAAATTCTATAACCAATTCTGATAGTTACTGTTATTGTCTATCTATAAGCTACGTATCCATTTCTTTCATATATTTTCTTTTAGCTATCCTTGAGGCAAATTATATCAAATACTGTGAAGTTATTGTGTTCATAGATTAAAAACTTATACAAGTTTCAAACAAATGAATTTTATTTTATTGAATTGAAAATACCTGTAAGGGTATAGTATTTTATTTTGTTTTAAGTTTGAAAATATGATTTTATTTGTTGTTGACTGCTTTAGATCTATTGTTCTAATGCTGTTAAACTTACTTTATTTTAGATGTATATAATGAATAAACATTAAGATGATAGGGCTATTGACAACAAAAGGATTAGACTTTTGGACGACTTTAAAAGCTTAATCCGTCGCCCCAACTCCAATAAGGCCAATAATTAAACCCTTCTTACAAGTTTGTTAGAAATACCAGTAAATAAGTAAATATTTGTTAAATATAGAGAAAGAAAGTAAAAGTTTAGAAGCTCAATACACTTCAACCTTTACATACCTGAGAGAACTATTAAACAGTTTCTAGAGTTTTAGTGAAGCCCAGAAAAGAGACGTTAAGAAATAATCATTTGATAAGGATTCCTGGTGCTTAAAATATTAATTGGTTAGAATGATATTTAAGATGGCCATTTCTTACAAAATCGCCATATTTGCATAGGAGAATATAAGGATTGTTGAAAAAACTTGTTTACATCATTGTGAATTTGAAATAAGTGTTTATTTTTTGAACTTGAGTTATTTTGCATAAATTGAAGTGAAAAGTTAATATATTATCGTATTTGATGATTCCATAGTATCATAATATGAAATATAAAAATGAATATTTAAAATAAAATTAATTTTATTTCATTTATTTTTGATATAAATGTGAGTAATACTGACAATTATCTCAATTAAAAATTTTAAACAATATTCTGACTGAATGGTTTATAAATCTCTCTAAGGCATATTGAGCCTTTCAAATTCAAGCACTTAAGATGAACTTAAATTTCATCTATAAGGAAATTTAGGTTCATTATATTAATTCAAAATATATAATTTCTAAGAATCGGAAATTCGGTGCTTGAAAACTGAAAAATTATGCAGACAATTCTAAATTTTATTGATAACCAGTGAAAAATTAAATATTAATATATAAACAATACGAAACTAGTCAGTGATACAAAACATGTGTCAGTGAAGCAGAATGTTCATTATTATGATTATGTTCAATAGTGTTCAACTTTTCTGTAGTCCTAACAGTAATGTTCGGACTAACTTGTATTTTGAAACTCGCGAAAGATCATTCAACATTCACTGTAACTAGTGGTGCAAACGCTGTTTTAAGTTTAAAATCAAAACTCTTTTCATCCAAACTGAAAGGCATTAGGTCTGTGTTATTACTCATAACGCTTTTCAATTATTCTGATATAATGAGATTTCGTAAATTACTTTAAATTGCGCATAAAAGGATGAAAACGGTGATTCAGTTCACGAATGAGGATTTAGGTGATAACTGGAGATAAAACTTTCGAGTACACGATCCCCACTTTGTGATTCAAACTCGAATTCGACTTAGAACTCGATATCTGTACTAAGAAAAAGGTACTATCGGCGATTTTCCGGTTCTTAATAATTTTGTTTAAATACATATTAATTTGCAAATCTTTTATATTAATATATCAGTCTTTTAGAGCACTCCAGAAGAAAAGCTTATGTGAATATTTATCTTGAACTTTTATTGATATTGCGATGACTCCAAAAAAATTGTTATTGATTTATTTGCAACTTAATATGTAAAATATTTTAAGACCATTAACAAATTTCTCATTGATATTAAAAACCAATCTGATGTTCATAGATAGTCATAATATATAGTATTAATTCATCTCTAAATCACGAAAACGCTGTCGAGAATCTTATAAAATTTTCGATAGCAAACTTACGTTGCACTTAACTTTAATAAGAATAAGATTATCCTAAAAAAGAACATCTAATTTTGCTTTAAAGCTATTCAATTTCCTGATTTCCTTCACTTTATAATTTCTTATTAAATAATATAACTTATGTATATAAACGAAATAGATGAAAATAGTTAAAAATATCTCAACTTAAAATCAAGATTTGACCTCATAAAACGAAATGGAAAATTCTCGCATTAATTTTCATCACATTACTACTTGTTATGAGTAACAACTACAGTATATGTACCAGAATGCTTTAAAATAATTGGAAATTGAATGCAAAATCTTACTATTGTTTAAGTAATTGAAAAAAAAAATTATCCACGAAACAAATTCTTATGTTCGAGAAACTATAAGAATTGGTTCTTATTTGTAGTGAGTCAATTCATTTTCTCTCTGAATTTGATGTATTAACTGTAGTTTAAATGAGATTTCCATGTTATAAATTTTCCTTAAATGAAAAATTTATTTTCTATGTTTAAGCCTGGAGATGTGTAGTGTAAAGTGGTCTACTCTAAATCAATTTAAATTTTGGACTTTTGAGTAAGTTATTTGTTTCTTATCAATAAAAGTAAATCACGAATGAGTGATTGCTCCAACGAGTTTGAAATGCATAATCAATACCTCACATTTATTTTATAGGTAACTTTTCAGTTTAAATTAAAACTGTTTAGCTTAAAGATAACCAGAAATAGATCACAATAGAACTCAGTAATAGGTCTGATAAGAAAAGAAACTCCAAAAATCTTTCAAAATTTCAATTTCATTAAAATTGATACTTATTTATAAGTCATTTTAATTTTTAATAAAGTGTTTTGCTTTACTATTGAAAGCATGCTTCATGTTCATTAATTAAATTGAATTTAATTAATGATTAAATCATTAATTCAAGCTATCATAGGTGATAAAATACTAGACCACGACTTTGAGAGCTATGTAATGATGATAAAATCAATGATTTAGTCAACTTAATTGACGAACAGAAAGCGTGCTTTCAAAAGAATATAAATCAGTCAATCAATATCTAATGAGATGATTTATTAAAGAATAATAATTCAAACGAAATTGAAATCTTGATAAAAGACTATTTTGGGAGATTATGTCTTATCAAAATTAATATTAAGCTCAGTTGCATATCCTTCTCATCAAGACTGTGTGAAATGTTTTACTATTGAGAATTTATTGAAGAGAGTTCTCCTTAAAGAGATTATTCAAGAACGAGGTTCGAATATTTTTTTGATGATTTTTGGAATCAAATTTGTTATTTATTTTTGAGAATTTGAATTCACTGAAAAAATTTTTCGTTAATATAAGACTTATAACATTTTCATGTTTTTTATACAGACTTTATGACTTATTCGGTTTAATTGTGATTTAGCTTGCTTTGATTGAAAAATATTGTATTTGCTAGTCTGTACTAATAACTTATTATATTATACAGCATATCTATTAAACTAAAATCAAGAGAAATTCTTGAAAATAATAAAATGATTCTTTAGAGAAACAGTTCCTTTTGAGAACTTTTAGCTTTTCTGTCATCTTGAAAACAATCAGATTAAAAATACTTCATGAATTCACATTACATGGCATTTTATTCTATAGAAGCGCAATATTTTTTATATGTTTTAAACTAACACAAGCTATGTTTATTTAATCTCCATTACTAGAACTACATCTTCGATTATTTTCCCTCAAGTGGCTTTAGAGATTTTTTCATTTTGATGTAATCTTTTGAATTGGATGTCTGAACAAAAGTTTCAACATGAACATGATAATTTAACTTTACTAGAAACTATATGATAAAGTAGGTAATTATTTACATTGCTCAAATAACTGCAATTCAGTCTTTCGCTATTAAAAGGTATAATTAGCAAACGAGTATTTATAACTTCACAACTAAAGTATCATGTAATAGAACTTATTTCATTTACATACTCTAATATCTGATGAATCATTTACAAAGCTTCGAGTTGATATTAGCTTTTAGATATTGTAAGCTTATAACATAGAGCGCTCAGAACTTGTACAGGGCTTGCTTGATCTACAGAGAAGACTGTAAAAGATAGAACCGAATGAATTTCATTTTTTGAATTCCAAATTGAAAAACAAGTCAGAACCAAAAATTTGATGCTTAAACTTAACTAGTTTATTAATTATTCATACTTTTAGTTTTCATGGTCAAACAACGATTTTCTTTGGATAAGTCAATTTAGCAATCTTTCTATGAGCAAGAATTTATCCTTTAAACAAATACTCAAGTAAATTGAATACAACATTGCATTGATACCTCTTGTCACGTAAATTAATTATTTATAGTGTACCTTCGAAAATAAATCTATACTTGTGAATTAAAATCTAATAAGTTTGATGTTTATTCTTGTGAAATCATTTATACCATCTGTACAAATTTAAATCTTATCGAATATAATAAGAATTCATACCTAGAAAGCTTTGAGAACTTTTCATTTTTCAACTTCAACTTCAAAAATGAAATCCATTCTATTTTATCATCTAACGGGTTTCGTAGTAGATATGAAGAAAATTCTTTATAAACTTTCTGTATATAAAAAATGTTTTTTCTATTATTCTTGATAAAAATTTGTTCGCAAGAACTATACATGACTTATAAGACAGTTGTTAAGCAATCAAGAATGACGATCTAGAAAATGTTCTGCTTTAGCGAGTGTGATCAATTCGAAATGTATTTCATATTTAGTAAACTCGGTTCATTAAAAACTTAGTTAACCATGAAATCAACTATGTTATTCAGGAATAACCAAAAACCGCTTTCAGTTTGAATAGTTCGAATAATAATTAACGAAAAAACCAGTCATTTGTGACGAGGGAAGTCTCTAAGATTTCAAAGAGTTTGAAAAAAGTTTAGTTGCAAACAAGTCAATCCTAATTTGGGGCTAAACTAAGAATAATTTAGTCTTTTCGTTTTTAGAAGTCAGATCAGAGGCTCCTTTCACCTTACAAGACTGATATAAGGATTTTCTCTCAGATTCAAAATCATATAAACTCACTTACAAATGAAAATTCATTTTAATCAGATGTTTTCAAACCTTAAAACAATAATCAAGTTCTTACAAGAATTTGGAAATACTGTTTCATTACAGGAGCCAAATTTTGACATATGTTTTTAATATGAGCTCTATTATTTTGCAGTTGGTAATGCTTTTACATTATTTATGAAATGGTGAGTGCTCTATATTGAATCGAGCTGATGTGTTGTACTAGAGAATTGTATTTAGTAACAAAAATCCGAGCAATCAATAAAAGCTGAAATAATATCTAATAAATTTATTTGCCTTAGATATAAATTTTCTGAATGACTATTAAATTCAAGGTTTTATCAACATAACTAATATTTTATATCAATTTTGCCAAAAATATCTCAAATAATAATTTAGTTAAAGTTTTTAATGATATGCTTCATTTAATACTCGGATTTTTTAATTTATCGTACTTACATTGTTAGTTTGCAATGAAAACATATATGTTGAATGAGTTTGCTCAGTAAAGTCATCACTCACCACTCTATTGAAGGCAAATCTTCAGTTTTATCGAGAAACTGGCAAGTAGTAAAGCGTCTGAAGTAAGCATTTATCATGATATCTATAGTGAAAGTTTTATTTAATTTATAAAAGAAATGTTATATTTATTTCTGTAAAGAGTATGTTTGAATATTTTCTGAAGATTTTTGGCATCGATTTTAAAAATAAATTTATCTCATATTTTTTCACCGGCTTAACTTTGACTATATTTTCACTATTAATTATGAGAATTTTATTTCTTATTCAGCTATGCGATAGCTTTGGAACACTATCATTCAATATATTATGTTTATTCACCTGTACCTTAAATATAATTTCTTTTTTATCAATTAAGATTAAATCGAGAGAAATTCTTGAGCTCAATAGAAGAATGAAAATTCTTCAAAATTTACTCGAGAGAAGAAAAAAGCTTTATTTACCATCAGTTATTGCTCTAATAGTTTCATACGTGTTAACCTGCTCTGTGACATCTTTACGATTGAGCGATGAGTCAATGGAAGAAAAATTTTGGTATTTCTTTAAAAAACAGAAAACAAATGGAATTTCGCAAAGCTTCTGTTTGTTCATATTTACGTTTTACATTCAAATATGGAAAATTGTTCTTCAGCTAATTTATCACGAGATGAATATTCAATATTCAACTATTATTGAGTCATTTAATATTGAAATACAGAGAAAACTTAGCAGTCCTGATCTTAATGTGATTCGAATGACTCACAGAACTGTTCTGAGATTTATTGAGCTTCAGACGAGTCTCAAGAGGAATGTCAATATTATTAAATATTTTGTTATCATAGATGCTATAACTTTGAATATATTAATGATTACTTGGACTATAAATTTGGTACAAAGTTCTGAATTCAAATGTTACTTATTTTCCATGAGTTATATTATTGTTTATACTATTTATTCTTTATGGGTTCAGAAAGAGACTAATTATAAAACAATCAACGAAAGAATATTAAAATTTCAATTGAAGAGATGGCAAAAGTATCAAACTAATGAAAGTTGCTGTATTGAACTTCAAGTGTTGGATAGAACAGTACAACAATTATAAATTTTCGTCATTCGAATTCTACGTAATAGAATAGTTCAAGTGTTTTTATCATGTTCATTTTTTGGAATAATGATCCAGCTACAAGCCAAGTAGATCAAGGGGAATATTAAGGGATCATCAAGCTTCCCTAATATAATTTAATCCTTCTCTAAAGTTTATTTGATTGCTGAAATTTGTGGAACTCCTTGATATATTTAAATAGCAATATTATCATCTTTTCAACTTTCAGGAAAAATGAAGTAGAATTGAAAAGGTACTTTCATAGTCTGAATAAATATAAAATTTTTCAAAGGTAAATTATTCTTCAAAATTCAGATGAATTCGAAATAAAATCAATTTAAATACTAGGAAGTTGACTTAAAATCCAACTTCTTCTATATCAATAAAAAGGAATGCTTCTCTAAATCAATCTGTTTTCTAAAAGGATATAAAACGAAGTTGGGCAGTAAGTGGAATACATGTTGTTCATATAAGTCAACCCACAAATCATTCAAGAGGAAAAGTTTTGGAAGATTACAATGTAAAATATTGTTTCTTAATTTGATTTTAAATTAAAATATAGTTTTATTTAACATTAATTACTTGTGAGCTACAATTGAACTAAAGTTACATATGATTTGTTTTGATGTAAAACGAATATGAATTACAATAAAAGAGTTTACTGACCACAAAGAGACCAGAATTCTACCGAATTTAAAAGTTTTGGCCGGTCGTTTTAATTCTCACAAGATTAATAAACAAAACCTTTACACGAGTTTACTTTAAATACTAATGAATTAGGGGATTTAGAGTGAGCATTAAAATACTCAGTAAAATTCTAAAATTTTAATAGACTCATCACATTTACAGGAGCTAGAAATAGCTGAATTCTTAAACCAGAGAAAGATATACTTTTGATTAAAAAACATCTTTTTATGAAAAATTTAATAATTTAAAAACTTTCTCTAGCTTAATTTAATTCACTAATCGTGGTTTTGTATACCATCTTCTCATAAATTGAGCTTTTGTTTACAGTATTTGAATTCAATTAACATAAAGTCGCTGTTTTATTTCGATATGAAATTCTAATCAAATCAATTTATCTCATATTTTTAAAAGCTTTGTATCGAAGATGTCGTGTGATCAAAGTTTACACTCTCAAGAAATCCTCAGTTATGTTCAGTGTGATTGCTCAAAGCTATTAAATGAATATCGTATATGAAATATTTAATTTAATGTTGCCTATTATACAAAAAAGATCAACTTTTTTGGTATTATAATTCAAAATCAATTACGTAAATGTTGTATAAAGCATTGAAATTGTAAACTTAAGAAAACACTTGGCTCCTATATTATCCTCGAGAACATAGTTTTCGGGTTAAAAATACTCTGAATTTCTATTTAATTTCAAATATATTTTCAGTTTCAACTACAAGTAACTCATCTTGTGAGATATATCTCAAGATAAAATTTGAACAAGACTAAGGTTGCGGACGAAATATTGTTCCTTTAAAAAGTAGTTTTAAGTGTTTTTTTTTATTAAATCATTGTTTATAATGAAACTGATACAAACTATTAAGCATATATAAGAGGTCAAATTAGACATAATTTTAATAATTAATCTTGGTGTCCTTTACTTCAATGCATTTTTAATTTTCAGTATCACATCGAAACAAAATGATGGGTTAGAAAATGGGGATTGAAGGTATTCAAAATTGTTTTGTCCAGTGATTGCTACTTTATTTAACTTAAAATTGTTGAAAAAAAAGTTGAAATGTTAGTTTAAAAGATGAGCAAAAATGTTGGATACCATTAATACTTTACATATGTTGGATACTTTACTCTATCTTTAGTACTTAATCTTTTATCTAGATTTTAGGATTAAAAAAATTCATTTAAAAACTCAAATTAACTTTGAAATGAGTTTGTTCTTGAATAATTAAGTCCTGATGAAATTATTTTTCAAATTACAAAATTTGTCGGAATTTAGAAATATTTCTTGAAATTTGCTATATTTATCTATATAGAATTTGCATTTAAAGCTTACATGATGATAGTCTCTACGTTATTTTGATACATAGTATATTCAGTCTTAATTAGAGCTGTGCGGACCCGGTTACCATGAACTAATCGGTTTCTCGGTTATTGTTACTTCAAAGTACTCGATTATTCAGCTACTTTTACGGCTACTTTTCAGAAATTGATTTATTAAGACTAAAGCTACAAAAATAACTAATTAAATGATATAATAGAGTATTACTTAAAGGTTACAAATTTAACAGAACTTGTTAGAATTAATCTTATTCATAATAATTAAGAACTCTTAGAATCAGATACAGAAATAGTAATATTCGACAGAATGTTCTTGAATAGTATAGAAATAACTTCTTTAAATTTTATAAATTACAGCAAATAAGTCAAATCATTTCAGCCATATTTCCACCAAAATTTGTTCTTCGATCACTTATTATCTGACCCATTTTAGAAAATAAGTGTTCACATGGAATTGAATTACCAGTGACACAAAGATTGCTGAACTAATTCTGATATTAATGGAAAACATTTACAGTTTATACTCCACAACTCTATTCAATCGGTTCCTTATCTGAATTCAAATAAGATTTCATTTCTTGTGATGCTTTGGCTAATGGTATTTGTAAAGATGAGACAGAACTAATATTAGTATTTTGATATCGATATCAATTAATCGCTTAAACAAAATTAGTAAACCAATAGTAACAATGGAAAAATCTTAAAGAGCAACCGAAAAAGTAACTGTATGCAGAACCGCGTCACCAGTAACTTGTTAATTTATTAAGTATCTGAGTAACCGGATTCGCACAACTCTTGTCTTAGTTGACTATCTTTCACATAAAATAATATTATGTTCTGCAGTTATTGATTTTTCTCATTGAATCATAAAATATTGGTTTAAGATATATACTAAATTTAATATACATATTAACGTGCGCGCGTGCACACACACACACGCATAGACATATGTTTATTAAGTATATTAAATTTAGTAATATACTTACGAGGGAGGTTCGGGACTATGTAATGACCGATTTCAAAAATATTTTTATGATATGAATTTCATGTCATATGATGTTCGAAAAGACATAGAAGGCTGACCACCAGACACTTTGAATTATTATCATTAAAAAAGTGGTTTTCTATGGCTAATTGTTATTGATTCCTGTGTATTCTTGCATAGAAAATATGGGCCTTTGTTGTGTTAAATACCTGATTGAATAACAATGATATCATTAATAAAGAAAAACTTCCGATGATTTTGAAATCATTTTAACAAAAAAGATAATCCGAAAATTTCATGTTTTGGATCGTTTTTAGTGAATTTTTTCACTATCACTAACTTTTTAGCTTAAATTCCTATTATAAGGTCAAAATGGCTAGTTTACTTTAGAAATTGAATGGATTTTCTATTCATTCAAATATTGTATAATAAAATATTCTTAATATTCTTAACATCCATTGTTGTTAGAAATATCTCTGTTCATAATTAAGTTAAAAATTGACTTAACTTTCAATTTATATGAATTTACAATAAGTGTTGATATGTTTTCTCATTGTTAAATAGTAAAAAATCAAATAAAATATGTTAATAACTATGGTATTCATGCATTGAAAATCTACTTTTTGAATGATCATAATTTCTAAGTGTCTGGCGGTCAGCCTTCTTTGCATGCCTTTTCGAACATCGTAAGACATAAAATTCATACCATAAAAATATTTTTGAGATCGATCATTATATAGTTCCAAACCTCCCTTATCAGATATACTGTAAAATTCAAAAGTAAAATTAAACTCTTAGTTATATACTTTTGTATATAACAAAGATTTTCAATTAAAAACTTTAATATAGCTAGGTTTCCTATCTGAAGGTTTTATCTAATATGCAGTATTAAACTATTTGTTCATAATGTTAATATAATGACAATATATAGTCCACACAGTCGAATAGTTTAAATGATGTACAGTGAAGTACAGAATAAGAAAAAATAATTTTCCCGTAGCGTAGAACAGAAACTATTATAGCTAGAGCAAAATCGGTTGAATATTCTGATTCTTCGTTAAAAAATACATTAAAAAGAGTTTATTTTAATGGTCTACCACATTCACGAAAATTTGAATAACATTCTTGTCCACTTTTATTCCAATTGTCTGTTACCAATCGCTCACTTCTTAATTTGTTTGCAATCCATTTCGGGTTATAAATTGAGCCCCGTTTTTCTCGCCTCTCGAAAAGCAAGGCTTTTGATTCTATCGATGAATCTTTGCTCATTCGAATCATTAATCAATCCAGCCATTAATTGTCAAATTTTTTTCAAGTGATATCAATGAAAATAGTATGAAAAAGCTATTAAAAACAGATTGTATTAAAATTTGTTGGTTTACTAACAAAATATCGTTCGTTAACAACGTTACACGTTTATTAAGTTTTTAAATATAAACTTTTTTTAATGTATTTTTTAACGTAAAATCAGAATATCCAACCGATTTTGCTCTAGACTACGAGATCATTTCTTCTTACTATGTATATATTTTAAGTAAAGTTTGACTTTAGTTTTGAGTTTGATAGCATATAAGAAAAATTCTCTGCAAAAAATTTGGAGTTACATTTATTAGAAAAATCGCGAAGAGCTCGTAATAAAACAGAGCTCGATTAAATTAGATATCATCTGTTATTGATTAAACTTATTATAACGACATATATATGCTTTTATAGATTAATCTTCATGTTGAAGTTAAATATTTGTTTAAATATAAGCTTCACTTTCATATTATTTTCTAATTTATTCAAATTCGTGTAGATCACAAAATTTACTTCTGTTTATCTAGCCTTTGCAATAACTTCTTGCATTTGAATCCTGCTGACGATTATGAGATTCAAAATTACAAAGAGTTCAAAAAATAACTCATGCTGAATCTAGATCAAATATTTTTTGAGAAGTCTCAAAGTAGAGTATCAGGCGATCAAAATCCCCGACATATGCTTTTTAGTGATAAGTTAATCCTCAACGCTGATTTCAAAATCACTTTTTTATTCCAATTACATTGTGTAATATTTATAAATTCTGTTTATAAGACTTGAGAAAAGAGAACTTACACATTTTTTTGTAGAGAAACTCTAGAACACTAGAAAAATAAGAAACTCTCTCTCTCTCTCTCTCTCTCTCTCTCTCTCTCTCTCTCTCTCTCTCTCTCTCTCTCTCAGGAAGAATATTGTTCGTTTTACGAGACGAATAGTACCACTATCATATATTTCTAAGCCTATGTCGAAACAACGGGAGCTCAAGATGTTTTGCAATAGTTTCAATCAAGATCTCTACTGAACCAATTATTTAATTCTATCCATTGAATAAAGGAAATATGTGATTCACTGATTGCTTTACACTCTGTAGTCTGATATGTGCTCTCCTGTTTCATTGAACAAGACTCACAGTATGATTGTACAGGTGACGCATGAAACTTATATAATACCAGTACTAGCTTTTAAGGATTCAAATTTTTTTACGGTGTAAATAATATAATTATTTTTTATTCAATGATAGTCTGAGATTCGAGCTGAATTCGAAAAGTTATAGAGAACATCATAGCTCGAAATAACATTCTTCAGTCAGATCTCGAACATACTTTAATGAACGAAGTGATTAATTAAATATTTACATATAAAGATTAAAAAGTTCAGAAGTTAGAAAATATCGATCTAAAATTTATCATAACATATCAATCAATAAGTTCGTAACCCATACATACTTTCTGATATATTTAAATACTGATTTTTATACCAATAATAGTGGTATGCTTTATAAGATTGCATGCCAGAAATTAGTTGGTTTCGCTGAAAGATAAAAAATTGGATAACTTTTTCATGTCAAAAAACCATAAGAAACTCTTAAGAAAATTTTTTTCTTTTACTATTGAGTCAATATGTTGATACTGCTTCTTTAGCAGTTTATAATTTTATTACTACTATGAGAAATCAATCAATATTTAATATGAGATCTGAGATATGAGACACGGCTCTATTATCACTATCAAAATCAGCATTCAAAAATATCAGAAAGGTGTTAGGATACGAACTTATTGACTAACCTTTATATAGAGTAATCAATTTTGAAGTTTTTCTAAAAAGGAGTAGGAGTAGTCTTGCCGTTTGTAGTGTAGAGTACTGCTCCTATGATTCTATATCTAATGAAACCGATACTTAGCTTATCACTAAAAACAAATTACGTTTTAAAATTAACACTTTGATAACATTAAAGTAATGCTAGGGTAAAGTATTATTAACAGTTTTTAAATTGCAATTTATGTATACAAATTATAGCCTATATCTATATCTACCCACCGTTTTAAAAATAACTTCAGAATTGCACTAACGAGATGAAGAGGACTGTGCTATTCTATAGCAGTCGACTCATTTGGATCTAAAATTTTGACGAATTCACAAAAATTGTTGAGAAATTTTGCATAATATCCGACTAAATCGGTCCAAAGACCCCAAGGGGTGCGGACTGGTTCGGGCGGGAGTGGAATATCGGGAAACATATTATTAAACAAACCGCGTCTCTCGTTCGACTTTACAATTATTTTCTTTCAATTACTCAGCAATTCATTAACATTTTGATAAAAACTTAACAAATCTTGATTGATAAATATTGCCGAGAGGACTATGACGTTATCCTAAAAGAAAAGTTTAGCTCGATTTTAAACTATAAAACTGTTATTCATTATAGAAGACTCGAAGTGTTTTACTCAACAATTTGTGTGTTAAGTTCAAGCGAACACAAGTACTATGTCAAAGATTCATGAAAATCGTCAATAAAGGCTAAAGTTGAATGATCAATAACAAAAATTAAAAATTAGGTATTCTTAGATTTGTTCAGATGTTACTTGAATTGAAAATAAATTAGAAAAATGCAAATAAAATATACAAGTAAATCATCCTACTAATAGATGGATGAAGTGAAGATTACTCATTTTATTTAGAAATAACAAGTGTTTTGTCTATACATCTTTAGTCATAAATACGATAACATCGAAATTATCACCAAATCTTTCAGCTTTTAGACATTGATAGCTAACGTGATAGTTTATGTTTCGAAAATGATAAAAAATGAAAAATTATACAATTTCGCTAAACCTGTAAACATTTAAAATTTTCTATTGAAGTTGATTGAAACTCTGGCAGCATGAAAGGTATATTTATAGCAAAATGAATCTAAGAACTAATTTAGTTGAAATATGAAAATCAGTTTTTTGTGCAAATTATAAATATTAGAATTAATTTTGGTAAAACTTAATTATTGTAGATCAGTGATGTCTAAATCTTTTCCTCCACGGGCTGTTTTCTATTAGAAAATTATGGTGACGAATTATAGTGTTAAAGCAAGAACCTCCTAATTGAGATTGAAACTTGACAGAGATCACAAATAAAGAATCCCAGTGAGAAAACTCAAATCCAATTTTAGATAAAAAATGTCATTTCTGATCTTTTAAATAACCGATTCTAAAAAACTCGAAGTTATATATTTTCAAAATATCTTAATAAAATATGCCAATTTTTAATTTTTCGGGTCTTTTATAGCCGGAAATTTCAGCTTAGAAGGGCCGCGCTTGGCCCACTGACAGCAGTCTGTGTAATAAACTAATTTTCGTTAAAGCAAATACAATTTGATGCCAAATGACCCAAAGATATTAAGAAGATATGACACTAGTAAACTAATTAATTCTATGGTAATTATCTTTATTGGCGAGCTTTTGTTTGATGTTATTATTTTATTTTATGCTTAAAACAGATTGAAGTAAACCTCTAACAATTGCATACACAATGATTTTATGTACGACTAAAAAAGTTATTTTTTTGACACTAAATTTGAGCGATATATAATTATAGGCAAAGTAATTTTGACGCCTCATTGAGGAAAAACCTGAACTTGACCTAAAAGCTTATTGAAAACGCCTTTTTATGTTGGAACGCATGAACTCCTGCACAAAGACTTCCTATTTTTCTGCATAAAAATTTAAAGTTCAAGATGTTTATTAGTCTATTTTCATGTTTCCCTACATAACAGTTTATCAACTTTAAGCTCAAGAGTTTCATACGTACTAGAAGTAAATATATTTATTAACTATTTTTGGTGCAAAAAAGTTCAAATATGAAACATTATATATTTCTAATAGTTTTTATTACAGTCTTAACTTATGGTAAGTTTTTAAAGTCCTTTTTTCTACTCGTGAAGAATTTTTTGAAACTAAAAATTTTGAAAATAATTTTTATTTCTCATAACTATTGTTAAAGCGAGAACTCAATCATCAATCGGATACTCGATTAGTTTTAGAAATACTAAAAATGCAATCAAAGACTGTATAAAAACTTGTCGTAGAGTTTTATTTCGTGGCGACCGAGACCTAAACTATTGTGTAGAAGGATGTCGTATCAAAACTTATAAACGAATCTATGATTGCGTTCATGAGCAATGCAATGATAGGGGAAATGGCATTCCATTGAAGTTCACTCGCGAACAATACCATCAATGCGTTTATTTATGTAAAGTTAGGCCTAGATCTCGGTCAACAAGTACTACAACAACAGCAACTACTACTACTACTACAGAAAAAATGCATTTCATTCCTGTTGAATATCACTTTGCTAATGCTAATAAAAATGTTAAGGAAGATGTGATTAGCGATAATTCACTCAATCATTGATGACAAATTTTTCAATCATTAATTTTATTTTTCATGAAAAATCTTTTATTCGAAAAATTATGTATTAATGTATTTTATATAATATTGATAACAAACGTGCATATAAATGTAATCATTAATTAAAATAATGTCTGAAAACCTAATAAATTTTACTAACTGCTCAATATTGGATTTCATATTGATTTATAAAGACTTTTCAACTAGAGCTTTTATACAAATTAAACTTTAGAGTTTAGAGTTTAAATTAAACTCCTATTGGAGAGATATTTCATTTTGTTATACCAATAATGCCCATAAAGCTACTCGTGAACCAGATTCAGCCTCTGACATGAAAATTATCGGTTTACGAATATTTCTTATTGAGATTTAAATGAACTCTCACTTTATTAGAACAGTCCTTGAAGATGAGTTCATTGTATCTTCTTTCCAATTTTTAAGAGCTATTTAAGAGTATTTTTCTTTAAAATTGAATCTTTAGCACAGGAGCTGGCTCACGAATCTCAAAATCTATGGTTTCTTGGTCCTAGTGTTGTGAAATTTTGAAAATCACTTATCTATACATATATATATGACGAAATGTTAAACTCCACGCTAAAACACCAAAGACTCCTATTTAGGGATAATAAAAATTTTATTCTAAATGTAACTCAAAATCGAAGTCCTATTTATCTATTAAATATTGATGTATACTCACCTTTATAAGTCATAAAATATGTTTCAAAGTAATTGGAACAATGAGTGAAACGAGGGCCTAACGCACTATAGTAAACAAGTGAGAAAAATGCATCTGTGTTACATCGTTTTCAACTGTGTTGTCGGTGATTAATAGTTAGAATTATTTTTGGTCTTTTCAATTTTTTATTAGAAAACATGAAAATATAGACAAAACGACATAACTTTGAAATTAGAATTTGCACATTCAATAACGTTGAGACCTTAGGATTTATTTGTGATGTTCTATGTTTGGTCTCTGAGAGCCGACTCCCCGAAAAATACAAGACTTTATTCATATAAAATCTTTATATAGAGCTTATTTCCTAAAGGGCTTAAGTGACTATATTATAGACCCGTTACTTTGAGCGTCCACTATGATCTTTACGGAACTCTATAATATAGACACTTAAGCCCTTTTGGAAATAAGCTCTTCATATAGTTAAATATGCTATAGTTTATGTGATGTCTTATAAAAATAATATAAATAAGTCATGTGACATTAAAAAAACAAAAGTACTAAATAATTTGCTATTAGTTTGAATGTACTTTCCATGAAATATGAAAAATCTCGATTCAAATTACTTAAGGCCGTAACATTGAATTATCGTTTAAAAACTGTTATAAGGCAAGTACTATACAATACTCTCTAAAACTCATCTCCAAAAGTTTCACTACAGTCTGATAGTCAAAATTAATTGTATAAAAATTAATTGCAGAAGACTCTCAGTTACAACATACATTGATATTTAAAACTTATTTAGAACATGATTTAATCTGATTGAATGAAGTACTAACATGATTCAAGAAAAAAGTGAGATAACCTCCTATTTCAGAAACTGTTTCAATTATGATTGAAATAAAGTTCTATATAGAAAAATACTGGCTATATTTCTCAGGTTCTAGGCGAAATTACTACCAGTCTATTGATCTGTCTTTCTATCATCCCTCGGAGCAAAACCAGTGGTATGCATTTTATGGAGAATTTTGGATTTTAATAGTTATTTATCACTTCATCATAGTAGTGAGCCGAATAACCTTGATTTTTCACTCTTTTATACACATAAACTTAAACATTATGAATGAAAATTTTCTAATTTATGTCCATTTATCAAGTATTTTATCTTAATTAAAATATAAAAGGCTTGGGATATGATAACTACCGTGTATTGTATAACTCGAAGTTGAGAAAATAATTTTTAAAATTGTAGAAACGGTTGAAGTTGTTGAACTTCAATTGGCATTGGTTTTGAGAAATCAAGTGATTTCTCAGTATTAATCTTTTTGTTTGTTTGAAATAATCCTTACACTACTTAATATTTAACACCACAGACCCTGTACACAAATTTCCATCGTACTTCAAAGTTTTATTTTAGAAGCTCTGGAAATACATTGGGGCATTAAGATCTTAGACTCAGAAGAGGGTAAATCAAAAACTATCATTTATAGAAAAAATAAAACACTTCATATTCAAACTTTACAAAATAGTGAGGTAAGTGCATTCAATTGATGGCTCATGCTGAGTGGTGGCTGAACTGTCAGCGAGATCAAGAATCACAATACTCTTCTCTGGATGATATCAAAGAGTTTTGGGAACAATACTTAGGTCTGTTGTAAATATTCACAGTAAAGATGTGTATAACACCAATGAACTTCTCGTTTGAAAAGATTTGCTTTAAATTCAGTTAAATATATAATGATTAACAATTCAATTAGTGTTCCAAAATTAATTTCTTTAATCGGAGAATTTTTTGGAGTAATGAGTTTAATTTATCAAAATAAGTATTGAATTTTCCCCAGGGGGCGTTTGGCTTTGAAGGCAACTCTTACTTAATCGCAATCAAAACCCAACTACCGAGATTCCAGCCCGATTCAAATACCCGCATCTTTGCATGGTATATGAGAGTACAAATAAAGACTCGACTTGATTTCATTTATTTTTATTATTTATTGTTTTATACACACTTTTATGACCTGAAATTGGTTTATATATAGTCGTCACAGGAAGGTAACAATAGTGTTTAACAATGTCAATATAGCGCTTAGAGCCGAAGTTATAGTAGAGAATCGAAATTGAACAAAGTTCAAACTCGAATAAAAGCGAACTATTATAGATAAAGGTCTATGTAGTATATCCCTGCAGCAAGGAGTATGAGGAGAGTAAAAGGACATCTAAATTGATAGGTTTATTGGTATTTCTCTATAGAAATATGATCCTAGTCATGTTTCTACTTGCTATGCCAGAAAACATTTGCATACCTGTACTCTACACATCGAGATAATATATTGAAACCAACTTTATCTTGGAAAATTATTTGATCAATTTTGGTCATAGTCCTTTCTAACAAAAATATTTTAAGTTTAAAGTCAAAGTGAAGTTGACTCTACAGGGATCAAATACGAAACTATCTGAGCGTTAATTTTATTTGGTAACATCACAATGAATTGATTACATTTGATAATTTTCGCTCTTTAGGGTTATATTCAGTTTTATAAAATTTGAAATTTAGAATCTTTTTAAAATGTTTATAATCATTTTATTAACAGAGAAAATCAGGTCATTTTGACTAGAATTTTCGATAAAGACAATAGTCTGTTCCATATACATGAGTTCGGGCGCATTCATTTTCAGCACATCGCCCTTTACTTTTAGCTCTCGCTCCTCCACCAGTGCATAGGTACAGATGATCGGCTTTGCATCCTACACCATATAAATAACTAAAATCACCGACTTCGTCCACTTGATTTGCACGACTACCACAGAAACTTCCACCTCCTCCACATCTGCATTCAGCAGGTGGTGGTGGTGGATCATCTCTCGTCAAATCCAAACGATCATTCTCCACCAAATCCAATCCATCATTCAAGGTTTGGCATTCTAAAGAGTAATTTTACTGTTTAAATATTTTTATATGAACTAAACGTTCAAGAAGGATTCACCATTGATATGACAAAACAAATGTTTGTTTAAATAAATATTATCTCTGTTTTTTAGGAGGCAAAATAATTTAATTCTAGTAATTTAAATTTCATTAAAGTTCGAACATATAACTTAACTAGCGTGAATACTGAAATTTGATTGTGATTTAGTTAATTCATTATTAAATAGCTAATGATTCATAAATATGAACTTTTTCGATTATGTATGTAATAATTTACACTTATCAAATCAATGAAGATTCTATTAATCAAACCATTATGTACTTTAGTCGATAACAATATGTTTGGGACATGATTTGAAACTTTAGAAAATCTTAGATTTTTCAGTCGATGATGATTATATTGAAACTTTATATGAGAAAAAAGAATTCATTTCTGAAAATCTACTACATACCAACAATTGTCATCGCAATACCACTTAGCATTAGAACGACGATAATTTTTTCCATTTTCGATGCAGGAAAATTCTATCTACTTAACTAGAAATTTCTTTTGTTGAGACTTGTAGAATGATTTCTAAAACGATATCATTTTGAATTTTGCATGCTACTTTTATACTAATTTTTCCTCGATAAGCGTAATATTAAGCTTGTTAAATAATTAAATATGACAGAATCCGTGTCTAATTATTTACATCACAGCTTTATCAATTTCCAAGTCTTTTTGAGTATTGAAGTAATAAAATTGCAAAGTACAGTCAACCCTCCTTATGCCGACACCTCTATAACACGACAACCTCTCAAATTCGACTTTATCTTATTTCCAAAAATATCTTACGTAGAAGTTTGTATCATAAAAACCTCTTCAATTTGACACCTCCATACTCCGTAATCCGACGATAGTTTTTTCCTTCGATAGTTATCTCCTATTCATTAGAACCTTTACAATTCGACACTGAGGTGCCTATTTAATAAACTCGAGATGTGTTTCTTTAGTTCAAATAAATCATTTCTGATGATTAATATATTATACATATTTCCTCAACAAAAGCATTCTGAGCTGATTCAAAACGTTGAGAGTATAAAAAGCATGTTAGAAGCCACCGTTGTTAAGAAAAAATGTAAAGCCTGACAAGTCACTTTGAATAAATTTTTAATTAACAGTTCTTTTAGTTATTTCTAAGTTTCTAAATAATAATAATTAACGCACTTAAAATTATACCTCTTTATTCCGACATGTCGAATTAAAGAGGTTTTTCTACAAACCGACAACCTCCATATATCGACTAATAGTGATAGCAAAATATCGTGTCAGATTATAGAGGTTTGACTGTACTAAATATTACAAATTGTATTCCTTTTGCGAATTGAACTTTGGTAAAGTGCAATACATATTTGTTCTCTTATAAATTTTATGTGCATTGAAGTTGATCGCCCAAAGATAAGAAGGTATGTTCATTGGAGGCATACAATTAATTCTATTGTTGATATCTATGTAAGAAATCATTTTTTGCTAAATATTTATTGTATTTATAAGAGGATTAATGTGATTGATGTTTATAGTCATTTCTTATATATTTCTTGTCATATTTCAATTCAAATGAGATGCAATTTCAAAGGAAATTAGCAAGTATTTTAAGAAATCGTCAGTTATCAAGGCTCCAATTATTATACTGAAGTTAACTAAGTATATTAACATTGACTTGAATGTTAGAGCCTTTTTCATAGTACACTAATTTTCTCCCTCTCCCTCTCATTCATATAAACGATTTCATATTATATTGAATTATATGAAATCAATAATACTTCCTTCACATGATTAGCAATACGAAGTCTTGCTTTCAGATGAAAGCAAAAGAGAAGGAATGAACCAATGATTCGACCAGATAATGAGCGGAGAATTTATGTAAAATTTAAGTTCATTATGAGTTATGCGGCAAGCTTTGGCAAAAAAATCGGTCTTTGCAGAAATATGTTTGACATTTCTTATTAGTCATTGAAAAAATCTATGACTTATTTAATATGAGCAAAAATTTTATACCTAAATCATTTTTTGTCAACTTTTATCGCATAAATCATAATGAATTAAAATTTTATATAAATTTTCTGCTCATACCTTGGTCGAATCGTTAGTTTCAGGCTCACAACCTCTCCGATTTACAGATGAGACCTCACTGGACAATACAATCTCAGATTTTGCCCAAATGATTAATTAAAGTTGTATTAAATTGAATGCGTGTCCAGTATTATGAATAATTTTGTGTTCAAAAGATAGAAATAAATCATTAACACAAAATCTTAAGGCAGAAATTTGTGTAAAAGTTAATTTTGATTTAAAATGTTCTCGATTTCATGACTCTGTGAAAAATAATGATAAAATACTAAAAACTGCAAAATCTAACATTAAATACACCTTTAAATTGAGTAAATAACTGTATTGTACCTAAAAATTGAATTAAAAAATTTTTTAACTTAAAAATATCAATGGGGGGCCCTTATAGGTTTTTAGTCCAGTTTTGGTTCAGGCTAAAGGTGGCAAGCCTAGTTAGTTCGTTTCTTCTCTTTCTGCCTTCATTTGAAAGTAAGATTTCGCAGTGATTTCGTAGATTACGTGAAGGAAGTAATACTTTTCCCAAAAGGAAATGACAATATTTTTACTAATAAATAGAAACTTATTTTATTCGAGATAACTACCCATATTTCTACTTAAAAGTTAGTTCTTTTAATGTTTAATGTTCAACTTTTGTTGCACATATAAGTTGTTATTGTAAACAGTCAATAATTAAGTATTAATGATAATTACAATATTAAGAACCAATAAGAGTTTGCAAAAGTTGTCTCAAGTATAAATTTGTCACTATATTTTGAAGCTTTAGTGATACCAAAAAAGTTGAAAATATAATTAAGTTTCATAATTACCATTGTATTAAATTCATTATATTTAGCACTTCAACTCTGTTATTAATCTTCTAAGTTAGTTATTTCTTCTTATCTATAGAATTTGTTAAAATGAAAGTTTATTCGATAGTTTTTATGATTCAGTTTATTCTGTCAAGTTCTCAACTTCCCAACGAGCCTCAACTTGTATTCAGTACTCTCAACGAAGATATTCACATTATTAAACTCGAAAAACTGAAATCTACCATCAATTATAACGACACAGATATATTGGCTAACACAACCGGTGATACAGCTCTTACCACAGAGATTGATTATAATTTAAGAGCAAATGTTTTGATTTGGAGAAAGCTTGGACCTGAAAACGCATTATTTGTGACACCAATCAATAAGAAGTAAACAAATTTGATTGAGCTTTACAATGATTTCGAGCTTTAATCAATTTTTTTCATTTACTTTTGAAGCCATAGTAATCTTTTAGGAATTAGAGACAAGACGAGGTTGTTGAATTTGAATAAATCGAATTCATCAAGGGTGTCAGTTGATTGGATCCATAATTTAGTTTACTATGATGAAAACGAAAAGATTATTGTATTAAACATGACTTATCCACGATATGGCTTTATTTTGATTAGTGACACAAATAATTTAATACTAGATTTATCCGTCAATCCTTTGGATTCATTAATATTTTGGAGTGATTTTGATAATCGTAATAACAAAGGAAGAATTATGAGAGCATCACAGGACGGTTCAAATCAAATTGTACTCGTTGATAGTGATATAAAAAAGCCGACAGCTCTGACAACTGATCTAGTGTTGCGAAGAGTTTTTTGGATCGACAGATTTCTGTTCAAACTTTCTTCTATTGATTTTGATGGCAAAGATATGCAAACAGTTTTAAAATCGCATAAATTTTTCAAATTATCTTATTTTATGGATATATTTGGTGACAGCATTTATTGGTCTAATTATTTTCACCATTCATTGCCTAAAACTAGTAACTTTAGTCTAAATGAGACTCAAATTAATTATTTATTCAAGGCAGAAACTGCTTATGAAATTAAATTAATCAAAATAATTGATTCCTCTCTTCAGCCAAATTCTATTAACAGATGTATTGATGCCAATTGTACTCATCTTTGTATACCAGTTAGTGCTAATCAATATCGATGTGTCTGCCCTAATGTGCAATATGATGTTCATTATAGCCGACAGAAATGTTCAGAATCTGTAAGTTGCTTGAATATATCTTTTTTGTGGTCCTAGATCAAAATGAAAACCTACCTAAACTTTTAAAAATCCATATTCCCTGGAATAGCTCAAGATATTTCATTAATAGATCCAATTTTTCAGATCCATACGATTCCTTTGATCAAAATTGAAAACAGTATTTTGGAAACTACACAACAGTTAGAAAAAACATCGAACCCGATCAGCATAATGAGCAATCTCCCAACGAATATTTTGAACAAATTTTCAAAATCTGAAACAACAAATTCCTTTCAGAAATCGACGATGTCCTCAGAATCTCAACCTAGAACTTCTGATACAACTAACACTGATATGAGAAACTCTATGATGAATACGAGCAATACTTCATTCTATTTTCGAAAAGCATGTTACATAACGAGTTATCAGACATCTACCATGTTACTTGTTTTACTAGTGATTTCATTCATTTTCAATATCTTATTCGGATTTGCACTTATATTACAGTTATATAGAAAAAGAAAAAGGTATTCAAATTATTTTCTGCCAGACTTTTGTGAAATAGTCTACATTACATTTAATGATTTTACTTTACTGTTCAGCCAACAAAACATCCGATTAGGATCTCAAAGATGTTCGACTGAATTCAAACCTACTCATTCAGTTTCAGTTTACGCTAATCTTGTTTCCTTAGGGTTAGAATTCAATAATGATTCATCTATTAACTAACTGATCATTGCAATTGAAATCGACTCAATCTAATATAGATTCTGGTTATCAAATGATTCATCTTTCCGAAATGATGGTTCAATAACTATACCATTAATAAAACATGTTCATTAATTTAATTAAATTTTTTAATATACAAATACTTTAAGTATCGAAATATCATTAAATAGTTTGCAGACTTGTGTCTAACTAATTTTGATAAAATTGTGCATTAATGATAACAATAATTTTGTAGAATGGTATGTATACCCGACCTGCAGTCAGAAGAGGTTTGGCTTTGGGTTTCGCGAAATAGACTATTTACTGTCAGTCTTTTCAAAGCTTCTGAGGTTCGCATCTGGTGAGGTGCTAGAACTTTAACTAGGGTGACCACCTCTGGTTTGTCTCATGACGGGACAAAAATATCAAAGGGGAAACCCTTACAGTTTTTTGAAGGAAAATGTCGCTTTTATTAGTCATTACAAATATTTAGGTGTCAGACAATGTATTCTAATATTAAAACATCGAAAATTAATCATGGTTGATTTCAAAGGTATATTTTTTGCTAGAAATGGCATCTCTCAAAAGTTATTCATTTGAAAGCAAGAAACATTGGTTTATATTAGATATAAGCCAAGGCAGAAAAGATTAATTCTATAATTTTTGGTTTTAAACCACAGGTGTTCAAAACATTAAACTGAGTTTCTTAATTCTTTAGCATTTGTGAGATAAATCCAATGTTTGAATTTCTAAGAAATATTTTTCTAAACACATTTTTCAGAATGAAAGTTGAAAAGTGGAACAACTAATTGTCCAGTCGAGAGTTTTTGGTCTGACGGGATTTCTGTATTTTATCTTTAAGAAGACGGGACTATTCCGTCCAAAACAGGATGGGTAGTCATCCTAACCACAACTGTGGGCAGCTCTTTATATCGCAGAACCACTTGTAAATTTGGATGAAAATCTACAATTGAAACTGTAAAAATATATTTTCATTGATAGCTTCGTAAAACCAAATGAAATTGAGCGATTTCTTATATCATTTTATAAAGTTCAATTAATTTTTAACGAATTGATATTTATTAGATCCAATTATGATAAAATATTATAAAAGTGATTTGAATTTTATTCAAAGTAAAGATTTGAGCTAATTTTGAAGACTTTAAATTGAAGTTTAGTAAATATTTTGAAGTGTGGTTATTTATGTATATTTTGCGATTAGAAAAAAGGTTGGTTCTCTGCCTGCTGGTGGGTCTATGGCTCCAAATGGAGCACTAGAGAATATAGCGCGTAGGGCAGGGTGGTTCCCGGTGCTTTCTTTACGCCATACATTCCCTTACGGACTTTGCGATTAAACGCATTTGTTTCTTTATGGGTGTGAGGATTTAAGATGCATAATACAAATCGCAATATAAAAATGAAATCGACACTATATTTCTAGCCTATTATTTTACTTAAAAGTTCTTATAAGGTAATAGGTTATTTATCCATATATTAACAAAAATTATAAATAAGTTATAATTCATGTAAAGTGAAGTCCGTTTAGTTATATAAATGCATTACAAAAGTTAAGAATCAAGCAATCTATTCGATTAAATTTTGTATTCATCTTTAGTTCGATAAGCAGTAGGAAATAATGAGGGAAGTTACAGAATATCTGAAGAATAAATAAAAGTATAGAACCAAACATTAAATTTTTATAGGTTTATGTTTCTTTCAATCCATTCACTCACAAATTCAGAAGCTTTCGTCATCAAAACACAATTAGTAATAATAAAATCAATCTTATTGTCCACACGATTTTCGACATAATCTAATATTCGAGAGAAATTGAAATTCTTAGTTGCAAACTTATTTCAGCTTTAATACTAGCCCTCGACTTTATAACTATCGGAAAATTGTTTTTAACATGAACTGGATTCAAATCAATAAATAGAATATGATTGAAGTATGAAAACAAAAGATGCAGAATATGTTATGATAATTACAAGCAATATATGAGGTGACAATACGATAGAATACTTCATGCGTAAAAACCATTTTGAGGGAAAAATAAACACAGTATACGTTAAAAAACTGATTAACAGTAAAAATATAAAATAAGTTATTGTCAAATATTTTTATCAAAAGTGATTACAGGTATTTATTTGTTGACATGTGTGGTTGTGTTCCTCAAATATCCGCTTAATAATTTATGGTTTTGTCTTCAATGATGACTCATTTTTTTAATGTATTGAAATTTTCTATTTTATCCTATTGCACTTAAACACAATTTTGAGTAATAGCATGTTGTAAAATAATATCCTGGAAAATATTGTATGACGATATATCCGTTATTATGTCAAAAACACCATACCTAAGAGATACCGAAGATGATAAAATGCTGAAGTGTGCAATTAAGAATAATTTATATCGTAATAACAGTAATACAACCGACAGTTATTGGTGAGATACTAAAGGACGTTTAATGCTATATTCGATAACTTCAGTAGCTTTTTACCAATATTTTTTATCATGTACATGTGTACCTAGAAATAAGACAATTTTTACAATATTCGAAAAATTCACTTATATCGAAACGATCATAGAAAATTTGTTTTAATGTTTGAAGAGAATACCGATTTTCTGATGAGATATAATTCCAGCCAAAAAGCATAAATTTCTAACCGTTTATAGTTCTTATCAGGACTATGCATGATGTAGAGATATAGGGTCAGAAAATCCACGATCAATAAGAAAAACATCGCTTAAACTTGTAAAAAATTTTCCACTTAAATGATGGCATAGACCAGTGGTTCTCAACCTTTTTCATATCGCGTACCACTAAAACATGTCTTAAAACATTGCGTATCACCAAAAAATCCTTAAAATTTTAGTTTACTTGAATATTCAAATTTTAATCAGTAAAATGAGAATACATTTTTAAATGTATACGTTAATGTGAAATCTATTACTGTTTTGATTTACAAAAATCATCGATTCTAGGGTTGACATTAGTCAAACTTAATCTTAAATTATTTTCGACATTAAGTCTATTTCTATTCTTAGTTTTTATTGAAAATTAAACAGAAAAAGCGGTTTCGCATAAATAAGTCGAAGGAAAGGGGAGAAGATAACGAATAGCTAATTTTAAATGTTGTTCATATTCTTTGTCTAATCGAATCCAAAAGTTTTCAGTTGAGACATTCGCGAACTTTACTTAAGAGTTGAATCACAAGAGAGTTAAATTAATTCGTCTTCATCTTCTATGTTAAGATTCTGCAATTCATCGTCGATATTGAATGTGAATTTAACTCAGCCATTCTCATTTATAGTTTATCTTATAGCTGATAAGATTTTTCAAAAATGTCTTTCAATTCTGATATGATTTCATTTAAGCTCAATTTTTTTCTATGACTATATAAATTATGTAGCGTACCACCGGATAATTCTTCGCGTACCATAGGTTGAGAAACGCTGCCATAGACTCCCATAATATACAAGTATGTTGCCATACACCTCAACGTCCACTTCCCATGATAAAGGTCTTATTATTCGGATTAACATTAAGAATATGGATAATAAAATTACAATTTCATAATTGGTAACTTTGAGTAAATGCCAATGTTTAGATCGAACTGATTTTCAATCTAGTTTTTAATCTATCTTTTCTTTTAATGTTGAAAACTCCATATACTTTGTAATGATCAATATTCTATTTTTCCTTTTTCTCTTCACCAAAAATTATTTCCATGTTACTCAATATTTTAAACAGATCGCTACATGTAAGTTTGTATTTTCAGATTTTCTTCGTGTTTTCGATTGGTTAATCCTTAATACTGTTCGACATCGTAATAATTGCAAAAATATTGATTTTTCACTGCATCTAACACTATTAGTCGGGATGAAATAAAGGTTCTAATAATATTGATAGTAATCGAATATATTATTTTGCCTCTAATAACTCATCTCATGCAATATAAACTAAATTCAAATATTTATGTCTAATAATTCATTTAATCTATCATAAAATCATGTTTGAATGATTGCATAAGATAACAGTCATTACATTTTGGAATTTACTTAAGTTGGTAAAATTGGTGAACTTGAATAGGTATATGTTTTTAAAATTAATTTCTTTATTAAGATGAGAGAAAACAATCTATATATTGAATAAAACGATTCGTTAACCTTGTAGACAATTTTGTCTATCAATTTTAATATAATCATAACAGTTTACATTTGATTCAACTTTGCCTGCAATTTTATATATCAGAGATTTTTGGCATTTACCTATTAACAAGAGTTATATTTGAATCTCAGTATTCTTATAATTACGCCTATAATGTTTCATATTTTGTCATAAATCCTATGTAATTAATTTTTAGCACTTATTATTTATTAAAAATTTACGACAATTAATTTGCAACATAATTACAAGTCAACTCGATCTTTTATTAGCTTAAAAGTATTTTCAGAACATATTAGCGTCAAAGATGTGTTTGAGAATAAATAGTTTCAATAAAATTTATTTTAACTATAAATCACAGGAAGTTAGCCAAAATTGACACAGACATCGTTTAAAATTGACGAGTACCAAAAATAAAATCAATATTTACCACAATTCATAAATATTTCTCTTAATATCGTTGATCACTTCTGCCGTATTTCAATAAAAGCGCTGAACCAAATATCATTAAGTTTTGCATAAATAGAGCAACTCCTAAAAATATTACCAATAACTAGAAATCTTCACTATTAGAACATTATTTCATACCTGGGTATTTGTGTTCCTTCTGGGCCACAACATAATATTGAAACAGTATCCAAATCGAAGAAATGACTGAACTGAAGCCAAGTAAGAATCCCGTTAAGAGCCATAATCTCGCTGTTTGAGGGCCGCAACAGCCTTCAGAATAATATTCTCCACTTATCTGATCATTATTCACAGTATTGATCATAATTAATGCTATGGTTGCAATAACTCCGCAAATGTAAAAAGTATGTTTGAATTCCTCTTGAGAAGGATAATGGGCTAGAATTGAAAAATATAAATAAGTTATTGATAATGAATTTTACAATGGATAGTAATTAGATGGTGTTTAACAGTGTAGCACAAGGGAGTTTAGGTTGGGTTTGTACTCATTGAAGATCTCGAAAATTCAGATATACTCTCAGATCTTGCGCCAAATAGTGTCCAGCTAGGTTCGATTTTTACTGTTCAATTCTGAAGATTTCACTATATACGTGGTAAAATTTACATAGAACTGGTATAACTGTGTGAGAAAATGTGGATACTGAAATTGATGTGCCTTTTCAGTAAGTAATAAAATTGGAGGATTTTTTCAAAAGACTTGAGACAAACTTTTAAGAAAATTAGGTAAAAATTTTCGCTCAAATCCGCTGAGCTTCAAACTACTCTCAAATTTCGGAACTTTTCGAAAGCTTACTTCTAGAGCTACTTGATCTTTTGTCACACTAACCTGCAATGTCAAGTATGAACCACCATCCGGCGAAGAACAGTAATCCAGATACAAAAGATGACCATTCGTTACGATACTCACTACAATTGCACCAATGTTTTAGTTTCTCTATTATTGAATCCATTATTTTAATTGACTTTTTTTTATCAAATAATTATGTGAACAAATTTTTAAACAGTATTCTAAGAGATCAGAGCTATCTATAGTTTTGCGTCCAAATTAGATTTTTATCAAATTTAAAACATATTTTAGAGAAACACCTAAAACGATGATTCGCCCAATACAATTTAATGCATTGACTCATTTGTTGTCTTTGTTCTTGAGAGATACGCAAATGTTTAATCACCAGTTTCTATGGCTTTGATCAGAGATTAAACAAATTATTTTATCTATGAGTTATATTTAGTGTTGTATAGCTTAGAGATTTTTAGTTTGTCTTGTCTTAGTTTTAGTCTTATAGTCAAAAATTTTCGTTTTACTTAGTCTTAGTCTTACAACTTGTGTTAGTTATCTGTTTATAGCATATATTATAACATTTTGAAATTTTTTATTATCTAATATGTTTCATAAAATGATCAATAGACTAACAAAACAATACTAAGCGCAAAGACATTCACTATTAAAATGTATTACAATAGGAGTGCAATTGTTTATCTAGTGATTTACAAATGGTTTTATAATTGAAAACTTCAAAAAATGAATCATTTCTAATGGATTAAATTACCATATTTGTATCTAAACGTCTGACTTTGTCTTAGTCTTAGTCTCACTCGTATAAATATGTTTCTCTTGTCTTAGTCTTAACTTTATAGAAAGAAATTTCATTTGTCTTAATCTTAGTCTTAATTTGAAAATCAAAAATCATTTGTCTGACTTAGTCTTAGTCTTAAGCCAAACGATTTTAATATATCTTATTTTGCTTAGTCTTATTCTTAGTCTTAAGCTATACATCACTAGTTATATTTTCGTTCGGAATATTTATTTGTTTAGTACTCAAACTTTTATATAACATTACATCTTTTATTTCTGTAAACTAGTTTCGATGAAACTTTTCGATCAATTATTTAACCAAAACTTTTGCGAAACTTTAAATATATTTTTTAAAGTTTATTAATAGGGGATCTACCTAATATACCTCAATATTTAATATTAATTTCACTTTACTTATGGTTAAACAGAGAAGATATATACTCATATATGGTAATAGCTAACTGTCATTGTAATGGTTGATCGTAATTAAAAAGTTCTTATATTTTAGAAACCAAGCCTTTATAAGTTTTTTGCGGTTCAATTTCGTACTTTCTTTTTTTCATCTATTGATTACAAGTTTTACGGTAAAGTCAAAAGGATTAAAATCATTGACTTGAGTACTATTTCAGAATCATGTTATTGTGTTTTGGTTGACTAGTGGCAGGTGTTTTCAATCTATCGAGTAATTGGCGTGATCGCAAAATTTAACATTGGATTCAATCAACTTATTTAACAGATAAGATTTCATCAGAAAAAATTAAAGTATGCAAAATATATATAAACTACATCACAGAATTCGGAATGAATTTCGAGCCACACAAATTAATTACTCATAAATATCTGTTTATCATGAAAATTGTGGTTTAAAAATTAATATTTTCTAATAATTATCTTCTAATTGACTCTAGTCACTAAAAATTGACACTTTTGAAATAAAAGTATTTATGTGAAAATTGTTTCCATGTGCATATAAGGCAATTACTCAAACCAATAATAGATTATAGCTCTCAATCATGTGAGTTTATGCGCACGTATGATAATAGCAATAGATCTACTCAACCAAAAAGCGATATGACTATTCTGTGAGCAAGGATTTGGTTCAATGCTAGCGGCGTCATATCATATAGAATTTTACCACGAACCAAAAAAGTTTGACAACTACTGGAAATGACTAGTGGTAACAAATAAATAATAGCACGTCCTTACTTTCAAAGTTTCTACTTGCTAAACTTTATTTGCAACAGCTTTACTCTCAAAATTTTCTATAAAACTTTCAAATAAAATCTGATTTAAAGTCTGTTATCGTTTGTGTAAAGGTTTACTTCTGTATCTAATTTCAATTCTGAATTGAAATTGATTTACACGTCTGTATCGTATTCTTCATCGGCGTTCGGGTAAGACCTTGTGTTAAAGTCACCTTCATTTGAAGCTCATTATTTTTTCGATCGGAGTCTCATTTCCTGGCTTCTCGCAAAGTTACTGTCCGGAAGTTTTCCATCAGACGACTCATTTTCAGGAGACTACCAACATCGCCATTGTCAATGTCATCTGGTAGCTTTGGATAATCTGGCTTTGGCAGTTCCGGGCCTTATGAAGTCGTTTACTTCGAACTTTCCATTATCTCCTACCTGGTCATCTTTTGTTCAGTCAAAAAGAATAATCTTTATTCGATAGAGTATATTGAAGTTGATTTGCTATAATCAAATTAACTAACGATAGATTTCAAGACATTCTACCTACTCTAAAAGATCATCACTTCAGTGCTATAATGCGCTAACTTAGAAACGTCTGTTATGGACAAATTTGAGTTTAAAGTTTAGAATCACAATTCGGAGACACTATAACAGCTTTACTCAAAATGATATATTTGAAAATCTATCTGAAAGTTTTGAGATTCAATTCGAGTAATTTACAGAGGTTTCATATCTTGTTCCAAAAGTGGCATTAACTCATTTTTTGAAAATTTTCGAGTTAGCGCATTACAGCACTGAGGTGACGAGATATGATATAGATTAGTGGTGTCTGAATTTTTTACCACAGTTGTATAGTTGTTTTCGAGTTTGCTTTTGTTTTCTCACTTATTTTATAAGTTATTATAATTTTATGGGCATTTGACAATCAAATGGATCACTCAGATGTAAATGTCTCAACGAATTTCCTTTTATTCAATCCATGACTTGATCGCGAAGTCTGATTCGCATAATTCCGTAGTCATTAGATTGAGTTTCAGATCACAATTCTCATAATAACAAACATCTTTAACATTGAAAAAGTCTCTTAATTCTTTACAATAACTAGCAATTGATACTGAAATTAGTCTAAAGACTAGTTCTAGAATAGGAACTATTATTTTTAGTTTATAAATAAATCGAATTCGAAATATAAATTTTTAAGTGAAAAATTCAGCTCAATGCTTTACATCTTTAGTTTAAGTTATTTATTTGAGAACATTTGTCTTAAAAGTGTTTACTAAATGATTGAAAGATTTAGTTCTATGTATTTAATTGTCTCTACAATTAATTATTGATAAGATATTTTAATCCATGTTGACTACAGTATTCTAATGTTTATTGATTTTTTCATATTCTTAATAAACATTCAATTGAAATGATAATAAAATCTCATTATCTTATCGCCTACAATTGTAAAGTTAATACTTGTTTAAAACTACTATTATTTTCTCGTATAATTAATTATTCAATTAATTTTCTGACAGTTCAATTGAATTAAATGTTAGAAATAATAATTTTTAGTTTTATCATAGAATAGATAAGCGAAATTGCAAACCGGTTCTTATTTGAAAAGAAAACTTTCTAAGCATAATAATTTAACTCATGGACTCGTCCTTCAATTTGTCAATAGAACTTTGTCTAAAATATTCTCAACTTGTCCGACTACATTAAAATAATAATCTTAATGTTTTCTAAGAAGAGAACGTTTTCTTATATAGTATTTATTATTACGAATAAATTTTTCTCATTGAAACACATCTCATTTATATAAGAGCGTAGTAATAAGAAATTAAAGCTTAAAACAGTTCATCAGTTCTTAAGGAGTTTACAAAAACAAAATGTCCATTGATTGTCTGATTTTCATAAGTTTGATATATATTTTTATAGTGTCGATAAAATGTGAGCGAAAATATAGACATAGTAGAGAAGAATTAGAGTTAACTAAAATTGTGAAAATACCACAAAGTCCGTGCGAACAAAACGAAACTCCTATATTCATTCACTCAGCAGCCAGAAGTTCAGGAAAATATTACGAAAGAAGACAAGTAACAAGAAAAACATGGGTTAAAGAAGCGATCAATAAGAAAATGAAGCCTATTTTTGTGATTGGATTACCAAAAGATAAGAAAACACAGAGAGAGCTAAAAAGAGAGTCTAAAATATATAAAGATATGATTCAGTTTGGATTCAATGATAATTACTATAACTTAACACTTAAAGCAATCTCGATATTGCGTTGGACAACAAAAAACTGCATCACTAGTGATTATGTACTTAAAACAGATGACGATGTTTTGGTAAATATTGACAGATTTAAGCGAATGATTGATAACAAGCAGTTTAGAAGTGGTTTAACTGGAGTATTAGTAAGGATGAATACTAATCGTGACTATGGTCATAAGTGGTATATGCCTAGGAACTCGTATACTAGCAATAGATATCAGTTTTTATTGGGGTTTGGCTATATTATGTCCACAGATGTTATTCAGACTCTGTTTAAAACTGTGGACGAATATTCCGGACCTGTTCTTGATATCGATGACCTTTTTATTACCGGTGTTGTTGCAGATAAGGCTAGGATTAGGATATTTAATAATTATCTATTTGGAGAGTATTGTGGGGGAAATGCATGTCTTATGCATAATATGCTTGTGATCCATGGATGTGATTCTGCTAATAGAACTCTAGATGTTTGGAATTCTTGGAAAAAAACTTCATTTGAAGAATGTGAACGATTTTATAGACGTTTTTGAGTTAAGAAAAATAAATCGCTATAGATACTATGGAATACAACTGTATTATCTTTTCAAATTGAAGTTGATTTTTCCAAAATAATGACTATCAAACAAAATGAATAAGCTGTTCTATGTTAGCAAAAATTTTGGAAACTAAATCTAAATCACAGAGTTGTTTTCATGTAATTTAGAGCTTTGCCGTATTATTTTGATAATTTATATTTAAATTATGAGAAACAAATTTCTAACTGTGTTATTAGTATTTTAACTGTATTCTAATTTTTAATTTTGACTCATAATAAAATTCAATTTAAGAGCTTGGTGTCTTTCTATTATTCCATTTGTTTAATAACATAAAAAATATTAATTTTTGTTTCAAGCTATTTATAAATGTTAATTATTCTCAAAAATTTTATAGATTTATTTCATATTCATTATACACTAAAACAGCCGTATACTTAATCATAGATAATATAAACTAAAGCAAAAGGATTACTTATATATCTTAAAACATTTTTTCAAATAATTGATTTTCTTATCTAGTATAGAAATTTTTCAAAATTATCATTCTCTTTCTCTTGAAATACGTTTGAAAACTTTTTAATTAATTTAGTTTTCCTTTGATCTTCAAATAATTTTCTTTTACTAACTGAGACAAACTCAAAGCTCAAGAATTTTTAAAGCTCAGAAAACAATAGCAACTCTCATGTGAACTCCTCTGAATAGAATCCTGCTACACTTGTAATAAAATCACTTATGTAGCTTTTAAATGACTAATCCCTGAGGATTTCAGTTACAGGAAGTTCATCATCTTCGTCACCATCTGATAGTTAGTTTGGAATTTTTGAAGCTTTCATATTTCTTGGATTCGGTTTAGGTGGTTTTAGATTTTTTGGATATTCTCGTTTCTCACACTTGATCATACTATGCCCAATTAAAATCAATGATATTTCTTCGATAGATAGTACTAGAGTTGATCTTCTGTAATCACACGAATAACTCTTAGCTTCAAAACTATCGTTATTTCTACAAAGTATTATGCAGTTTGATGAATGTTCAAATTCGTGACCTCATCTATCATGACTCGCTAAAATACAATTGCTTTTCAAGATTTTATCTGATTTCTACTCATTTTATGAGTTCATGAAGTTTCAGTATAAATCTGGTCATCGAATGAATCATTTTAGCATCTATGTCTCAACGAATTTGAATCCGATTTAAACATCACTTTGAGTGCAAAGTCTGATGCGCATAATTTCTTTGCTAACGGATTGAGTTTTGGGTCGCATTCCCCATAATAAATACTATTTTATTGTCAAACAAGTTAGCAATATTAGTAACAGACACTAAAATTAAGTTAAAAATCAGAGCTAGAATTGGAAACATTATTTCTAGCTTATACATAAACTAAAATTGCAAATATAAGTTTTATAAGTAAAAATTCAATCGGATTCCAGATTTTATAGTTCGCACTATAAAATACCATAATTATTTGAGAATAATGTTTCACAAGTATTTACTAAAAATTGAGAGTTTCTATATGTTAGATAGATTCCATCAATAAGTAAAAGTGAGATATTTATTTCATACGGATCTCAATAGGGATGTCAACTCTTCAGTCATCAGAGCAGGTTTAAAGCTGGATATCAAGATTTGATCCTTTAGTTCCCCCTTGATTTTAAACTCATCGGAAATAATTCTCAAAAATTATCTTATAGTCCCTCCCTTGAGACTTTTTCCTCCAACCATCACTCATCGGTGTTGATATCCCTAGATTTCAATATTCAAAAGCTTATTGAGCTTTTCATACTCTAGTTAATTTGCTTATATTAAGTATGATTGAAGAATTAGTTTTTCAATATTTCAATGTGCTTTCGAAAATCAACCACTACTAAATAAATGCTTATCTTAAAAATAAATTGAGATTTTTTGTTCCTTCTAGTCACAGATAATTGTCGATTAAATCATCACTAAGTTCAATTGAAATTGATTTTACGGTAATGACACGGATTTTGCTTTGATAGCATTACTGAAGCACCATTTAACTGCAATCTTCAATGAAACTCAAATATCACATTTCCTCTTAATAATTGTATTGATACTGTTCTTAATAGTTTTAGCAGTAATCATCTCAACAAACAGCCTGATATGAAAGAATCTAGTATGAATGTTATAATGAATGGTTCTTATTTTTGATTTTCTGTATCTGATTGTTATATCGAAAAATGTTAATATGGTTATTGAATTTTACACTATTAAATTAAATGGTTGAAACCTAGTGCGACTTAACATTATATAAAATATTCTATCCTTATCTATGTCCATAATATTAAATTGCAAGAGACGTAATCATTGAAATTGGTGATAAAGAATTCAATAACTTCGTTAATATTTTTCATAACAGGATACTGACTGAAGAGCTGTTTTTAAAATACTCACACGATTCTCGATTCCTGAAACAATCGGGACACGTTCACGGTAGGAAAATCAATAGATATATTTTCGTATAATAGCTAGCCTTAAAATCTTTTTCAAAATAAAATCTGAAAAGATTTTGTTATCAAAATTACCTATCTCTAAAAATCAATAGAGTTCTATAAATTTTACTTCAGAATAACTTTAATGATTTATTACTCAATAGCTTATTAGAAAATGAAGCTATGATGAAAATTTTTCATCAGACAAGCACCAAGCATACCCAGATCAATGTAAATACAATTGTAACGACCATGATTATAATCAACATTGACATATGTTACGAAGGTGTAAGCAAGAGATAAGTAATACAACTCTTAAATGCAACTTCTTTTATTTGAGGTTTTGATAAGAATGACTATATTTGTATAATATAACTTTTGGTACATTGCACTCATATCAAAGATCTTTGATTCAAAGAAAGGGAATCATTACTATACATCTGTGTAAGAAGTATGAGTTTGCGTTAAGTCTTAGGCTGCTTATGAACATGTTTGGGTACTTGACGAGAAAACTGGACGTAAAAGGGCAGCCTAGTCTTTATTTAATTACAATATAACTTTTCTTTATTCACAAACACATTTCGTTGTAAGTCATTTAAACTCATCAACCAGCAATAATTCAAATGTAGGTTTCTGGGAGTATGAATTATTCAAACGATTGGACATAGTTTTAAGTTTTAAGATCACGTCCTTGAGGGTATATAAAAAACAATAGATAGTGCTTAAATTTATAAATGAGGTATTAGCAAACGGATTAGTACAATTCGCTCTGAGATATTTAGGACCTTTCAGTCATTTGGGCTGAAAGTCAGTCTTTTTGAGCTTTGTAAGTCAAAATTTAATTTTAACTTAAGATGTAGCCATGAAAACGAGATCTCGTCTCGTGAAAAATCTTGCGGAATCTCGAAACGAAAAAAGTTCAGTTTTTCGTAGAATTAATAAGACGAGACGATTTCGTAAAAATTTGCTAAATGAAAATTTCTCACTACTAATAATATATCAGAATTACAATTTAAATGACATAAGATTTAATTAGCAAAAATGAAAAGGAGCGCAGACTGAAATACTTTAAAGTAAGCAATATATTCTAATCTCAAGACAAAGGGTCAGTAGTTATAAGATTAAGAAAAGAGTTTTCACGAGACGAGACAGTATGGAATATAAAATTTTGAAAAATATGAGGCTAGATAAGATTGTATTGGACTATATTATACCAAGAAGAAATCAAGATTGATAAAATTAAAAATTTGAATGACTATTAGAATGCAACCAAATCTAGGACAGAGGGAGGACTCCTGAAATTCTCAAAGTTGGCCTTTTTGGTAGATTTAAGGTGGCAATACTGAAAATATTAGAATCAAAATAACTAATGAAAGTAAACCATTCAGATAATCTTGAATTATGAAAAGTAAACTTGGGTGTTAATAATCTCAGAAGTTAAAGTTTAATAATAAATATATAAAAATAGAAATATAAAACCGAATACCAGATCTTCAATATTAAGGGGTGTCCGGTAAGTAATTGGACTGACTTTAATGCTAACGCGCACTGTAAGTGTTGTGTTCTCACTGTTATGAATGTATTCGATTCATAGAATATTCGTTCTATTTTGATATTCTATAAATTTACTTATTGATAATTACTCCTGAAGACAATGAATAGAATTGAAAGACAAGCTTTCGCTAAAAGAGTTGTGCATTTCTATACAAACATTTCTAATTTCAATAAAGATCAAATGGTTAAGCACTTCTTGAGTGAAGGACATCGAAGATCAACTTTATACGCAATCAAAAAGATATGAGGTTTCGGGAACCGCTGATTTTAAGCCTTTACCTGGTCTTAGGCGTTCGGTTTCAACTGATAAAATGACTAAAAAGATGGTTAAACTTTTTGAATCAGAACCTATGATTTCGGTTAGAAATGCGAGTTCAAGACTCAATATCAAGAAATCAACTCTTGGTGACATGAAATTGAGAAGTGGTATTAAGTCCGCCAAATGTCGATTGGCCCCAAAGTATACTAAAGACCAGCTTAAAAGAGCAAAAAACAAATTGTCGCAAATTGTATCGCAGTTCTATTCGCAAAACTTTAATTCTTGATGATGAAACATATGTGATATGCGATCCAAAGAATATTCCGGGAAATAACTTTTACCATTTCGTTGATAAAGATAAAAGATGATGTTTTAAACCCAATGAGAAGTTTTCGAAGAAGTTTCTGGTCTGGCGGGCCATTGATGATTGCGGTCATGTTTCGGAGCCATACATAAAGATCGGTTCAATGAAGGCTGAAGAGTATAGAACTCAATGTTTAGAAAAAAGACTTAAACCATTTATCAATAAATATCATAAACATAAAGATATATTGTTTTGGCCCGATTTGGCCACTATTCCCTATCAGAAAGATGTCCAGCATTGGATGAGAAACAATGACTTGACTTTTGTTACGAAAATTGACAACGCGCCGAACGTACCTCAAGCCAGACCTGTCGAAAGATTTTTGGCGTTTTGCAAGCCTGAGTACAGGAAACGATCCAAACCACCGAAGTCTTAGAGGCTTCAAAACTATTTGGAGAAATATATCTCAAAAGATAGCACAAAAAAGTGCACACACTCTTATGGCTAGCATTCGAAAGAAACTCAAACAAATCAGTGATAAGGGGCCTTTCGAACCATTTAAAAAGCATAAGTAAATTTAATTATAAATGTATTTCAACCATAAAAAATTTCATTAAAAAATGTTTAGTAGTTCAAAAGTTATTGATCTTCAAACTCAGTCCAATTACTTACCGGACACCCCTTATTTTAACTTTAATAATTGCAAGATTTGAACTTATATAAAATACGAAACTTCTTTTATTGATATTATTTTTCTTGCGGAGGTATAAATCCAGTGTGTTGAATATGTGCATGGGACAGAGAATGCCTTCTCAGTTGAGATTTCAATCCATGAGTTTGAACTTTGCAAAATCAAGATTGAAGATCAAATCTGGTTACCGATAATGACTTCAAGAACAAATATTTGCACATGAAACTCAAGAATAATCACTATATTCAATTAGCTTAGATTTAGTCAAAAGATTTCAATCTAATAACTGCAACTCATTCATATAGAAAAAAAATTCCTCATGAAGAATATTTTATATTGAGAATAATTCTGTTTAAATTTTTAATCTAATTTTCTGTAATAAATCGATTATAACTAATGACCATAGCTAATTGTTTTATTTATTATTGAGTAACCACAAAAAGCTGCTCAAAGCAATAAATTTGTTTTCCTGTTCTTATTTATGTAATTCTGTTTAGCTATGCCTTTGCAATTGTTATTTATTTTTCTCAATAAATAGTAGTAAAACTTTAATCATTTTATCTGAAATCTAAGCTTAGCATATATTTCTTCATTTTATTTCGCAGAATTATCTGTAATAAGTATAGAGTATCGACACCAATAAGTTTGCTTGTTTGCCAAGACAGTTATAAATATATTTAATTTCTACAGGTATTGCAAAACATAATCACTAATAAATAAGAAAATCATAAAGTAAATATCAGGTAACATATGGAGAAATCCAGATAAAAAACCTCTAACTATAAACTTTCAAACCAAAAACAAGTATAAAAGAGAGTTCAAAAAAACAAAATTTTCAGATAGAAAAAAGTAGTCGAAAAAGAAATACGATGAATAATAAACTAACAGTTCTTTTAATTCTTGTTGTTATCGTTCATATGAGCACTTCGTGTGTCTTTGACTCCGAGTGTACGATCAATGGTGTTGTCAATCGCTGTATTAACGGTCGGTGTATGATTGCTGTCGAGTGTACTAAAGATGTTGACTGCATAAGTAGGGGCATTTATTTCAGATGCGAAAATGCGAGATGTGTTCCAAGCAGTAATAAGATATGTCTTACTGATGATGACTGCAAGAAAAACAAGTTGAATAAGAGATGTGTTAAAAATCATTGCAAAATATGGTAATTATGATTATATTTCAATGCAATAAGAGTGACTCGAACAAAAATTAATTTTCTTATATTTTTTGCAGAAATATTTGTTCCTTTTTCTTGGGCCTTATAGCAAATAATTATTCTCTGATTGAATAACTTAGTATTTTCGGAAACCTTTATATTCCGTTTTTGTTTAGTTAGAAATTTTGAATTAAATCTAAATAAAGTTTTTAAGCATTCGAATAATGATGATTCTTAATGAAGTTTCTTTATCAGAGTATTCAATTGAATTCTGAAACTCAAATTTAGAATAATTCTAAATCAATTTAAAATTCCATTATAGACTTTCTACTAATGTTTAGAAGTTTTGATTTAATAATTTACCTCTGTCAACAATTCTAATAACAATGACCTTGTTATTGATGCAAAGTAATACCAAACAGCAAAATATGCTGTTTTCAGTGAAGAATTACATTGCAAAAAGGTGAGCATCTTTGTTACTCTTTAATAATTTTTCAATGTTAAATCGGATACAAATGTAGATGTAATTGAAGTGAAAATAATGAGTCAATCAGCCTTCAATTGCTAGAAAGTGAATAAATATCGAGAGAAACAAGTATTAAAGACATATTGATAAAACATAATACAGAAAGTTGTATTGTCAGTAGAAATAATGAGCAAGTTGGTGACTTTGTTTCTTATCATACTTATTATCCAAACGTCTAAAGCTTGTGTTTTCGATTATGAATGCACCATAAATGGTGTACCAAATAAATGTGTGAATGGCCAGTGTTCTATACAACCCGAATGCTCTAAAGATGGTGATTGTCTGAGTCAAGGTGTTTATCTCAGATGTTCAAATGGAAAATGTGTCAAAAGCGATCATAAGCTATGTGTAAGTGATGATGATTGTAAGCATAATCTCCTGCATACGAGATGTGTTGGAAACCAATGCATTTTATAATCAATCGTATCTAAGGCTATTCGATTGGGAAGCAAGACATGAACAAAATTTCTCAAATAATCGTTTGTTTCTTCAACTACAATTATATATCCATATCCTCGAGTGTTATCAAATATTTTGTTAAGTAATGATGTATTTAATTAGAAATCACTGAATTATATAGTCTTATTCCATGATTTTTGTTAGAATTGAAATTAAATTAATTAATTACTCTCCATAACTACTCTGTAATCTTTAATCATTCTTATGTTCCAGAATTTTTAATCTCTTCTCCTTTATAGAATGATGGAATTTAAGAGAATATTTTATTTCATTTTTTCTGCTTCTCAAGTGAAGACTAACATAATTATATATCTTCTTGATGATCAAAGATAAAAAACTTCAATATTCGCCACTAAACAATTAAAGTTGGGTCTTTGCAGACTTTTCTCGACCAGAGATTTCGGGCATAAACCATATATTCATAAACTACAACTCATACTAAGTCCAAATATATAATAATTATTTTCCGCAATGACCGAAACCTCGATTAAAAAAATTCTCCAAAGTATTAATTTCCAAAGTAAGGTTATTAGATTTTCGAGGATCTTTTGCAAAAGTTCCGGTCATTTGCAGGAAGTAAAAACTATATACCTGGGGTCAGTATGAATTATACTTTAAGAATATATAAGATTTATGTCCGAAGTCTCTGACTGAAAAAATCTGTACGAATCATTAATTGTTTACCTTAGAATGTTAGAAAAATTATATTACTCTATAAGTTGATGCCATAATGAGAAGGTCACTTCAGTCTAACCTTTACAAGTTTGATTTTAAGCTATTTCCAACACCATATGTATTGTTTGAAAAAGATCATCAGACGGTCTGATAAATTATCTGTTATAAATGAAATTTCCACAATTTGATCGCTTTGATGTTGCGTTGATAATTTCATAATTTTTTGACAGGAGTACGCAACAATAGCAAAGTGACCTAAAACTTTCATTTTATTATAATTACAAAGAACTTAAAAATGTACATTATTTACGAGAATTTCAAACTTCAAAGTGTCCCCCTATTAACCTTTTAAAGACCGATTTTGTGATCAATAAAGATTACAAAAGGTACCAAATTAGATAGCCTTCCAATGGGGGAGCAATCAACAAAAATGTTGACTTTCCCTTGAGAAACACTTTGGGTTAGACAAGTTTTGTACAAAATATTTAGCTTTATATAAAATGTTTCTTGCTGCGTTTACATCGCGATTCCACACTTTTTTGCAATTTGGACAAAATTGAAAACGATGTGGTGATTCAGATGTATTACACTGTTGATGGCAATTTGAACATAACTTTGTTGTTCTAAATTCGTCTGTTAAGTGAACGACACAGTTTTTGTTCCGTCTTAAGGATAAATACAACTTTTTTAATGGTGTTTTACAGTAGCCTTTAATAAAGGGTTGAATTTTTCCATTTCCATAGGCTATAAATGTTTTCTTTCCATCATTTGTTTTTGCAATCTCGTTTGATTTCTTATCTAAAACCTTCTGTGCATTAATTTGTCTATCCCATTTCAATCGTGATACAGTTTTTCTGGTAAAAGTGTTCTGTAGTTTATCAAAAAATTTTAATTGTAATTTTGTGTATTCTAAATAGTCATACTTCCTGCTAATAACAATGTTTTGAGATTTTTCAATCTTTTCCCTTTCTTTTACAACCTCGGACAAAACATCTCCAGTCATTTTTTCAAACGTTTTTCTGTGAAACTCTTTGGTATCATATCTGTAACTCGAACTTTTATATAAATGATTCTTTTCGTCTTTTACCATACCGAACATATATCGAGCGCCTGGATCTATTCCAACAAAACTAGAAAACTCATTATTAATTATACTATATTTTAATTGACTCAAAACATCTTTTGGTTTTGAACTTTCTCTGATTTTTCTGGTCATGTGAATTGAAACATTAATTCCGTCTGTAGAGAATGATGCTGCAAAGCTAACATTGTTTTTAAGATTTTCAAATTTACTTATCTTAAAATATTCAGACCAATATGCTTTGGCATTATCTCTAAAATTTTTAGGATTTCTGTCATATTTATTTTCAATTAAATGTAATGATGCTAACAATTCTCTGAAAGCATCAGTTGTATAGAGTATATGCTTTCTGCCAAAGCTAAATATCGGAAACAAATTAAATGATTTTACTCTTTGCATTCCTTCTGCTTTTTCTAAATCTCGAAAATTATTAAAATAAGTTTGCAACTTAAATAGAAAGTTAATATATTTCCACCAAGATGTTTCGAGTTCAACGAATGAAAATTCGTTAGACAACCTAAACTCAGTTCTAAATGCTTTTAGATATTCGTTTGGAATAGATTCTTCAGAGGCGCGTTTCTCGAACAGGTGTTTCAATATTTGATACAAAATCTTTTTATCAATATTAGGAAATTTAAGTTTAAAATATCTTTTAACCCTTGGATACATGTGAATTATAATATTGTTCTTAACATTTGTTTCAAAGATCGTTGCAGCATTCTGAATCAAATAAGTTCGGTATTTCCCATCATAGATTTTATCCTTAACTAATCGTAACTTTTTAAACTCTTTATCTAATTTATTTTTTCCTTTCAACTGATAGAAAAGTTCAAAAATTTGGTCTTTTATTAATATTTGATTCAGACTGAAGCAATTTGCAATAATGAAAATTAAATAATAGCGATACTTCAATCATTAATGAAGAAATTTCTAGAACGTCTTCATTAATTTTTGAAATTAAATTTTCATTTTTCTTCGCAAATTTATTTAGACCACATTTAATAGTGAATGTTTCAGTTTTAAAGTTAATATTATTCATTCGTCGCTTCAGAGGTGGCATATAATTCTTAAATTTTTTGCTGGAGCGACGTTTGTGGCCATAATTATTACAGGACTTACAATAATCAGACATTTTTTAAATAAGTAATTAATTTCGAGGATTTTTATGTATTTTTATCATAAATCTTATCAATTAAATCACTCTAATTTATAACTTTTGATAACAATAGTTAACATCGGTCTTTAAAAGGTTAAAAAAGGACTTACATTATTGCTGAACATATATAATTCGTGTCACAAAGTGGCTGTTGATTGAAAAATTCACTCAAATATTTCTTGGAACAGAATCAACAGATTAATTAAATTTACAAAATATATACACAAAGATTAAATCTAAGATAACACAAAAAAGTATAAAATTTCGAGTTATAATCCAAAGTTTTTGAGAATTTCAATAAGTTTGAAAATTTGTTTACAACTAAATACAAAGTTTTTAACCACCACTATTTTGACACGAACTATAACTAATATAAGTATTACATTTATACATTAACTAATGATTTTTTACAATAATTATTATGAGACCTAATGTCGATTGACTTCTCTAAACTTCTGACTTAAAACACACTCAAACAATGAATGAGTTGAATTGCAGTTTTTGACTGAAAGCACACTTAAATGATTGATTATAATAGCAAAATAGCAGTATACTGGACGCAACAACTTTTTACCTGCTTAAGCCAAGTTAGAAACAATTGCATTAAATGTCTCGAACCAATAAAATCTATTGACTGCCTGTCATTTTAACCTATCATCGATTTCTGTTTTCAGCATTTGTCTCAAACATGTATTGATTCAGATATAATCCGATAGCTATCTGTTTATTGAAAGTGTTAGCATAAAAGCTTGTATTAGATTTGGTATTAAAAACCTTAGATCTAGATCTGGCGAAAGTGTGTTGCCTGTTCGAGAGTGTCGCCAACAATTATTTTTTAAACAACAGAAAACAGTAGTTATGTACAGTTTAAGTTGAAAATACATTTTTGACCATAAGTATTACAAGACTAATAATAATCAGACATTTTAAAAAATTAATTTCGTGGATTTTCATGTCTTTTTACAAGTGTTATCAGTTAAAACATTCTAATTCATAACTTTTTGATAACGAATTATTGTTACCAATTGGTAACATTGGTCTTTAAAGGGTTAAAGTGTATCGCATTTCGTGAAGTGAGAGATGACCTTGTGAGACGCGGTATTCAATTATTTATTGACCGAAATGGATTACCAACAAACTTTGCTGGTCTCTCCGATGGTTAGTAACCCAATTTGATATAACTATCAATTTTTATCAATAGCTGTACAATTTCGGCAGTCTTTTCGCTCATTTCATAGTATTTGACAATCTATTCGTAAATTAAGTGAAAAGAACCTACAAAATATCGCGAACATCCATACAATAAAAAATATTATTTAAAATCGTTACATATAAAAACTTACAATTTGCTAAAATTCTTACTTTGAATGCAATGACTGGTGTCATAACGAATTAATTACCACACGAGAAGTCAATGAGAATTTATTACTGTTCACTCTTTCCATTATATTTAGTAATTGAAAGGAATATAAATTCAAAATCTTATTACTGGTTTATTTAAACTATAATAATCGCTGTATTTAACAAACTTTAATTTTGCTTTTCAATCAGATATTCGAGTCAAAATACAACTTAAACAAACATTATATGAATCCAAAAATTTCTTATTAATCGATACAGTGATCAGTGATTGCGTTGATTATTAAATTAAAAAGTCAAATGATGGCAAAAAATAGCATATAAAAGTACCAAAAGTAAGTCTTTAAAAAGTCTGTTGTAAAGCTATTAGATTTAAGGGTATCGGAATATAAATCAGTACAAATACACATCTAAACCAGAACTTGTTATGAAGTTTAATATCCTTACAGATATTGTTATGTTCTTCAAATATTTCTAATACTAATCTAGTACTGAAGAAACTTTTATCACTATTTGTATTCAACAGTTTGTTATTAAGCAATTATTATTTCCATCCAGTCAAAAAAAGATTATCAAAACAGTAGTTGAGATCAAAATCAAAATAATCTGTCCACCGAGTCTCAATTCTAATAAGTGATAAAATAGATCTAATTTTTTAATGTATCTCTCATTAAGAGAGTCATTGTCGACCAGTAAATACTCTCGACTACTTAAGGAGTGTTTACGGCAGTGCGCACAAATCTCCCAAGAGATCGACCCCTGTCATTCTTTGTATTTGTCGACGAAACAAAAGTTGCATTAAAGTTATCCATATTGATTAATGTCAAGAAAAATTTTAAAATATTAATAAATATCTCAATACTCATAGCACTAGATCTGAGTTTTTAGCTTCATATCAGAGTCAAAGTAATGATTGATGGTATATCTAGCATTATTACATATTTATATGTAGCCTACTTTTGAAGAAGTGCCTTAGCGATTAGACCTTTAATAGTCATTAAAAATTGTCTATATTGAATTCAATATAAAAGTATTTTTAATGCATAAAAAAGGCCTATTTGCTGAGACACTTGTTCAAAAACAGTCTACATATAGTAATAAATCTATATCATTGGTAACTAGATATTAGTAATTTCTATTTTCAAACCCATTCACTGCTTATTCAGCATTCATATTCATTTCGTGAATTTCTTATTATCGACCTTATCGATTTTATCTTTCCAGTTCTTGCATCACTAATTAAATGTGACTAGCTTTTGGAACTCAGGAGTAGATCTCGATGCTTTCTTTGAACTCTTTCAATTACAAAACTTTCCATAATTTTTTCTAACAACGCATCAAATTCAATTTTTTCATTTGAGAACTTTAAAAAAATAATACCATTCTTTTTAAGTGTGTTGTTGAGAAGAAATTTTCTTCATGATGAACGGCTCGGATTTATTTATACTGTACTTTTGAAGTATTATATACTTCTGGATATAATTTATAGTTCCGAATCGGCCGTTACATCTACTATTTCTGTCAGTCCGAACTCTTCTCTAAGAATTTAATTTGTTTTCATTTGAATTGAAATCAGTTTTACAAAAATTAATCTATTCCTTGCTTATATTACAATTTATTGAAATTTATTTATTTGTTGAAAAAGAATTTTATATGATTAATTTCAATATTAAGATAAATATTGAATATTTATTTTAATAACAGAAGTGTATTCTCTTTTGAAAAAATTCTTTTGATTTCCCTACTATTCGAGCCAATTCGCTGTTTGAAATTATTTATAAATCTTAATTATATAGAAAACTTATAATTTATGTATTAAAAACATAAATTTTACAATTAAGCACCCTACTAAAAGCTTAAAACACTCTTATTATAAATAATTTAAGAGGCTCAGTCACAGAAGAATTTGAAGTTCAATATAAGCAATTAGTTTAATAATACTAAATTTTGAGTCACTTTAGATTAGAACCAAAATAAGTTCTTATAAAAATTATCATATTTAAAGGGTTCGAGCTACGAGAAATTTAGAAATAATAGTGATTTTTGACGGAAATCTGCCTTTGATATTGTAGATGACTTCTGACCAGTTTCGAAAAAGCTCTTAACTAAAGAATATTAGATGCAATCTGCCTACATATGGTGTATAGATTCTACTATTCTTATCAAACTCATTCTAATAAAGTCATGTTGAAAGTGATTCCAATGATCTAAGACCTTCAAACTTGGCTTATAACCACTTGAAGTTCAAATATTGCATATTAAAAAGCTTTAATCGTCCATTAAAAAGATACTTTTTAATAGAGATTTAAAGAACTAAATTCTAATTATTACATACTGGTTCAGAACAGAGCAAAAGATATTTCTATAGTGTGGAATAAACTATCCATTAAAAAATTAAAGATTAATAACGAGATTTAGCATATGAGATACAAAGCAAGCTGCATTAGACTAATTTAAGTATTTTGGTAGAAAATATGATTTATAGTAAAATATTTTAAACTAATTCAACATCCACTAATTTTCAGATGATTAATTAACTCATGTAACAAAATATTTGTTTATCATGTTTGAAATCAAGCAAAAAAGAAACGAGTAAATGTTGGCTATTCAAATTTTCTTTTTTCGTAACTATAATTCAAAAGGATTTTTTCTTATATTATCGAATCTGCCAACTCTTAGAGTTTGTAAAAATAACTTATCTTTTGATATTCTGTCTGATTTTTTCTTAAAAATAAACATTTCTATAATGAAGATTATAAGAGATAAAAATAAGCCAACACAAAATAACACAAAGCAAACTAGAAGTTCACGTAATCTTATTTTCACTTCAAACATATTATCTGAATTACTTCTTTGTTCTAAACTATGAGAACGTTTTGTAGCATTTCTCAATGATTCCACATAGTTATAAAAATTGATCTCATCCTTAAATTCCTTGGAATATATTCCATAATGAAATAAGTCGTGAAATCTTGATAGAAAAGAATTATGTCAGACACTTATTTTTCAGCAGAATGAAAATATTTTGATATATTTCTTACACGGTGTGAATTTTTTTCTTAATTGTTTGATTAAGTCCTTTACGCGACGCAAAATTGCCAATCGCCGAAATTCTACTTCCCTTTGACTGATGCCAACGATATTTATAATAAAGTGAAGCAATCTGTTCGACATTCTTCTGATTCGTTAACAAAACGTGTGAACTTTTTAAAATTTTTTGGAGAGTTTTTTTGCTATAAATTTCTGCATGACTTAACTTTTCTAATCTTTTGACTAATTTTGGATATTCCTTTAATAAAAAATACATTTGACAACAAATTCAATGAAATATATTGGGTTGTTAAGAAAGTAATGGCCAAAAAATACATAGTAAGTTGATATATGTTTGGCCATTACTTTCTTAACAACCCAATAGTATTTCTATACCTGAACTATAGTTTTATGTACAGAAGATTTTTCTTCGACTATAGGTATTATGTTATTCCAATCGATAATTTGTTCAAAATAATCGATATTGATCTCACGTTTAGCTAATAACAAGGCCTGAATATCACTTGTAAAAAGTTGTCTTAATATAAAAGTTGTTGTCAACCAAACGCATATCAAAATACTTGAATGGTTACCATTCAAATAATATGAAGCTATAAACAAGTTAAAAATAGTTGTATTTTACTATAATTTAATTGAATAACTGTTACAAACCCTGTCCAGTAAGTAATCCAAAGTAATCTACAAAAATAGCTAAACGTTTTATGTTTTGTTTGAGAACCAATGCATTGACTGTTGAATAAGCGATAAATGATAGCAGTAACAAGATCCAAATTCTGGGACCAAATATGAAAAATATTTTGAGTATATTTTCTGGTCTAAACATGGGGACACTCAATATGGATAATTGATGTTGTGATGGAAAATAATTTACATATTCAATAACTTTTTCTCTATCGTTTTGAGCCGAAAAAAAATGTAAAACCACATCTATCGTCTTCCATTAAGATTATGAAAATTAGATAAGTTTTCACACTGAAAAAATTATTATTTGACCTGATTAACAAAAAGACTAAGAATTCCAGTCCAGGTCCCATTTATCAGATCTCCACCAAAATTTTGCTTAGATTTATAAAAACCAATGCTACTTATCAATAAAAGTCATGAATTATATCTTTTACTTATAGAGTTACTCAAAGTAGGGTGACCAGTTATTATTGTATTCGTTTTTGCAGTTTATTCCGAAACAATCTGAAAATCAAGCACTCTGTTTCTTAGAAATTACTTGATCCCGAACTATTCTGCTCATCCTGGGACGTGCGATCACCTTACTTGTAAGTGAAATCTACACAAACCTGCACTTCAGACATTTTGAGACTAATTTCAAAATATAGAAAGATGCAGTGCAGACATAGTCCTGTCCTTTTATTCTAATGACCTGTAAATCAAGTTTATTAAACTTTTTTAAAAATTCGTGTCAAAAATAATGGGATCAAACAATTGACTAATACCTCATCGGGAAATAATCCAACAATTATATGATGAACAGGTCTATCAACGAACGAAATATTCTGATGTTTATCCCAATTAACGCAATATTTTTTACTTTCTTCAGACATCGTTTTCTTTCTATTCGTTCTTCAAGAAAAACTATATTATGCCAACTACTCATTGATAAAACCAGAGAAGAATATCAAAGCTATTCGATAATTAATCAATAAATAAGTTGGGACAAACCATATAATAGTTAGTTACATCCCTAGTAGTAAATCTACCATATTATTAGCAGAGTGATCGATATTATTAAATGTAATTACTTAGACTTTCGTAGTCATTTTGTTTTATTAATCTTGAATATATACGAAAGCATTATGTTTAATGTTTTATGCAGACATGAGGTTCTCACATGCTTTATGTTAATGTCAAAAATTTATATAATAATTGAAATAGTTCAGAAATAATTTATCACACAATAAGTTGTATACAACTGGCCTATATTTATTATTATATTGTTGTTACATGATATAGTAAATCACAAATATTTTTCTTTAAGAATTAAATTTCAAATTATCTTTTTGATTGGATGGAGCCAATCTAAGGCGAAACGTCATGTGAAAGAATTGACTTAATGTTAATTGGATTTTTCAAACATTTTGTCACGAACTTTGAATTCTCTGGAACTTGACAGATACAAAAGTTGATGAGATAATTTTATTTCAAATAATGCTTCTACACAAACATCTAACTTTTTGACTTTAAAAGTAATCTTTCGAAAGTTAATTCCATGATCAAAACGATGAAAGCTAAAGATAGTCCAATCGATAACAATACATAACAGACCAATAAATCCTGAATCTTAATAACAACCTCGAACGCATTTTCAGATCTTTCATGTCGCTCAATACTTTTTTTAATGTTGCGCTGCAGTGTACCCAAATAATTATAGAACAAGATATCATCTCTCGATTGTTTTAAATATATTCCAGAATGATATAAATTTCTAAAACTTTTTTGAATCGAAAAAAATCAGAAAATCATGCTTAGGAAAAACGAAAATTCAATTTTACTCTAATATTTACACATTTAAGAGCTTAGATTTGGTTTCAGTTTTGAGTCCTTTACGCATTTGATAATTTCCAACTGAGGCATATTTACGTTCCTCTGACTGATGCCACGGATATCTATTGTAGTGTCCAATTATCTGTTCGATTTTGTATTCATTTGTTATCAGCGCATAAGATTTATGGACGATTTTATTCAGAATTGGTAATCGATAAGAGTCTCTATGAGTTACTTTATGCAACCTATGGACTAGTTTTGGATATTTCTGAAAATATACAAAACTCGCTTCAATAATCAATTTCCCCTTGATATAATACTTTGTTCATACCTCGGATACTAGGCGATGAACAGAAGACTCAGCTTCAACCATCGGTATTATGTCATCTCTTCCTATGAGCTGCTCAAACGAGTCGATTCGAATCTCACGTTTAGCTGATAGTAATGCCTGAATATCACTCGTGAATAAAAGTCTCACAATGAAAGTTGTTAACAACCAAAATGATATTAAAATACTTAAATGATGGGCATTCAAATAATAAGAAGCTATAAACAAGATTTTAGCAAAAGATTTTAGCCAAACAATGATCTAGTGTCAACAAACCCTGTCCTGTAAGTAATCCAAAGTAGTCTACTGAAACAGATATACGATTTAAGGTATGCTTAAGAATCAGCGCGTTCACAAATGAATATGCAATAAATGATAGCGATATCAAAATCCAGATTTCAGGACGAAATATGAAAAAGATTTTCAATACATTCTCAGATCTGAAAGTTGGAACACTTAATATAGCTAAAAGTTTTTGCGTCGGGTAAAATTCTCCGAATTCTATAACACGATTTCTTTCTTCTTGATATGCAAAAAATTGTAATATCACATCCGCAGACTTGAAATGGATAAAATAAATTATCATCAGTTTTTTACAGCTATCATCAGTTTGTTTTAGAACCTGATTAACTAGAAATGCAATAGCTCCTTGCCATGATCCGTTCACTAGATAGCCACCAAAATTTTGTTCTGACTTAAGAAAGCTGATGCTTATAATAATTCGAAAAATTTTAATCATAGAATTAAATAATATTCTGACTGTAATGTCATTTTACCTGAATTTTAGTGATTTAGATATCATTTTAATGACATTGTTGGATGTACTGCGGACATAATCAGAATTATGAGGAACTTTTTCCAAAATTAAGAACCTGTAGAAGAACATTCTTTAAAATCCATCGACTTAGAAAAATTTTAAGTTTTTTCAATACTTCGGTTGGAAACAAAGCAACGATCAAATGATCGACTGGATTTTCGACAAATGAAATATTTGATCTCTCCGTCCATTTAATACAATGTCTGTCTATTTCGTTAGACATGATTTTTTATCACAAGGTCTTAAATTTCTCTCCGTGAGATTCAGTTGAATAGTAACTTGTTAATAGTAAGTTTTGTAAAGGGGAATATCTATAATTCAACACAACTCATACGATTCGGAAATCAATAGACAAAACAGTTATAAAAAAGTTTGATTGTCAGCATAACATTTCCATTAGTACTTCTAACATCGTGTTATATTTAGGCCATTGTAACTATTGAGTGTTTTATGACAATATTAATAAATAATATATTTATTTGATCGTGAAATTAAGTTCAATGCCATAATTTATTAATTTTGGAGTACTTTTGTTTTGTTGAGAACTAAGAAAAGCTGTCAAATTGACCTAATAATCAATAGATCTTATTAAAACATTTTAAGCTTTCATTTAATTAAGATTAAAATAAATGTTCATTAATCAAAAATAAAGTGTGATTATTTATATTTTGATTCCTCTAGTAACAATCGCACGAGTATTTGTATAAATTGTTTGGAGGAAAAAGAATTAAATTTTCAACCATAAGCTAAGAAAAATTCATAATCTACAATAAGTGCATAACTTTTGAATTTTTAGCAATAAACCAAAATTCAGTTATTCTTAACTTAATTTTAGGTTAGAATAAGATTGATTTAGTTGTATTCAGATCTAGAAACGAAATTATTCTAGAAAAACTTAAATCAAAATCTTAGATATCGGTTATTTTATTACAAAGTAAATATATGTTATTTGTTGTGTTCATTAATCTAAGTGAAAATTAGTTAAACTAATCCTTACGAAACCTATTCAATTTTAACTCTAAAGATTAAACAGCAATATAACTGTTTGGTTATAGTTTTATATAGTTCCTGTTCAAAAGGTATATAAAGCATATATAGACGTATTCCACCTGAAAAGTAGTTTCTAACGATAAGTGTATTGTGTATCGAAAGTCAATAGCTAGTAAATTACAGGCCATAATTGTAGACAAATTTTAGCTTAAATTTGCCACATGGTAAATGTATAGGCCAATTCACAAAGTGTTAATATAGCTCATTAATATCATATTATATGTGAGTTCACTTTCAACTATTTTATGTTAAAAAATTCTGAAAATAATTTGCAAAAAAATCTGTTATCTCTATGAAAATACGAACCATAAGTCTTGAGTTAATTTCTACTTCCGTTGATCGAATAAATAAAGTGCTAGACTAACACGACAAACATGAGATTATTATCCATCCAAAAAGAGAGTGCAAAAACACCTCTAGAGCTAGAGGTCTTAACAAAAAATAAAACTTAGACAAACTTTTCAACCAATGAATAATTATTTACACAAAAAAACATTGAATTCATTACATAAAACCGTTGAAATATTCTGTGATATTTTAGTCATTTCGTAATATATTTCAAGTCATATAAAAGAACGTTATTTATTTTTAAATTATGTTATATTAAATTGTAATTATAACTGTGATTAAGTTATGCAAATGCGTGATAATAAAAATTTAAAGTGTGGAACAGGCTCTCAACTTAAATATTATTAAATTTCAAAATATTTTTTTTGTAATATGTAAATATGTTTATTTATGTTTTTTCAAATTTGCTACTTAATAAAATGAAGGATTTCAGTTAGTATTTAAATTTTATTTTTTGTTAAGACCTCTAGCTCTAGAGGTGTTTGTGCACTTTCTTTTTGGATGAATAATATTCATTTTAGATAAGGTTTCGATGATATGACTTCAATCCCCTTTATATAAAGTCAAAACACGACTCAAAAAAATATTATTCAAACATTTCTGAGATCAAAGTTTTAAAAGAAACTATATTTCGATTGATATGAAGATTATATTTGATAGTCCGCGATAAAAGTACACTTCTCTGGCCTAAACTTTAACGCATTTTCTAATGCCAGAGATTTTTATAACAGTAGCCTTTAGGCGTTATAGTGTCCAGCAGTGAACTTATAAATACGCTTCAGGCCATACTGAGATTTTCTTAATGATCAAGTTTTGGACTTTTGGATTGAACTGATTTTATTGTGAAAAATTTGCAAAATGCCAAAACATTTTAATGAACTAAGCTTTTAGTCTAAAGTTATTTATTTGATGATAATTATTTAGTTGAAATTCTTACACACATTCTTATCACATAGACATGAAGTGTTACATTTAGATTTGTTTTCTTACAAAAACATTTTCTAACACAAATACCATTACATTTACAATAGTCAGTTAATGTCATGTTAGGTTCGTCAGAATCAATACTATGATTGCTCACTTGATTGTTTGCAAATTTTAAATATTTCTCATCATAAAAAGTGGCTTCTTTTGGTAGATCTGCATAAACTAATAACTTTTTTATATCGTCGTATTTTGATTTATTGACATGTAAAAAGCTGTCATAAGCAGGTTTTATGTTTGAAAATAAGTTTAAAATAAATGTCTAATCAATTTTTGAGCAGAGACAAATCAATATCTGGCTCTAAAGTCATATCTAATGAGACTTTTACAAAATTTTTCAAAGATTTAACTCTACGAACTTCAGTTAAATGAAGTAAATGAGGTCTTAAGCTATCTTCCATCAACTCTTTATAGTTATTAACCTTAACAATTGGCGTACTATCAGGAACAAGATTATCTATAAGTGGAAAATTAGCATAAACTACTTCGAATGGTTTTTGCTTATTTGCAGATCTAACCAAATTAACCCATTCTGACGGTAAAGAAACTTTATTGATATATCGCCGAGATTTCTCAATTATTCCAAAATCTCGATCGCAGTCCAGATAAGAGTGGCCTGGGATAGGATATATCAAATTGATTTCTTTGAAAATATCACAATCAACTAAATACTTATAAAACAACCATAAATAACGTGATTTCATTTAAGCGAAATAATTATCACTAAATAAGAAAATTTTTGTACATTTTTCTCCAGCATTCTAGAAAAATAATAATTCAAAAAGATATGGTTTCGTTCGGTCCTTTTCCTGCAAAGTTCTCTGAATACATAAACATAGTCGCAAATCCTGATTTCATGTCATGTATTCCGAAATTGTGTATTGAAAGTTGTCGACTATAATATTCAATACTAACTTTAGTTATTGGAACAAAAAAGTTTTTCTCGTAGTCCATACAGAGCACTGCTATTTTATAATCATTTTTAGCTAAGGTTTTAATATTTTCTTGTAATAAATAGAAGTGATTTGCTTCGTTTTGGTGTTTTTTTAAGCCGTTTTCTATAGGCTCTGCTTCTATTATTTTATTATCACTTTTCATAGCTTTGAGTTTAATATGTAATTCTTCGCACGTGCAGCAAATATCAGCTCTTGGAGTACCAAATCCAATGTTACATTGTTTAAATATATGATTAAAAAACTTATATTTCACGTAACTATTGTATTCCCGATAAGTGTCTATGAATTCTCTATGTAAAATTGCGACATTTTTATCTGATTCAATATATTTTCGGCCAGTTTTAATACTTGAACTGTAATGACTTTCACGAGATGGATAGTTCTCTATGAATTCTCTTATGTCTAGCTCTACTTCCAATGGTATTTTATTAACGTGTGAACTATGTTTACCTCTTAAATCTTCAGTTATTTCACGATTTTTAAAACTTTTTTGCGTAAACGAGAAGATTTGATATCATGTAAAATAAGAAAACCATTTTTGCATATCTGAACTCTTTTTTCATTAATGGATTATTTTGATCAGGGATCAAAACAAAGTAATCATAGTTTGAAGATCTCGGAAACTTAGTTCCAGTTCTTTGAATGAAATTAGTTGGTAGTATTAATGATTTCAAATATTCATTTTGTTGAGCATTAGTTTGAATTGATTTAGAGTATTTCAAAATTTCGGTTTTATCATTGTCAGACAGTTTTGAAATATGCAGTTTTGAGTCGTTATCGTTTATGCAGCACTTGAGTTATTAAATGTTTGGCTCACCTATTATTTCTGCATCTCCAGTAGAGTTGTCATTGAATTTTCTAATAGTAGTGTTGTATTCTTTGGTTGAGTTTTTGAAAAATGTTAGTTTTCTCTTATTATCGCAATTATTAGTATTGATGTTGATAGAGGTTACAAAATTTCCAAAAACAGACTTTCGGGTCTTAGCATAAGGCATAGTTCAAAAATTAACGAGAAGTTAAATAACAACATAAACTAATTATTCAGAGAGCTTTTTAACTGATAAGAAGCATCAATAATTAGAAAAACTTTATTAAAATAGATAAACACAACAAATATTTCGCAAACTTATGCATTTCACTATTTAGTTCAATTTCAGAGCAAACTTCAAAATATATTCAAAATAAGTAAAGTGAACTTGATTTGAAGCCGTTTCCTGACAGAATAGTTTGTATAAATCTAAAACTTTCTCTCAAAAAAGAGAAACCATTGAATAGCCTGAAGTGCATTATAAGTCTATTACTGGACATTATGACGCCTGAAAGATTATCATTTCCAGTGTCTTTCAAAAGTATTAAAAATACATCATAGCTAGGGCCAGAGAAGTGTACTTTTATCGCAGACTAATAAATATACTCTTTAGCTCTTTTACAGTAATAAGAGATAAATTTAAAGTCTTTTTGAATTTATCTGTATTTTAGTGTGAGATGTTTACAGCAATAGGCCTCGAAAGTAATCCTAATTGTTAGTAAAATATTTATTTTTAATCCTTTGTTCACTCTTAATTGCAGTAAACCTACTATTTCTCGTGAATCCCTAACACCTGTTCTCTTACCCCTTATTTGTGAAATCAAACAAAGTGTGAAAGCAAACATTTAACAATCCCCAAGATCAGGGGCAATCTATCCTCAGACTTCAGACAGAAAACATCACTTTTTGTATATTTTTAATATCATAAAAAAGTTTAAAATTTTGTCCTCTAATGTGTTTTATGTCTGAATGAAGTGAATCTCACCTAACAATCCTTCACAACCTGTGATTCTGATCCGGGATCTCAGCAACTCTCGACAACACAACTACAACACAAGAAACACCTCAAGTGAGTTGTGTCATTCAATTCATATCATTAAATGGAGCCTAATACCTCGTTTAGGTTTTTTCTATAAAACTTCAAAGCTCTGGCAAACTCTTAATTTATAGACTGAACATAATTTTAGAGATTTGAATGAGAAGCCACAGACACTTTCAAGTCCGAGAATGACCCTCATACTCTATATGATTAGGATTAATCACACTTTTGATAAGTTTGGTTCTGTCATTTAATTTTACTTATACTTTCTATATTTTGACTTCATTTGGTTTACAAAGGGTGGCGCCATGTTTCTGTGGGGCTCGACCTCACTTGGTTCACAGGAAGTAGTGATGATTCGATCCTAGCTTTTAAATTTCGATTCTATTCCGATTACGATTCCTCGTGAAAACATTTTATTTTGATTCAATTTCGATTCCGATTTCTTTCAGAAGTTTTCAATTCGATTCGATTCCGATCCTATCCTAAAAATCTTATTTCGATTCAATTCTAATTTCGATCCCAATTTTATTTTGAATTAGTAGCTTAAAACAGGATAGAATTAGAAATAATATTATTTCATAAAGAATAAAACGCTTTATTATTTTAGTAAATGATTTATAAAGATGTCAAAAGTAAATGCACAAAATAAAGAATGAAAATTTAATTTTAATTATTTTCCATTAATAATTGAGTAATCGTGTCAACTTATGAGTGGACTATCATTTATTTTTATTTTGATAAAGGCTTAAAATACTTTTGTTTTCACATCTGTTTCTATTTTAATTCCAATTCCTTGGAGATTTCATAATTTCGATTCTATTCTGATTCCGATTCCTCTTTAAAACTTCTATTTCGATTCGATTCCGATTCTACAGAATCGAATCATCACTAACAGAAAGTCTATGTATATTTTGAAAGGTCTCACGGAGTAGAAGAACTTTGTCGACGGACACAACCTTCAAAACGCTGCCTGAGGGGAATGAACGTCAAAAACTGTAGAGCGAGAAAACGCTTTCATCTGCAACCTGAACCACCTCTTCATCGTGACGGTGGGCAACAGACTTGCAAAGGACATCCAGCAAGCTGGCAAAGACTTGGGTTTAAAAATATGCCGTCATGATGGTTGATAAGCACTGGGAGTCTCGGGTGATACCGTCTCAAAGAAAGCCCGAGCTGGAGCTTTAGGTAGAGGAATCCGGTGACAAGTATGTTACAATCTCCCTCCTGTTTGGAGTTTGCCATCGGGGCTCCGGTTAGGTTGATTAAGGTCTAAGAGATCACTGCGCTGGTTACGGTAAATCTCTTCGATAGCAGTAAGCATACTCTCTGGTTTCTGAGTATAGAATGAATCTACCCAAGATTAAAAAAATTTGTAGTCGTTGAAAAATCTCTATGAGCTATTTGAATTCACTGGCGAGGAAGATCCGACATGATCTAAATTATTTTCACATATATTACATTATTTTGCATTTCGCTTTCTACATTTATTTATTACTTTTTCTTAATATATATTCACATCTACCCTTCATGAAGAGTTTTTGATACCAATTTTTCCCGTAAAATTAATATTTTGTCGCAACATAAAAAGAGTCATAACTTTTGATCACGATCACTTGGATCAAAAACAGTAGTATATTTGAACTCTACTCATCAATACGGTCACAATGGCATTCTCATTGGCTGTGGATCAAGTTAGGCGGGTTCTAGCATCTTCCTTTGATAGAAGCGCAACTCGAAGATAAAGAATTCTGGGCTGCGCTTTATAGAGGCTCGAGCTCGAAGCTCAAGATTTCGGACCAATGCTCTTCACTACTTCTATTATTAAAATTGGTCATTAATTTATTTTATTTTTTATTTTTTAGTTATTCTCAATAATTATTTTGAAAAATGCGAATGGTCATTAAACAGTAAAAAGTATTTAACAAAAAATTCTATTTCCAGATACAAATTTTTTGATTTGCGATAATTTAATTTAACTCTTTAGCTTACTCTATTCATAAAAAAATTTCATAGATATCTTACTTAGAATTGAAAATGTCCATTATAAGTTATTTTATTTAGTTTCGCGAATATGATGTTCGTTATAAGGCGTGTCTAATAGATAGGGATAAAAATTTTATTTTTTGAATAAATCAAAAACTAAAATAAAGTAATCAAATTTTATGTCAGATAGAAATTTATATTAAGCTACAAATTGGTCAATCTAAAGGATTCTAGGACTCCAAGATAAGCTGCAGCTCGCAATTTTCTTTCAAGATGACTCAAGATTTTGTGCACTTTTTTCTACGATTCTTTTCGATATATTAGACCAAATTCTTTTGAATCCGTTCAAAGATTTTGGCGCTCTTTTATGGATTCTGCACTCTTTTTTTGCATAAAGCCCAAAACCTTTCGATATGTCTGACCTGCAGCACATTTGGTGCACTTTGATGCCCTTTAACAAACTCAATGTTTTTAGATTGATGGACTTATAAGTAGGCAATATCTCAGCAAAAGTACAACAATATAAATGGAACGATTTTGCCGCGTGAGAGTGACAAACTATCTATTAGACATGTATTATTTGAATGGTGGAAAAAATTTCTAGGCCATAGAAACATTTCTAGAAACTTTTCGATCTGAACATAATTCCCAGAAATTTCTCAACGCTAGTGGCGATACGCGAAAACTTAAAACTATTACTTTATTGTTTTGTGAAAACTGACAATTGCAACTGACAACTACATTTGTTCACTGTACTAGTTCTATGTATGGTTAAAATTTCATGCAAATCGGTTGGTATCAGTTTGTGTGGTTTCATAGTGAGCATAGTCTTGTTTAGAAGCGCAAAAAAACCTTTTCATATTTATTATCTCAATTTGTAAAATGGACTCTTAGTAGTATGACTGTGCTGAACCAAAATCCTAAATCATTTTCACGAAGACTTACGTTTCCTGCATTTTTTTAACGAAACACTTTACCACATGTGAAAATCGTAGACTTGAGAGTAGCGTGGGTGGAGCCTCTGTTTTTGGTTAAACAGCTTAAAAAGAATTTTTGATGATTTATTAGTGTTATTGAAAGAAACTTATTCTTAACTCGTTTGATCTGATCTTATAATTAGTTTCAAATAATTGATACAATTGAATATTTGTAGTAAAATATTATAAGCGTTCAGTTTTATAACGATTCGTTCACTTACACTTCTAATGAATCCGGATTGAGTAGAAAAATTTCATCACTTCCCGTCATAAAATTAGAGATATAATAAATTAGTCTTGTTTAACTATATATTTGAATCTAGACAAAAAACGTTAATCTCTTCTTTATTAGAACTACTTAAAATATTTTAGTTGCAGTTAAATATACTTTTCACTTAAACAATGTTTTACATTAAAATCGTCAATAGATTTAATTACTTCAGTAATTAAGAAAATATTTTGAATTAAGCGCCTGTCAACAAAGTGCTTAGTCTCTATGCTTTTAAGTTTCAGCTCATCTCTAATGATTTTCTTATAGATTAAGAAAAGATACACGTAAATCATAAAGCGTAAGTAATATCTCGATGTCTTTCATGTCTTAAACTTTTGAATTTGGGACTAATGATCCTAATCAAAGTAAGTTTAGAACTCTATTATTATATATTAATCCATAACATATTGCAAATAAGTAATTGATATTTAATAATTTTTTTTACAAAATCAGTTAAGTATTGAAACAAAACTTTGCATAGATTTATTGAATTTATTTAAGTCTTTTGATATGCATTAATACTATGATAATGCATATTCTGTATTATTTCTCATAGGTATGAAAATTTTTCAAAATGTTGCAACGGATTCGTGTTCCTTTTGCTGCTCTTCTTATAATTTCAATGATATCCCTCGTAGAAAGCGATGAATCTCCTCCGAAGTTCTGTCAACAGAATTATATCGATTCTGTTTTGACTAATGGAATACATTACAGTATAACACGAGGTAAATGGATTGCAGATTATAATGAAGATTATCATAATGTCTCAGAATTCAAATTAAATAAAGACTACTCGGAGAGTAAGTAGTCTTTTGCTGAAGTCAAGATTTTTTGTAATTATTTTTGTACTGAAAATCATAGAAAAGCCGAATAAGCGCTCAAATAGTTCTGATAATGGATACAATTTTCGTGTCAGTTTTACAAAAGATCATTTAAAGCCAGTTGTGTTTAAATATGTGCCCAAAAGTGCGACACTTTTCATAGGATTAGACTATGGCTCGCATTTCAAGTGGAATAATATATCAAATTTTCAGAATATAATATTGATAGATGCTTTTGGTGGAAAGAGTCTAACACAATTTATGTAGTGCTGGAAAATAGAGACAATTTGTTCAATGGATATGTGTATGAATTTCATCCAGATAATACTAAAAATCCCTTCCATTCGATTGTGAGCTTTAGATTTGTTGTTTAGCTGCTTTATACAATATTTTACTCACCAATTTTTCTACAGAAGTCAAGAGTGATCGACTTTTTTGGATGTAGCTCAACTTCAAGTGCGAGCACAATGAGTTTGTTTAAAACACTGGTTTACATTCTTGTTCCTATCGGTATTCTATTAATTTTTTTCTTTTTTATAGTTTTGATAATTTGTGACAAATAAAATAAACTTCTAATAAATCATTTTCAACGATAAGTTTTTGAGTAATAAATAACTAGTTTCAGAATATAAGTTGATTTTATTTACATAATGCTTAAAAACCTTACTACATGCATGAAATACTAGAAAATAGAGACGATTATCGTTTGTGCAGATGTAGTTTGTTCGAGCAAATTGTGTAGAATCAGAGCATTATAATTTATTCGCTAACTGATCATCAAATTTGATAGTAACTCTGCTACTTCATGAAAAAAATATAGTAAACGTTACAATCGCGAGCAAAAACATGTGGACTTTCGTACTTGGCGATTAGAATACTTAATATAACTCGTTTACTTATACTTTTTATTAAGTTATAGTTTTTATATTCATTAATTACAATAGTAAGTTTTTAAATAATATGATTTATTAGTACTTTATTAGTTTTAGATCATTTTATGAAATATGAATTTGAAAAAATTAAACTCTGGTACTTCGTTGTATTTGATCTTATACTTGCGCCAAATAGTACGCTAAAGATAAGTACGAATGCTTGCCTTAAAAACGAGGTTTCTACTTACGATTGTAGCTCTTACGTTATTTTTTCATGAAGCGGTAGAACTGCACTTTAATCTTTAAAAATACTCCATGAGATATTAAAATATAGATAATTAGATTTATATGAAGCTTGAATAACTATAAAATAAGGTTAGCAAAATAACAGAATAAGTGCAAAAGGCTTAATTCTCTTTTCATTTGCTATTTTAATTCAAACTATTTTTGTATTCGTAGGAATGTTTTTAAGACCATTAGTTATAGTTTACAATATACTATCAGCAAAATTTATAATAGTTAAATCTGGCGCTAAATACTAAGGAATCACTAATTATTTTTATTAAACGAAAAAATTAAATGAGTATAAAGATAGAGTTGTCTCATTATTTAAAATTAAAACATTTTGCAATGAAAAAATCTGAATCACTTTTTTCTTACAGCTTCTAAATTAATTTAGTGGTCGGTATTTACGAGACTTTCAATTTCAAGATTTTTCGAGAGTACTATCGATCGAGATCGAGAGTCATTTCGAGACTCGAAAAGTCTCGAAATTTTCGCTGTACATTTTGGGACTAACTTTTATCTTTGAATGTTTATGGGGACAATCCGGGCTAGTGGATCTAAGAGGGTTCATTTATGCTCAACATTAATTAGAACAACACTTTTACACTATAAACTCCATCGCGCGCTGTTTCTCTCAATTAATTTTTACTGAATTTATCATTTTGAAACGCTATGTTTAGCTTTAATGCTTTATATCACGCGTGCGAGTGGCCGAAATTTGACCAAAATTTTACAAGTGTTTTTAATGGTTTTTTGTACATAATAATAAAATTTCATCTCATTATTTCAAGGAGTTTTTAAGTTATTCAAAAAACTACTGACTGGATTTATCAATTTGAAACGGAGTGAATTAACGAGAAACGTTAACGTATTAACGAGAAAATTCACTTTAAAGTTTTATGTTGTTATACACCAACAACGAGTTGAAGAATAATTTTCTAAAATATGTTATCAAGCAATGTGTGTGAGGTGCGAATATCCTACTGTTCATTTGGGTCCTACTCCGTTTCTATCATGGATTACTCAGAACTTATTTTTGCATTCAAACCTTATTGCACGAAAATTAAATCAAAATCTGAGTGCTATCAGGTTCTAAATGATCGAAAATCAATAAATAAATCGAAATAGATTTTTACCTAAGAAATTTTAAGGGAAAGTAGAAAATGAATTTCGAACGTTTTAAGAATGTCTCTACATAATTCAGCCAAAAATTTTTTTAAGGCAAAGCTCGACTTGACTATTTTTATGTCACAGTTTTCAGATATTTCATTAGGAAATTATTTGAATCACCGAAAAATCAATTTTTATAAAGAAGTGATGCATTTAACAGCAGTTTATTAAAGAATGGAACTTATCAATATAGAAGAAACCGAAGTGACTAAATCAATTTTGAAAAACTGAAATATCAGCAGAATATGATCCTATTCGTCGGACTTCTATGAGATTTAGTTTTAATAACTCGAAAGATTGTGAAAACTCCTGTTTTACGAGCATTCTGTCGATCTAACTCGACTAATTTGGCGATTACGACCGAACCCGACATAAATTGATCAATTTGAATAATTACCAGCATCAAGACCATGACAAGGTATGTGAATTCGTTAGTAACTGATTTTGTCAAAAAATGGATTTGGAATCTTATAGTACTCAAGCGAAGATATGCATACAAAATTACATAGTTGTAGAGTTCTTCCATCAAAAGCAGCGTTGCCATCAAGTACGAAAATTGACCAACTTTAAAAATTGTAAGAGTCTTCCCTATGTTCTAAATTTGATTAAATTCTAATAGTCATTCAAATTTTTATCTTATCAATCTTGATTTCGTCTTAGTCTCATATAGTCCAATACAATCTCATCTAGCCTCGCATTTTTTCAAAATTTTGTATTTCTTACCATCTCGTCTTGTGGAAACTTATATTAATCTCATAACTACTGACCCCTTATCTTGAGATTAGGGCATATTAGCACTTTAAAGCTTTCTAGCATGCGCTTCAGCTAATTTTTGCTAATTAAAAAATATTCTTATGTCATTTAAATCATAAATCTGATATTATTTGTAGTGAAAAATTTTCATTTAGTAAATTTTCGTCTCGTCTCACAAAACTTGAGATTCCGCGAGATTTTTCACGAGACAAGATCTCGTTTTCATGACTAAATTTTGACTTAGAAAGCTCAAAAAGGCTGACTCATAAAGTCAGCCCCAAGATCCTGGCCTTTGGACTGATCAAAACTTAAAACGGCTGATTTTCGCCCCAAAAGGCTGAAGGGTGGCAGTTCTTATCAAAAGTTAAAGGGATACAAACACTTATGGCCACTAATTCGAATGCATATTAAAGATTGCTATTCGAAATGTTTATTACTTTTTACTCATATTTAAAACTGGAAAAAGTTTACGTCAATTCAACATTCTTTCAGTAGTTGCTTGATGAGTAATTCAAAAGTTAATTTCAAGATCACTAGATTTATTGATCAAAAAACTATAGTGTAGGACGAAATTGATTTGTAAAGTCATGGACATTTATTTTTACCTGTCGAATACTGCACTGCAATAGTGTCATTTCAATCGTTTATTGAAAGCTTCGATAGACAAAAATAAACTTCCACGACTTTACGTAATTTACTCATAATCATTGAACTATAAAATAGGCATTCTAATTCTTCAGTTCCCTGCTGAAGTCTCTAGCTTTGAAACAATATCTCAAGACTCCGGAGCAGTTCTAAAGCTGGAAATTAAAGATTTATCATTAGACCCTCTTTTTACTTTAAGCTTATTGAAAATAACCCTCAAAGATTATTCTAAGGCTTCCCTATGAAATTTTTCTCTAGCTCTCACTCGACGAATTGTTGGCATACTTACTACAAAACATGTTGACATTGAAAATTATTTTTCTTTCCTTTCATTTGAAATAAGATGTTATCGCTACTTCAATGTAAGTAATGTTTTTTTCACAAACATTAGTTATTCGGAGAAGCCGAATACATAAGCCCTTGAGCATAAATCGAGCTCTATAGCCATTTTATTTCGATAGTTATTTCAGTGAAACGGTGCCATTACTGAAATACACCTTTTTCCTGCATTATTACTCCCGTTGCTATCAAAACTTGCGTTCATTTGATTGTGGTTTAAAATCAAAGCTCGCTCTTCTTTTTTGAAATCATTCGATATTTTCTGCAAAATATAGTTTTTAACTTTTATCGAAAAAATCGTGAATTAATTTATTATTTAGCAAAGTGCAATATTCAGTATTATGACTGAAAGAAAGTAAAACCTAATAAAATGTTAAAAATTTTTGATAAATGTTTCGTTTTTATTTCTACACTTTCAATGGTGTGCTCCATTGAATCTCAATTCTGTGAACAAAATTATGTCGATTCTGTTTTAACTGATGGAATACGATACACTATAATACGAGATAAGTGGATTGCAGATTATAATGAAGATTATCATAACGTATCAGAATTCAGATTTAATTCCGAACGTAAGATATCTGTTGTGACACTGATTTTCCACTCATAAACTTAGAAATAAATGTTATCACTTTGAAAATTTCGGTTGATATAGGGGAGCATTCGAGAAGATCTAATGATAGTTATGAGATTGACGTGCCATTTTATAATAATAAAGATTACGATTCTTTTAGAGTCATATACGATCCGAGAAATTCAATTCTTTCTACAAGATTAGTTTATTCTAATTATCATATTAAGTGGTATAATATCAGTGGTTATGAAAACTACATTATAACTGCTTTTTGGTGGAAAAAGACTGATTCAATGTATGTAGTCATTGAAAATAGAAATGACCTGTTCAATGGATTTATCTATGAATTTGATGCAAACAATAATCAGAACCCCTTCAAACCGATGGTAAGCTCAAAAGATTAAAAAACAAATTCTAATCAAATCTCCTTTTTAAGGACTTGAAAGTGACTGAACTTTTCGGATGCAACTCATCAAAGGATTGGTTGGTTGGATTAGATTGGTTTAAAATAATAATCTATTCTTCAATAGCTTTCGGTTTACTAATTATTTTATTATTAGCGTTAAAAGTTTTTATGATGAATGCAAATGACCGCATCATCTCAATTATTTTCATTGAAATATGTAACTTTTTACGTGTTACATTTGATCTTAATAATCACTCGCAATATATTTTTTGACTCCACATTAGGCTTTGTCATTTTTTATCATTTTTTCATTATTTTCTACTATTTTAGAATTGTAGAGTTAAAAACAACTGGTAGACACTGTGTTACTCTTTTGATCCCACATAATCCCAAAAAAGAACTGGCCATAATCACTTAATCTTAAGAGTAAATGTATAATCTCATAATTAAATAAGGCCTTACGTTGATAAAGAGAGTATATTATTAAGATATAGGATAAAAAAATAAATAAACTCACCAATTGTTGAAGATGAGAAGAGTTGAAATTTTCGACTTTAAGTCTTCATCAGCACATAGAAGAGAGAGAGAGAAAAGCAGTATCAAAAGGCACAACAAATGGCGCCTTTGTTGTGCTCTCTCTCTTTGATCTCTCTCTCTCTCTCTCTCTCTCTCTCTCTCTATGTGCTGCTGATGAAGACTTAAAGTCGAAAATTTCAACTCTTCTCATCTTCAACAACAATTGGTGAGTTTATTTATTTTTTTATCCTATATCTTGATTTACTACAAACCACCCGCGCATACCCATCTTTTATTAGAGTATATTATTAACTTTTAATGACTTTTTTTCACAATATCTCAAGTCCTTTTATTAAAGTTGATCTTCAACTAGCTTTTGAATGCTCAAACAAATCGTATGTGTTTATCAGAAAACAAGTACAAATTTGGTTGAGACTCATTCTGATTAGTACAATTATCAAATTACTACAGAATATAGTAAGTATTAGTTATTTTTTAAAATATGAAATGCTATTATGAAAGAGAAACCTACAAACAGTATTATTTGATTTAGAGATCAGGGTCAACATTTTCACATTTGATCTCATTTTTATTTATTGCTCAGACTTTTGAACTAAATGCTAAAATTCAATAGCAGTTTTCACTCGTCTGAATATCCAAAAATTGATATAAAAATCAGTTCTAAATAATCAGTCTTATATAATCTAAGACAAGTTATCTAAAGTTAGTAATGAACTCTCGTTTTAACTTTAAAGCCTTAAAGCCTTAAAGCGTTTTACCTTCGAATTATGTACTTGTTCTTAAGGTTAGATGATTAATTGAGATTAGATGTAAACAGGCATTTATATTTAACTAGACTCACTTTTTATATTTATCAATACCACTCTCTAGAAAAATTTTCACTTACCCGGTTAAAAACTTCAAAATATGTCAACATCAATTCCTTCGAAATTCTCATGTTTATTTTTAAACTTTTCTTTTATTACGTAATACTACTAACACAAATACTCATTAATCAATTATAGGAATTTAAACAGACTTTCGAATTACCTGCTAAGAAATTGAATTTTTTAGAATTATTTTTATATTAATGTTTTTTGAATTCTTGCAGTCAAATCATTGTGTATTGAAAAGGTTACTTTTTTATAGATTCACTACCGTATTCTAAGGACATGCTTAAGGATTATCTCACATTCAATAGAAAGCTGAGAGACAATTCGTTTTTGAAAGAAAGTCCTAGAAATAGTAATTTCGACACTAGTCCTCTTACATTAGAATTTCGTTCGTGCTGTCATTCATACCCATCAGTGCCATATTGACCCACGAATAGTTCGTGCCATGAGATTTACGTAAGATATCGTCTTAGAATACGGTGGTTAGCTTCAGTTATACACTAAATAGAAGAGAGACAATTGATTCTGTTATTCAAAATGAGTTACAGGCTTCATAAATTGTTTGTTCATTGTTTCTAAGCTTGTTTACAACTAAATTATTGATTCGAATATACTTTTTTGTGTAGCTTTTATTTAATCTAAAGTTAAATTTGAGATTAATTTCCTATTAGTTTTAAGCTGATAGGTTTTTGCGCTAAATGACTTAAACTAGTTATTTGATAAAAGTGACTTTATTACAAGTTTTTTGATTAAGTTTCATTTTTGTCACATCAAACGTTGATTAAATATAAATCTATTAAATTGTTAATTGAAATAAGTTTACTTTTTAAACATTTAAAGTCGAAATTTGTGCGTCAATGTAACTAATTCGGGTTTATTTATGATCGTAAACGTTGTTTATGAATACACTATTATTTGTTTTGCGTAAAGCCTTCACTAAATAAATTGATAGAAACTTTAAGTGCCGTTTGTATGCCTGTGTTTCACAAAATTTTGAATGAGCATGTACATCACATTAAACAGTTCTTTACAAATGTTTATGAAGGCTCACAAAATTGATGTCAAATTTAATAATTTAAGTAAAATAAAAGTTTATTAATAATTAACAAATTAATAGAAGCGAAAACCTAAATAATGCCTCACATCCCTCAGTGTTCGTTCGTTGGTTGTGAATCAAGCAACAATAACATTTCTTTTTTTAAATATCCAATTAATCACATCTCAAGGTACGCCAAATCCCTAAAGTGCAACACTAATGTATTTCCTTAAAAATTAACAATTTTCTTCAAATTGAACTCAATTTTTCTGATATTTAGGTGTCAAAAATGGGTCAAAGCGTCAAATAATCCAAAAATTGAGACATTTTTCAAACAAAACTTAAGGCAATTGCGATTAAAGACTGTCTGCGAAAAACATTTCAAACTAAATGAAATAATAGTTCATAAAAATAGAAAGCAATTAATTTCGACATCAGTTCCAAACTCAATTATTGAAAACAACATTGAAATTAAAGGTAACATTACTGAAAATAAGTACAGATTAATTGAAGAAAAAGGGAACAAGAGTAAGAACGCAACTCAAAACAAGGATCTCGTCTCAAAAAGTGTCCAAATAATTGAGAAAAAAATCGCAAACCATAAAACAATTGAAAATAATTTAGAAACCACTGGAAACAAAAATAAGTCAAAAAGTGACACACCCTCCAACACTTTTCCTTTAGAACACCAATTCGTTAGACTTAAGACAATTGAAGAATCTGTTAATCATTCTGGCGTTCATTCAGATACTAACGGTTTTGATAGTAATGCTAACGAACACTTTACTAATAGGTCCTTTAATAGTGAACACTTATTTAAGTCTAGTTTTGACACGCAATCAGGTATTGAACACTCGTTTTCGCTTTTACTTGATCTTTGTTAGCATGCTTATTTCGCTCATTAATGTCTAGAAAGCTACTTCAATCTTTCAAAGCTTCAAACTGTTTTGTCAGTCATTCAATGCTAAAAAAGTTTTTAAAATATCAATAAGGATTAAACTATTTTCTACCTCAAAGTATGTAACTTAATCTCTGTAATTTTATTCAAAATACTGGCATTTTAAGGATGATCAAAGTGTAACAAATATAAGCCCATGGCGTTCTATTTGGCAGGGATTAAGTTCCATACTTTCTGCTAACTATTAATGGCTTGAACATTTTTTATCTCAGGCATCAAAGGCAAACCTTCTTTAAACTTAAAAACTCGAAAACTTGTCATTTATTAAAAACTTGAATTTTCTTTCAGTATTTGAAAACTTGAAGAATCTTTTCTAGTCATTAAAGACATGAAAGCTTTCCTGTAATCAAGTTTTTTTTGAGAAAAAGGCATTGTTTTTGAATCGTATTCAATTTTATTCTTTTCATACATTAAGTCAATTAATTTTCTCTATTTGCTATTTTATTAAACTTGCCTAATTTGTTGCGAAACTAATTTTTTTCATAATAGTTATTTAACATTTTTAATAATTATTTTGCTCTACTTTTGATTGCAGAAAAATTTTTATGCTTAAAGTCGAATGTGATCGCAGAAAAACCTAAACGAAAATCACTAACAATTGAGGAAAAGATAGAAATAATTGGAGACTTCGACGATGGTATGAAAAGGAGTGATATTTTAAACAAGTATTCATTGGCCGACTATTCGAGTCTTAACTCAATTCTTAAAAAACGAGATCAAATAATAAATAACTCGTTGTTCGGCAATTTTTCAATTAAACGAAAACGTATGAGAGAAGGAAAATATAGCGAAATAGAAAGGGAAATGACTTTAAGGATTGATGAGTGCATTGAATCTGATATTCCTATCACTGGAAGTCTAATACAAGATATCGCTAGAGATGTGGCAAAAGATATGAATGTTTTGGATTTTAAAGCCAGCAATGGATGGCTTATGAGATATAAGAAACGAATGCTTTTGTTACCCATTGTTGAAAATAAGAATAAAATTCCCACTATTTATTTGTAAATTTTTTAGTTTACTAAATAATTGATTAACTTATTTGAATGTTTAACTTTGTTTTTGTAAACATATTGAATATAATCAATCAAAATTTTTTGATAAAATTATTAGTCAATCAATTTTTTATTCTTCATTTATTTCCTCAAACCAACTTTTTGTTTTCTAAAAAAATGTTTTACTTTAGAAACTTGATGAAAATGAGTATCTGTTCTCTCAACTATAAGTAACTTTTGATCTTAGGACAATTATAAAATTATCAAACTAACAATGACCTTTTCAGTTTTCATAAAATTTTCAGCAATACTCATGACCCCGGATTTAACCAAGGTTTAAATTAGAGGCCACCGAATTACTAACAAACTTATCTCTTTTCGTGAAAACAGTTCTTCATATCTAGGTCTCATTGCCTGTCACTCTTTAAATGATGGGTTGATTAAAAGTACAGTAATTTCGCAACTTCAAGATGCTTATCAATTCCTTGATACGAAGATGTGGTCTTTTTAAACATAAAAATTAGCAAACATGATAAGTGGTACAATTCTTGATAGTATGATTGTGAAACTCAAATAACTATAGTTGTATCGCGAGAAAATTGCAAAAATCAGTTCAATGAAAACCTTCAAAGCTGTTTAGCATTTTCTTATATAAGTCTTCAATTCCAATAATTTTGTTGAAAATAAAACTTAAATTGAATAAAAAATGAAATGTTTTCCCTTATTTTTATCGGAACCCTGATCATTTTCAGGTATTTCATTATATTATGAATAGGACATTGCGAAAAGCTGATTAGAATAGTTGAAGAAAGTCGACTGATTAAAGTCAAATAAAATTAAGAGAAATTTCAATCAAATTTATCTATAAATAAATTTTTGATAATTGGCATAGATTGATACGTTTATTAAATTTAGATATTTTGGTATATTCCAAATGATTAATTAGTTTTGAATTAAAGTGGCACATTAAGATTATTTGTTATTGTATTATCAATTGGAGTATGTCTACGTGTTTACTTATATGTACAAGAATTAAGGGTAAAAATAGTCAATGAAAGGCTAAAAAGTCATTTTGACTTTTTCAAACTTTTTACGACGTTTTAACATTTAGTCAAAAAAATTTTAAAAGTCAAACGCAATGCTATAATTATGAATAGTTCTTTAATTTGATTATTGTTTATAAAGAATTCAGGTGCTTACGTGAAACAAACTGCTATTCACATGAAGCTCAAACATATTACCAGAGGGTTCTTTGTCGTAAAAGATGAGCGTCCGTTTGGTGATTCGTATTATAATTTAGAACCACAAATATGCATAAATGATGTTATTTGTCATAAAAGTAAGCCGAAAGCATGAGAAATAACTTTTTACTTATCTGTCAGTTATAATTGTGTTCTCGAAAGCCTCATACAGAAAATTGGATAATTATTACATTTATTTAATTTTTTTAACTTTACTTCAAATAAGATTTGACACAAGGTTTCAATTAAAAAACCTTGTTCATTCTTGAACTTCTTAAAGCTATTATTGCTTCAAATGCTCATCTTTTTTAAAAGTAGATAGTAGAAGAATTAAAATGAGGAAAATGTTTAGTCAAAGTGAATTGAAATTATCGTACAACTTGTAGCTATCTTATAGAAAATTTTGTGTAATATTGTTCTTATCGAATCAATTTTGAAGATTAAGTCAATTGTGTTATCAATAGCTTGAGATTTAAATTCAAGATCGATAGCAATATTGAAACTCAAGACCAATTCACTAGTTCTAGATATCAACTCTAGAAACATAAATAGTGTCAATGAGAGTTTTCAAAGTCATTCAATGCTTCTTATATAAACGATTTCTTATTCCGAAAGTTATGAAAACTTATAAAAGTTACAAAATGAAAATTGTACTCTTAAGTCTTTTAGGATTCCTGGTAGTAAAGGGGTAAATATACTAAATAAATAATCAAAATATTTTTTGTGTCACGAATATATTATTTTATTCGTAGAATTTCATGCTTGTGCCTTCCATGCGGCAGTTTATGTTATATAGGTGGATCTCAAGTATGTCTGGAAGGCAAAATATGTCAAATTGGTCAGCTATTATGTGGATCGCAATGTTATTCACCTGGCCCTCAAATATGTGATAGTGGAAAAGTTTGCTTAAGCAATGAACGTCGTTGTGGTGATCGCTGCTATAATATAGAATCACAAATTTGCATCAGTGGTGTTGTCTGCAAAAAGGATCAGAAACTATGCGATAAAACTTGCTATGATGCAAATTCACAAACTTGCATTAATGGTGTTCTCTGTCCAAAAGATCAGAAACTATGCGCTAAAATTTGCTATGACCCAAATTCACAAACTTGCATCAATGATGTTCTCTGCAGAAAGGATCAGAATCTATGTGCTAAAATTTGCTATGATATAAACACACAAACCTGCATTAATGATGTTCTCTGCCCAAAGGATCAGAAACTATGCGCTAAAGTTTGCTACAATCCTAAAAATTTTAAATGTGAAAATGGATACATTTTACCAATAATTGGATGATAATTATATTTATATTCATTTTTCTAAACTCAATTTTAAATAAAAGTGTTATATTGATCATTCTTTTATCTTCTTTGTTAATGTTGCATTAGATTCAAAGAAATGAATTTTGTCATTAAAATAGACCTTAAAGTAATGTTCTCTGAATTTCTATAACATTTTACAGCACATTTTCATGTCTATTTTGTACATATTTTTGTTCATTTTTCGCTGTCAAAAAACACATTAAAATTCTCTAGTGATGTGTCAGTGTTTGATAGTATAACTGAGAAACTTGAATAAGTTTTGATAGAAAAAAATGAAAATATTGTCAGTTTCGAGTAAAGTCTTTCAGTATGTTCTTATATGAATGATCTCTAGCAACGAAACTTGAATGTGCAAAAATATGTGCAAGTTGATAGTTGAAAATGTGCTGTAAGGAGTTCTCAAAATTCAAAGAGATCAATTACTTCAAAAGTTATTTAATCACTTAAATTCTCTAATTGAACGCATTGAAGCTGATACAGGCATTATTTGAAATAATACCAGTATTTAAAACATAATCAAACAAATCAGAAAAGCTCGATGTTAAAGGTGGTGATGGAGTTCGAAAATAACTGAATTTCGGAGGTTGGCTGTGTTTTAAAAGATGTTTTCGGTTTTCAACAAAAAATCTTTCATTTGTTTCAAAATTTTATAACTTCTTCTCTTATCATAAGAAAAATCTTAATTTGAACTTGAGTTTTTCTGAAATGTGTTCTCTTCATCGAATATGTGAAAAAATATGACTAAAATTTTTGAAAATAAATTCTTAAGTAAGAGTTTGGTGCAGGTACAAGAGCCCTAATGTGCGACTCAGAAGCATTAAACATGTGTTCCCTGTTTTTTCGTCTCTAGTAATCTACTATTTAGAAATTTCTGCGAAACAATTGAGTTTCAAAAGCTTAAAATTAAAACTTAATTTCCAACTCTCTGGGTTTTTACAATTAATAAGTATATCTAGCATTAAATTAGTCTAAAGTTGTTATTCACAAGTGTACTATTTTATGTATGGAACTTCATGAATTTGTCCTGCGTGTGAACAGTTTCCATGAAATCTATGGTTACATTATCGGTTCTCAATTATACTTTAGGAACAAAATATGTTCGAGTGATTCAGTGTGTTATTCACCTGCAGATCAAACAAGCAATAATGCAAAAGTTTGTTTAATCGACAAGTGCTGTTGTCGTAATCTTTGCTATATTAGAATGCCTAACGAATAAAATTCTGACTGAATTGGACCTTATCAAAAACTTTAATTTCATTCAATGAAGTTCACAAATATGTTAAAAAGAGATTAAGGTGTCATCTATATGATTATTAAAAAGAAACTACTGTCAACATAACACTCAATTAACTAATGACTTTCAAACAAGAAACACTTCGTGAACGCGTTGTGCAATTATATAATTTACATTATAATTTGCATTTAGACAAGACGGAATAGTTTACTATCGACTGCTTTGTCGATAGAATGTGGCCGAAAGTGCAATATATTTTATTCTGCAGAAGTATTTAAAATCGAGGGGATGTAGAAAGAAAAATGGGAAGATCTCTGAGAATAATGACCGAAAAGGAAGTGAAGTTAATGAAGAAAGTTTGACTATATAGACAAAGTCTAATAGCGAAAATGTGTAAAAGTTCTCAAATGCGCCCGACAGTGTGTTTCACATGTGTTACAGGTTAATAAGCTAGTAATTGTGAAGAAAAAATGCTAATCAGCTCAAAAAAGTGTTAATAGAATCGAACCCTGCCTTAAAAGGCTGATTTGAATGTTGTCCAAAGGATATGCAGTAGGGTACGAACCAACTTAAGAAGAGCAGCGACGATGGACTCTTTTCGATGCACATTAAGTCAAATTACATTGAAATATAATGTTATTTCATTTTAAAAATTAAAGTTTCAATAAAATGTTTTATGAAGATTTTATGAATTGGTAAACTCAATACAGAATTTTATCTGTGAGGTCTTAGAAACAAAGTTTAATAAGAGATAACGTTTGTCTCAAGAAGGCCCAGATTTTGTGAAGTTTGCTATCTACCTGAATATTTTTGTTATATCAACAGTGTCCTTGTGCTGGAAGCATCTAAATCATGATGATTATGCGTATTAATGCTTTTAATAAATGAGATTTTACATCAAATGAGAGGCTTAAATATGCTAAATAACTTTATTTTTATATGCTAAATTAATCTTTTTAAATGTAAAATAATTATTAAGCTAATTATTGCTTTATATATAGATATTGTTTGAATAAAATAAATGAAAGTTTAAGTTGAAGTAAACTAAGTGTTTAAATCTATGTTTACTGTATTGAGTTGCCTATTTTTTAACTCTAGAAACTGTTCAAAACAAATTAATTTTCAATTCAATGTCAATATTGTTTTTGATTTGCAAGTGGTTTTTGATTCTAAATAAATGCTCGAAATGCTGACATTGGAATATAACTTGAAACGTTAGGCTCATAATTGAGGAAACTACTTTTATTAAAACGAATCATGCAACACAATAATTTGAAAATATTGTAACATTGAAGAGTTTTTAAATATTAAATATAAGTATTTTAAATCAATTGAAACAAAATTGTATTTTGTGTATTAAATGGACATCGTGAAAATTTATAAATCGATAATTGCTGGTTAATTTCTTGAAATTGCCATAAGTTTTCTTTTAGTTTTGAAAATTTAATTTTAACTATACCTTCATCTGGTTAATAATATAAACAATAATGAAGCTTTTTCTTATTATTGTTGTATTCATCTCAATAAATCAGTAAATATTTTTCTATTTGTTTATAATGATCGTAAACAAGAATAAAGAATCTCTTTCAAAAAAAAATTCTCTCATATCTCATTTTTCTGCAGTGTGAGCAGCATTTGCCAGACAGGACAGTTACCATGTGGAAATACATGCTACTCTTTGACTACTTCCTCGTGTATTCTAGGAATCATCTGTCCTATCGGTCAACTTGTATGTGATAAAACGTGTTATTCTCCCTCTCAATCGACATGTTTCTATCAGACTCTTTGTCCAGTCGGTCACCTCATATGTGGACAAACATGTTATTCACCTTTGAATTCGACATGTATTGCGGGAAAACTTTGCCCTGCTGGTCAACTGTTATGTGGGAATACATGCTATAATTTCTTGACTACCATTTGCTATAATGGAGGAGTTCTCTGTCCAGCTGGTCAAATAGCATGTAATACGACATGTTATTCCCCAGTTACTTCATACTGTTCTTCAGGTTCCATCAGACCTTTGTCTCAATTAAGTGGGAAGTGATTTAGTCTTTAATTTATGGAATCAGTCATATATATAGGAACTTTGAACTAGAGAGTAATATTTTATTCTTATTTTCATACGAAATATATAATTGATAGATGTTTCAGTTGTAAAGTATCCTAGTATTAAAACTCAAATAAATTACGCCTTGAATAATGTATTAAACCTTAAAGACTCATAAATTATTTTATTTTTCATTTCGTTATTAGAGTGAGGAATTTCTTAAATATCTGATGACAACTTAAACCTTCTGTTGGTATTAGACCTATTTACTTTTATATTTTTGAATCAATTTTAGTTAAAGTAATTCATCAAAAGCTTATTAAATTTAGATAAAGTTTGAAAAAATGTAATAGCTTTAGTTAAGATTTTTATTTAATTTTTCAAGACATTACAATTATACTTTATACTGCTAATGATCGCAATTAAATAAAAAAAAATGTTGACTGTTGACTCATTATTAAACTAAAGCATCGTTTTCAAAGTAAAGCTAAAGCGTGTAAAAGCAACTTTAAGGTCGAATATTAAACCAACTGATAGAATAAATTTGCTGGCAAACAATTCCTAGAATAACACTCGCAAACCTTGCAATCTTTATTTGCAAAAACTGGTTTTAAAAACTGAAATAATTTAAGTTGCTTATTTTTATTGTAGTTAAAGTTCAAGTTAGCTAAAGCTTAAAAGGTGAAATTAATTCAAATATTATAGTTAACTTGAAGAGGTCTGATTGGCATCCTATTTAGCAAAATAACATTTCACTTGAAATTTGAAATATTTTTATGAAACTCGAATAAATATTCATTGAGATCTTCATAGAAATCATGAACAATGATATTTTGAATCCTCTTATAGCGGAAAGCGTCAAATCTAAAACGATTATCAAAAGGTCAAGCACTTTAAGTAAAAAAATTTAGTGAAATTTTCAAAACGTTATAATAATATCGTTAACGGTTAGGTTAGAAGTATTCTTTTGTTGAATTTTGAATAAAGCTTTTGCTATTAGAAAGACTGAAGATTAATTAAATGCTTTAGAAAAGATAGAATTCAGTAGCAAATTCCAAAATTAATCTTAATATTTAAAGAATAAAGTTATTAAAGATTTGAATTGAAAGTAATTTAAATTTCTGGAAGAATATCTCGGAATTAGAAAAAATTTGAGTTTTTTATTATTATCTATTGCTTTTATTTTTCATCAGAAGAGATTTATCTTAAAAAAATACTCAGATGGCAACGAAGATGTTTTCAAGTTTGCGACTTTTTGAGTTACGCAAAAGTGAATTCTGTTCTGGCTAAACTCTTCAAAAGATGCTTTGCTGCTATAAGAACTAGAATTTTGCGGATATTTTTAGGAATATCGAAAAAGAAATGAAAGAATTCATAAACATGATTATCAATATAATAATATCTTACAAATTATTCTTGTTCATGACAATTCTTTTCACATAATTTACTGCTGATCTCAGTTTAAAACAAGTATTCATATTTGTCTACTTAGAGAACTCTATTGTATTCAACATTAACATTAAAATTGAAGAATCTGTCGCATATATGATTGAAAATATTGACTTTACACCATCGTTGCCAACTTTATACAAGAAATATCAAAGGGGTCCCTTTGTATGGAAAGGACCAAAATTTGAAATAAGTAAGTTTCTATTAGTGATGATTCGATTCTATAGAATCGGAATCGAAATCGAATCGAAATACATGAAAATCATTTCAATTCTTTGGAATCGGAATTGAATCGAAACTATGAAATCTCGAAGGAACTGAAATTAAAATAGAAACACATGTGAAAAACAGAAAGTATTTAAGCCTTTATCAAAACAAAAATAAATGATAGTACACTCATAATTTGATACAATTACCCAATTATTAATGGAAAATTATTAAAATTCAATTTTCATCCTTTATTTTGTGCATTAACTTTTGAAATCTCTGTAAATTGTTTACTAAAATAATAAAGCGTTTTATTCTTTATGAAATAATATGATCCTAATTCTATCCTGTTTTAAGCTACAAATTCAAAATAAAATCGGGATCGAAATTAGAATTGAATTGAACTAAGATATTTAGGATAGAATCGTAATCGGAATAGAATCGAATCATCACTAGTTTCTATTTTATTGAGAATTTAACAGTAAAATGTTTCAAGACTATCAGAAAGTGTCCATTTTAAGTAATTTTTCAAAATCGAAAGAAGATCTCGAAAACTGGATTGTTCATCAAAAAACTGGACTGTTGGCAGCGCTGCTCTATGCATGTATGGATCTTAATTATTGATATAAACTTATCTATATTGCATATATATCGAATAACATAAGTTAGAATTAAAAAATGAATAAAGTTTAGATCTAAAATTTGTTATCGAAAATTATTATCTAAATTTTATGCAATAAAACATTAACACGTTCATTTCTAATTGTTATTGAAATTCGTATTAATGGGAACTCAAATAAATGTTTAGATAGAAGTTTCACATATATAAAGTTCCTGAAGCAACGGAGTTTGGTGGGTAATAAGGTTCTATTGAATTTTCATTTAAAAAACCTTTGAACTTTATATAATACGTCGAAGATTCAGCATGAGATTCAAATCTTAAAATAATATCTAATTTACTTTCAATTCGATAATAATTCTAATAGTGATTAATAAAATAACTTCAGCCCTGCACGCGAACATCGCAAAATTGTGTTATCCGTATTTTTTTAGCGTCAAGTCTATAATATTGTTTTGTTTCCAAGTGTTCAATACGATTATAAAAAAATAATAAAATGTGCTATTTTATTAGAATTAAGTCAGATCAATTATTGGCAAGTCATATTTAGAAGACTCTCTAACTTTTCTGATCAATAATTGAAGAGTCTTCGGCAATGTAAGGGCTCTTTTAAAGTGATATGGTAAAGAGACACAATGCTCTCGTTTATTAAATTTGCAATTGTTGTTATGACAAAGAATGTCTGAAGTGAAAGTAAACTAACATGTGAGACAAATCAGTAAGTGCTTTTATTTTTATTTTATATAATAATCACAAGTAAAATCAATTACGCGTAAACTAACAATTTGACTTATCGAAGCAAACTTTTATTAATAAAATGTCATTTTACAAAGATAGAATTAAAAGGGAAATGAATTATCAAAAATACGCTCAAAATATCAGCAATATTCTCATTGGTTGATCCATTTTAAAAAATTCATGAGTCAATTCTTCTCTAACTCCATCTAAATGATTTTCCGTTTATTCATTTGTATTTTATCTCAAGCACTTAGATTAGATGAACTTTCTTTTGATTTGCTCCAAGCTTGGTTCGTAAGTTGGATCTGATTGATGCATAATGTTAAAAAAAAGTTGTACTCAACATTTGAGTTTAGTTTTATTTTGGATATTCGTTATTACATGTTTAAATATTAACATACTGTGAAATAGAAAAATATTATTTAGCTTTTATGTTTATTTAGAGTAAAATATTAATCTATTTCTGATATGATAATAATAAAGTAAAGGTATCTTAAAGTAAAAATAGTAGTTACATCTTTTAGGTGTCCTAAGTTTTTAGTTACAGTGTAGGTAAATTTCCAATTGACTATGTATTGTTTACCTAAATTACAAGTATTTTGATGTAAAAATAATTTTTTCCATTGAGCTAAATATAGTAAGTTTAGGACATCAAAAAGAGTATAAAAGCAGAGGTGATTTCTTATTAAGGATAGTCTTACTTCTTACTTCGTACTGTAAAGTATGTAAGAATACTCTCTTACTCTGTACTTATAGTATGTAAGAAATCATCTCTTACTCTGTACTGTATAGTATGTAAGAAATCTCTCTTACTTAGTACTGTATGGTATGTAAGAAAAGTAATAGTTAATAACTACTATTGTATCGTTATATATTTGTATTAATAAAAGAAGATTTATATTAAAAGTAAGTTGTAACTTAATTGTCTACTAAAGCACATTCTATCGAGTCCTATTAGACTCTCTGATAGGATTATAAGTAACAACGGATTGGGATCTTACATTGAGGCCCCCCGATTCCAATTCGTACAACTTGGACAAACACACACACATGAAAGACTCTACAAAAAACATTTAGATCGGGTCTTTCGTGTATTGATGATCCTCGTCACAGAAATAAATGTGACAATACAATCACTTTAAACATAAAATAGTAGATAAAAACAATGGAATCGTGTTAATTATAAATTGAATATCATATTCAAATTTTAATAAATATTTGTACTTTCGGTTATAATACTTTTGCAATATATAATTGAAATATTGAGCAGTTGATTTGAGAGCTTTCATTTTGTAATTGATTGAAATTTATAATGTATGTTTATTTAATAAAAGATTGGTAGATATCAGACTCATCCACCCTTTCGGACCCTTAAGTATTACTGGTTTCAAAATGAGTACCTTTGCATATGATAGAGGACCCTCAAATTTCAGTGATAACAACAAGTCTTTTAGTTTCTGAGTTAAAGTTAAAAGAAAATTTTGAAACATTATTCTAGGTATAGTTCTTTCGCTCACGCGCTAGTTCTTGTAGAACTGGGTCTGGTTCACTAGACCGACAGTTTATTAGTCCGACAGCTCACTAGACCGACAATTTATTAGACCGACAGTTCACTAGACCGACGGTTTATTAGACCGATGTACAATGATCTAAGACACTTTCATTATTTAATCAAATAATTTCAAATAATTTTATTTTTATCAAATTATTTTAAATAAATTATTTGATCAAACATTTTGAAATAATATCAAATAATTTTCTACTTTTCTCGAATAACTTTTTCAAAACCGTAAAAATTAGAAATACTTTTCAGAAACAAACTTTCGATTAATCAATACTTTTAAAAGCTATAATTCATGCACCAAAACATAAAATATCTAAAATAATACATAATTAGGTGCTTTGAATAGTAAACACAATGAATGAAATGAACACGCATTTTATAAATTGTATTTTGATATTATGATGATTGTGTGTAATGATTATGTGTAATAGTCGTGATTTAATTTATTTAAATATAATTGTCATCAAACATCAAACGCTTATTAGTTTTGGCGAATAGAAAGTAAGTTTAACCGATACTTCAATTATAAATAACTAATAAAAATATTTTCTAAACAGAAGATGTCTGAAATAGAGGACAATCTTTGTTTTGGTAATGAATGCGTTGAACTAAATGAGACCACAATTGATGTTCAATATATGCAAAATTTAGCGAATGATATTCAAAAAGAGAGACAAATGTCTGAAAATACTATTATAGACTCTGAAGAAGTAGTTATTCCGAATGATTCCCAAATGAATAGTTTTATTGATTTAACAGAAAGCGAATATTCGAGTTCAAATGAATCAAAACGCCGAAAAACTCAAAGAAAGATAATCAGCAAAAGGTTTAAAAAGGAAAACAAAATAACTGTCCAAATGAGAGTTAATGAATATAAAGAGCCATTTATTGTCAAAGATGACAAAATGTATTGCAATATATGTAATGTTTTTGTTAACTTCAAGCATAAAAATGTCATCGATTTTCACCTGAACTCTAATAGGCATAAGAAGTATATCAAAAACAATTCAAATCAATTGAAAATTGTTAACAGCTTTGAGAAGCAAAATGAAAAAGAAATGTTTCTCAACGATTTGGTTTTAATGTTGACCTCAACTAATATTCCTATTAAAAACTAATAATCAAGAATTCAGAGCTTTCTTCACAAAGTATTGCAAATTCGGAAATCAGATTCCGTTAGCCGACTGTTTGAGAAAACGAATACCAAAAGTTTATGCAAATAAACAAAAGGATATCATCGAATCATTGAGTAAAGTCGATGGGTTTTCAGTCATTGTCGACGAAACACAAGACAAGAAATATCGAGCAGTTACTAATATATTGATTACTCCATCAGCGATTGATTTTCCGTTGAACAATGATTTTCGCCTTAAGTCAATTCTTATTAATACTTTATTCTTGAACACAACAGTTGATAGCGATGCGATTATTCGCGAAACTAATAAAGTTATAGCAAATTCAGGATTAGATTTCGATAAAATCACAGCATTTGTTAGTGATAATGCCAGCTATATGATGAAAGCATTTAAAACATTTAAAGTTCTTTGGCCTAACTCAATACACATCACATGTCATTCACATATTTTTAATTTGGTCGCAGAAACCTTTAGATATAGTTTTATTGAAGTGGATGAATTCATGGCAAAAATGAAATCTTTTTTCAAGAAATCGAGATTCAGGTGTAAAATATATTTTGAAACTTGTGGTAAATCTATTCCTAAGACTTCCATTACCAGATGGAACTCGTGGCTTGAAGCTATCGCTATTCATGAAAATTTATTTAAATTTTACGGTGATTTGATCAGAAATTTAACAAATGCTAAAATCAGTTCTCCATTAATACCAATATTGAGAAGAATGATAGAAAATCCTATTTTGTACGAACAAATTAAGTTCATTAAAAGTATTTCTCAGCCGATTATTGATGCAGTTCTGTCCACTCAGAGGCAAGACATAATGACAACCAACATCTTTAAATATTGTTCAGACTTAATGGCAATTTTTCGTGAAATGTATGCTAACGTTGATGTAAATGATTACCTCGATATTTATAGAAAAGAGCTGAATGAATATGACTTTTCGCGTTTCAAACAATCGGTAATCGATTGTCTTAACCAAACTTTACTTAAATTGGAATTATATTTTGATTTTGGTAAAGAGCCAGCTATGGGTTTTCTAAAAACTATGGAAATATTTGATCCTCAGAGGGCTAAGAACAATACACGATCTGTTGATGAGTTGATTAAAGAGTTAGTATCAATACTTGAAATGAATAATTTGATAAATTCTGGTGATTTATTGAAGGTTTCACAGCTCTCTTCTGAATTCAAGTCATATATTAATTATGTTAAAGAATACGAAAAGCCAGAAAATATTAAAACCAACGTTTATATTCCGAATTTTTGGAAATCTAACTTCAAGAAATGGAAATTGATGGCACCGATTGTTTTTAAATACTTATTTGTTCCTATTTCTAGTGCTGAGATTGAACGATCGTTCAGTTGTTACAACAATATTCTCAGTGATAAAAGATATAATCTCTCTGAAGAAAGTTTGAAGTATTTAACTTCTCTCTATTATAATTGCATGTAAACTCTTCTGTAAGTTATCAAATTCAATTTATTAAAATGTTTAAATTAGAAAATCTTCGGCCTATTTATTGCAGTAATTATTTAAACTACAATTTTATGACATGAACTTCTTGAATAATAGGTTTAGATGTGAAAATTTGTCAAATAATTTTAACAAATACTCAAATAATTAGACCAATTTTCTCAAATAGTTACTCAAATAATTTGACCCCTACTTTCTCAAATAATAAAAGTGTCTTAGACAATGATGTACAAAGTAAGAAAATGCTATGACAGAATTTTTTCTTGTATAGTCTTTTGGCTTCCCTAATATTACTATTTTAGCTAAAAATTTAATAACATTTGCGCATGTTTGTAATATAGATAAATACATTTACTTTGTTTTATCAGTCAGATAGAAATTAACTTGTGCCGTGTTGTGATGCTAATAACTATAAACTTAAATACGCTGAGATTTTGTAGATAATATTTTCTATTTCACAATATGAAATTATTTAATACCATTGACGGACTTGTTACCAACGTCTAGAGATATAAATTGCACATTGTTGAACATAGCTCAATAATAAGACATATTATTTAGATATAGTATTGGAATTAGTCCTATTTAGCCGAATAGAATCGAATTTTTGATATAACCTTTTATCACATCGAGTATATTCTTGATCAACTTTGAGTCATAATCAGATTACATAACTAGAAAGAAATTCTCAAGATGTTAGTATTAGGATTTGATCTGATCTGACCATGATCTAAGGCATGATTTTATATCAATATCAAGTTGTTAGGATTGCTGATTGAAAAGCTATGTTGGTCTGAGATTTCATGATTTTCTAGTTTGATGCGCTGTAGCTCTTAAGAAATTTTGGGATCATACTAAAAAACATGTGTTCGATCATTCTTCAAATTGTTTCTATGTTAGCCATTAAAATTCAATTATTCTCATCTGTCAATTCTGTGAAAATTTATATTATTTATGAATAGGCCCATAAGAGACTGAGTAAACTTATGAAAAAGTATTTAGAGAAGCTATGGTTTCTCAAAAAAATTTATTCTAACTTATTAATGTTTAGAGCAGAGAAAGCTCTAAAACAGTTCCACAGTGTTGTCGTTGACCATACATTGCTCTATTTGAGCTTGCATGTTACCAACTAGTTTGAACTTGTAGATTCGGTCTCAATCGCTTTGTATACACTCTTAAAAACGGCCAATTCCTTAATTTGAGAGTTTTAAAAGTGACGATGGTTTCTTCCCGGTGCGACACTATATTTACCTTCCTCAATATGCTTCGTGCAACAGCTGGAAACATGAATGTATATCTTATGGATAATCAAAATATTTTTTCTTACCATCCAAGTATACTGACAATCAATCAAGATCACATTTGATGATAAACTTTTAAAACAAGTATATTTTATTTTGGAGTTTATTTCTTAAGTTTTCACTTGATTGTTAGTAATAGAGCTTAACAATACGTTTATCAAACCATAAGTACAGAATTTCATATTCCATTATCTATTTTTCTTTTATGAGCTATTTAAATTTAATGATGGAAATAATCTTATTCCATTTAATCTTTTAAACTTAATAGTAAATAAATTGATTTTAAAACTTGTACTGCATATTCATAAACATCTCAATCATAAGATTTGAATCAATTAAGAAAATCTAAAAACTTATCTCTAGTAAATTCGTATGGAATAGACATGTGAGATCTGTTTGGTATCGTATAAAATGTAATCAAATTTTTCTCGTCCAGCGCTTTCAAGCCGATCCAATCTTTTTTATACAAATCAGTTTCTTTATAAGGTATAGTATTAACACCTTTATGGTCCCAAAAGTAAAAAAAAGTACTGTTTTGCGGTAAAACAGTGGCTTCATTACCAAAAGCAATCAGAACTAGCCCACGATTTAATTTAGTTAGATACTTGGTTTTCGGCTGATACCAAAGCTCATTGTTAATCATCGCCAACCATGTGGTGCATTGTAAGAGACTTCCTGGGGAATTCCAATAATCAGCTGGTGAAAAAACTTCTTTCGCTAACGTGTACATAAATAGATCAAAAACTGATGGACCGGTCATTGAGAGATTGTATGATTGCTCTAGTAGATGACAAGCAGCATTTACAATCTCATTATCACTATTCAATTGACTACAATCTGGAATTCCGAATATTCCTGAGTTAGGTCCACCAAAAGTTATTAGTTTATCGATTTTGGGCAATAATGGATCCAAACAGTTACCCCACAACAAGCCTCTCAGTAAAAGTGATCCTTGAGAACAACCGACTAATACTATACGACTTGAATTAACTAATTGTTGCCAAATATTATCTTTTTGGATATACTGGCATAACTGTACTGATTGAAATGTCATTGATCTGAATGAAGACCATTCATTATCTTCATCGGCATTATCACTTAAACCAACTCTTACTATTTTATACTTGCTGTCGAGTAACTTGTTTTGTAATATTTCTTGCAGATCGTTGATAAAACTGTTGGCCTGTCCACCATATATACTTTCACCTCTTCCATGAAGTATCACAAGCGCTGTCATATTCTCGCATTGATAACTATTTGCCATAGTAGACCAAATCAGAAAAATCCATATAATTCTGCTATTGAATTTCATATTTAACATAAATTACTAAAATAAACTCAGTTTTTCTAATGATGAGTTAAAGGCTTTTCAATACTACTAAATATTAAGTATATGATAATATAATTCTTTATAACAAAGTTTTTTATTTGTATAGAATTTCGTAAAAACTGTTTCACTATAAAATAATCTGGTAATAATTGGAGTTTTTGTAGTATAATATACACATATATTGACTGAAATATAACAAAGTGATTTAATTAACTTATATAGCAGTATAGAAATTTGCTTTCAATTATATAGATAATCGAGATTAAAACATTTATTAGTATTGCGACTTGTTAGATAATGAACTATTTTTCGTGGTAATAAATTTCTAGCCTCATTTTAACTTGTTTACTTGCATTCTGGTAACTGCTACAAAGTTCTATATCTAATGTTAATTCAATGAGGGATAAAACTTTATAGTACTCATCCGACGATATACGGACTGTTCAAATAATGAGTATAGTAAGATTTAAATTACGATTTTTAGTTTATCGTGTAATTATGTTTTCCAATCTTTTTCTCATATATAAGAAACTCATTAAATGTTATGCCAAAAAATAGTACTTGCGATCGTTTTTATTATGTGATCAGTACTTTTGAATATAATATAAATATGTTTGAGAGAGCGGTCGATCATCCGGTTCATTTATCATAATCAAACAATAACTATTAGTGTTAAGAAGTGCTCTCTATCGCATGTTTATATTACATTCAAAAATATTGATTACATTGTAGATACGATTGCAAGTATTATTCTTTTGATATCGCCACAAATACTTAAAAAGCTTGACATTAAAAATCTTAGGTTGTCGTCAACCACTTTATATTTTTACAAATTACGTGTTATTAGAAGTCTTCATATCGTTAGCAATAAAATCTCTCAAGTTTATGAATCTGCATGGCTTTATACAACAATCATCTCAAAATTAGTTTTATTCGCTGCAGTTTATCAATATCTTCAAGGACTTGTCAGTATGGTGAACCTCTTATATCTAACGAGGGAAGTTCGGGACTATGTAATAACCGATTTCAAAAATATTTTATGGCATAAATAACATATCATATGATGTTCGAAAAGGCATATAAAAGGCTGACCGCTAGACACTTACAAGTTATGACCACTCAAAAGTGATTTTCTATGGCTTATTAATATTGATTCCTATGTATTTTGCTTATCAAAATGTACTCTAATTCAGTCAAATTACTCAATGGATGGCAAAATATTGTTAACAATGAAAAACTTCAAGACATTTTGAACAAATAAAAAGATAACCTGAAATTTCATATCTACAGTAAAAGTAAGTTTCTATATATCGATAGCTCTAATTTTTCGTATCCATCATGCCTTTTAAATTCAAAGGATTTCTAAAACAAAACTTAAGAGATAAGATAAATACGAAAATTCAGATCTACTAATATATAGAAACTTACTCTTAAGTATAAAACTTCAGACTATTCTTTTTTGTTCAAAATGGCTTGAACTTTTTCCCTATTAACGATATAATTGCTATTCATTGAGTAATTTGACTGAATTAGAGTACATATATGATAGGCAAAATACATAGGAATCAATAGAATAGCCATAGGAAATCACTTTTTGAGTGGTCATAACTTATAAGTGTCTAGCCTTTTTATATGCCTTTTCGACATCATATGACATGTTATTTATGCCATAAAAAATATTTTTAAATCGGTTATTACATAGTTCCAAACCTCCTCGTAAGTTTTAAGATAGCGAGTTCATTAAAGTATTAACTATTTTAATGTAAATTATTGTGAATGACGAAAATATGATAAGTTAATTTTTCTTTTAGATTTGACGTTTGTGTTGATTCAGTCATAATTTTCAGATCACTTAACTTAATATTTTGTTAAATATAAGAATAAAATGTAATGAGATTACTACTAAAATAGGATGCATTTTACCCATGATTATTATAGAAATTTCATAAAAATGAACATATATTTGCTAAATATAATGATGGTATTCTGTTTACTAGTAATAAATTCTTATGAATAGTAATTCATTAATTGATCGCTTAAACGAATGCCCTGAAGCAGTGGTTTATAAACTGCTTTTACTTTCCACTTGTGGACTGCAATGGTAAACAATTCAACGTCTATTTACATATGAATCACGTAATGAATCTTATGCGAGTAGATCATAAAGCTTGAAAGCCACTGCTAATATGTGTCTATTAACTTTTGCAAACAAGTGTCAATAAAATTAAAGAAAATACTACTAGAACTGATTTGATGCAGCTTAAGTTTAAGAAATGATATTATGAACCAATGGTATAATTTTAAAATATTTACAAAAATTCTCAAAATGTTTTTCATTCATTTAATTACAATATTTTAACTTGACCATCAAACTTGTTGCAATATCTGAATTGAGAATTGCGTATTGATAACATTAATATGCATATATAACAGGAAATATGTTTATTGTATAATTCTTCTGGGAATATACTTAGAATTTTTCATTTATATTTAGCGTTTCTAGACATCCCGGAGTGGTCGGTACATTAATTGAATTGATTTCTGAGAGGCGGCGGAAGAAAAGGGCTACTCCTAACACATTCAAATGCCCCACAATAGAGTTTATGATACTTTTGAAGAACTTATTAGAGTATTAATGAAAAGAACACTGAATATAATATTGAACGTTGTGGTTGGGGATGTTCTAAACTTTTAAGCTTAATGATTTCACATAAGATGTCAAGAGACGTGAAAGACTGATAAAGTTTATTTTATATAAATATTGTGTAATTCTTTCATAATGTTTTAGTAAATTAAGATTTATTGGTCTTAAAGGTTACGAAACATATCAACAAACAACTTGTAAATTTTGCCTGAAAAACAAAGCTTTTAAATTTTATTGGAAGTTTTTGTCCCGGAAAGTACAGGAAAAATTGCGGTATATGTTAAATAATCTAGGAATCACATGTGAAAGATCTGGCAGCGATATTTATATGCGTATTGTAAGAATTAATGAACAAATATTTTTTAAGAATAATTTTTGAAAAACGGTACATTCATAATAGTGTTGCACAACAACAATTATTTATCAAAATCAGGTACAATTAGGTCTGAAATAAAGTTCAGTTCATATTCGAATACTTGAAAACAAAATTTAAAGTTACGAATAATATCTATACCTATTTTAATTTTGAAACAAAAATTATATTTTTCAGATCTTTGCATCGAACAAATACGAGATACTTCAAAATGATACTTCAAATTACACATGAAAGTTGTAAACTATACTTTTTATTTTATAATACCTCTACGTCATTATTACTAAGCTAAAAATAGACAAACATTGTGCAGTGAAACCTTCATAATGTTTGTCTTAAAACTTTAAAACCACATCTACTAATGAGATTTCAAGCGATTCATTGTGGAATGATTGGAATTTTTATAATTTTAGGTCTGGTTCACATTAGACGTTCTATCTACCTTTAATTATTAGTTGCACTGAAGTGCTGATATGAATGTTTATTGCATCAAATAAAATCCGCAATTCAAGTATTAATTAACCTAAATCAGTAAAACTATAATAGTTTTAAATTAGCAATATCTTGCGTCAATAGAAGTCTGATGGAAATTTTTTTATATTTCCACCAGTTTGAAATCAAACGAATACCATCTTACAGTATTTATGCTACATTATTAACACCTATTCTGGTCATTTCTCTCTCCTCAAAATTACCTCTCTAATTTTTTAAGCATACGACTTAAAAAAATTGGAATAAAGGCTCAAATTCCTTTAACGCTCATAAAACTTACCTCATTATATCTGAAGCTTACTTATAGTGTCGCAAAATGTTTGCATTTCTAGAAGAATGAGAACCGAGTAGAATCAAGTTAGTTTCTGTGAATTTCTTTTATTAAAAATTGTTAATTATTGGCGCATGTTATTGTACCAATATATATACTCATGACTCAAAAATATATTCTGTTTTAGGTTATGTGACATTTTCTGGTAATTAAGGTTTATTAGATTTTCTGGAAATCTTAACGAGATTCTAACGACTTGCAGGAAATAAAAATTATATATCTCATTTAATTCCTCTAACTTTTATTGCTTTTCTATGCACCAAGGTTAAAATTTTGGTTGTTCAATTGATCTTTAGTTCAGATTTAATTCTATTTAACGATTTTTTGGTAATTTTTGGGCTGAGTGAGGTCTGTTAGAGTCTTCGAAATTTTTTGCAGATGTTCCGATCATTTGTGGACAATAAAGTTTATATAGGGTGTTTGATTACAATAATTTCGAACATATTAATATATAGCATTTTATTTATTAACATATATTGACATATTTATGATATATATGAGATATATTTATGATACAGTCAAATTAAAGCTAAATAGAAATTTAATTATATGTTCAGATATTTATCATTTTTCCATACATAAGTAGGGTTGCCACCTCAGATCAAGGGGCTTGCGGGTGCTTCCGAATTAAAGGGGAGACTAAGAACTTTTTGCAACAAAACTTCAGTGAAAATTATTTATTAGAGAATGATACAAAAATTTGTGAAATATGTCGATATGTGCAAAACACGATACAATCATTGAATTTATGCATTATTTTGGGATTTAAATTTAAATGTGTATTTTTATTAGATTTTAATGTGCGAAACATGAAAATGATAAGAAATTGACCGTCTCATATCTCTGATTGATAAGAGTTTTCTAAGTCCTAAATATTTTAACATTAATATCTCATTGTACACTTTAAATTCCCCGACATGTATGTTTATAAAGTATTCTTTGAGATTAAGGTGAAAGTAATCTGTGAAATGTGTGCATGCAATAATACAATAGTGTTTGAGAATGTATCAAAACCTAACATAAAAAGCAACGCACTAAAAAGTGTATTAAGTGCGAATATATTTACATTTTGATACTCAATATTTATTCGTATGGGGAGACTCTATACACCCGCACGGCCCCATGCGGGTCAGGAGCTGACGGTAACTTGCGGGTGAGGCGGTAACCCTATACATAAGTGAATCAGATTATGCAAAGATTGATAAACATGTTGTAATAGAATCGGATTTTGGTCGATTTGATCAATCCTAAATCAGATATATTGTTATTGATATAAATGAAAACGAAATAACTGATAACTCAATTTTTATACTCAATTCTTGATGTGAATTTAATCATACAATTGTATATATTTTCAGTTAATATTGAGATGGATACTTGAAATCCCGCTTGTGAGCCACGCGCAATGGGTAGAGGTTCTTTTCCGAGAAAGTAGCCTCGGACAGACAATCGTCTTGCGGAGAGCGGTCAATTTCTGAGTAGGAGCGAAGAGAAAACAGGAAAATTATGCTCCGCTTGATGTGAACAGCTTTCTTTTCAACATGAACTGAGCTCTTAAAATGAGCTCTCTTATATACATATGCTTGTTGGTAACAGGTCAGTACGACTCATTAGTTATACTGGCCATCAGTAGATAGTAGTCAATTAAAAATCTCGTTTTGTTATACGTTAATTATGTACTATGTGTGGCATTCTCCTGAGATATGATCTTCATATTTAGTAGTACGTAGAAGTAGAAAATTAAAAGTAGTAAAATATATTAATACTTTAAGATCTATAAAAAAATAAACTATTATTAAAAAATTAAAAATTAATAAAAAAAATTAAATAATCAGAGTTCGGATATCTCGTAAAAGACTGTGAAACAAGTTCTTCTTAGGATTGACTGGGCGCCACTAGGACTCCTTCAGGCGCCTTGGACCCAGCAAAAGTTATGCTCCTGGAGGAAGGCAACACATAACCCCTCAGAGTAGATAATTGCATATAACTCTGAAGCTTTCATATTTATAGAAGCTAATTCTAATATGCTAATGAGATTCATATTACAATTTACAAAAATATTTATACTTTTTTGTACGTGTCTAAGAAATTCTCTAGAGAAATTACAAAAGTGCAGAATCATAATCATCCTAATAGACTAAGCGTGTGTATTACTAATAGTAACTTTCTATAGTCAGCTAAAGTTGACTTTCTCACTGTAGATCACTCATGACTTATAGATCATACCTGAGGAGAATGCCTTATGTGTATCGTGTGTTGATTTGTGTACTATTGTGTCAATATATTACTAAACTTAAGCTAAATTTCTTATGATTCGCTACTATAAGTAATGCGATATATATCCTACTATTATGTTGACGTCATTGAATGCTTCTCAATTTAAACGATCGATTCGTATTTGAATCACGATAGACAATTTATTAATGAATTGAAGGCCTTTACATTGAATGAAAGATTTCTGTCACGAAATTTAATAATAAATATATTCATTTGAATTTGTTGTTAACTGTTATTTCGACAAATAGTAAGAAATAGTGGCTGAAGTTATAGAATAACTGGAAAAAATAAAATTTGTAAATAAATGTTAGAATTTTTATAAGTCCTAATTTCGTTCAATTAATTGACTCACAGATTCAAAACTCCTTCTAGTTATCAAAACGCCATTGGTTAAAGTAAATCCAATCTTATTATTCGCAAGCTTTTCGATATAATCCAACAGCTGAACATAAATTGAAATTATCACTATTTTAGATACTATTTCACATTTAAAACTAACTTTCAATTTAACTCCAATTGGAAAATTGTTTCTAACGTAAAGTGAATTCAAATCGCGAAATAGGATATAATTGAAGTGGGAAACATTGGATGAAGAATATATTATAATAATCATAAGCGATATATGAGATGATAATATAAGAGAATATTCCATGCGTAAAAACCATTTTATAGGAGAAATAAACACAGCATACGTTAGAAAACTGATTAACGAAAGAAATATTGAATATGTTGTAGTCAAATATTTTTTCCAAAATTGATTGTAATTATCTATTTTTTGACATAATTTGTTGTGATCTTCTAGTAGACATCTAATAATTAACCATTTTGCATTCAATGATAAGTGACTATTTGAATAGATTAAACTTTTAAGCGCTGTTTCAACTGCTTTTAATCTCAACTTCAAGTAATAGCATGTTATAAAATAATATCCTGGAAAATAATTGACAGCCTCCGATATATAGTAACACCAAAATGCCCATATTATGATCCAAGAAATACCAAATATTATGAAGTTGTGAAGATTATAATTAAGAACCATTGCTAGCCCAATAACAGTAATACCACCGAAAGTTATTGACATAACATACAAGCAGCAAATAATCAATACTATTCTCGATACTTTCAATAAAGTGAAGGCAACATTTTTATCGCTAATGCCTAAAATGTAAAATACTTTTAATGCATCAATTATCCTACTTATTTGAAAAAATAAAAGATAAACTTATTCAGTTGTTAAGACCAGACTTTGCCGGGGGTTCATTTTAAGAATTTCTCGAAATTTGAGAAGGGCCTAAAATATCGATAATCTTATTTAGACGCCGCTGACAAAGTCTGGTTAAGATGCATACCAATTCTCTGATGAGGTATAATTCCTCTTAAAAATGCGTAAATTTCTAGCCATTTATAGTGTTTATTAGGACTATGAATAACATAGAGATTCAAAAAGAAAAAATATAGTGCCCATAAAAGAAACATCGTTTCCATATGAGTGAAATTTCCACTTAGATGATGCCATGGACTCCCATAATAGATAAGTATAGTGTCGTCAACTTCGACATCCACTTCCAATGTTAGAGCCCCTATGATTCGGATTAGCATTAAAAACATAAACAATAAAATTGCAATTTCACAATAAGTAAACTTTGAGTGAACATCAATTTTTAGATCAAATTGATTTCTAATCCATTGCTTTAGGAACCCATTCTTCAAGGTTGAAAATTTGATGTAATTAATACCAAAAAATATATCACTCTCCTCATTCTGTTCAGCAAAATTTATTTCCATGTCTCTGGTTACATCAAGGAGTCTTTTACTCTAATGTTCTTATTAATCAAATATTTTTTCAATTACTATTATTTTTCAAACGATTCTTAATACTATGAGATGTTGTTATAGGAAATACAAGAAATATCGATTTCTCATCAGATCTAATACTAATTTTTAAAATGTCAAGAAAATTCGAGAAATAAATAGCTAAATCAATACTAATCGGTTTTTAATGAGTTACCTCATGCAATATAAGCTAAATTCAAGCACTCATTATTATCTAATAACTCATTTTAATAAATCGTAAAGTTACGCTTTCAAAGGAGTTGTTCAGACTTGATATTAAAAATGACTTAACAACCAAATATGACCCAAACTTTCTGCATTAATAGAGACTTAAAAATTAAGACTAACGACGAAATTTACACTGAGATATGTATTGTAGATTCCTGTAAAAACCTGATAGCATTTTAAACAATAAACAATATCTCGGAATCACAATTACAGTTTGGAAATTAATTTTGTATTTAAGTAGTTTGAATAGCGAAGTATCATATGATAATATTATGATTCGCATAGCTAAAAAATTTATGCAAAAACGTTATCATATTAAATTGGGAATTTAAAATGAGTTTTCAAAGTGTAACCTAAAGTTTCGCACCCGATCTCTTTTGCTACTTAAATGACCCCTAGTCCTAAATTCTAGAGAGATTGGGTGCGAAACTTTGGGTTAACACTTTGAAAACTCATTTTTAATTTCCCAATTTAATATGATAGATATCTAGTTGCATATGATTGATACTCAAGTGTACTCAATGTGATTTGATTATAATACTCAATATTCTTTTGTCGTCTACTAAAGTTTCATTCGATAGGTCATTATGACTATTCAAAAAGTTAATGCTCTTGCTCTGAAAGATAAAATCGAAGTGATGAGTTGTAACTGACTATTTTAACCCTTCGTCACGGCTGTGGGGTAAAAAATTCTCCCAAGCTTTACTTTAAAAATCTCGCTAAAATCAAAAGAATGTTGTGATTTCTTGGGAATTTAGCTATTCCTCAGTCATATATCTTACTTTTAATGACAAAAATCCTGATTAATTTAGACTTAAACTTTATTTTAAAAAGATTTTTTCTGACATGGTTTTCTGAGGACAGAAATTCCCCTTAACATCGTAGTACTTCGTGTTTACTATATGTGTAGCAGTGTTGTAATGTCGTTACTAACAATTTGAACCATTGATGACGCTGTAGCAGATAATAACTAGAAATTAATTAATTAGTAAAATAAAACTTCGAAAAAGGACTAACTTTGATTCTGAAAGCATTCCGACTAATTTAGAACAGATATAAAGCGTTGACAACGTGGGATGACATTTTACCCCACAGTTAAATTTACATTTTCGGAAATTAGGTTGTGACGAAAGGTTAAATGACAATAAAAATTTAAATTCCAAACTGTAAAAAAAGTACACTCGTGTATAGATACACTATTTTTTGGTCCGTTGAGTATATGCCTTATATAGGTTTTGCTGTATTTAAAAAACTATTGGAGTAAAGAAAACTATTACAGTGATTACACTGAATGAAACGAAATGTATGAAAATTGTTACATTTGCTCTTTCGATTTTAAATGGCATTTTCTGAAATTTATGTATTGACATATCTTCCCCTAAATCCTTTTTCATTTCCATTATCTTTCTTAGGCCTGATTAATATAATTAAAACCAAGTATGGAAAATTTGGCAACACTATTGATAATGTGCTTGCCTTCTACTCATAAACTTAGTAAAAGTTTTTATTGAATTGAAATAATTAATAGATTAGTTGCGATCGTAGCCCTTATGAAGGCCGATTTTCCTGCTAATGAACTTAAAATACAGCATACATCGCATTTGGATACTTTTTCAATTTACTGTTTGGCGGCCTGATCTCCAGAGTAATATTCCTTTTACAATCCGTTATGACCAGAAGATCTCTGTATTGAACACTAAGTTTCAATAACAATACATGTTAGTTTATGCTTTATGAGAGGAAGCCTGATTAAGGTGAGTAAGTCGGCGCGACCACATAAAAATCAAAAGGGAATCAAATCGATAGTACTCGCCAAGACGAACCGAAATCTGAAATTTTTTTGAAGTCACGCTCACCCGTTCAAGAGATACACCCACTTTTCTATAATTAACTTATCTTTGAATTCTGAGTGGGCGGAGCATCGCAAAAATCATGTGATGTATCTAATTGATACGAATCGACGAGACGAATCGAAATATGTAAATAAATACTACCCGTTCAAGAGATGCGTCTATTTCAAATAGAATTTACACTATGCCGATTCATGAGTGGGCGGGGCATCGTAAAAATCGTATGTTGGATCTAATTGATAGCGTTCTACGAGACGAATCGAAATATATAAAAGATACCCCCACTCGTTCATGAAATACGTCCGTTTCAATTCCAACTAACGCTTAAATCAAAGCTGAGTGCGCAGATTACTATTGATAGAATTGAAAAGTTCGTACCCTAAATATCAAAGAAAGAATTTTATTGAATTTTTTTACAGAAAAACTTAAGAGTAACCCGCCCCAGAGCACTAGTGACCCTCTTCATCCTAGTGTTGTAAAAAGAAAATTTCCGGAGAAATTATCTCGAGAAACTTTCTAGAAATTTTCTATCGCACAAAATTTCTCTTAGGAGGAATTTTTTATTTCTTCAGATCGAAATTATGTTTTAATTGAAATATTGTTTTAATTTAAGTGATATATAGCATTAGCGACTTTTAAATATTCAAAATATCACCTATTTTGGTTTTGGCATTCAAAATAATGTCGGCGTAGGAAAAATAGTTCCGAGAAACTTTCTAGAAAATCTCTCATCAAAAGAAAATTTCTAGAAAGTTTACATCACTACTTCATCCTCTCCTGCCATTTGTCATAAATCCGTCACCACTCACCAGATTAACGGGTGTAGACAAATTATTGACACTAAATTTTAAGTAACTATATCTTTCTAATACGAAAACCTATCTAAACAATTTTTATTAAAAAATAATAAGCATCGTACAAGTAACATATTTTATTTAATGAAGAACTACATATGGCCCGTGATCAGTGCAAGTTTTTAACTTGGTCCTGATACCGCTGAACATTCGTTGTACAACATTAATACTGTATCTATCTTCTTCATTGACGATTTAATTCTCCTGATCAACTGATCAATATTTTTTGCTTTCCAATTATTTTTATACACAATTGAAGAAAGATAACCAAAAAAATCTTCCATTGGTCTACATTGAGGAAGATTAGCTGGATTTCGGATTTTAGGTACAAAGGAGATATTGTTCTGAGTTAAGAAGTCTTGAGTTGCTTTTGAGTAGTGTGAACTTGCTTTGTTGGGCTAAAAGACTATATTTGAGCTTGAATGTTTTTTTATAAATTGAATTGTAACCTTCTTAAGATAATTGATGTAACGAGAAGTATCAATCGCATTTTTACTGGGTTGAATAATGAACTTCGAGATACTATTTTCAAATGCTGCAAAAAAAAAACTTTGGGTTCAAATTTTTGCTTTGTTTGTACCTAATGTTATGCGGGGTTTCGTTAACAATGAATAAAACGATGAATAAAATCTATCGTTTCCAGGAGTTTCACTTGAACTTAATGTGAAATATTTTTCGTCATCGATAATGAACGTGTGATTGCAGTACTGATTGCACATCCAACGGCAATTTTTCTCAACCAATTTTATTTGATCTTCAGAGTTCTTAGGCGATTTTTTCTTTTTTCTACTTTTGATGTCTGTTTTTTGTGTTAATGTTTTACCGATATAAGTATAGTGACAATCGAACTTTTTAGCAGCTTGTCGATAGCTAATGTTATCCTTGTGATCAAACATTTTTTCAGCACTTTAATATTCTTTGAGGTAAACATTTTAGGTATACTCCAGCTCCACGTTTACGTCCCGTTGTATTTGTATTTTCAAACTTTTTAATGATTCGGTAAATAGTTTTAGGGCACTTTATTCAAGTGCGAAGTGTTTTACTGTTTCAGTTTTGTCTTAATTTGTGCAATTTAAGTAAAAATTTACAACTCGATCGCGAAACTCTTTGTTTTGATGCCATTTTTATAAATACTCTTTGTTTGGGAACCACATATTTATACTCATTTTATCAGGTACTAGATATAGAAATTCTTAGTGTATTTAAATTCTCCTAATTTGTTAATACCTAAAATTTTTACGCACTTAAAGTTAGGTGTCGAAAATTTGTCTACACCCGTTAATACTGTTTGAAGAAATCATTTACTACCCGATCGAGCTCTTTTTCAGACGAGAATCGGCGCTCTCTTAAATATTTCTTAACCAATTCATATGAAACGGTGTTTGGCCCCAAAACTGAATTAATTTCTTCGGTCCTGTCCTTGGCCGACATTTTCTTCTTAAAACAATAGCCAATAATAGCCCGAAAATCTCAAGAATTGAAATCAATTTTTATTTCAGACAGCTGTTGTTTAAAAAATCATAAAATGCAAACAGAACGACAGAAAAAGTTGAAACTTTGTGTTCGATATTTAAAAATGATGTATTTAAATAAAATATTCAAAAATAGTTTAACTATCATCAGAACCTCGTTAGGGTACGAACTTTTCAATTATACTAATATAAGAATTATTTAAATTTAATTAAAGATCTAAAGCAATTAGGGTGGCTGGTTAACTTTAATAAATTCTTTAGAATTTTGTGAGGTGTAATTTATACATAGGCTATGTCTGCGTTATTCACATAAATATAATCGGGAGATTGTGGAAAAACAAAATTATTTATCAAGTCTACACAGTCTTCAAAATATTTAAAAGAATAGGTTGACTTTCGATCTATTCTTGGATCTTCTTGAAAGGAAAAATTCAGGTTTGTCTTTCAAGAAGTTTTTGGAGGATACTACTCTATTTTTGAGTGGTTCATCACTGCCTGAATCTCATGAGTTCTTAGATAATACTAGAGAGGCAGATAATACACCAACTGATCTTGAGAACTTATCCGTTTCAGAAAGTAATTTAAGTGACTATTAAACAAATATATTCACATTTTATTTTGACATATTCACATTATTTAACAAAATATTCACATTATTTTCAAAAAGTTTGTTTAATTTAAAACTAATTTCTAAAGTGCTCATCAACAGTGATTAAGATTGCTTTCGATCTTTAATTCGATTTAAATTATAAGCTTTATAATAAACGGACGTATTTCATGAACGAGTGGGTGTATCTCTTATATATTTCGATTCGTCTCGTAGAATGCTATCAATTAGACCCATCATATGATTTTTACGATGCCCACCCACTCAGAATTCATCGATAAATTAATAATAGGAAAGTGGGCTTATCTCTTGAACAGGTCGATGTAGCTTCAACAAATTTCCAGATTTCGGTTTGTCTCGGCGAGTACTATCGATTTGATCCCCTTTCGATTTTTTATGGGGTCGCACCGACTTATCCCCTTTAACCAAAAGCCTTTATATTCTTTCTAGCTTCTTTTACAGAATAATTAAGAAGCGATTAGGTGAGCAAATATTTAACATTTCACTAAAATTAATTTCAAGACTTAATATAAAAATTTCAAAATGAAAGAATAAACGAGAATAAGGTTTAAAAGTCTATTTTATTACTTTTAGAAACTCAAATTTATGCCATTCAGAGTAATGTGAATCGACAAAATTATGCAATGTTATAGAATAACTATGGATTTTGTTGAAATTTTCCTTTGCTAGTAATGTCAACCAACAAAATAAAATATAAACTGAAGTTGTAGAACACCTTTAAAATATGTATTAAAAATTTGAGTAATGTAAAATTTTTGTGAATTTTTTGAACTCACATATTCAAAAGTTCTTCTAGTAATCAATACCCCATTAGTAAGAGTGAAACCAATTCTGTTATTTCCAAGTTTTTCCATATAATTCTTCAACTGTTGAAAATATCAAAGTTTATCTCATTTTGAGTCATTTTTAATTCTAAACTAACCTTTAATTTATAAATAACTGGAAGCAATTTTCTTCCTAAAAGTGAATTAAAATCACGGAAAAGGACATGGTTGAAGTGCGAAACGGTAGACGCAGAATATGTAATGATAATTATGAGCAATAAATGAGCGGATAATACAACGCAATATTCCAAACGAAAAACCATTTAAGAGAAGAAAAAATATTGCATATGACAAAAACAGATGACAAAACCAAATATCGAATAAGTGGTAGCTAAATATTTTGCCCAAAACTGATTGTAATTGTGTATCTGTTGACATAAGTCATTATGATTTTCAAGAAGTCTTTTGATTGCTTTAAGTCTTCCACTCATTGAAAAATTATTTGTCAAATTGAGCAAATTTTGAATTCTTTTTTCGATTGAAGCTAACTTCAATTTCAAGTAATAGCATGTAATAAAATAATATGTAGGAAAATAGTAAGCAGGTTTGCATGCATTGTAACACCAATTCCCCAAATTGTGGTCCAAGAAGTACCAAATACTATGAAATCGTAAAGGTTATAATTAAGGACCAGCCCAATAACAGTAGCCGCCCCAATAGTTATCGATATGATATAAAAAAACAACCACTTAATGCTATTCTCGATGTCTTCAAATAAATCATTGCTCATCAGGATATTATATTATTACTCTCATCTTCTCTCTCTTCACCGAAAACTATTTCCATGTCTCAGAAAATTTTGATGTTTAATAATTGAATAGAAAGAAAATTTCTTGCTTTCTTCTAAAAACTTTTGGTTATTTGATTCTTCAAACTAACATAAATAAAGTGTTTTTAGCATGGTATTGATTTTGCATTATTCTCTTGAATTTCAGTCGAAATTTAGGTAAAAGATAACTTAAAAATTTCTAGATTTAATGACTAGTCTTATATAATATAAATTCAAGCCAAATAATTACATAATTATCTATTTGAAACTATGGAAACTATATTTGTTTCCAGAGTTCTTTTAAATTTAGTCTTACTACTCTTGTATTGAATTAAGATATAATTGAAAAGACGATTGAATGAGAAAATTATAAAATTTATTTTTATTGGCAATCAACCTATTTCTCGAGTTTTATCAGAAATCAAATAGATTAATCCTTGACAGTTGAATAAATTTTGTTTAAATGTATGGTTAAATATTTTATAGAAAATAAAAAGTTGATTTTTTCAATATGAATACATTTTTGTTTCTAGATTATACAGCATTGAAAAATTGATATAAAGCTTCTTTATTAATTTAGCACAACCTCTATATAAAACAAATCCAATATTATTAATAAATATATTGCTATTTTGATGCATTTATCTATTGAAAATATATCAGAATTTGTTCTATGCCGCTTTTTAAGCATTCTACAGATCATAAATGGGATTTAATTTAATTTGAAAACATATTCTGTCTATTATAAAAGTTCATATTGCATAAAGAGGAAAATACAATCAAGATTTGGCATTATAATAAATTCATGTATTCTACTGAATAAAAATTTCTAAATTAAAAGGGCAAAATTGAGATAGTAACGTTGAAAGTTTTATTTTATTGTCTTTAAAAAATTAAACTTGGGCCGTTCAAAGTACTGTGAATCCACACAATTAAGTCATAAAATAGCTATAATTTTATCTGAAACTTTTGTTTGTAATTTCAACCAGTAATAGGAAATATAAGCTGAAATTGTAGAACACATTAAAAAACAAATTTAAAATTTGAATAATATAACGATTTTTGTGAATTTTAATTTTCTTTGATAATTTGACTCGCGTATTCAAAAGTTCTTCTAGTAATCAATACTCCATTAGTAAGAGTGAAACTAGTTCTGTTATTTTCAAGCTTTCTATATAGTTCAATATCTGTAGAAAAATCGAATTTCTTATTCTGAAAGTCATTTCAAGTTCTAAACTGACCTTTAATTTAAAAATAAACAACAGGCTTTTTCGCTCAAAGTGAGCTGAAATTGCAATAAAGGATATGATTAGTGTGACCACCCGTCCCGTCTTTTTAGAGATAAAAGATAGAAATCTCATCAAACCGAGAATTCTCGATGGGACAATTAGTTGTCCTGTTTTCAACTTTCATTCTGAAAATGTGTTTAGAACAATATTTCTTAGATTAATTCAAATATGGAATTTATTTTACAAATGATAAGAGATTAAGAAATTCAGTTTAATATTCTGACCGCCTGTGGTTCAAGTTATTGAACCCCAAAAGTTATTGAATTAATCTTTTCTACCTTGACTCATATCTGATATAAGCCAGTATTTCTTACTTTTGAACAACTTGTGAAAGATGCCATTTTTAACAAAAATTATACCTTTAATATCAACTATGACTAATAATTTTCAATGTTTTAATATTAGAATGTATTATTTGACATCTAATTGTTTGTAATGAATAATAAAAGCGGCATTTTTGTTTTTAAAAATTGTAAGGGCCCCCCTTGATATTTTTGTCCCGTTATGAGACAAGCCAGAGGTGGTCACCCTAGATATGATTGAAGTGTGAAACAGTAGACGCAGAAATTTTATAATTATAAAACAATGAATGAGTGATTAATACAACAAACTACTCTATACGCATAACTAATTTTACTGAAGAAGTGAATACAACATATAATAAAAATCAGGTGGCAGAAATATAAAATAAATAATAGTCAAACATTTTCTCGAAATTACAGGATTGCGCGAAAGGTTTTGGACGAGGTTACAGCAAGGACCACAAATGAAAGAGATCTCAGACAAAGTTTATGATACTTATTAAAGCGGAATTAATGTACATAAATTTAATAGTGAACGTGTTTCTCGTTAGTGGTTAAAACGGCTTTAACACATTCGAAATAAAAGTAAAGTAATTCCAGAGATAACAGTTCTCTAAAATTACCAGAACGTCTTTAATATGTTGAAGAAGAATACTGCAAGAGAAATGCAAATAAAAACAGTAAAGACAACTTATTAACAGATAACGTCCACATGATGAGTCAAAAGTGTAAAAATAATGCCTCTGCCTTGGAAATTGCACTATCGCAATATAGAAATTAATTTTGTCTATTTTATTTATTAATACAAAGAGTAAATGCACAAACACCTCTAGAGCTAGAGGGTTTTAACAAATTATAAAACTAGTCTCATAGCAAGTTTGCTGAAATAATCTTAAAAGATGGATAACAAGAGATAAAAGAAATTTAATCTCAGACTTAGATTACTCGGCAAAATGACATTTTATTTGATAATTTTGTAAAATTCATGAAATTGATATGCATTTTTACTTGACTGATTAAACATTTGAACAATTCCTATTATAAAACAATAAAATGTCCACTTTTGCACTTCTTACATGTTAAAAACACTAAAAATTCGAATAAATAACGGATGAATTTTGTAGAATTCAACAAAATGTTTAACCTGATGTCATTTTTAGCTTGGATTTCAAAAATAGGTTCATGTACTATTCGTTATGTTTCTCCTGTGAATAAGACGACAATATTAATTTCCGACTGCGCATAAAGTATGTGTTAGGAGAGTCTTTATACATAGAAATGAGTTGGAAATGGGTTATGTACTTTTAAGATTACGGTAGACACTCGATATTTTGAAATGCCCAATATTTTGGACGAATTTTTAGCATCACTGTATAATACTATGGGCATCTTATTCATTAAAGGACTATTGTTAGGAGAGCATTCTAAACAGAACATTTTATTTGTTCAATTCTTTAGTTCATTTAACAATTATATTTAATTGAGATCTTAAAGTTATTGAATAAAAGACAGAATTTTTAGTGAGCTTTTAGTTTTATACTTCATCTAAAATATCAGATATTTTGAAAACTGGCTATTTTGAACGATTTTCTGGCAGAAGCGATTGCGAAATACGAGGTCCTGCTGTATTAGTTCTCGAGTACCTGAAATTTCATACTTTGCATAATTTTTTCTAATTATTTCCGCTTTATGATGTGTTTCTCACAGGAAATTTAAATTATTTATGTAGAAGAGACACTATAAATGATGAACAGATGAATAATAGAGTGAAATGCCCATGAAATAATTTTGATGAAAATGGGTCCAGGAGTTCCAGTTGGTTCAGTAATCTTATAAGTTCTGTACCAAAAAGATACTGTTGACCACCAGATACATAGGTTGATGAAATTCCTAAACAAAATATGAAATATTCAGTCTTATATTGTGTTCTACAATAGAGAAGTGTGTTTCACATTCGCTCCCACCAAGTTTTGCGAACATATGAGGGTAACCGTGAATAATATGCCTGGCGGTGCGGCTGCTACAATTGACGGGAGCTATATTTGATGGAGTCGGCTCTGATAATATTTTCGCTTAAACCGTAAATAAGATTTCTGTGGAATTAAGACTTGATCAAAAGAGAATTTTCAGTAAATAGTATTAATTTAAGTTGAATTCTTATTTTATTGATTTGATAACTGATGATAACTGAATGCTTGACGTAAAATATCTACAATATTAGTATATAAGCATAGCTTTTAATGTACATTCATAAATGCTTTAAGAGGATGTTAGGGAGTACTCGAAAACAAGGATAGGCATGAGTGTGACACTCGACAGACAAGATATTCAACCAGTAACTCAAATTAGGCCTAGTCCTTTCATTTTCGTCTTATGCGATTTGAGTTCTAAACAACAACATAAGTTATACAAATCAGTGATAATTTGTTATATTTATTTAATAAATAAAAATTTTTTTTTGAGTCCTATTAAGAGTTTAATGCATATCGAGGCGCAACAACTAAATTAAACAAGGAAAATTTGTAAACAAATTTTATTCATTTTAACCCGAACATTCTAATTATAATATCCTATTCCTAAACTGGTGTCCTGAACACTAACCCGGAAACTGTATTTTTAGCACAAATCCAATGAATATACGTCTAATCCGGCTGGATTCACTGGGCTGTGCGTATGACACTAGTTTCTGATTGGGCTAAAGTTAAATCTGCTCTAAACTTGTATAAGGTCTCAAAATTAATAAAAATCTTTCAATTCTCTCTTTTCATTAAAAAAAATGCTGTCGATTCAACTTTTGGTTCCTTTTGTTTCGACTTAGTTGAGGTGTACTTTTATCAAGGGCTCCAAAAATCTCCCCTTAACAGAACAGGCAAACACACATTTAGTCCTACGGGCAAATACTTCTGCTGGTCCGCGAAAGCACACACCGCTGACCAACTTACACTTCTAGGTCTCGCTTCGGACTAAAGCATGAAACCGCAAGAGCTCCGGATCTGTGAGCCTAAGAGCTGAGAATCAGTCTTAAGTGTCGCCTAGCAACCATTTCTTTGGCAACAACACAATATAACACTGAAAAACAAAGCCGAATTTTAAAAAAATCATATATATCAGTTCAAGTTGCCTAATGGTCACGAAATTCGGCTGACAATGCAAGAAATGAGTTTTAATTCTCCTAACCGAGTCTCTCATACTTTGAGTTTCAGAAATTTATTTTACTCAAAAGAACACTTGCAGCAAGCCTTTACACATGAATTGATTTAGCTTAACATCCAGTTTGAACAGTTCTTTATCTAATTGCTTGTCATTTTTTGTCATCTGAATATTTAAGTGAAAAACTTATGAAAAAACTATCGTTCAATGATTCTCAAATTATCCATCCAACCTAGAGCTTAAAACCCCTGAGATTATGTAAATTAACGTATAAACTTCAGATTCATATATAATCGAAGGTTGAAAATTAATTTAGGAGTACGTATCAATCAATCAATTCAATCTGTGATTGTAATAAGCGCCTTTGGTCTAGCTCTGACAAACAAAATGGCTTATGTGACAATACTTATAGGGTTTTACTCATATTATACTTTTACCAAATAAGCCCTTTTGAAAGTTGGACTAGAACCACTTATTAGGGTCTCAGATTGAATTTGACATCACAAATTTGACTTATTGATGAATAATCAGTTTATTTTGATTTTGATTCTTCTCAAAACTTGTGTCTTATCAGCAGAGTCGAGACTTTCCGGATCGTCCGAAATTTTAATACACACAAATCGAACGAAAAAAGACTTAAGAAACATCAATTAACTAATATTAAGAAAAATTTCAATTTCTACGCTTCGAAAAATCCGTAATCTTTGATATCTCACCGGAATTTTCAATTTTAATCTGGAAAAATACTTTTAATGACTTTATATGTATTTAAGTCTTAGGATTAAAATATTTATTATCAGATATGGTTAGTCCGAACACATATTTTAAGGAATAAGTCGTCTTAAGTTTACAAACAGGTTCATGACTGATTTAGTATTAGTTTATTCAGTCCTTTTCTTTCATTTGAGCGTCTTTTCATTCATTTCTATTCTATTCTCTAAAAGTCAATGTATATTCTCTACTATTTAAATGAATTTTCCGGAATTTATTAACATTTAGTCCGAATTTTCAATCTTTTAGTCCGGAAAGTCTCGACTCTGCTTATCAGTATTAATATTGAGCTGAATTACATGCTAATATGAAGCTTACTGTACTTATAATATAGCTTTTTACATACCATTATCCAATAGCTTTTCTTCATTTCCTACTTTTTCGTAAACCATCCAGAATAGGCTCTTGTTCGTGTTCTCATATAAACCTCCTATCGATAAAATATAAGGTCCAAATTCTGGATGATATTTAAAAGTACATTCAAATTCAGGTTTATTGTGCGACGCGTTCACCAATACTTCAAATAGTGTTGGTTTTGTTCCCTCCTAACAGCTCAAAATCAAGGTCTATATCAATTGTCAGATTTTCTGAAGGAATTCTCTTCCATAGCTTGACATAGTTGGATTTAATTTCTTCAAAATAAAAAATATAATAACACATAAGTTCTTTCTAATTTAAACCTTTACTTCAGAATAAAATACCTTTAGTATTAACAATATATACATGGATAATAATTACTAAAAAAGAAAACACAGCTTTGGCTTTATAAGACATGGTTTTGATAAATAGTCTGTGTAACACAGATCAAATTTTAATGATAAATGAAGCAAATAAAAACTAGATTCAATTCATTTTAATTCTGAATTTTTATCAAACATTTTACGTGCTATAGACTTTGGAGTTACAAAAATATCTTTTCATGGAAGATAACAATAAGGGAATTTTATTGGACGTTGATATAATGTCTAAATGTCAGTATGATATGTTGTAAACCAGTTTAACTCAGAGTATTAAAATAGCAATATCAAAAATTTTATTATTGGATTATACAAAAGACTAATAAGCTTGAATCCAATCAGTTTTAAAGTTAACTATTTTTGTAGACTTGCATATTTCTAAATTAACCAAATTTATGAGAAAATAATCAGAAGCTCAGCTGATATATTAGACGAATCGCAGAACTTAAGGTGTGCTAAATACGCTAAGCAGATGCGTAGCCATTTAGTTCTGAATTTATAGATATTTTCTTAATTTTATATCACAATATATTATATGAAGAGTTTTTTACTGTCATACAGTATGTATGAGTGATAAGACGAGATATATTAATTGTAAAAAATAATATCTTCACTTTGAATTATACTGTCGTATCTGTAATGTTATTTCAGAGATACGACAGTATACCTCCAAAGCG